>CAWUFW010011380.1:0-619036 GCA_963921515.1 Calotriton arnoldi
AGGGTTTAGGGCAGTGCAGTGGTGTTCGGGCAGTGTAGGGGTCGTGCTGGGGCTGGTGTTTCAGGGTTTAGGGCAGTGCAGTGGTGTTCGGGCAGTGTAGGGGGTCTTGCTGGGGGTGGTGTTTCAGGGTTTAGGGCAGTGGTGTTCGGGCAGTGTAGGGGGTCTTGCTGGGGGTGGTGTTTCAGGGTTTAGGGCAGTGCAGTGGTGTTCGGGCAGTGTAGGGGGTCTTGCTGGGGGTAGTGTTTCAGGGTTTAGGGCAGTGCAGTGGTGTTCGTGCAGTGTAGGGGGTCGTGCTGGGGATGGTGTTTCAGGGTTTAGGGCATTGCAGTAGTGTTCGGGCAGTGTAGGGGGTCGTGCAGGGGGTGGTGTTTCAGGGTTTAGGGCAGTGCAGTGGTGTTCGGGCAGTGTAGGGGGTCGTGCTGGGGGTGGTGTTTCAGGGTTTAGGGCAGTGGTGTTCGGGCAGTGTAGGGGGTCTTGCTGGGGGTGATGTTTCAGGGTTTAGGGCAGTGCAGTGGTGTTCAGGCAGTGTAGGAGGTCTTGCTGGGGGTAGTGTTTCAGGGTTTAGGGCAGTGCAGTGGTGTTCGGGCAGTGTAGGGGTCATGCTGGGGGTGGTGTTTCAGGGTTTAGGGCAGTGCAGTGGTGTTCGGGCAGTGTAGGGGGTCGTGAAGGGGTGGTGTTTCAGGGTTTAGGGCAGTGCAGTGGTGTTCGGGCAGTGTAGGGGGTCGTGCTAGGGTATGTGTTTCAGGGTTTAGGGCAGTGCAGTGGTGTTCGGGCAGTGTAGGGGGTCGTGCTGGGGGTAGTGTTTTAGGGTTTAAGGTAGTGCAGTGGTGTTTGTGTAGTGTAGGGGGTCGTGCTGGGGGCAGTGTTTTAGGGTTTAGGGTAGTGCAGTGGTGCTTGTGTAGTGTAGGGGGTCGTGCTGGGGGTAGTGTTTTAGGGTTTAGGGTAGTGCAGTGGTGTTTGTGTAGTGTAGGGGGTCATGTTTTAGGGTAGTGCAGTGGTGTTTGGGTAGTGTAGGGGGTCGTGCTGGGGGTAGTGTTTTAGGATTTAGGTTAGTGCAGTGGTGTTGGGGTAGTGTTTTAGGGTTTAGGGTAGTGCAGTGGTGTTTGTGTAGTGTAGGGGGTCATGCTGGGGGTAGTGTTTTAGGGTTTAGGATAGTGCAGTGGTGCTTGTGTAGTGTAGGGGGTCGTGCTGGGGTAGTGTTTTAGGGTTTAGGGTAGTGCAGTGGTGTTTTTGTAGTGTAGGGGGTCATGTTTTAAGATGCAACGCTCCAATACCTGACCAGTCTGCACTACATAAAACTGCAAAAAACTAAAAAATAAAAAGTGTTTTGCACACTTTTGTCATTGGGCTATATGTGGGCTACATCTGGGTAATATTTGTGCTACATTTGGGCTCTTTTTTCACTGGTGGCCATCTTGGAAGACTTCTTTGTTATGAAGTTTCCTAATTTCCTCATTTACTGCAGTCTCCTCAGTAGGAAATGCTTTCAGTTTTTTACTTTGATTCCATCAAGAAGGCATTCAGATGTGTCACACATTTGCCATAAATTCAGAATGTTATTACTCTAGTTGTTCATTAGATCACTGTAGTAAAGCTACTGCTCACCAAGGAGTTAACTGGAAGTCTACTGCTGGTATTGAAAGTGATTGTTTCAGTCTGCATGTCAGAATTTTCTAATGAAATAGAAGAGGATTTGAGATCTCACTTAAAACATGCACTAAATTTTCTTTTTGCAGCACTAACCATAATTTCTATGGCAAAATGAACCCCTCATTTTGTTCCTTTTTAAATTAAATGTTTTAAGTGTTACCAGTTTATTCCAATCAAGATGGCTTCAGGTGTGCCATACTTTTGTCATAAGTAAGGCTGTTAGCACTCTAGTTGTTCTTTAGAACACTCTGGGAAGCTGCAGTAGAACACAAAGGCATCAACTGACAGGCTGCTCCTGTTGAAATATAACAGGAAGATATTTGAGATCTCACTTAAAACATGTCCTAATTTTTCTTTCTACAGCACTAACCATAATTTCTATGACAAAATGAACCCCATCATTTTGTTCCTTTTTAAATTAAATGTTTTAAGTGTTACCAGTTTATTCCAATCAAGATGGCTTCAGGTGTGCCATACTTTTGTCATAAGTAAGACTGTTAGCGCTCTAGTTGTTCTTTAGAACACTCTGGGAAGCTGCAGTAGAACACAAAGGCATCAACTGACAGGCTGCTCCTGTTGAAATATAACAGGAAGATATTTGAGATCACACTTGAAACATGTCCTAATTTTTCTTTCTACAGCACTAAGCATAATTTCTATGACAAAATGAACCCCATCATTTTGTTCCTTTTTAAATTAAATGTTTTAAGTGTTACCAGTTTATTCCAATCAAGATGGCTTCAGGAGTGCCATACTTTTGTCATAAGTAAGGCTGTTAGCACTCTAGTTGTTCTTTAGAACACTCTGGGAAGCTGCAGTAGAACACAAAGGAATCAACTGACAGTCTCTGCCCTTGTTGGATGTACATGTTTTACTGAGAATGTCAGACTTCATTCTCACATGACTGAGAAAGATAATGTGAATTTACAGAAAATATGCTCTCATTTTAGCTTCTGGAGCACCTTCCAAAACTCTATGGGACAAGCATGTGAAAATAGTTTTCTCTCAAACATGATTCATGATATCCCAGCAGAAGGTTTTTCACAGGGTAAAATCACCTTAGAACACACCACAATTCCTGAAATTAGTATGGTACCATCAACAAATGAATTCTAATGTAACTAAAGTCTGTTATCACCCTTAATAGTTCTCCTTTTGGTAACCCTCAAAATCTTTGATTCACTACAATGCATTTCAATGGGGTACTATCATGTATATTGGTCTCAAGATGGCTGCCAGCAATTCCAGGATGAAGTGCTGACAGCCAATCAGATCTCACAATGACATGTGTGGTTAGGCTCCGCCCAGATATATATGTGATTTTATGTTTGATTTTCTCAGGAACTACTGAACGGATTTACACCATTTAAGCAAAAGGCATGACTCTGAACCAAGGGCTACCTTTTTGGCAAATTTGGTGTAATTCCGTTCAGCAGTTCGGGCTGTAGCTGCGACTAAAGGTTCCTATGGAAAATTGCATGGGGAAAACACGTTTTGGGACCCCCCTTTTTTCTCGCCCTCGCTTGCCGAATCACCCCGAGACTTTCAGGATAGGAGCGGACCGGAGCGCCCCAACAAGTTGGAACATTTCGCGAAGATTCGTCAACCGGCGCCAAAGTTATTTCAAATAGAATGTTGCAGATTTCCTATGGAAAATAGGTCCTAACTATAACTATCTACTGGCGACCGCCAGTAGATAATATATATATATATATATATTCACTGAAAAAACCATAGGTTTTAGGGACAGTTATAGTTAGTTGGACATTTCACTCGTACAAAACCATAGAAATTCCCCCGTTATAGTTAGTTCAGCTAACTATAACTCGCGCCCCCGCAATGCACTGCTGATGACGTCACATATTACATCACTCATGACATGGTCAGTGACATCACTGATGACATCACTGTTGACATCTCAAATGACATCACTGATGACATCATCCAGTGACTGTGTGTTTCTGTAAAGTTTAAATATGTTTAATATATATAGGGAAAGGCGTATTGAAGAATGAGTGGGTGTATAAGTGTCTGAATGGATGATTTAGTACGTGAGTGACTGACTCTACAAGTGAGTGATTAAATGTATCTTACTGAATGCATGGGTTAGTGACTAAACTGTGTGAATGTCTGTATCCGTCTGTCTGTTGGTTTGTAAGCGGCTGCATGGCTTTCTGAATAGCTACATGAGTGTCTACATGGGTTATTGATTGATTGTCTGAGTATCTGTATGGGTGCCTGAGTGTTTGTGTGGGTGGGGTGTGTGTGACTCTGTGCATAGATGTGTGAGTTGGTGATTCACTGGGTGCATGGTTTCAAGAGTGCATCTGTGATGGACTGTATGGGTGGGTGAGTGTGTGTATGGGTGTGTAAGTGATTGAATGTATATCTCAGTGGTACATGTGTGAGTAACTACATATGTGAAAGGCAGTATATATGTGTGTTGGAGTATATAAATGGCTATAAGTGAGAGTGTGTGATTGTGAGAGTGGCTGTATGGATGAGTGTGTACTTGTATCAGTGATTGTATAAGAGTGTAAGAATGTGCTAGTATTTGTATGAGTAAGTGAGCTGGTGTGTGTATAACTGTATAGGTGAGTAAATGGGTGTGTGATTAAGTTTTTGCATGACTGACTAGGTGTGTGAGTACCTCTATGGATGAGTGGCGGTGTGTGAGTGTTTATATAGGTGTATGAGTGCATATGATAGTCCTGTACTGAGTGACTAAGTATGAGTGACTGTACGGGTGAGTGAGTGGATGTGTGTGTAGACCTAAGAATCAGTGAGTGGGTATGTAGTTTTTGGTGTTGGAGTGTCTATAGTTTTGAGAATGGCAGTCTGTAATTTAGAGTGGGTGTATCAAAAGTTATATTAGGGTGTGAGAAGATGCATGAAATTATCACATGGATGATGTCATCAGTGATGTCATTTGAGATGTCATCAGTGATGTCATCAGTGATGTCACTGACCATGTCATGAGTGATGTAATATGTGACGTCATCAGCAGTGCATTATGGGCGCGAGTTATAGTTAGCTGAACTAACTATAACGGGGAATTTCTATGGTTTTGTACGAGTGAAATGTCCAACTAACTATAACTGTCCCTAAAACCTATGGTTTTTTCAGTGAATTTCAAAGGTTTTTTAAATGCTAATTTCTAACTATAACGTGTCTGAAACCTATGGTTTTTTCAGTGAATTTCAAAGGTTTTTTAAATGCTAATTTCTAACTATAACGTGCCTGAAACCTATGATTTTTTAAGTGAATTTCAAAGGTTTTTTTAAATGCTAGTTTCTAACTATGCCTACAGAGGTAGGACATGTGAAGAAAGAAGAAAAAACGCACAGAAAGAAGCAAAAGATGTGCAGAAAGAACCAACAGAGGAGCAGAAAGAGGCCTTGTTGCAAAATCATCCTGTGCCCACAACTTTTTCAGACGGGTACTGGTGGTAACTGACTCTGACTAACCAGAGCCAGTGCTATGCTAAAAGACACTTAGAATACAGTGAAAACACCTACATACACTAGGGAACACTATGCGTTGGGGTACCCCTGTGATTAGCATGACCTCCTCTGCAAGTCCCTAGTACATAATAGGGCAGGGGGATTAAAACGACCTCTTAAAACGCGCTACAGGGCGCGTTTGCACAGTGGTGAAGGGAGGGGGCCTGAGGTGACATGTGTGCAAACGCACCCCGTGGCACGTTTTAAGTTGCGGGATTAAGTCCCCTTGAATTCTGAGGGTCCCTGGGGCCCAACTAGCCCCCCAGGTACCTACAGTTAGGACCACAGAGCTGAGTTGCAGAGAGGCGTTCCGAGGCCACGCACCTTTTTCACCTCTCTGCAACGCAACTCTGTTGTGCTTACTGAAGGTACCTGGTGGGCTAGTTGGCCCCCAGGGTCCCTCAGGATTCAAAGGGAATTAATTCCCCAACTTAAAACGCACCACAGGGCGTGTTTGCGCACATGTCACCTGAGGCCCCGCCCCTCCCTTCACCACTGTGCAAACGCGCCCGTGGTGCGTTTTAAGTTGGGGGATTAGGTCACCTTGAATCCTGAGGGTCCCTGGGGCCCAACTAGCCCACTAGGTACTTCCAGTAAGCACCACAGGCCTGCGTTGCAACGCCTGTAACAAATTGTGCAGTTGTGTTTAGGTAGTGAAGAGGGTCGTGCTGGGGGTAGTGTTTTAGGGTTTAGGGTAGTGCAGTGGTGTTTGTGTAGTGTAGGGGGTCATGCTGGGGGTAGATTTAGGGTTTAGGGTAGTGCAGTGGTGTTTGGGTAGTGTAGGGAGTCGTGCTGGGGGAGTGTTTTAGGGTTTAGGGTAGTGCAGTGGTGTTTGGGTAGTGTAGGGGGTCGTGAAGGGGGTAGTGTTTTAGGGTTTAGGGTAGTGCAGTGGTGTTTGGGTAGTGTAGGGGTCATGCTGGGGGTAGTGATTTAGGGTAGTGCAGTGGTGTTTGGGTAGTGTAGGGGGTACTGCTGGGGGTAGTGTTTTAGGGTTTAGGTTAGTGCAGTGGTGTTTGGGTAGTGTAGGGGTACTGCTGGGGGTAGTGTTTTAGGGTTTAGGGTAGTGCAGTGGTGTTTGTGTAGTGTAGGGGGTAGTGTTTTAGGGTTTAGGGTAGTGCAGTGGTGTTTGTGTAGTGTAGGAGGTCGTGTTTTAGGTTTAGGGTAGTGCAGTGGTCTTTGGGTAGTGTAGGGTCAGTGCGGATAGTGTTTAGGGTTTAGGTAGTGTAGGGGTCATGCAGGGGTTGTGTTTCAGGATTAGGGTAGTGCATTGGTGTTTGGGCAGTGTAGGGGGTCATGCTGGGGGTAGTGTTTTAGGATTTAGGTTTGTGCAGTGGTGTTTGGGCAGTGTAGGGGGTCGTGCTGGGGGTGGTGTTTCAGGGTTTAGGGCAGTGCAGTGGTGTTCGGGCAGTGTAGGGGGTCGTGCTGGGGGTGAGTGTTTGAGGGTTTAGGGCAGTGCAGTGGTGTTCGGGCAGTGTAGGGGGTCTGTGCTGGGGGTAGTGTTTCAGGGTTTAGGGTAGTGCAGTGGTGTTCGGGCAGTGTAGGGGTCGTGCTGGGGGTAGTGTTTCTAGGGTTTAGGGCAGTGCAGTGGTGTTTGGGCAGTGTAGGGGGTAATGCTGGGGGTGGTGTTTTAGGGTTTAGGGCAGTGCAGTGGTGATCGGGCAGTGTAGGGGGTCGTGCTGGGGGTGGTGTTTCAGTGTTTAGGGCAGTGCAGTGGTGTTCGGGCAGTGTAGGGGTCGTGCGGGGGTGTTTCAGGGTTTAGGGCAGTGCAGTGGTGTTCGGGCAGTGTAGGGGGTCGTGCTGGGGGTGGTGTTTCAGGGTTTAGGGCAGTGGTGTTCGGGCAGTGTAGGGGGTCGTGCTGGGGGTGGTGTTTCAGGGTTTGGAGCAGTGCAGTGGTGTTTGAGCAGTGAAGGGGGTCGTGCTGGGGGTGGTGTTTCAGGGTTTAGGGCAGTGCAGTGGTGTTCGGGCAGTGTAGGGGGCGTGCAGGGGTGGTGTTTCAGGGTTTAGGGCAGTGCAGTGGTGTTCGGGCAGTGTAGGGGGTGCGTGCAGGGGGTGGTGTTTCAGGGTTTAGGGCAGTGCAGTGGTGTTTGGGCAGTGTAGGGGGTCATGCTGGGGGTGGTGTTTCAGGGTTTAGGGCAGTGCAGTGGTGTTCGGGCAGTGTAGGGGGTCGTGCTGGGGCTGGTGTTTCAGGGTTTAGGGCAGAGCAGTGGTGTTCGGGCAGTGTAGGGGGTCGTGCTGTGGCTGGTGTTTCAGGGTTTAGGGCAGTGCAGTGGTGTTCGGGCAGTGTAGGGGTCGTGCTGGGGCTGGTGTTTCAGGGTTTAGGGCAGTACAGTAGTGTTCGGGCAGTGTAGGGGGTCGTGCTGGGGCTGGTGTTTCAGGGTTTAGGGCAGTGCAGTGGTGTTCGGGCAGTGTAGGGGGTTGTGCTGTGGCTGGTGTTTCAGGGTTTAGGGCAGTGCAGTGGTGTTCAGGCAGTGTAGGTGGTCGTGCTGGGGCTGGTGTTTCAGGGTTTAGGGCAGTGCAGTGGTGTTCGGGCAGTGTAGGGGGTCATGCTGGGGCTGGTGTTTCAGGGTTTAGGGCAGTGCAGTGGTGTTCGGGCAGTGTAGGGGGTCTTGCTGGGGCTGGTGTTTCAGTGTCTAGGGCAGTGCAGTGGTGTTCGGGCAGTGTAGGGGGTCTTGCTGGGGCTTGTGTTTCAGGGTTTAGGGCAGTGCAGTGGTGTTCGGGCAGTGTAGGGGGTCGTGCTGGGGGTGGTGTTTCAGGGTTTAGGGCAGTGCAGTGGTGTTTGGGCAGTGTAGGGGGTCATGCTGGGGCTAGTGTTTCAGGATTTAGGGCAGAGCAATGGTGTTCAGGCAGTGTAGGGGGTTTTGCTGGAGGTGGTGTTTCAGGGTTTAGGGAAGTGCAGTGGTGTTTGTGCAGTGTAGGGGGTGGTGTTTCAGGGTTTAGGGCAGTGGTGTTCAGGCAGTGTAGGGGGTCTTGCTGGGGTTGATGTTTCAGGGTTTAGGGCAGTGCAGTGGTGTTCGGGCAGTGTAGGGGGTCGTGCTGGGGGTGGTGTTTCAGGGTTTAGGGCAGTGTAGGAGGTCGTGCAGGGGGTGGTGTTTCAGGGTTTAGGGCAGTGCAGTGGTGTTCGGGCAGTGTAGGGGGTCGTGCTGGGGGTGGTGTTTCAGGGTTTAGGGCAGTGCAGTGGTGTTCGGGCAGTGCAGTGGTGTTCGGGCAGTATAGGGTGTCGTGCTGAGGGGTGGTGTTTCAGGGTTTAGGGCAGTGCAGTGGTGTTCGGGCAGTGTAGGGGTCATGCAGGGGGTGGTGTTTCAGGGTTTAGGGCAGTGCAGTGGTGTTTGGGCAGTGTAGGGGGTCGTGCAGGGAGTGGTGTTTCAGGGTTTAGGGCAGTGCAGTGGTGTTCGGCCAGTGTAGGTGGTCTTGCTGGGGGTGGTGTTTCAGGCTTTAGTGCAGTGGTGTTCGGGCAGTGTAAGGGGTCTTGCTGGGGGTGGTGTTTCAGGGTTTAGGGCAGTGCAGTGGTTTTCGGGCAGTGTAGGCGGTCGTGCTGGGGCTGGTGTTTCAGGGTTTAGGGCAGTGCAGTGGTGTTCAGGCAGTGTACTGGGTTGTGCTGGGGCTGGTGTTTCAGGGTTTAGGGCAGTGCAGTGGTGTTCGGGCAGTGTAGGGGGTCGTGCTGGGGGTGGTGTTTCAGGGTTTAGGGCAGTGCAGTGGTGTTTGGGCAGTGTAGGGGTCGTGCTGGGGGTGGTGTTTCAGGGTTTAGGGCAGTGCAGTGGTGTTTGGGCAGTGTAGGGGTCGTGCTGGGGCTGGTGTTTCATGGTTTAGGGCAGTGCAGTGGTGTTTGGGCAGTGTAGGGGTCGTGCTGGGGGTGGTGTTTCAGGGTTTAGGGCAGTGCAGTGGTGTTCGGGCAGTGTAGGGGGTCATGCTGGGGGTGGTGTTTTAGGGTTTAGGGCAGTGCAGTGGTGTACGGGCAGTGTAGGGGGTCTTGCTGGGGGTGGTGTTTCAGGGTTTAGGGCAGTGGTGTTCGGGCAGTGTAGGGGGTCTTGCTGGGGGTAGTGTTTCGGGGTTTAGGGCAGTGCAGTGGTGTTCGTGGCAGTGTAGGGGTTGTGCTGGGGGTGGTGTTTCAGGGTTTAGGGCAGTGCAGTAGTGTTCGGGCAGTGTAGGGGATCGTGCAGGGGTGGTGTTTCAGGGTTTAGGGCAGTGCAGTGGTGTTCGGGCAGTGTAGGGGGTCGTGCTGGGGGTGGTGTTTCAGGGTTTAGGGCAGTGCAGTGGAGTTTGGGCAGTGTAGGGGGTCATGCAGGGGGTGGTGTTTCAGGGTTTAGGGCAGTGCAGTGGTGTTCGGGCAATGTAGGGGTCGTGCTGGGGCTGGTGTTTCAGGGTTTAGTGCAGTGGTGTTCGGGCAGTGTAGGGGGTCTTGCTGGGGGTGGTGTTTCAGGGTTTAGGGCAGTGGTGTTCGGGCAGTGTAGGGGTCTTGCTGGGGGTGGTGTTTCAGGGTTTAGGGCAGTGCAGTGGTGTTCGGGCAGTGTAGGGGTCTTGCTGGGGGTAGTGTTTCAGGGTTTAGGGCAGTGCAGTGGTGTTCGTGCAGTGTAGGGGGTCGTGCTGGGGATGGTGTTTCAGGGTTTAGGGCATTGCAGTAGTGTTCGGGAAGTGTAGGGGGTCGTGCAGGGGGTGGTGTTTCAGGGTTTAGGGCAGTGCAGTGGTGTTTGGGCAGTGTAGGGGGTCGTGCTGGGGGTGGTGTTTCAGGGTTTAGGGCAGTGGTGTTCGGGCAGTGTAGGGGGTCTTGCTGGGGGTGATGTTTCAGGGTTTAGGGCAGTGCAGTGGTGTTCAGGCAGTGTAGGAGGTCTTGCTGGGGGTAGTGTTTCAGGGTTTAGGGCAGTGCAGTGGTGTTCGGGCAGTGTAGGGGTCATGCTGGGGGTGGTGTTTCAGGGTTTAGGGCAGTGCAGTGGTGTTCGGGCAGTGTAGGGGTGGTGAAGGGGTGGTGTTTCAGGGTTTAGGGCAGTGCAGTGGTGTTCGGGCAGTGTAGGGGGTCGTGCTAGGGTATGTGTTTCAGGGTTTAGGGCAGTGCAGTGGTGTTCGGGCAGTGTAGGGGGTCGTGCTGGGGGTAGTGTTTTAGGGTTTAAGGTAGTGCAGTGGTGTTTGTGTAGTGTAGGGGTCGTGCTGGGGGCAGTGTTTTAGGGTTTAGGGTAGTGCAGTGGTGCTTGTGTAGTGTAGGGGTCGTGCTGGGGGTAGTGTTTTAGGTTTAGGGTAGTGCAGTGGTGTTTGTGTAGTGTAGGGGTCATGTTTTAGGGTAGTGCAGTGGTGTTTGGGTAGTGTAGGGGGTCGTGCTGGGGGTAGTGTTTTAGGATTTAGGTTAGTGCAGTGGTGTTGGGGTAGTGTTTTAGGGTTTAGGGTAGTGCAGTGGTGTTTGTGTAGTGTAGGGGGTCATGCTGGGGGTAGTGTTTTAGGGTTTAGGATAGTGCAGTGGTGCTTGTGTAGTGTAGGGGGTCGTGCTGGGGTAGTGTTTTAGGGTTTAGGGTAGTGCAGTGGTGTTTTTGTAGTGTAGGGGGTCATGTTTTAAGATGCAACGCTCCAATACCTGACCAGTCTGCACTACATAAAACTGCAAAAAATAAAAATAAAAAGTGTTTTGCACACTTTTGTCATTGGGCTATATGTGGGCTACATCTGGGTAATATTTGTGCTACATTTGGGCTCTTTTTCACTGGTGGCCATCTTGGAAGACTTCTTTGTTATAAAGTTTCCTAATTTCCTCATTTACTGCAGTCTCCTCAGTAGGAAATGCTTTCAGTTTTTTACTTTGATTCCATCAAGAAGGCATTCAGATGTGTCACACATTTGCCATAAATTCAGAATGTTATTACTCTAGTTGTTCATTAGATCACTGTAGTAAAGCTACTGCTCACCAAGGAGTTAACTGGAAGTCTACTGCTGGTATTGAAAGTGATTGTTTCAGTCTGCATGTCAGAATTTTCTAATGAAATAGAAGAGGATTTGAGATCTCACTTAAAACATGCACTAAATTTTCTTTTGCAGCACTAACCATAATTTCTATGGCAAAATGAACCCCTCATTTTGTTCCTTTTTAAATTAAATGTTTTAAGTGTTACCAGTTTATTCCAATCAAGATGGCTTCAGGTGTGCCATACTTTTGTCATAAGTAAGGCTGTTAGCACTCTAGTTGTTCTTTAGAACACTCTGGGAAGCTGCAGTAGAACACAAAGGAATCAACTGACAGTCTCTGCCCTTGTTGGATGTACATGTTTTACTGAGAATGTCAGACTTCATTCTCACATGACTGAGAAAGATAATGTGAATTTACAGAAAATATGCTCTCATTTTAGCTTCTGGGGCACCTTCCAAAACTCTATGGGACAAGCATGTGAAAATAGTTTTCTCTCAAACATGATTCATGATATCCCAGCAGAAGGTTTTTCACAGGGTAAAATCACCTTAGAACACACCACAATTCCTGAAATTAGTATGGTACCATCAACAAATGAATTCTAATGTAACTAAAGTCTGTTATCACCCTTTATAGTTCTCCTTTGGTAACCCTCAAAATCTTCGATTCACTACAATGCATTTCAATGGGGTACTATCATTTATATTGGTCCCAAGATGGCTGCCAGCAATTCCAGGATGAAGTGCTGACAGCCAATCAGATCTCACGATGACATGTGTGGTTAGGCTCCGCCCAGATATATATGTGTTTTTACTTTTGATTTTCTCAGCAACTACTGAACGGATTTACACCATTTAATAAAAAGGGTTCTTTTGAACCAAGAACTACCTCTTTGCCAAATTTGGTGTAATTCCGTTCAGCAGTTCGGGCTGTAGCCTTGCATAAAGTTTCCTATGGGAAATTGATTTTTTGACTCTTATTTTTTTAACTTCTCCGCAACTACTGAACGGATTTACACCATTTAACAAAAAGGGTTCTTTCTGAACCAAGAACTACCTCTTTGCCAAATTTGGTGTAATTCCGTTCAGCAGTTCGGGCTGTAGCCGTGTCTAAAGTTTCCTATGGGAAAATGAATGGGGAAAACACGTTTTGGGACCCCCTTTTTCTCGGCCCCCGCTTGACGAATCACCCTGAGACTTTCAGGGTAGGAGCGGACCGGAGCGGGCCATAAAGTTTGAAAATTTCGCAAAGATTCGTCAACCGACGCAAGAGTTATTTCAAATAGAATGTCGCGGATTTCCTATGGAAAATAGGTCCTAACTATAACTATCTACTGGCGACCGCCAGTAGATAATGTATATAACATATTTAAACTTTACAGAAACACACAGTCACATGAAGTAAATTGCAGGGATGACAGGATGTTCATTCTTGAGGAATTTAAATTCTTCCGTGCTCAAAAGTCCTGCGGTCTTCCAAGCTAGGAGTTTGGTGTAGTAGTAATTCCATGCTAGCTTGACACTCTGCATATTACTCCTCCTATAGCAGTCCTTATCATTCAATTGAGCAAGGGCTTCCTCTATGTATAGATCTCTTGGCCATAGCACGACATTGCCCCCTTTGTCCGAATGGCGTATGATGATGTTTTCGTTGCTATGTAACTTTTTCATCAGCTGAACATAGCAATTATTCTGCCGGCTGATAATATGTTGGGCACGTGTAGTGGATCTATAAAGTCTCTTCAGTTCAATTGTCACCTGTTCATGGTACACATCCAGATTGTCATGAAGCATCACAGGCTGGAAAGTGGACTTGGGTTTAAAAGGTGTGCGAATTGTTCCACTGATGTTTATCGGACTCATGCCCATACCAGCATCGTTGTGCTCGCAAATGGTGCAGGTCTTGTAACAGATCAACATCCCCTGCAATCAGCAGGGATGGACTTGGGATGTTGTCAGTTAATTGTGTGGGCTGCTCTTTATTTTGCTTGGCCTGCAGTAGGTCATATTTGCGTAATTTCAACTTGCGTATGAATCTGAAAACGTCCATGTGCGTTTCCGCATAGTTGAAATTACTCTCGGGACTGTAGGACAATCCTAATGCAAAAATCTGTTTCTCGGCCACACTCAGATTGATGTCAGTTAGGTTGATTACTGCGTTTGAGTCTATGGGGTTACCATCACGAATTAGTTTCGTTTCCATTTGGCATTCGCCGGTTTTCTGTTGATTTGTTTTCCGCTGGTTGCTGCGCTGCCGTCTTTCACGGCGCTTCTGGTTGTTTCTTTGCTGTTTTGCACCTTCTGTGCGTGGGGCCGCAGTGTCTGCCGCCTGTCTTGGCGGAGGCAGTCCACTTCCTGGGAGAGGGAAAGTTTGGTAAACCCCAATTCAGAGCTGGCCTGTGCGTGCTCATTGTCGGACTCGCTCTCAGGCGCCGAGCTCAACTCCGAAGCTGACGTGGAAGCTGGTGTCATCTAGCTTGTGCTGGCTTGGTTCGTAAGTGGAATACCTTGTTTATTCCTCATCTTGACTGCGTCATATTTACGCGCAATGGTGAATACCTGGCCATTTTGATAATCCAACTTGTCCGGTTGAAATTTATATGCCTTACGTTTTTTAATCACCTCCTCATCCTTCTGCAGGCAAATCAGCATGTCGTCTCGATATTTTTTAATGATGTCTGTAGTTTCCAATTTGCTAATCTCATCATTTACTTCATCAATCTTCAATTGCAATGCAGCTCGATCACTCTCTGCATACTTAACGCGTATCTGGACCAATTTGCATGAAGATTTTAAATTGCAATTTGCCCATTCTCCGAGCATGTTGGGGTCCGGGTTCTCATAGCTTGGCGCAAGCATTATGCGTAACCCCCTGGGAATTCTGCCCACCTCCAAATATCTTGTTAGGGATTTGTGTTCCCACCATTTCGATTGCTCAGCTCTCATAAGTTTCTCCAACTTTTTGAACAGGTCCCTTGCATTGGGGTGTCCTGCTTGTGTCACACTCGTTTGCACAGTCAATATAGGCTCCCCAGCCGGTGAGTCATTGAACATTTCATTCGCTGCCTCCTCACGACTCCGCAGCGTGTCGGCGGACATGGCGCGTTCTTATGGGCAAAAATAGTTCTGCAACTACGAACACACAGTTAAATGGCAGTGCTCGTGTTGTTCACACTCCTCAACCGGACTCTCAGAAGGTCCCTACCTTCACGAATAGCCAACCCTTAGCTCCGGTCCTCCGACTCGGGCTCCGTCGTCCTCGCTCTTCAGGCAGGGAAATTAACACTGTCCGGGGGCTGCCGCGGCTTACTCCTTGCTGGAGTCACTGATTCCTTTTCCGGTTTGACGCCGAAAAACAACTGCTTCCTGCCGCTCGGCCCAGACTCTGAGGAGGGGTTCCGCTGATACCAAAGAAGCAACTCGGTAGGATTTGTATTGTAGGTTTCGCCTTACTCCATCCAGTTTTCAGGAAAACAGATGAACGCGGACCCATGAGTTTAGTGCACAGGATTTATTAAATGCCCTGCACCGCTGCCATGACGCGTTTCGGCCTACAGGAGGCCTTGTTCACATAACGCGCATGCGGAGTGCCTCCAAGTTTTTAAAGGGCTAGTGCAATAACTCGTGACCAAACACATGGTACAATCATAGACATAGAAGAGTCAAATTTGAACAGTACATGGATTGCGCATCAAACTTCACAGTATAAATACAGGTAAGAAAGTGCTGGCTTGTTGAATATAAATACCCTAAAATTCAATTAAAATGTTTAAAAGGAAAGCCAATGCACTTACTTGTAAAAAAATGAAAGATTGTGTACATATAAATATGAAGCATTTTTTTACACCTGTTTTACTAAAACACCGAACTTTAGAGAGGTACAGGTTTCTAAATTTAAGACGCCGTTCAAGACCCAGAGTTAATATCATGCAAGTGCATATTGACAACTATGATCCTAACAGATCATAAACATTTCGATCCTGATTTTTGCAGTCTAAAAACATATTTGTACCTCAACTTTTCAGAAATTTTATTACTGTCGTTGTTGTAAAGTGCTGGTGCATAACAATGTAGCCCACAGTGGGCATTAAATCTCTCCATCATTCGCTATGAAAAAGTAAAAGTGCTCTAAGGTGTCACACTGTTGAACCAGCCACGGTTCATAAAGTGCCAAGTGCTCAATGTATGAAGACTCTAAGGTGAGTGAGGGTCTAAGCTAATTAAAAAATTGTACATATATATTTTTCTCAAGGTTGTGCAAACAAGCAAAAAGAGGACGCTAAGATTACAGGCAAGTGTGGAAATCCTCACTGGAGTTGAGGCCAAAAGGCGTCTTTGTATCCAACACCAGGATATACCTAGTTTCCAGTTCACGTAAACGAGCCTCACGTTTACCTCCCCTTCTTAGTAGCGGGATTGTATCTACAACATAATATCTGAGATGTTCAGGGCTTTTGCTGTGGGTATCATTAAAATGCCTCACAACCGGATATGATGGGTCACAATTAGTGATTGCCCTGATGTGCTGGAGTACCCTCTTGTGAACCTGCAACTTAGTACTACCCACGTACCACAGGCCACAGGGACACTCCAGCACATAGACCGCGTACTCCGTCTTGCATGTAAGCATCTTAGTGATGGGTACTGGGTCCGGTCTGAAAGGGCTAGTGTAGGATGTTTTATTGTTAGCAAACCTACATGCTTTGCACGAGGAACATTTAACGAATCCCTTGCGAGAGGCCAGCCAGTTCTTAGTACTTGTTATCTCGGGACTACTTTTCACCAAAGTGTTGCTCATTGAGCGAGCTTTCCTGATAAATATATATTCACTGAAAAAACCATAGGTTTCAAGGACATTATAGTTAGTTGGACATTTCACTCATACAAAACCAGAGAAATTCGGCCGTTATAGTTAGTTGAGCTAACTATAACTCGCGCCCCCGCAATGCACTGCTGATGACGTCACATATTACATCATTCATGACATGGTCAGTGACATCACTGATGACATCACTGATGACATCTCAAATGACATCACTGATGACATCACTGATGACATCATCCAGTGACTGTGTGTTTCTGTAAAGTTTAAATATGTTTTATAAATATATATGCGAATGTGTATTGAAGCATGAGTGTTTGTTTGAGTGTCTGAATAGATGATTTAGTAGGTGCGTGACTGACTGTATAAGTGAGTGATTAAAGGTGTCTGTCTGAATGCATGGGTTAGTGACTAAACTGTGTAAATGTCTGTATCAGTCTGTCAGTTGGTGTGTAAGCGGCTGAATGGATTGCTGAGTAGCTACATGAGTGTCTATATGGGTTATTGATTGGTTGTCAGAGAATCTGTATGGGTGCCTGAGTGTCTGTGTGGGTGGGAGGGGGTGTGTGACTCTGTGCATAGATGTGTGAGTAGGTGATTCACTGGGTGTATGGGTTCAAGAGTGCATCTGTAAAGAGCTGTATGGGTGGGTGAGTGTGTGTATGGGTGTATTGGTGAGTGAATGGATGTCTCAGTGGTACATGTGTGAGTAACTGCATATGTGAAAGGCAGTATATGTGAGTGTTGGAATATATAAATGACTATACATGAGAGTGTGTGATTGTGTGAGTGGCTGTATGGATGAGTGTGTGCTTGTATCATTGATTGTATAAGAGAGTAAGTATGTGTTATTATTTGTATGAATAAGTGAGGTGGTTGATTCTTTGCATGACTGACTAGGTGTGTGAGTAACTCTATGGATGAGTGGCGGTGTGTGAGTGTCTGTATAGGTGTTTGAGTGCAAATGATAGTGCTGTATTGATGAGTGACTGCATGTGTGAGTGACTGAATGGGTGAATGAGTGGACGTGTGTGTGGACCTAAGAATCAGTGACTGGGTATGTAGTAACTGGTATTGGTGTGTTTATGGTTTCGAAAATGGTAGTCTGTATTTTAGAGTCGGTGTATCAAAGGTTATATTAGAGTGTGAGGAGGTGCATCAGATTATCACGTGGATGATGTCATCAGTGATGTCATCAGTGATGTTATTTGAGATGTCATCAGTGATGTCATCAGTGGTGTCACTGACCATGTAATGAATGATGTAATATGTGACGTCATCAGCAGTGCATTGCTGGGGCGCGAGTTAAAGTTAGCTCAACTAACTATAACGGCCGAATTTCTCTGGTTTTGTACGAGTGAAATGTCCAACTAACTATAACGTCCTTGAAACCTAAGGTTTTGTCAGTGAATTTCTATGGTTTTTTTAAATGCTAATTTCTAACTATAACGTCCCTGAAACCTATGGTTTTTTCAGTGAATTTCAAAGGTTTTTCAAATGCTAATTTCTAACTATAACGTCCCTGAAACCTATGGTTTTTTTCAGTGAATTTCAAAGGTTTTTAAATGCTAATTTCTAACTATAACATATCAGTCGCGTTTGCAGAGTGGTGGAGAAAGGTGAGCGTGGCCTCCAAACACTTTTTAGCAATCCCACTGTGTGGATTTACTGAAGGTAACAGAGGGGTAGTTAGCCCCCAACGTCAACCTTGGGGGCCAACTACCCCTTTTGTTACCTCCAGTAAGTCCCACACAGCAGGATTGCTAACTTGTTATATCAGGCCCCGCCCCTCCCTGCACCACTGTGCAAAGGCGCCCTGGCGCGTTGTAAGTTGGGGGATTAAGTCCCCTTGAATCCTGAGGGTCCCTGGGGGCCAACTAGCCCACCAGGTACCTCCAGTAAGCGTCACAGAGCTGCGTTGCAGTGAGGTGGTCCAAGGCCACGCCCCTTTTTACACCATGCTGCAAATGTGGCTTCTGGCCGCGTAACCCCCCTCCAGAGGCCAATAATGGCCTCGGGACCCCATCCCCCGGGGCCTGGCCAGCCTTTTTATTTTAATTTTTTGGGGGGAGGGAGCCGCGTGGCCCCCCTCCTCAGGCCAAATATGGCCCCGGGGACCCCATCCCCTGGGGCCAGCCTTTCCATGCTTTTTTAAAATTATTATTTATTTTTTTAATCATAGGGGAGAGGGGGCCGCGTGGCCCCCCTCCAGGGCCACTTCTGGCCCCGGGGACCCCATCCCCTGGGGCCTGGCCTCTCCGTTGGGGACCGTGGGGGGAGCCCCAATGCCCCCACGGTCCTGCCGGCTCCCCGCCTCCTGCGGGAGCCGGCATTGCTTTTGAGCAAGGAGAGCTGCTGACATGCAGCTCCCTTGCTCAGTGCACTTGCTTTGCTTCATTGAAGCGAGAGCAGGTTTCCTGCTCTCGCTTCAATGAAGCAAAGCAGAGTTTGCTATGACAGGGCAGGAGCCGTGCTCCCGCCCTGCCCTGCATCGTACTCGTTCGTTCAGACTCGCACAGTGCGATTCGCTTGGAAAGGGCTTTCCTAGCAAGATGGTAATCGGGCCCTAAGAGTGCTTGGTGTGGAGAAGCACAACCTCAGAATTTAAAACATAACACCATGGTTTGGGATTACATTTAATTATAAGATTTTTTTTAACTTTACTTAAATGAACCCTTTTTTTTATTTTTAAACGTTTTATTGTGCATAAAACAAGATCTGCAATTACATTTCTGATGAAGGAGATAATACTTTGACAATGTCTCACCAATCAACATCATATATAGTGATACATAAGTTTCACAGTTTTGATTATTATACCTCATCATCCGAGTCTCGATCTTCAACAGGAGGGGTACATATATGGCCTCTATAGGCATTCCATTTGCCCCACACTTTCCCCCATTTCTTTGGGCACCCTCTGTGACTATACGTAGCCTTCTCAGCCACCATGATCATGTCCATGTCCTTGCACCACTCTGTCAGGGTTGGGGCTTGCGCCGTCCCCCATTTCTGAGCTATATTCCGCTTAGCTATCATCATCCCCGTCGTTGCCCACTGTCGATCCATGTGGTTGAGGTCCCGCAACATCTGGGATCAAGCGGACTGGGTTCTCGCTAACCTCTGTGATAGTGTCCATCACTGCCGTCCAGTATAGTGTAATCAGCGGACATTCCCACAAAGTGTGATAAAAGTAAGGGTGGGCGTAGTTCGCGAAGTAGCGCTACGCGAAGCTACGTGAAGTGCAGTTTGCACTACGCGAACTGCATAGTGCGTAGCTCGCAATGATTGCACAGTGCCGGATGCTTGTCCGCACTGTGCAATCATTGAAAACGGCAACTTGCACAGTGCAAGCTAGCCTTTACTGCCGCCGAGTAGATTTTTACCGAGCGGCAGCTTTTCAACGCGGACTGGTAGTTTCTCATCGCGAGCGGTCGCGAGCATACGCGACCACTCGCAATGAGAAACCTGACCTCCCGCGTTGAGAATCTCGCCGGGAGGTTTATTTTCACGCTCGCGATCGGCAACTTGATGTTGCTGATCGCGAACGAGGAAAAAGTCTCGCTGGATAAATATTTAGCTTGCTCGCGGTCGCCAACTTGACGTTGAGGACCGCGAGCAAGCAAAATGACCGCTGCACCACGCTACGCCACGCCACGCGTGTTTGCACTGTGCTACGTGCACCTGCGTAGCAGCGAAGTAGCGCAAACTTCGCAAACTACGCGAGCGTAGCATAGTAATTCGCCCAGGGTTAGATAAAAGGTGCCTAATTCGTCACATTGGCGCATACAGCGCGGGTCGGTGGCTCTACCTATCTTATGCATTATCACCCTTGTGTAGTAGGTCCTATGCAGTATTTTTAGCTGTATCAGACGCAGCCTAGAGGAGACCGCTACCTCTCTAGGCAATGCAATTGCGTCCTGCCAGTCGGTGTCATCTAAGTCCCCAACCTCTGCCCGCCAGACTGCCCAAAGTCGTACCAGGGGGTCCGTTTGATTATTAACAATGTTCTGGTAAGTAAGAGAAATTGCTTTCTTGTCTAAGTGGTCTGTCAACAGTCGGTCCTCTAAGGGGGACGATTCAGGGAGTACCTCTGCTGCTGGAATAGCTGCTTCCAGTGCATGTTTAACCTGCATATATCGAAACTGTTCACCAGGAGCCATTTCGTAGTGTTCCTGCAGGGAGGCAAAGGTGATGACTTTTCCTCTTTCCAGAGATCCCCCAGCCGGGAGATCCCTATCAAGTCCCACTTTGAAACCCCTTGCTCTTTCCCAGGGTACCCAGCCTGCCAGTGTCCCATATTGGGGTGTATTGCATAAGTTTGTCAGCCCACCCCAGGTGCCGTGTCACTGTGTGCCAAACATGAACCGTGTGTGCTGTTGGTCCCAGGAGGCCTAATGTTTTCTGTTTGTTGTAGAGTATCCTATTGACTTCCCCCGTTCCCAGAGCTACTCTGTCTAAGCAGTATGCAGGGTCAGTGTCAGGTGCATGAATCCACTGATTGATTACTATCAGTTGTGAGGCCCAGTAGTATGCCCGAACGTCGGGTAAAGCGATACCCCCGTCGTACCAGCTTCTAATCAGTTTACTCGCGGCCACTCTTGCCGGCTTGCTATCCCAAAGGAGATTAGTGACTTCCGAGTTTATTGCTCTAAAGTACGAGTCAGGGACTTGGCAGGGCGTGTTGTGTAGGGCATATAGAAATCTGGGTAATGCCATCATTTTTAAAAGTGCCGCCCTGCTCAGTAGGGTGAGCGGCAACGCTCTCCAATGTTTAATATCTCACCTCAGCCTCTGTAACGGTGCTTGAAGATTGAGCGCCTGGAATTCGCCTGGGTCGGACGTTACATGTATACCAAGGTACTTAAAGCTATCTGTTACTATCTTGACCATACAGCCCCATGGCAGCCTGGGAGGTGGTCCATGCAGAATATACAATACAGACTTCTCCCAATTAATTGTGTACCCCAATACTGTCCCAAACACCTCACAGATGTTCAGTAGTGCATGAAGGGACCGTGTGGGGGAAGCTATATATACAGGACGTCAGCGGCATAGAGGGAGATACGATCCTCCCATCCCTCCCTCCACTTTAAACCCCGGATTACTGGGTCCCACCTAATCCAGGCAGCCAATGGTTCCAGGACCAGTGCGAACAGAAGTGGCGACAGCGGACAACCTTGCCGCATCCCGCGTCCCAGAGCAAATTCCTGTGAGATGTGTCATTAGCCACCACATGTGCGATAGGGTTGGCATACAGTAGGCGTACCCAGGAACAGAATTTAGGCCCAAACCCCAAATGTTGGAGGACAGCGAAAAGAAATGCCCATGCCATAGAGTCAAAGGCCATTTTCGCGTCAAGAGACAGGACTGCTGCGTCCTCCCGTATTGTATGCTTTCGTCCCAGGACGCTATGTAGGCGCCGAAGGTTCAAAGCTGTATTCCTTCCGGGCATGAATCCCGATTGGTCCGGGTGGACCAATTTAGTGAGGTAGGAGGTCAGTCTGAGCGCCAACGTTTTGGCCAAAATCTTGGCCTCTGCGTTACTCAATGATATCGGCCGATATGATGCGCACTCCGCAACGAGTTTGCCAGGTTTATGGATGGCCACTATGGTAGCTATACGCTGATCTCTAGGAAGCTTGCCTTGGGCCTGGCTTGCTTCATACATTTTCAACAGGTAGGGGACCACCTTATCAGCCGTACGTTTATATAGTTCTATGGGGATGCCATTGGGGCCGCTGGCCTTACCCGACTGCAGCTTGTGGATGGCCACCTTGAGCTCATCTGCTGTGATATCTACATCAAGCCCTTCGGCCTCCTCTGATGTGAGCACCGGCATGCGTATGTCCCTAAGGAAGTCGAGTGCTTCCTGGACTGTGGTTGTGTTCGTGGATGTGTACACCCGCTCAAAGTGCGCAGCCAGCGCAGTCACTATCTCTTGCGGGTCTGATGTTGATTCCCCGTTCTCCGATCCGAGCTCCGCCACCCATCTAGTCGCCCGATCCCTCTTATCTAACCAAGCAAGAAGTTTGCCGGCTTTGTCCCCTGATTCGTAGACCCTATGTTGAACTGCCGTTATGCAGGTTTTGGCATCCGCCCAGAGGTATTCTTTATATTCCTGCTGTTTCACGCGCAGCCTATGTGTGTTGGCATCTGAGGGGTCCCCGGCATGCTGGGACTCCAATTGGTGCACTTCCTGTTCTAAGGCTTCTATCTCTTTTTTCTTGTCTTTTTTATGGCCTTCAATGAGCGAGATGGCCTGCCCCCAGTAGGACTGGTTTGTACGCCTCCCATAAAATTAGCGGAGAGGAGACCGAAGCTTCATTTTCTTGGAAGTAGTGCGTTGTTGTAGTTATCAAACCTTTCCTGATCTTAGGATTGTGTAGGAATCCCGGACATATGGGGTACACACGACGCTGGGTGGGGGCGTGTAATCTGAACTCAGCCATCACCGGGGAGTGATCAGAGATTCCCCTGGGCAGATGCGAGACCGCCCCAAACCTCCCCATATTTTCCGTTGCTGTAATGATGTAATCTATGCGGGAGAGGCTATTGTGCGCCCCTGAGTGGAAAGTATATTGTCTCATGTGTGGATTTTGAAACCGTCAAGGGTCCAGCAAGCCATGTGCCTCTAGGAAATCAGCCAAGCATGATCTAAGACGGTGTTGAGGTCGGGCGGGTGTACGGTCCACTGTGTCATCTAACGTCATGTTAAAGTCGCCCCCCAGTATCAAGTCACCTTCTGCAGCGCAAGCAAGAACGCGGCCAAAGCCTGGAAGGCCATCGAGTGCAAGACGGGTGGAATATACACAGACACTAGGTTAATTAGACGGCCTTCCCATTGGACCGAGGTCGCTGCAAACCGACCCTGATCATCTTTGAAGGTGCGGTGAACAATAAGAGGGAATTGCTTTCTAACCAGGATTCCCACCCCTCGGGACCCTGAGGTAAAATCCGAATGCACTATCAGCTTAAACCCCCAGCGGTCCAGTGCTTTACACGTGGACCCCACTAAATGTGTTTCCTGTAGCAGTGTGACCGCTGGGGCCCTGCGTTTTAGATATTGCAACACCAACCCCCTCTTTAACTTGTCCCTCAGACCATTAACGTTCCAAGAGACAAACGATAGCGTTGGTGTTATGGTGTGTTGCGTCATTGGGTTAGGTGAGGTCTTACATGATGTGGGTCCCTATCACGGACCGGATATTTGAGGTTACGTGTACATAAGTTCTCACGGAGACTGTGTCTTATTGTTTGCAGGTCTTCAACCATTATAACAATACCAACAAAAGAAACTGCATTCCCAAAACTTTTAGTACCCCTTAGAAAATGACCCTCCCCCACCCTGCCTCCCTGCATGACGGACTTGAAACTACCCACCTCCCCAACTTTGCAGAGCGCTTATGTCTCATTCCCAGTTACCTTAGTGGGGTTCGGTCCCTCCTTCCAACCCCCCCTCGTCTCATCATGAAGCAATGATTGATTTAATCCTTAATTCAATACCTCCAAACAAGTGAGCGTGTGGTAATAGTAGTGTTCAGTGAGGTGTCCATGCTACGGCTTCGTCCCCCTCTCCTGGGTACTAGCAGGTGAATGTCGTAAGCCTTTGGGTGGAGAAACCGCAATTTTGTTCCAGCCACGGTACAATCTTAAGTGTAGTCCCTGTCTGGTCAGTGCCGCTCAGGTGAACCGTCTTGCGGTATTAAAGTAGCATTAGATTCAGGCCGTGCACTCGTTGCCGACGTTTGGCGCAATCTGCCGTGTTGTTTCCCTGATGCTGCTGCTGGGCGCCACCACTCCAGCCAGTCCTGGACCTCCTCCGGCGCGTGGAAGAACCATACCTTGCCCTAAATGAACCCTTTTTGCAACATTAGAATAACAATAGACTGGGGGAAAACCCATAACGCTCGAATCTATACCTTGCAGTTTGCATGCAGCTCTTTGATGACAGTTATTAGCTCACTGTATAATTTTAGGATTTAAACTTATACACTGCAAGTAACAAAAGCATCCCTCTGACAAAAGCACTGACCTATTTATATTATATGCACTTCTTGATCTGCAAGGTACACGTCTTTTGTAGTAGACATATTAACTCTCTGTGCTACTTTATGAGTCAAAACTTCCACTAGACAAAACTTTAATCTCACTCGAGGAAGAACATTTGTCACCAGAGTAATCTTGACATTTTTATTGTTGAATGAAAATTGCTGGAGGTAGGGAACACCGCAGCAGGTGCTTTTAAACCTATAATATAAGTAAGTACCCGGTGCACTGGCACCGGTCGCAGTCGGTTAATTGCATGTCTACTCTCTGCCTGTGACATATCTATGATGTGCCTTTATTGTCGGGCTTGAGACAACTTCCATCTCTCTGCAGTGTGTCTGTTATCTACCTGCTCCAAAGCTGCTTGTGGTCTTGCCAGTGATATGCTCAGTGCCTGTTCCTGCCGCCTACTCAGCAGACTGCCTCTCTGTTCAGTGCCTGTAGCTGCCTGTTCTGTGTGATCCTTCCAGGGGCCATGGACTGAGAGAGTCAGGAGAGGGCAGAGCAGTGGACTGTTAGTGAATCCGGAGGGGTCAAGGCCAAGGGCAGATAGAGAGAGTGTGCTATCGAAAAAACGCATTTGTACTACTAAACTTAGAATACACCTTTTATCTTAGAAAGGATGAAAGGCTGAGACAGCCTGCTTTGGGGGCTGGCTGGGGGGGTGGGGGAGAGGGGTGCAGGGGCAAGCCTGTTACCTTGAAGTCCACACGGACTCAGGAACAAGTGCTTAATTCACAGTGTACTGCCTGGGAAACGTGGGGCATTCGTTCTCTTGTTCACATTCCTTTCTCACACCCTTTGATCCCTTGGGTCTCTCCTCATCTGCACTGTTATCATGCCCCATCTCAGGCGTCGTTCCTCGCTCCCGTAAACCAACTCTGAGGCCCCTCCTCTCACACTTCGGCATCTCTCCGCCCTAGAGCCAGCCCTGCTCTCCTGATTTTTATAACGTAGTATCTAACTCACCAATGGAAGGTTCTCGCGCTGGGCTCCTTGTGACTGAACTGCAGACAGTGTGAAACAAGCCTAAGACTGGAAGGGACTGGAAACTGCTGGATTTCAACTCCTCCCCCAGACCCCAGCCTACAAATCATTTAAAAAATAAATAACTGTTGCTGCCTGCGTTTCAGCCGGACTGCCCTGCCCCCAGCAATTGAAATTAATGGAGGGCTTCCAACTCCTCCCTGGGCCACGCGAATAATGCCCAAACTCAAACACTATTATGGCAGTGATACACAGACCGCACCCACCGGTGTGTCGTCAGTGCCCTGATTTCTGGCTCTAGGTCAAAGAAATCGTCACCCAGCCAAAGCATGCGCAGAGCCAAGGGCCATCCTCCCCCAACCCCTCAAAAGAAAAACCCAGATTTACACATGTTTGTTCAATGAGCAGCCAGCACAATTCATTGCTAGCTGTTTGGCGTTCCATCTCGCATTCATTTACCACTGCAGGATGGCAAGGTGACGCCCATCTCACCCCTGGACACCACCCGCCAATAAGGGCGGTTGGACCGCCATTGCCCCAACGCAGCTGCCAGGGAACCACCATTCTCTGGTGGTGGTGCATTGGTCAGGAGGCAGTAATATGCTTGGCAGGACCGCAGTGGACCCTCCAAGCATATTACAAGTTTCCTCTCCACTATGGTTTTCATGGTGGTTCCACTGCCATGAAAACGGTGGCCGAGAGGAAACAAAGGGGACCCTACACAGGGCCCCCTTGTGCCTCTGCGCCATGTGGTTGAAAACAGGGGTGCACAACATGTGCCCCCCCCTGTGTGCATGCACACCAGTTCCTGCATGGCATGGACTTTTTAGTCCATGCCATGCAGGAACTGTTTTTGGCGTTCCCATTGTGGTGCCCATTTTCAGGGCACCACCGCGGGGATGTCAAAACAAAGGCCCACCAGAAAGGAGTTACACTCATAATCTGGCGGGCGGCCAGAACACAACTTTTGGGGTGCAGCGGCAGGGCAGCCAGGAGCCGCACTGCCAAAGTTGTAATCAGGCCCCTAGATTGGTGGTGACACACTTAACAGTCACAAGCACACTATTTGACCTTCTAAAATGATGGGCACCTGACCTCGCCATCAGGACATTTGTAATCAGATGTCTGCACTGAAGTTGACCGCGAAGTGGGTGTTCATCTCCACAATGTACACAGTCTTATGCTAATGTGTGTGAAAGCAATGTAGGAAGGCCAACGGCTGTGTCCATCTCTGCTTAAGATCGAGTACGTCGCGTACATGTACGCGGCAGTTCGCAAAAAGCTCCATTGCCTCCTAACACTGCAGCCATCAAGACCTCCTCAACTTTTGCTACTGTTTGTCACCTCTGGGAAAAATGATGCAAGGTTGAGCATGTGAGAGGGCCACTGCCTTCTCGCCAGAGGAGCTGGAGTTGCTGGCACAGGAGGTCCTCTCCCTGTATGGCCAGCTCTATGGCTCACCAGAGGAACAGATACATGTTTGAATCGTGTATGTGAATCTGTCCAACTGGTTTTTGTCCATTAACACAGGCTACAATGTCCCTTTGAGTCATATATTTCGTTCCTTACATAGGACAGTGGCGTAGGGGACATGTAAGCACTTCACAAGGTTAAAAAAACAACAAGATTAGTATGTATTGTGTGTTTAAAGCCCAAGATTGTATTTTGTATGTATGTAGAGATATATCTATGCATATGTTTGAATTACATTTGAAATGTAGAACTCTCACATCTTGTAATTTAGAAAGCACATTATATAGTCATTACAACTGTACATATATATGTTTTCTGTACAAACCAAATGAAAATGATGTTAGCTATGTGCATCGTCTCACTAATCACTCAGCCTAGATCAGGGGACCCTTTCACAGTAGCACACAGCCTTGAGTTCAGGTATTAGATGGGCACAAGGTCCCTTTTTCATATAAAAGTTAAGGGAAGGCTGTGTTAATTTGACATCATGATCATCGGGCTGCAGATAGCAGGGCCTGACAATGAGCAGTGCTCAGTCAGAATCATGGGCCAGGCTGGGGCTGAGTCACAGAGACAAACAACTGAAGCACTGAGGTATATCTGTCATAACAATATTTCCTTATCAACTCAAATTTGGAGGTGTGCGCAAAAATATGCTTATGAATGATTTTAAATGGATGACAATTTAATGGAGAGTTACCTAACTTCTTGAGCTAACACTTCATTTTATTTTACACCCATTTCAAAGTGTTTCATGTCCAAACTGCAGGCCCGGTACTCCCAATGGCCAGTATTCACTGTGCCATAAGTATTTATGCAAGATACAGCCATTTATACATGTGAGAATTTTAAAGTGTAGAAAAATGTTCCATGATATGAAGTATTTGGTATAATATTTCTCTGCACTTTTAAATTCCTCCAATTCAAAAGGACATACAATTGTATGTTTGTGTTATCCATGTAACAGTGCCACATATAGCAAAAGCTGTGTCCTGTGCTACAAGTACATATGACACAGACTATGTCACCCGTAATATTATATCCCATTCATATGTACACATGTTCATACATCCTCAGAAAGCACACTCTCACTGACACACATGTCCTCAGTCAAGTATGTAGTTCAAACCATAGTATCTGGCTCTACGGACTTTGGGCATCAAGTCAATGAACCTGGCCATGACTGTGTGTGGTAACAATGCACAAGTTGTTTAGCCTTCAGTAGTTTACAATGTTTTGCACTGATGTGAAGTAGCTCACATCACAGAAAATGTAGGACCTGCCTGGGCTAGATGATGTCACTGGCCTGGATTAGTGAGTGTAGGACATGAAAAGGGATAAGGGTAGTCAACAGGTCACTACAAAACTGTGAATTAATATAATTGTTTTGGGCAGCATGTGAAAATATACATGTTGTATTGTAACTTATGAGTCATGCTTGTGATAGATGTTGTAAAATTGTGTTACATTAATACAGACAAACAAAAAGTCATAAAACCATTTTTTTGCTTTCATTTCTTCTATCCATATAGGTCGACACCCATCAGAAGCGTGAGATCTGCAAGGCCACTGCCAGGACGGTGCGGACCCTGGGGGTCTACACATGATGAAGCCTCTATTGCATGAAGAGGAGGGAGGACCTATGACTCTGGACCAGAAAGTCAGCCGAAGTCCAGCTCGGGCAGTCCTCCCAATGTGGGGAGCGTGTTCGCCGCACTCTGACCCCCCTAATGGCCCGCATTCTTGCGGTGGCCTATCCCCAGATTGATGGGCAGTTGAGAGCCCAACAGCAGAAACAGGGGGGTAAGTTCTTATTTGAGTTTCACATGTTACATGACAAATATTTTGATACGGCCAGGATTTTTACCATCAATATTAAGTGTGACCCATACACAATGCACAAGAAGAGTTCTTGAAGGTGTAAGTTTTGCAAAATGTGTATGAAAATGTGCATTGTCTATTATTTTTTTGGAAAGGATCCCACCTGATTCCTGTTCACTACCAAATGATTGTTCTGAGCAGACACATGGCTGCCTAAACTACACATATACATCAGGTTGTGTGATGTTGTGAGGGACAGTTGTACCAAACAGGCCAATAGTCTTTATTGTGTCAGGTGTGATGCTCCTTCACTACTGTGGATGATATAATGGTAGCCCTATTACATGTGACATAGCATAATATGCACTTACGATTCAGTGGATATACCACACATCACATTGGTATGTTAGGATTCTACACAAACAAGAGTGAGCATGTGAGCCAAAATGAATAGTCACATCAGAGTTAATGGCTACTTATGGGATTCTAAACATATCCGAACTGTAGTTTGCATCAGAAATACTGTTTCGTACATGTTAAAAGCGACAGATTTGCATGATATCTTACTCCTTCACAAATGTGTGTGTAAGTCAGTGTGTTTTTGGACAAATAATTGTGATAGGCATACAATTTTAGATATAGACAGGAATGTGTACACATTGATGACAGAGCAACACATGCCCAAAACCATTTCTCAATGTCCATTGTTATGTTCAGATGATTCATGAACTATGGAGTGATGGAGAAAAATGGGATACTGAAAGGGATTTTGGCAGATGGAATGTTCCATCACATCTATGCAGGAGTATTCCATCAGGAAAACTCCAAATCAGACCCAACTCATGAATCATTAGGCAAATGTAAAAATGCATCAAGGTGTAATATGTTGCATATTGTCATTTACATTTGAATCTTTGAAGTGAAAATTATATATGAATCAGTGCATGTAATAACTACCGTGATGTTGTACCAATTTTTGTCTGAAGTGAAAGGCAGCATATTTTGTGAAACAATTTGACAATGGTAAGACAAACTTCAAATAACTAGAGAAATTTAGGAGCCAAATGTGAAAATGTTTTTGCTCTGTACTGAAGTGAATTTGAAATGTTTCAGGGCCTATGTATTTAGTTATGCTGTAGACGTCATTTGTCAATCCACCCAAATATATTGCGCTTAGTGTCTTCAACAGAATAGGTACTACATAGTGCATAATACATTGAAAAGCTACTTCAGTATGTCATCCATTTAATATTTTTTTATAATTGACATATACTTTAGTTACTTGAAGTAAGTGTTACCATTTAGAAATGCCAAAACAAATGAAATAGGCTTTCAGTTTATGCAAATATTGGTAGAACATTGCAGTATTTGTTGACACACATTGATTCAAATTTTACTTTTTGAGAATGAAAATAATGCAGATTTTTGGGCCTTGTGAACACACTGTACAAAGGTATTTTTGGTTGATATCCTTTTGGTAATATAAGTTCACTATTCTAAACAAAAAACTCAACCATTCAGAGGTGACAATATCATATGTGATATCGGAGCTATCATGGGGAATGAAAAACTGTGACCAAATGGTTTCTGAAAATGTTGCGTGCATGCATGAGATTATGTTAATGTAGAACCAAAGTTTAAGAGCCTTGAAGCAGGTGAAATATGAAAACATGATAACTGTTTTGTGATCAAAGTTCATGATCAGTTCTGTTTGTACAGACTCTACAAAACTAATGTATCTGCCATTTCAGCATCATCAGGAGCCGGAGGTGGAGACATTGGCCACTGTGGTTTGGGTGTTGACATCACCGACATCGAGGGACCCAGTGGCATGGAGGATGGGGGGAGTGCAACAGAGGAGGCCAGCTTCACAACATCCTCTTCTGAGGCCTCCATGAGTGAGCACTCCCTAGTGGTTGCGAACCCGACAGGATGTCCACCACCTGCATCCTTGTCCACCACCCAGAGTACTATCGCCACCATCCCTCTTGCTCCCTCCCAGTTTGTTAAACCCACCCCCCTAAAAGGGATGGTGTCTCCTTTGCTGCAGGCACCTTGCCCCTGTCCCCCCGGCTGCGCTGAATGAGGAGGCTATTTACCTCCTCCAGAACATCTCTGTAGGCCAGACTGCACTACTGAATGCCATCCAGGGGCTTAGCTGCCTTAAACAGCAAATGACAGCAGACCTGGAAGGCATTCACATTGCTATGTTTACCCTACATGGGTCTTTTCAAGGTCTAGCCTCCTCACTGACTGCAGCCTCCCAACTATTCCAACCTTGTGCCCCACCTTCCGTCACTTACCCATCCCAACATCTTATTCCCAGACCTGTCCTAATCACACTCACACCTTTGCATGCACCCACTCGAACAGACACAAGCAGTACACCCACACAGAAACCTAAAACCGCAAAAAACACATGCACATAACCAAACACACAGACACCACACCGACCACCACACCCACATGCACCACCACCAGCACATCCACAGACACCGCACCCACCACCACACACACATATGCACCACCCCCACCAGCAGCACACTTAGAGATACCGCAACCTACAGCACACCCTCATGCACCACCAACAGCACACCTACAGACACCACAGCCACCACCACACAGATGCGCACCACTCCCACCACTAGCACATCCACAGATACCACACCCACCTCACCCACATGCACCACCACCAGCACACCCAGACACTGCATCCACCACCACCACCACAACCCCATATACCACCACATCCACATGTACCACAACCACACCCAGCACCTGCTCAGCACACCCATCCACACACACACACACATTAGAATTCACACCCACAAAACACACACACCCACATTCACCCAAACAACAGACACTGAGGAAGCAAGACACACACAAATGTGAATGACATACACCAGACCCACAGGCACCTGAACCCTCAAAAGACATATGCACATCAGCGAATGCCACTCCATCTACCTCCCAAACCCAACTCTTTGCTGAACATCCTACCCATTTTCCCTGTGAGAGTTTGTTGTTTGCCCATGCCCTGACCCCTTCCAAAGACCAAACCACCCCTCCCAAATGCAAAGCTACTCCTTCCACACCCCAACCCATCCCTTCCACATCCCAGCCTACACCTACAGAATACCAAAACAATACCGAAACCACCCCTACTACACCCAAAAGCTCCCCTCCCAAATGCAACCACCCCATCAAACCCAAGAGCATGCCTCCCAAACCCAAGAGCACACCTCCCAAACCCAACCCCCCCCAAGTAAGATCTTTGAGGTGCCTGCTCTGCCCATTAGGTGCCCCTTCCTGAGGAGGTTTCCCTTTGCAGTGAATTAGGAGGCAAGCTTAATGCCACTGCTCAACAGTGGACAGGACATTGGCACTTTATAGACTGGGATTTGGCTTTGTGAGAGATTTTGGGAGACTTATCTCATTGTTTGTCATAAATCCATTATTTGGAGTTCACCAAATTAGTCTGGGCATTAATTTGCCTTTGCAATTATTTAATTCCTAGCAATGTTCCTGACTAAGATGTGAAGTACTTATTTTTCTTTACCATGATGGCAGGTAATACAACAGATTTTGTTAATGGCTACTTTGTTAAGGGCATACACTGGTTAACATAGTATGTGATGGTTACCTGAATGTAGGTGCAGGCATTCATCATAGTAATGGCCCACTTGCACCAACTTATTGATGTTTAAAAACTTTTTTGGGGATGTGTTGCTACAAGTTTGTTTGTTTCACCTTGATTACTGATATGTATGAGCACATATGCCTTACACCTTATAATATATTGTGACAAGTGAAATTGGATAAAGTACAGGACTTGCACTAGACAAGAGGAAATGTTACATGGATGTATATGTTGAACACTTCAAATTTGGGACGGACAATGATTTTAATGGTAATTTATCTAATAAAGTTTGCACCTTGTCTAGTGCAATTTCTACATCATGTTACATTGCACTGATCCCAATGATGAGCGTTGCATATGTTAATGTGATAATTTTCGGAATTTATTTCAGCACACTGGTATGGTGACATTTTGATTTTTGATTTGATATCCTTTTTTGTGCTAGTGTTCATTTTTTTTGCAGGCAGCTTGCATGAGATTTATACATACAATGTGATCATACAGGTGTGTTTCCTTAAATTTCGTAAATGTCTACATGAAAGATAAATGCATTGTACATTGGTATGCAATTGCTTGTAAGATAGATTTAAAAATGCATGAGTCCAGTGCAAATGTTAACAGACAAGTCAAAAGGTAAAAGCGGAGCTTACCGTCGATTCCATCCACGACGGTGTTGATTTTGTTTGTCATCAAGCAGCAGGACTTGGAAGATCTGGTCCATGGCAGAAAAGGAAGTGTGAAAGTGAGAAAGGTTAGTTTCACCACCACAGTCACGGCAGTCAGAAGGCATGGTCTTCAGTTGTTGTTGTTTTATTTTCTGTTGTTATACTGATGACACTGTATATACTTATGTTTTCCTAATAGCATTGGTTCTTATGTTTCACGTTCTATTGCTGCAAACTTTCATATGTATTATTATGCTGATAATGTTACACTGTATATACGTATGTTCTAATTGCATTCGTTTTCACATTTCATGTCATTTTGCTGTAAATCTTCTTTTTCTGTTTTTCTGTTTAAGGAAGGGATATGTGTTGTGTGGTACTTGAGGTAAACTTGTCCTCTGTTTTAGAATAGATGACATGTTGTCTGTTCCATGCACGAACCTGTCATCCTGAAATGCTGTCTAGAGGGGATTCCAGCTGGGAGCTGATGGTGGTGGCTGCTGCTCTCGATTGATGTGGATTGGATTAATATACTTCAAGAAGCACTTATCTGTATGTGTCTCTTCTTCAACGGACGATGTAACACGCTCACAACATCAGGATCTTCGCACTAAAGCAACACCAGTCCACGATGCCAAGTCTGCTCTTTGTTCTATATCGGTAACTGCCCTCGACTCTTTCCTGCTCCTCGTGGCCCCCTACACTGCAAATGGGACACTTTGTGCTGGACTGAGAAGTTAACTTTTCAGTGGGACTAACCTGGTCCCTGTATCTGACCTGAGCTCCATCGCCATCGACTTGAACTTGTGACTTTCTCCTAGTCTCACATGACCAAATAGCTGCAAGTGACACTTGTGAACTTTTGGCACTATTTACACTGAAAACTCCCAATCTACTGATTGGATTTTTGTCATTTTTATTTTTTATTACTCTATTTTTTTTAACTGGTGTGGGATCCTTTTGTGGTGTTTTTTTCACTGTGTTACTGTTGAAGTCCACAGATACTTTGCACATTGTCTCTGAGTTAAGCTGACTGCTCTGTGCCGAGCTACCAGAGGGTTGAGCACAGTTTTGCTTGTGGCTTCATCCTGTAAAGAATTGTATTTGCTGCTTGAGAAGGGTTTCACCCCCGTTAACTAATAAATCAAATTTCGTGCAATAATGTTCCTTTCACCTTTTTTTTTCAATGAATTTCTAAGATATGTTTTATTGTAACGTAAGATATTATTACACTTCCTAAATATAATGTCACATTAAACTTTGTTTTTTTCAGTGATGCAATTACTCAAATTAAGGTGCTCAATTTATAAAATCTGGAAGGATGAAAGACTGAGTTTGCCTTACTCGGATTCCAACCTGTGGCCTTCAGATCCCTGCATTTGTCACCTGCGATCATTAAACTCAATAAGTCAATTTGCTAACAGATACTTGGTAACATCAGGCTGAGCGTAGGCAATTTCCATAAATGGTTCATATTTATGTATTGGTTTACATTTCAAGGAGAGAATCATATTCTGACTTTCATTGATATATGGTATTTTTTCACTTCCGTTTAATCACTTTGGGCCATATGTACAAATTTTAGGAATAGCGATTGCCTATTAGCAATTTTCTGCAAATCGCAATTAGGAAATTGCTATTCCTAATGTATGAAACACATTGAGTTTCATTTAGCAATACCATATTAATGAGGTGGGTTGCAGCTTGTGACCGATTAGGAACTGCAGCCATCACAGGGATGGGGGTCTACTCAGGTCAGCAGACCACTATTTCTGTGATTGCTTTTTAAAAAAGTTTCATTTTTTAAGAGTAGGCAGTGAACCCTTGGACCACTGCCTGCTCTTTAAAAATATTAGTTTCAACATTCACAAAGGGGAAGGGGTCCCACCGGGACCCCTTCCAATTTGAGAATGGTTACCACCACCCATGAGGTGTCAATAAAAAAAAATGTTTTGCGACCATGATTCGGTCACAAAACAAACATACATAAGACTGCAATTCGGTATTTGGAGGGGATGAAAAACACGCCCTTTCCTAATACCGAATCACTACACACAAATTGTGATTTGGTAACGTTACCAAATTGCAATTTGTGTTTTGTACATATGAAAAAGCATTTTTGCGGCTCGATTCTGTGAATTGAGCCGTTTACAACTGCAAAAATGCTTTTGCACATAGGGCTGTTTCTTCACTGCAACTCGCATGAGTCACATCACGAGCTCCTTTGTTCACTTTTAGGTCTTTCTCTTCCAGGATCTGTCGTGTAACGTGTTGCCACTTCTGTAAGAACTCGAGTAGGAAAGAGTGCTGTCACAAGCGCCTCTATAAAAACATGAACTTCTAAGAAGGTTTCCCTTCCTCCTGCAACCTGCATCCTTGGTGGACAAGACATACTCCTGGTCCTGGGGGTGCTTAAGTAAAAAAGTGCAGCTGCCTTCTGCGCCTCATATCTAATCATATGTCTCAGTTATTTTGTTTCTAACTCCGCAGTAAGTATTGCCAATTTTCACGTCACCCAGACCCCTTTCAATGCCGGAAATGGCTTTGACATTTTGGAAATCACCCTCCAAAATTCTGTTCTTTTAAGGTAAATTGGTGTGTTGAGCATAACGAACCAAAATGCTCGATCCCTTCATCTACCAAGGCCTTAAATTCTCCTTCACAAAACGAAACGTTCCTGTTTTTCGTCTAAAGCTTGTGGTTTAGAATTCTTTTTCCATATTCGTCGTACCCTTTGTTCTTTTCCAGTGGCTAAGATGCTTTTGAATGGAAATTCCTCGCTCGCTAGTCAAAGAAATATGCCACACACAACAGAGTATAATAACCTCCATTGGGGTTCCTGATTCAAAGCCCTGTCAAGATCGAGAAATATTCTGCCATGCAGGGCTTACAGGGCGTTAACTCAATTAACTTAGGGGCCCATTACGATACCCGGCGTAAAAAAATCCGCCAGGCATGGAAGCGGCAAAAATCCGCCCGCACACACCGCCTGAACACCGACCACGCCATTATGAGTACACAAACTGAAAACCGCCATCGGCGGAAAAATCATACAAAATACCGCCCGCCATCGTCCGAGTCGGAGTCAAACCGCCCGCCACGGACGGAAACACGCACGACAACACAAAACCGCCCGCCCTCACGGCCGACACACCGCACGTGAAATTACGATCGCACCGCCATGAGCGCGGAAAACAACAAAAATACCGCCCGCCAGCGCAAACAACGCCGATGAGAATCGACACGGCAGAAGCCATGGCGCCCACGTACCTGCACAGAAACCATCCGCACACAAAACCAATAGCACACAACATGGCCAACAAGTCCACACAGCAAGGCACGCACAAATACACAAGCACAGTACACATCCCGAAAACACCCCCCGGACAAACAAAAAATACAAAGGCCAGAACCCCAGACACAACACACCTGAAAACAACAGACCATGAGGACACACCCACATAGGTGAGTACAAAAGCAGCACTCCCACAGACCACAACCCCTTGCTACATTGCAAACCAGAGAGGAGAGGAGAGGACACAGTGACACAGCAAGGACAGCAGCACACCACAGAAACGCACACATCACAACCACCACCACCACCACCACCACCAAACACCGGCACCACAAACCCCCTGCACATTACACAACACACACCGCACCAGCACCACAAACACCATGGCACCACAAAGGATGCCCAAGTTCACGCCCATGGAGCTGACGGTCATGGTCGACGAGATCATCAAGGTGTACCCACAAATCTATGGGAACATGGTCCAGCACACACCACTAGCCACCAGAAACAGAATGTGGACCCGGATCGTAGACCAGGTCAATGCAGTCGGGACCCTGCCCAGGAACAGAACCGAGATAAACAAACGTTGGAATGACGTAAAGAGCCTGGTCAAGAAGAAGGAGGGCAAAAACAGAGAGCTGGCTGCCGTCACTGGCGGAGGGAATCCCGCGCTCTTTAAGACCTTCAAAGCGTGGGAGGAGAAGGTGCGAGTCGTAATCCATCCGGAGATCCTCGCCGGATTAGCAGGGGGAGTGGAGGCTGGTAAGTACAAACTAATGTATACCAGCACACCGCTATGTACACACATGCGCAACCACCATGCCACAGCTCCCAGGGACAAACACCCCCATGTCCAGCACACAATACACAACACATCACACGCACATGCAACAGACACTACCACACACAGGCCAAACCGAACAACTGTAAGATGCGTGGGGACATGTGTACACTAAGCCAGCCACGTAACCACCAACAGGTCCCCAAATATGCCAGAAGCGCCACAACGAGCACCCACCACACCCATGTGTCCGCCACAGCTGCACCAACTGACAAGTAACAGGTAAGTGGCAGGAACACAAAGTGCAGTGGGTCGGAGGGGGGACAGCTGAAGTACAACACCCACCAGGCCCCCACTCCCACAGACCAGCAAGGTGGAGCACTCCCCACACCCATGTGTCAGGCACAGCTGCACCAACCGACAAGTAACAGGTAAGTGGCAGGAACACAAAGTGCAGTGGGTCGGAGGGGGACAGCTGAAGTACAACACCCACCAGGCCCCCACTCCCACAGCACAGCAAGGAGGAGCATCCCCACACCCCACACCCACGTGTCAGCCACCGCAGTGCACAACGACAGCCGAAAGGCAGACATCACGGTCCACAGCAATCGGTGTCAGTGGGTGTACAGCCACCCCCACGACCCACTACACCCCCCACCCCCACAGACCTGCAACATGGAGCACCCCCGCTTAGAGCCATGTGGCATCCAGTACAGTGCACGCACGAACAACTTGCAGGTGGGAAACTGGACAGGGCTGGATTACTGGAGGCATGAGGACCATAACACCACCAACACATGGGACATGTCACGTAGCACACGAACACGCAGCACCGCCCACCGTCACGAACAAGTGAACAATGTGCACACGGACATGAACAGCAGACTCACACCCCACATGACCCATCACAGACATAGCAACACCCAAGGAGCCACGTCTGCATGCACAAGCCACACTGAACATAGTCCCACACGGCAGCCACTGTGCAACTCATCACACACAACCGAAACACCATTGAAGTCCTGTCCATGTAGCCCCTACTGCCTGTCAACCACACACCCCACAACTACGCCTATGTAAGACAAACAACACTAGACGCAACAGAGCGGAACAACAGAAATGCACACGAACACCACTGAACCCATCAAACACACAGACACACCATGCACATACAACATACCATCCATCCCATCCGTCAGCCCCAGTCTCATGAAAGGCATGTCATCCGCACAGCTGCCACACATACAGCAGTCACGCTAAGACACATGCCCATGACCAACCATGTGCCAGAAGTCAATTAAGCGCACGACACACTGTGAGCAACAACACACAACATGGGCCACACCCCCCGAGCACTGCAGTGATGCACATGGCACAGGGCAGCACGCACACCAAGGAGATGGGACAACTGCAATACGTTGGCTGGCACACAACTATCACTCACTCATAACGATGCGTCCAATGCCATGTCCAGTAACCACAACAGACAGCAAATATGCAGGGCATGTCAGGCATGCACACACCTCAGACCATGCACTGTCATGCTGCCACAACACATGTCACGTTCGGCACCCATGGCTCACAGCATGTACCCCAAAAGCATATCCCCTCCCAAATGCGAATCTGGGGCATGGCCCCCATGTTGCCATATGCGTTCCTAAGCGTTCCATATGAACTCCAAAAGCAAAGTACAAACCAGACCCAGGATGGGCCTGGAGCCCGCATACACCAGAGTCACAATAAGTAGGAGCACAGCAACACTCCCATCGGCATAGCCAATCCGTCCCATGCCACATGTGCACAGCACACAGTCCCATTGCCTAGCACACACACCTACAGATGCCACAGCCACACACTCGCCTCCGGGAAACCCATGTACGAGATTGCACGAACTGCCAATGTCAGACGACTAATACATACTTCGCCAGGTGCAACACAATAACAAATCTCATTCTCTCCACAGGTGACGAACTGCTGGACGCTGGGGATGGAGACAGCAGCCAGCACAGCCAGCCTACAAGCCCCCAACGAGGACACACGGATCTGGAGGATCTGTCCACCTCTTCGGACACGGACTACCAAGCTGGCCCATCTGGCGTGGCAGGGCCCAGCCGCTCCCCAGGACCCCTCCTACCCACCAACCCATCATCCAGGGATGCTGAACAGTCCCAGTCCCCTGCTGCCACTGTCGTTGCGGCCACACCCACGGTCATTGCGGCCACTACCACTGCCGCAACCGCCACCATCGCCGCACCGACCACCACCGCCTCCACCACCACCACGTCTTCGCTGGCACCAGCCCCAGCGCAGGTGGTGGCCCGGCCGACTGGATCCACCCTGGGAGCCACAGCGAGGACCGTGGTGAGCAATGTGGCTAGTGGGCAGGCCGGTGGCAGCAGGACTGGTAGGAGGAGCAGGGTCAGGGAAACGCCAGTCTCCCCTGGGAGCCATGCCCTGCCTCAAATGGACAGAGTCCTTGGGGCCTATGAAGAGGCCCAAGGACAATGGGCCAGGTCTGCTACTGACACGCGGGAGGTGCTGGGGGTGCTGAGGTCCATGGACGCCCATATGGGCCAATTCGTGTCCCGTATGGACCAACTCGTGGACCTCATGGGCCAGCTGGTGGTGGCGGTGGGGTCACAGGCAAGGCCAGCAACACCACCTCCGCCACCACCTGCTAGGGCGCAGGGTCGGCCAGCAGTGTCCACTTCCCCTGCGTCCACAGCCAGTGAGCACACCTCACCCACCACCAGCAGGTCGCCACCACACACCCCCTCCCAAACGTGGAAGGGGCCGTCCGAAGAGGAAACAGATCTCCCGGGAGGACTTCGCACGCTCCAGTCGCAAGTGAGGCAGCCAGCCAGCCTTCCGCCAGCCTTCCTTGACCAGCCACTGCATTGACTTGCTCTACGATCCCACTCCACACAGCCAGCTGGATGGCATGTGTGTGTTGGACTATGGACATAGAACCAGTGGGTACACCCTGATCATCACGCAGCCATGACCGACAGCTCATTGTCACTGCACGCACCACTTTTGTCATCACCTTACACACAATCACATGTCACAGTTTGTAATAAATGCACCTTTTTCACTAACTGCTGTTTGTGCCCTGTGTCTTTATTGTACGGAATACAACGGCCACCTTGGGCGGAAAGGCACCTGATGCGTGGCATGGAAATGGAATCCGGAGGGCCTGTAGGGACCTAGGGGTGGGAGACAGAACAGGAGCACATTCAATGAGTGTGTCACACACCCATCACACAGTACATGTCAACAACTACAAGCAATGTACACACATCGCACAGAGCAATAGGGCACAATGCCACAGTCACCAACAGTGGCATACTACTCTGGCCATGGAGCGTTGACACACTGCACGCAGTGAACATACGGCCACCCTGACACAGCACACACACACCTGCATAGATACAGACACATCATCCGTCGTACATGGACACTCACCGTCAAGTGAAGTAGCGGGCGATGAGCTGCTGGCGCACATTCCCAGCTTCCTCCTCTCCGCTGTCCACCTCACTCGAGCTGTCCTGGTCTGCGGGCTGGGGCCCTGGTTGATCTCCGTCATCCACAATGAGGGGGATCTGCTTCCGAATGGCCAGATTGTGCAGCATGCAGCACGCCACCACTATCTGGCACACCTTCTGTGGGGAGTACGCCAGTGCACCCCGGTGCGGTCCAGGCACCTGAACCTGGACTTGAGGAGGCCAAAGGTACGCTCGACCACACGTCTGGTCCTCCCATGTGCCTCATTGTAGCGATCGTCTGCTGGGGTGCGAGGATTCCTCAATGGACTGAGCAGCCATGCCCCATTCGGATACGCAGAGTCACCTGGGTGTGAGGGACACAGAGAACCGTTGCTATTCCAACTGGACAGGGGACAGCATCGCACAACCAGCACGCTACACCACTCCACATACTCACCGACAATACAGCCACGATCCTGTTGCAGATTGGCCATCAGTCGTGGCAAGATGCTGTTGCGCATTATGTGTGCGTCATGGGCCGAGCCTGGAAACTTGGCACACACGTGGGTGATCACCATGTCCGCAAGGCACACCACTTGCACATTCAGGGAGTGCGTGTGCTTCCTGTTGCGGTACAGGTGCTCAGTGGCCTGTGGTGGAACAAGGCCAACATGTGTGCAGTCAATGGCTCCCACGACGTGTGGGATTCTGCCAAGGGCATAGAATGCACCCTTCACTGCCGCCAATTCACGAGCCCTGGGGAAGCGGATGTACCTGTTCCGGTACAGCATCATGGCTGCCAGTACATCCCTCAGCACCTTGCTGAACATGGGCTGGGACATCCCTCCTCCACTGCCCACTGTGTGCTGGAATGACCCAGTGGCGAAGAAATGCATGGCGGCCATCACCTTAGCCGTGGGGGTGACAGCAGTCGGATACACCCTGCGGGGACGGAGATGGGGCTCTAACATGGCACACAGTCGATGCAGAGTTGGCCTGTCCAGCCGAAACTTCCTGATTACCTCTGTATCGTCCATGTCCGCCAGCAATTGGTATGGGCGGTCAATGTTCGGTCTCCGCCTGGGTTAAATGGCAGAGGACACATGTCAAAGCAACACGGCACATAGCAATTTCGCATACACATCACTGACATGACTGAGCAAGCACATGAGCCACAGCCCAGCTGTCAAGCTGGGACGGCACGGCCACAATACACTTACACAGGTCTCCCAACAATGGCAATGGCAAGTGAGACATACCACTGCCATGTGCATGCACATGGGGATCTAGGCCCCAATGACTTGCGGGGCGTGCTGATGGGGACTGACTGCATATTCGTCAAGCGGCAACGCCACGGCAACATGAGTGTCTGCTGAGCCTGGTACTGCTTCCGAGGCTGGATGAGTATGGCACACGACGACGACGATGTGGGCACGGGCTGAGCGGCCAATACAAGTGGGACCTGTGGCACGAGGGGATATGAGACAGTAGTAGGTGTCAGCACTGCACCCTATGTACAGCACTGTACGGATCACAGCTCCCGAAACATTGACTGGTGTCCACATTGACAGCCCCATGCCAAGACGGCTGTGTGCTTGCGTCACACGTCACAGGTGAGAGGTTACATTGCACGTGCCAGGTGGCAGTCGTACATAGTGGGAGCTGGCATGTGTGTGCATGTGTCTCCTGTTCAGGATCCACCAGATGGGCGCTGACTCTGTACTGACCATTGGACACAGCATGTTCCGTGGAAGGCTTGTGTGTGTGGGATGGTGGCACTGGATGTGCCTCCGTTGGGGGGGCCATGCACAGGGCGGGTACGTCGATGATTGCGCATTGTTGGTCACGGTGGGTGCACCAGCTAAGATGTGTTGCCCTGTGTTCAATTCCTATGTCCGCATGATGATGGACTGTGGATGTGGGCAGACTACACATTGGTCGATGTGCTGTCTATATGCATGTGCCTTCACACCAGGCACAGCTGCCCCTGCACATGTGACCCCTGCTGGACTCGCTGCTGGGTCTGTGGAGCTGATGCACCTTCTGCGCGTGGGGCGGACAGCTCTCCTCACTTCCCTCATTGCGCATGTCATGTCTTTGCCGCAGGTGACATGGATCATGGAGGGCCCACATGTACGCGTGGGTAGGCTACACATGATTGTTCACTGGTCGCCACCCCCAGTCAGTGTTTCGAATGGGAAGGTTGTCGTGCTGGTGGTATGTTCGATGTGGCGGATGGGCGGGCCTAGGTGCGGGCTTACATTCCGGACATGGGGGGTAGTTGGATTGGCGACTAGTTGCAGTACACACGGGACACGTCTCTTCCTTTCCACATCTGGGTCATCCCTTGTACTAACTGACAGTGATACAGTCATCTTCGCCCCAGCCCTCATGTCCTCCCTCGCCCCCCAATATGCATGCTCACCTGCGAGGCTAGCGCTTGCACAGGCAGCCCCAAGCTCGCACCAGAGAGGGCAAGGAGTGTATGTGTGGGTCCAGTTGCACGAGTGGGCTGTCTCAGGGTATGATGTGTGGCGGGACGCCGTCCACCTGCGTGGTGCCCCAAATGGAGACCCGGCCTGCATGGACTATGCATCACAGTCTTCGCCTTCCGGATCCGCCACCTGCGACACCCAGTGGCTGTGGCTGCCCTTGCGGCCATGCCGCGTCCGTCTGTGGCTGATGGCCCACACATTCACTCTTTGGCCTCTCTGGGGAGGGCTCGGGGTGGTGGCGCACGCGCTTGCACTTACTCGCAATGGCATGTGTCGTGGTTGGTATGATGGGCAATGGATGGGATGGTGCGAGCCACCTCCCGTGACGTCAGTGCTGCTCGTGCTGTGGTGCGTCCCCCTACACTTCCATTTGACTTTTTGCCATGCTGGACGTTGAGGTTCTATTGCCTGCGTGATATGAGCAGGAGGAGCGCGAGGAGACCTCTCACACACCATGCTCCACTGCCATCCCGTGCCCTGTATCGCCTGTGCGGATTGACTATGTTGGGGTTACACCTGGTCGACTGGGGCTGTGTGTGCCTTGTCAAGGGGCATGGCGGGCGCACAACAGGATCCAGCTCGTCCACAGAGGGTGGGCTGAGGTGCGCCTGGTACCGCTTTGTACGTGTGCCCGGCTGCTGTGCACACACGTGTTCACTCCCCCGACAGGTGTCCTCTCACAATGCCCAGGGAAGCGGTGGTGTACTGTTCATGAGCCCTCCCAACACGGCGTGCTCCAACTTGGCATGTGCGCATCTACCCGTCGCACCCACCCACCTGAGCACTGCGTCCATACGACTTCACACGACACATGTGTGTCTTCCACAGTAGTGCTACTCATTTGCGTTGACATCCAATACCAGTGGACTACATGGTCATGTCACGACTGCCGTGTACTTCACATACTCTCATCCTCTCTCATTCGTACTTGTGAAATGAGTCAGCGGAGACAGTTCTGGTTTCAAACATTATATTGAGTCTTCTGTCCTCTGTGATGCAGTATAGTGGACACTACTGGCAGCGGAATACATATTGAGGATATACTGAGCATGATTACAAATGGGATAGGGTGTGGGGTTACATCTGCTTGGCCAAGGCTGTGCTAATGTACATTTACGTATAGCTGCGGAGCTGCGGACTTTGACACAGACGGTATACATGTAGCCTACCAGACCGCTCGGCATCATGGGCACAGTCCATCTCAGTTCCATGTGACAGGTTTGCTGCGGTTGTTCCTCATGCACGCGTGCATGTGAGATGACATCAGGGCATGTGCTTGCGTGCATGCAGCGGCGTGCCACTTGTTGTTGCACTGTGGTGGTTACTGGACATGTCACAGTCACTGGGGTCGTGTTGTTGTTGTATGCACTTGTCGTCCATGCAAAGGTCCTGGTATGGGATTCCCGGGCGGGGGTGGAGGGGTGCAGCACCCACAGACTCCAGGCGACCTATTCATGTCCACTGAGCGGTGTGTGTGTCCATGTGCGCTGGATCCATGTCGTGTCCTGGTTGTTCGTGCAGTTCCGTCCATGTGGGTGCGATGCACAGAGCCCATGCCACTGCCTCCCACGATGCATGCGGTGTTCCTGGATGTGATGGGGAACAGTGTGCATGTCCCGGTCATATCCGATGTCATGGCGATGTCGTTGATGGTGTGGTTACAGTTGCCGGTCGTTTGGTATGGCTGTTGTGGTGGTGACTGGCCAGATCCGTGCGGAAGCTGAGCATGGGTGCGGGGTTGGACTTCATAGGTCAGTCGGGGAACCTGCGTTGTGGTCCGACGTATTTACAGGTTGTCAGGTATGCGATGCCGCCCAGCAGGGCTTCCATGTCATTGGTGGTGTACATGTTTGCCAGCCAATGAAGCGGATGGTGGCTGTCAAGGTGTTGTTCGTAGGTTGTCCCTTGGAGGACCATGATGGGGCATGCTGGGTGACATTCGATGTAGCTGTTCTCGATGATCCGTCGTGTGGAGGCACAGTGGTTCCATTTCAGTGCGCGTGCGATGTTGGCCACATACGCCATGCCCCCATAGGCAGAGCAGGCCCTGTCGTGTGCGTCCAGAGGGAGGAGTAGTGGTAGCAGGTCCGCCTTCAGACATGCCGGGTTGGAGAGGCATATCTCGACGGGATGCTGGTAGGGACACCTCCGACAGTAGAAGACGGGCATGACGCAGCTGAACAATGTGATGCGGTAAGTCAGTCGGTAACTTACGTTCAGCAGGGACAGGAGATCGCATCCCAATGTATGTATCGTGCTGGTTTGGTACAGCTTGAGCTCTTCGGCGTAGTTGGGTAGGTGTGTTGCGGTTGCCATTTCGCAGCGGTGCGTTGTGGTGGCGTGCTCCGGCTGTGTGTGCAGTCTGCAATGTGCACACTCCGGGGTTGCTGTGAGCTCTGTGTAGTCGTGGGGAGACAGGACTTGTGTTCTGTTGGCTTGTTTGGAGGACACGGGCCCTCTTCCCACATGCTTCTCAGACAGTTCAAGGTCAGTGCTGTGTGACTCCTTCCAATTAACTTGCATGTGGCCGACATGGGGGAGTGTTTTCTTCTTTCTTCCCCGTCCGTTGTGTGCTTCTGTGATATGCGCTATCTGCCCTGTGGTCGGTCTCCTCGGCAAGCCTGTGTTGGTCTATTCTTGGACAATGGCTGTATTCACCGGCTTCTGTCGTAGGGCTGTGGTTTCGGTGTTGGAATGGAAGGTCATTCAGTGCTGTCTGCTCTCCCTTGTGTGGGCGGCAGCCTGCCTCTCCGCTCTGCGTTGGGCCTTGTGTGTGGATGTAATTCTTGGGCCACCTGTTGTCAGTCACCGGGCTCTTTGGTGTTCCGTTTCATGTGTCTTGTTCATATGGGCAGGGTGGTATGGGTTTTTGAGTGTGGTACTGGCGTTCCTCTTCCCGAAGGGGCCCTGCTTCTCCTAGTTGGTGTTGCCGCCGCTGTGTGCTTCGCCATGTTTGTTACACTGGGGTGTGTCCTGCTGTTGCGTGACTTCACTGACATGTGTGCGTCGGTTGTGTGGCGTTGGGTGTTGTCCGTGAATTGGGCGTTGGGGACATGTCTGTGGCCGGCCTGTCACGTGTCATGTGCGTTCGGGGTGGGGCTGATGTGTGTGCTGCTTGGTTGTGTCCCTGTCCCTGTGTGCGACGCATGCATGGCGCTGCGGTTGGCCTCTGCGTTGTGCGCATGTGTGGCGGCGTCATCGGCGCTTTGGGGCCGTGACGGGGTGGTTGGTTCCTAGTCCCAGGTGGTGTGTACACATGTGTTCTGCGATGTTAGGATTTGGCCTGTGTGTCATATGTGGATGCAATGGTGGATGTGTAGTGTGCACGCGCTGGTGGGGGGTTGTCCGCTTTTTCCGCCCTTGCACTGTGTGCGCTGTTTGCGTGCACTTGTTGTGTGTGTGCCTACCTGCGTCTCCGCGGTACGTTGCGTCCTTGGTGGTGCATCAGCAGAAGCATGGGAAGGGCCTGCAGTGCTGGATTCATGCCCGGGGTGCCGCTTCTTCGTTGTCCGTGCTCTGCGTCCGTGTTCCGCCTCTCTTTCACGTGCGGTGTCTCTTTGCCGTGGGAGCCGTTTGTTTGCGGCATCGTAATTTATGCGCCGGGCGGGACGTGTTTCGTCGGACGGTGTGTGTCAGTTGTGCTGCGCCGCTACGTGTGCGGGCGCACTTTGATGGCGGACGGTGTTGCTGGCTTGCCGGCGGTGTTTGGCCTGCTTTTCGCATCGTAATTGGGCGGGCGTGTGGGCTGCGGCATGCGGGCGGTAACTGGTGGTTTTTGCATCCGCCAGCACGGCGGTAGTGCTTCCGCCCGCCATCGTAATGGGCCCCTTAGTTTTGTTAATTAAGAATAGGGCTCCTGGTTTTATGGTATTTATTTTTTAGCATTTCTGTCTGTATTTATCCATATTTATTTTTTGCCCCTTTATCTGTATTTATCCATATTTATTTTGTGTTTTGCGGCTAAATGAAGTTGTAAAACTGTACATTTCCGTATTTATTTAACTGATCGATGCACACTCATACTTTGATGTCTGTCTGTTTTAGCTATTTCAGCTGCCAAATATTATATAACAAAACATCCACTGGTAAATATTAGCATTATACCACAAATGTATGTTGACAAATGGCATTATATAATGAAATTGCATCCTGTGTTTTTCAATTTGCCATGCTGTCCATCTGCTCAGCTGTTGGCCTATAATTCATGAAAGACAGCACAGAGTCACTTAAAAGAAGCCCAATTTTCGGTATTTATCCACTCTTAAGAATAAATGCAGACAGAAAACACATTGTTTTCTGTCTGTATTTATCTGTCAAAATCAGTAAAAACGGAAAACCGGGAGCCTTAATTAAGAATCAGTCACATTACACGTTTTAGGGATGGTCCCAATAAGAGGTAGGGCTAGATCTGGACTCTAACCTTAGAACTCCTTTCTTTGAGGCAGTTTTCCTGCGGATGTACACATTGCTCCTCATTGGCATAAAAAAACTACGTCTAAACCTGTGCTGTGCAGGGCAGAAATGGTAAAACGGATGGGCAAGGTAGGCGATTGCCTAGGGCCTCTCTATTTTTGGACACTCCTGAAGAGGGCGCGTCAAATGCCTTCATGAGTGTGCAATGTGCAACTGAGAGGCCTTCCGGATAACTTCAAATAGAGTAAATTCATATTTTTATATGTTTTTCCTCTTTTTATTGTCTGGCTTCACACAAGACCTTTTGATTTTTGTATTATAGGCTTACTAATAGAGGCTTTCAATCAGTCCTCTTCATCTATTGGTCTGTAATTGTGTCATTCATATTTTTCTTCTGCCTGCAAGAGTAGACAGTATAGGGCAATGGGTCGGCTAACTTCATTGTGAGTGACAGCACATTGCTTTTTCACAGGAAGCACATTTACACACAAAGTAGTTCAATTAAGTTACAGGAACTACTTATCACCCCCATTTATTTTGGAGTTATGCTTTTGGGTTTGTACTCTGTACACTGGGACCCAGCTGACCAGGCCCAGTTCATGTGCTCTGACCACTGAAAACTTGCTGCATTGGTTAACAATCCTGATTGGCACATTTTACCTGCATATAAGTCCCTAGTATATGATTCCCTGTGTACCCAGAGCCCTAAAGTTAAATGTCACTAGCGAACTGTAGCACTTATTGTACCACCACTGAAGTGGCCATGCAAAACATGACTCTAGGTCTACAACAAAAGCCTAGCTTGGCAGTTTTCAAACTGCCAATTCACCCTACAACAGGACTAAATCTTCCTTTTAAATAGTAGCAAGTCACCTCTAAAGTAGGCCTTACCAGCCCTATGGCAGGGTGCATAGTATTAAAAAGTAGAACAAATGTATTTCATGTTTTTACATGTCCTTAGAGTGAACAAGGCCCAAACCTGATTTTCACTGCAACAAGGCTAGTTGTACCATAGAAAACACTGGGCTACTTTATTACACTTAATAAAGCTGACTTAAGATTGGCACTAGCTTTTAAAATACTTCAAATACTCATTTGTATAATTAAACAACATCCAACTTAATGTCAAATTTTGTCTATTGCAAAAATAGTGACATTAGAAAGGCACTATTTTTCTGTCTAAAGCCTCTGGTAGCCTTTCAAAGTTAATCTCTGCAGGAAACTGGGCTTCTGCTGCAGTAGTCCACCATTTTCTGCCCCCTTTTTAGCTGCTAGATGCTGATTTTTGACTCTGACAGTGCACTGAGCCCTGCTAACCAGACCTCAGTGCCAGTGCTCCTTCCTTAAAACAAAGTGATGTCTGATTGTTCTACAACTGGCAAGTACTTTAGTACCCTATAAGTCCCTAGTAAATGGTACCCCTGGTACCTAGGGCATGAGTATTAAAGAGGGTCCCTAAGGGATGCTGTATATCTTATGCCACCCTAAGGGGCCCACACACAAATTCCATACAGACTGCCATTGCAGGCTGTGTGCTATGGTGCAAACTATGTTTGAAAACATGTCATGACACACTGCTGTGTGCCATGCCAAAGACACTGCGTAGTGTCTAGTTCCATTGCTGGATATTACAAGTGAGCAGGGAAGCCATCTTCAGGTATGTACTGGACACTGGTCAAAATGGGGTACTCAGCTACATAATGGCTTAACTGAAACCTATGGTGTTTGGTATCAAACACCTCATATTCACAAACCCACAATTAATCCAGTGATGGATTTATTAATATGTGCACTCTGAGGTTCCCTTAGATGTACCCCTAAAACCTACTAGTCCTCTAGTGTGCTGGATGACTGGTCCTGTCCAGCATGCCACCACAGATGAATTTCTGACCCCCTAGGAAGTGAAAGCCCTTCTCTCAGAGGTCTGAAAGAATGCCTGCTCTGGTAGGAGGTGATTACACCTCCTCCAAAAGAATGGTTAGTAAATTAGCATATCAAGGCAGGGAGCATCAAAGAGCCCACTGCCTTTGCTATGGAAGCCTGGCTTGCCCCAGACCTGAAGGATGCTACCCCCAACCCACAGGCCCATTTGGCACCATGATAGGTGACAAAATTAGCTATGCAGGAGGAGTGTTGCACTGCCAGGCTGGACACACCTCTAGGGTGGGCAGCTTGAAGTGAACATGAAGATAGGAATTCCACGCTCTTGTGTGTGGTGGAATTAGGAATTCTGGGACAGGGTGATGCCCAGTCCCTAAAGAAAATGGTCATCTAGGAGGTGTAGTGACCCCAGGGGTAAGTAGCCCATTGATTACTACCCTTCACTCCCTTTAACTCCCCTAAATTGAGTATTTAGGGGACCACCTGACACCAGAAAATCAGATGCAAATACTGGGAGCTGAGAAAAAAGAAGAAAGACCGAAGAGAGTGAGAACTGAAGACCTGCACCAAAGATTGGCACAAAGTCCCGTAAGGCTGCTTGCACTTCGACCATCACTGGACTGACTTTGCCAAACACTGGACACCCTCCCTAATACCCTTGGATGACTGACCAGCACTGCAATAACCAGGAAAGATCTCCCTTGGAATGGAGGAGCTGCTCCCCTTCATCTGCAGGCCCTTAAAAGCATCTGTCGGTCCACCGTGTTGCCAGTCATTGGGCTCACCGAAGGAGCAGCATGGGTTTTTATGTTCCAGGAGGTCAGATCCATCTCCTTACCAAGTTTGGAGATGCCACTACTTCCAAGAGCCGCCCAGCACCAATACCCTGTGTACCAGAGAATTTGCAGCAACCAAAGCTTGTTGGGTGTCCAGTCCGGACTCCAACAGCACAAATCAAGACCTACCATTGAGGGACATCAAGATCCACCAGGCCAACACCGAGAGTGGCCCTGCTGCTCTATTTCCCGTCTTTACCAGGTCCCCAAGACCCAGAGAGATCCTCTGGCCGACTGCGACCCAATGCTTCAAAGCACCCCTGCACCCGCGCTTCCCAGCCTGAGTCCGAGAGAGGCTATGGTGCCAACGTGGTCTTGAGACACTCTGTGGCTGAGCCCACACTTGGGTTTGGCCAGACTAGTCCTCCAGTCACTGCCTGCAGCCTCTTTCTGCAGTGACTGAAAACCACGAGTGTCTACAGTGATGTGACCCTGCCGGACAAAACCCCACTGCACATGAGCCCCCAGTCCAAGTTCAAATGGACCGACAGTGTCCTTGCATGCCCAATACCCTCAAGACTTGAGCCCCCCTGTGGGTTCTACTGGACTGGTCTGCCAGTCCCCGCTTGCAGCCTCTTTTCAACAGGACCATTTCCCATTGACTGAAACGGGGCACTCTATGCTGAAAAGCACCTCTGCACTCGGATGTCCCGGAGCCGACCGAGGTGACCTGTTGGTGCTTCCTTGGACCTTGCCCCATACTTACCTTAAGTCCTGAAGAATAGTCCTGTAAGTCGTTGCTAAGTGGCCAAATGCAGTATATATTTTTTCCCCATAGGATCTCATTGCTGCTTTAAAGATACAGTAACAGTGCATTTTCTAAGTCTTGAAAAATCGCTGTCTTAAAAAGTAAGTTTACCTTTGTGAATCGGTCACTTGGTTTTTCTAATTGAAGGTCTGAAAATGGTACTTTTAGAAAGTTAGTTGGAATTTTCTTACTTTAATCATTCTGTGCCTCTGCCTGTCCCTAGAATACACATCTGGGTTTGATGACAGTTGGGCTTTGTGAGTTCCCTCTAGACAGTCACACACAAAGGGAACTGAGGAGTGCCCTGCATATCCTGATGGTCCAGGCTGATGGGTCCTCCTGAACTAGAGTGGTGGGAGGAATTCACACTATCCATGGGTGGCGAACTCCACTCCGTTTGCGGAGTTTGCAGAGTTTTCCGCATTCCACAGAGCACGCAGAGGTCTTCGCGGAGCAGAGTTTTTTTCTTCGGTCGTGCTCGTCAACGTCAAGTTGGCGAGCACGAGCGAGGAAAATCCACCTTCCAGCAAGATTTTTCCTTGCTGGCGCTCGCCAAGGTCTAGTTGGCGAGTGCGAGTGGGAAAAATCAACCTCCTGGCGAGATTTCTGAACGAGGGTGTTCGGATTTCTCAATGTGAGTGGTCGCAGCAGGTCATGACCACTCGCATTGAGAAACCTTCCGTTTGCTTTAAGAAAGTTGCAGCTCGAGTAGAAAATCTACTCAAGCAGCAGAAAGGAAGCTGCTACCTCTTGCGATGTTCATGGTGCAGTTCACAATGATTTTACAGCGCGGTACAAACCTCCAGTGCTCAAAATCACCGCGAACGGCATGACCCTAACGCACTCCGACGCTCGCTGACTTTTTTGTCACTTCGCGGAGTTCCGCGTAGCGGAACTCAGTGAACTCCGCCCAGGCTTAGTTAACACTTGCACCTGAATAGGGCTGTGCCTTTACACACACAAAGAGCTGCATACCCCCCTGTAGTGTGTCTGGAACCAGGGCCAGAAAGGGCAGGGTCTTGTACACTACTAACACCTTTCTCTGAAGTCTCCCTACTTCAAAAGCTAAAATGGGTATAAGTACTGAACCTCTGACATCATAAACTTAGAACACTTCTGGACTGAAGACATTCTGCCAGGAAGAAGAGCTGATATGCTGCCTGGAGGGACTGCTACTTAGCTGCTTGCTTTGCTATTTTGGCCTGCTGCATCTTGCCTGGGAGTGGGAGGACTGGACTTTACTCTACATCCTGCATCTAAAGATCCCCCAAGGGCTTTTTTGGGTTTGCCTCCTAGGTCTGAGGTCTCAGGGACAGCAAAGACTTCGCCTGCATATTGCTACAAGCACCAGGGCTCCTCTGCTGTCAGTCCTGCTCTGCCAAGAGGTGCCAAATCTAGTTCTGGGCCCTTGGAAGTGAGTGTTTGTGTTGGAACACAAGAAATTGATGCATTGACTCAAAAGCGTCATTTTGGAACTGGTGCATCTCTGCAAATTCAACGCCACACCACTTCCTGCACCAAAGCCATGGGCTCCGCTCACTGAGTGTGTGACGCAATGACCTCGACTAACAATGCAGCCTCAACTTTGGTGCAGCGCCTCTGAAGAACCAACTCTTGGACACCGCATCCCCAAAGTCTGTGGTGCACTGTCCCAACTTCGACGCATTCCTGGTCCTGCGTGGCTTCCAACCAACACAGCACCTCCAGCTCAGTGGTTCGACATCAACGCCGTGGAACTGACACAATGCACTCTTGACATTGACGCATTATTGACACCATGCCACCTTCAGGAACCAACTCATCACCTGCATCTGCAAAGCATCACCTCTTCTGCGCACCACATCGTCTATGATTTCCGACTCATCTAAGGTACTGTCATTAGGTCTGCGTTACTCCTTTATCCGGCCCATGCTCCATCATGGTCAGACTGAACTTTTGGATTTGTCCTAGTCAAGCATGGCCTGCTAGTACTAGTTGGAGCTATTGACTTCTAAGCACTGCATTTTGATTGAATCTTGAAAAATTCATAGCTTGACTTGTGTATGTTGGATTTTTGTCGTTTTGGTTTTGTATTCCTCAGATAAATATTGGCTATGTTTCTAAACTGGTATGGAGTACTTTTGTGGTGTTTTCACTGTGTTACTCTGTCTGTGTGCACAAATACTTTACACAAAACTTCTGACTGGATCGAATCTGGTCTCTGTATCCCACCTGCACTACAACTCAATCTTGGTGCTACAGTTACCAAGGGTTGAGCTCAGGTTTAAATTATTGAAACCTAACAGGACATGATATAGTATTGTGACATTATTACTTGGTGAGGACTCACATCCCATGGACCTCATTTGGGAGAAGACAGGGGTCGCAGCTGTGACCTCTAGCTTGCTCCCTGCTACTCCTGGCACCTCCTTAGCAACCCTTGCCCTCAGAGGAGGCAAATGTTTAGCCCTCTCCGAGGCCAGGGGTCGCAAAGGAAGTGCCATGAATAGCAGGGAGCAAGCTAGAGGTCACAGCTGCGACCCATGACAACTGCCAAATGACATCCATGTGTCATCCTCTCCAGGAAATTCACATTCTCACATTGGTGGCAGTGATGGGATCTAGAACTTGTGTATAGTAATACCCCTCAGCTATTAAGCTGGAAAATTAAAAATACCTACATTTACTGAATGCAAAAAAGTTTTTTGATTTTTAATTAGTAGTAAGTCTTTAACAATGTCATTTTTGATTTTTCTAAATTAATCCTGATCCCACTTTTTGCACCTTTTAAGAGTCTAAGAGGATCATAAAGTTGGATCGCCTACCTTAGCAGATCTAACAGTGGGAGATGGAGGCCCTATGCCAGGAGAGAAAATTGAAGGTGGGCCACAATGTCAAGAAGGTAGATTTTGAAAATGCATTAAGAGCCTAGGAAGAAGCTCGCCTAGACCAGATTACCATTGATACAGAGGAAACTCCAAGGATTATGAATTAAAATGAAGATGAGGGCACCGTTATTGTGCCCTGCTCCTCCTCCCAGGCCCAGTGCACTCTTTACGGCACTTGGAGTGCTGTCACTGGCCGCATGATGAGATAGCCTTTGAATCTGACCCCCACATCTCAGTCCTTGACCCCCTGGCCAGTCCCACTGTGCCAAATGCTTCTTTTGCCCTTGATTGTTTGGCCCCACCCTCCACGCATGCTGGCGTCATTGACCCCCGTTCCCTAATTGTAAAGGCCTCCTTCCTCTCCAGCACAGGCTGCAATTACTGCCACAAAGGGCGGGTCTCAAAATCTCATGATATTTTGAAGACCCGCAAGACTTGGCAGCCAACTTGGGTGCGGTACTATAAATACTGCACCCATTCCTCTCATCATTGCTTGGCTTGGGGTTTCCTTGATGAATGGACCACTTTCATCGCTCTGCTTTCTGGGTTCTGGATCCCATTTCTCATCACCTGCGGTAGCGGCTTCTCCCATTCTTTGACGCTCACAGCATTGGCGGGTTCTCCTCATCTTGTCCTGAAAAGAAAAGACAAAGAAAGAATAGCGTTAAGGTCAGTGCACTGAACCCATTATTTTCGACAACTTTAAGCAGAGACTCTGAGGTTTTTATTTTGTCAGCTGCATGCAACCCAGAAACTATTTAATAGACTAGTGACTGGTACTCAGCACGTGAATATTTGATTGGTCCTTGAACTCCAACAGCACACAGTTAATTTCTTTTGGGAAATTTCCACCTTGATGTCTATGTCTGTGGGAATGCTCCTAGTGGTATAACAGGTGTAAAAGGGTGAGTGCACTACAGTTTAGCTTTAGGGTGACAAATGGGAAATATATGTTTTAACTGAGGTTCATTAATGTAGTCTCTATTAATCACTGTTTCCCTTAGACAAAGAAAACTCTTGAGTAGAGCAGATTGAGGCTCAAATGCACAGGGCATTATTGACCACCTGCTTATTTCAGACCACTATTGCCAAGCTGAGGAGTGTCTTCTCCCTTACTTTGTCTACCCTCAGCCCCCTTCTCCCGGGATTAGTCACCAACGGCTGTGAGTCTTCATGTGTTGAAGATTAACTCTTAGGAGACTGGGCGGAATATCTTTGCTCACTCAGATCCCATGATTTCAGGTAAATAGAGACATGCCAACCTTGTCCTAATCTACTATTGCAAGAGTACCCTCAAGGCAAGGAAGTGAGGTAAGCTCAGCCAGCACCAACACTTCTGAGATGGCCCACCACCAGAGAGAGCTGGAAGCCCAGGTGGTAACCTTGAAACTGGAGGAAAGGAAACTGGCCTTAACAAAAGAGATTGACCTTAGAGGAGAAAATGTTCAACCTGGGCCTGAGGCTCAGCAACCATAGTGGCAGTGATGAAGAGATATATGTAAGGGGGGAGACTGTCATCAGCCAGGGCATAAAAAGGGAGACTCTGTATGTTCCAAAAAGACCCACCAGTTGCTAATCATAAGGGCTTGCAAGTGTAGGAATTTGGGTGGCAATTTGCCCAGGGAAAACCAGGGGTTATATTGAAGCCACTTTAGTCTCCGTGGGCAGGGTGGATGTTGAAGCCCTAACTGCCTTACCTCTTAGCATGGTGAAGTACTGGTAATAGCCTAATATCAATGAGACCAAAGTAGAATCTCTGAGGGATGCAGGAGCCAGCATGACCACTGTGCTGATTTCTCCAGAGCAAATTATCCCAGATGTCCTCCATAAAGTGGTCAATGCTGACAATTAGGTGAAGTTCCATCCCATGGCAATGGTCAACTTTGAGTGGGAAGGGGTTACTGGCCTAAAGAAGGGAGCTGTGAGCCCCATCATTCCAGATGTTGGGAAATCGCCTTGAAGCTTCTGCTTGGTCTGAGGTAGAAAGGAAAACCCATGCAGAAGTTTTGGGTCTCCCTGAGTGGTTTTGTGTAGCCACAAGGGCCCAGACAGCAAATCAGGGCAGTGAGGTGAGCCTGGTTTCTGAAACAGTGACCCAGACCCTCACAACTAAGAGTAAGGACAAGAGGTGTGAGAAATCAGCCTCAAAAGGTTCCAGCGAACCAGAGAGAATCTGACTCCCAGGTGGAAGATCAGGAACCTGAAGGGAAAGAAGCCCCCCTGAGTGGCCTGCAAACGTTTATTGAATTGCAAGGGGCAGGCTGACCCTTCAGGAGTGACATGTCCAACTCTTGAGGGCCTTTGGTGCTAGGCTGAAGTCCATGCACAGTGGGATACCAGTGGAACCCAAATGATCTACTTGGAGGAAGGTGTCCTTTGTAGTGAGACTGGGGACCTCAGTCCTGGGGCACACAGGAGATTGGTGGTCTCCCAATAGTATAGGGCTTTCCTCTTAAACGTAGCTCATGACATCCCCTTGGATGACATTCGGACAGACCAAGACATGGGACAGGCTGGTCAATCACTTTTTTCCTGGCTCCAGATGTCTCAGAAGGTGGCAGAGTTCTGTTGCCCCTGCACCACTTGTCATGCCAGTGATAACATGGGAGAGCAACCCTAAGCTTCCTTAATTCCAATGCCTGTGGTTGGGATGTCCTATGAGAAGGTCGGAATTGACATTGTTGGTTCTCTGGACCCTCCAACTGCTTCAGTGAATAGGTTAATTTTAGTGGTGGTGGCAATGCAACAAGGTATCCTGAAGAAATACCTCTGAGGACAGTAAATGTGTCCTCAGTGGGCAAGGCCCTACTTTAGTCTCTTCGCCAGATTTGTGTTCCCCAAAGATGTAATATCCAACCAGGGCACAAACTTTATGTCTGCATACTTCAAGGCTTATGTTGCATGAGTCTGGGATGATCTACAAGTTCATTCCCCCTTATAACCCTCTAGGAAATGGTTGTCTGGAGAAATTCAACATGACCTTAAAGAGCATGATTATGGGGTTGTCTGAGGTAGTGGTATGTCCTACTACCATGCTTTTTATTTGCCTACATGGAGGTACCACAAAAGAGAGTGGGCTTCAGCCCCTTTGAACTTTAGTATGGACAACTTGTTAGAGGTCCTTTAAGTATAGTCCAAGAAGGGTAGGAAAAACCTCTTGAGGAACCCAAACAGGACATAGTAGACTATGTGCTAGGCCTAAACTCCCATATGGCAAAGTACATGAAGAAGGCTAATCAAAACCTGGAAGCCAGCCAGGAGCTGGTTAAGCACTGGTATGACCAGAAATATTCCTTGGCAGAGTACCAGCCAGGTCAGGAAGTGTGAGTGATGTAGCCTGTGGCTCCCAGGGCCATCTAGGACAAGTGGACTGAGCCCTACATTGTGCTGGAAAAGATGGGAGAGGTCACCTACCTTGTGGACCTCGCCACTCCCAGACACTCCCACAGGGTGATCCATGACAACCTCTTAAAATCATAATTTGACAGGGAGGTGACTGATGGAAGAGGATAGTGAGCCTCTCCCAGTCCTTATCCAATAATGCCAAGGATGGATTCAGTGGAGGCAGTAGATATCTCTCCCACACTGACTGAGCAGCAGCAGAAAGACTATCACCAGCTACTAGAACAGCTTGCCTGACACTTGGCCAAAACCAGTTGTGCGTCTATGACATAGATATTAGTGACAGTTTACCTAGCATAACAAAATCTACAGGCTGTCAAACAAAGTCAATGCTAGAATTCAAGTAGAATTTTCCAAACATTTTGACCTGGTGGGGTTGATCCCTCCAGTAGTCCCTGGGCCAACACAGTAGTGCCGGTGCTCAAGGCCAATCCGAAAGGGGGGCAGAATTTAGATTCTTTGTGAATTACAGAGGACTCAATGCTGTCACCAAGATTAATGCACACTCATCCTCAGGGCTGTTTAGCCAACTAACAAACTAGTGGCTTCCAATTACCTCAGTACTTTGGACCTCACTTCTGGGTACTGGTAGATTGCCCTAACCCAGGGAGCAAAAGAGAGCTCAGCATTCTCAGTTCCTGGGGGCCACGTTCAGTTTAAAGTGATGCCCTTTGGTCTGAAGAATGCCCCTGCCACCTTCCAGAGGCTGGTGAACAGGGTACTTTCTGTGTTGGAGACCTTTAGTGCAGCATGTCTTGATGAAATAGTCTTAACTTCCACCTGGTAAGACAACCTGGCCCACCTCAGAGAATTGCTTCAGGCCCTGCAAAATGAATGCATGATTTCAAGGCCAGCAAGGACCAGATTGGGCAGTGATCTGTGTTTTACCTAGGCCACCTTGTTGGTGGAGGACATGCACTGCCTCTCCGACCCATGATCCAAATCCTCATGGCTTGGGAGCCTTCCAAAACACTGACTCAGGTCAGAGCCTTCCTTGACCTGAATGGGTACTAGAGGAGGTTTGTGAAGGAATATGGCACCATTGTTACCCATTGACAGAACTTGGCCTGGGCAGAGTTTGTGGAGTTTGGCATAGTGGAACTCTGCACAGTGACCAAAAAACTCTCCCGCGCTACGCGGGGTTCCGCAAGGGTTTGGAGTGCATTAGGTTGTGCTGTTCGCACTGATTTTTAGCGCCCGGTGTTTGACCATGCGCAAAATAAGAGGGTTCTGCTTCTTTCTGCTGCTCAAGTAGATGTTCTAATTGAGCGGCAGCTTCCTCAATGCGAACGGAAGGTTTCTCAGCACGAGCGGTAGAGGCCATCCGAGTCCACCCACGTTGAGAAATCTCGCCGGGAGGTGGTCTAGAGTAGTATTTTATTCTCTTGCACTCGCCAACTTAACGTTGGTGAGCGCAAGCGAGGAAAAAATTCAGCTCTGCATTTTTTTAAACTTCACGCGCCACGCGGATTGGAAAAAACTCTGCAAACTCTGCGAGTGGAGCAGAATTTCACACCCAGGCCTAGACAGAACCTGTCTCAAAGAAACATCCCAAGAAAGACATTTAGACCAGAGTGTCAGAAGGTCTTTGACACCCTGAAGAAAGCACTGTGCACAGCACCTGTACTCATGTCACCTGACTTTAGCAGAAAATTTGTGGTCCAAACAGCGTATTCAGAACATGCAATTGGGGAAGTATTGTCACAGCTGAATGATGAGGGTAAGGATCAATCAGTTGCCTTTATTAGCAGACAGTTCCTCCCCCAAGAGCAGTGTTGCAGTGCCATTGAGAGGGAAGCCTTTCCAGTGGTCCCTGAAGATGCTGACAGCCTACCTATTTGGGATTCGCTTAAGTGCTCAAACTGATCACAGGTATCTGAGATGGCTAGTGCGGATGAGAGGGAAAACCCCAAACTGTTGAGGTGGCCTTTCCAGGTTCTTTTGCTTAGATGATAAGGACAATCAAGGGAATAGTTACGTTGTCCTTCACTTTTCATCTGGAGGGGGAGTCATGTAAGTCGTTTTGCAAGATCAGCCCAATTTTTTGGACTGATGCTGTTGGTTTTTAGACTCTGTACTGGGGCCCTGCTGCTAGCCAGGCCCAATTGCATGTACTTTGACCCCTAAAAACTAGCCAGATTGGTTAACAATCCTTATTGGCGCATATAATTCCTTATTATATGGTACCCTGTTTATACAGGGCCTGTAAGTTAAATGCCACTAGTGGACTGCAGCACTTATTGTGCTACCACTAAAGTAACCATGTAAAACATGGCTCTAGGTATGTCCCAGCAGCCTAGCTGGGCAGTTTTATTACTGTCATTTCGACTTGTTAAAGTCACCCTTTTGACAGGCCTAAAACTTCATTTCAATAGTAATAAGACACCTTCCCATCCCTAAGGCAGGGTGCATAATATTTCAAAGTAGGATATCAGTATTGCATGCTTTTACATGTTCTTACAGTGAAAAGGGCCCCAAACCCTGTAGCAAGGCTGGCTGTGCCATAGAAAAACAGTGTGGCTTTATTCTACTTTATTAAACTGACTTCAGATTGGCACTAGCTAGGAAAATACTTCAAACACTCATTTATATAGTTCTCTAAAATCCAAATGCCAAAATCGAATTTTGTCTATTTCAGAAATAGTGACTGTAGAAAGTCACAATTTTTTCTGCCTAAAGCATATGGTTGCCTTTCACCTGGCAGCCTGCTGGCCCCCTACAATGAGGTGTGAATAGCTCCCAGGAAAGGGAACAAAAGTGCCTTAGATCAGAGGAGGTGTGACCTCATCCTTACAGGATGGCGGTGGCTGTGCCCATCAACTGCAAAAACTTTAAAGGGGCATCTCCTGTCTTATGCAGATGTAACCCACACTTAGGTGTACCCTTTCCATTGTCTAGGTAATCTAGATGATATCAATACCAAAGGGGATAACCTACTTGAGAGCTAGTTTGCAGAGGGAGTTTCCCTTTTCCCTAAAGATAGCTAAGGGGTGAGCCCAGAGGTCTGCCCAGGAGAAGAAAGGTTCTGCCATGTTGGAATTTGGCACACCAGTGTACTGTAGGATTGCTTGGGGGCAAAGCTCCAGAAATTATGTCAAAGTGTGCAGAGTTGCACCTGGGAACCTGATCAGGGAGTTTCCCCCAGCCACAAGCTGGTGCCATGCGTAAAGGTAGAAGACCTAAATTGCTTCTTTAGAACACAACAGGACCTGCGGATGACAGAAGAATGACTGCACCTGCTGTTGAATCTGTGGCAAAAGACCCCAAGGGCAAGACCTGCTCCCACTGGTACCCAGGACTGAGTGGTGAACTCCAAGGGTCATTTGGCTGACTGTTAAGCTATAGGGGCCCACAAACAGCAAGAAATACACCTTCTTGAAGAGCCCAGCTGACCGGTTTCAACAGTACCTGCCATGGACACTGCTGGTGGCTTCCCCTGGAGTGTCCATAAGGTACTGGGGCCCTTGGATGAGTGTCAGAGTATACCTCTCCTGCCTAACCCTAAAAACTGGGAATTTGAAACTTTTTCAAGGAGTTTTATCTGGAGAACTGACAGAAGAGTGGGACCAACATATCAAGTCAACCTGATGACGGTGCATTGCCGCTGGGCCAAAATTCAAGTTGTTCCCCCAAGGTGTTTGTCTGCAGCGGCAAATCGTTTTCAGTGGGACGTTGTAGAGAAGTTATCCAGCTTCATGGAGCCCTGTTCGGCTACAGCTTGCAACCTTAGCCCAGTGGACACATCCGATCTCCCAGAAAAGGTGACTAAGTCCAAAGGTAGATATCTAAACCGAGCAAAAGCACCAAAAGTATCCAGCTCATAAGGGACCTTCCTTGGCTTCAAATTTAGAATTTTCCCTCTTTGAGCTTTTCATCCAAAAGTCAACGGCGTCTATTGGACTTAGGCCAATGCATATTTGGCCTCATGCAACAAAACTCAGCCACAGTCTGCTGCTTTGCCCCACTGAGAATTTTTGACTTCCTTTTCAGAGACCAAGTCAGAAGGTGAAACTTCCTACGGGGTCGAACCTGGTCTCTGTATCTGACCAACACTTCATCACAGTTGGCTTTATCTTTTGACTTTGACTTGGTCTAGCAAAACCGGTTGTTCACAGTTGCCTTTTCACAACCAGTTGTTCACAGTTACCTTTTTTTGCTTTTAGGTGCTAAAACGTAACTCAAACTTTACAAATTGATATCTCTGGCTCCCCTTACTGGGTTTTTGTCATTTTAGTGTATATGTGCTCATTAAACTGATCTCTATTTTTAGGAGTTGGCGGCGAGATTTTTATTGTATTATGTTTTCTACTTTTTAACTGTTTTGGTACTGATAAATGCTTTATACTTTTTTGCTGTTTACATGCATTTATCTGTGCCTGCACTTCTACTGGCTACACTTTTCCAAGTCTTGGTGTAATGGGAGGTTCCAGAGCTGTTCCATGTGCAAAGGAGAAGTATCATAAATAAAATTCCACCTTTCGTCCTTTCAACCATATCCTAAATAGCACCAGTGAGTGTGTGAAGTGAGCTAAAACTATCCTCACTGGAAATAATTGAGGGTTACCCCTTTTTGAAGATATCCTTAAACCAATTGACCTCAAAGTACATTTCACAGCTTAGTTTGCAAAGAAGATGACCATAAAGCTGTAGGTTTTCCTGCAAGTTCTATGAGGACACTCATTAAATAATCTGAATCAATAAGGTCTGCTTGCTCAAGCTTATGTTCCCCAGAGAGGTTGATGGAGTAGCTCTTTCCCCAAAAACATTTGAACAACTTGGGTAACGTTCTAGATTTCATAGGACAATTTACAAATTCATTTGTTAATAAAGACCTAGGATTTGCAATAAGTTCTCAAGGGACCCTCATGAAATGTTCCAATACTTTTATGGTATGCCAGACAAGTCTCATCTTTCTTCTGATAATACTTTATAGCAAAATGTAGCATTTTCATCCACATTTCACTAAAAGGTGTCTACAAATTGATAATTCTTATGGGCAGTTCATGGCCCTCTTTGATTTCCAAGATGGCTTTCAAGATGGCACTATTTTTCATTTTCCTACAGTTCCATCTTCTTTCCATTTCTTATCTTGCACCTCCCATATTTTCTTTCAAGTATTGTCACTGAGAATCTTCTTCCAGGTGGTAGGGTGGAAAAACAGCAGAGTTTTTCCTAAGGTTGGAGACAGGGGTGGCTGGAGACAATTGAAAAGAGAAACCAGAAATGCCTTTAGGCTCAGTGCCAAAGCTCTCAATTGTTGCTCGTTATAAACAGTGTTTATAACGAGTCATGACTGAGAGCTCTGGAGTTGAGGCTGAAGGCAGTGTGAGTTTCTCACAATGTCTATCATGGGTCAAAAGGTGCCTACTCGGACTTGAGAAAAATTAAACAAAACGCTTGCATGCAATGAACGCTAACTAAATCAGCTGACATGCATTACATTAATGTTTAAAAGTTAAAATGTTTAACTTTAAAACGTTGATGTAATGCATGTCAGCAATTTAGTTACTGTCTACTTTGATTAAATATTTAAAAATAAAAATGAAATATTCACTTACACACTGCCTGCACGTCCTCTGGTCGTGGTGTTCTTCTCCAGTCGTCCAGTAGAGGCCCCAGCCAACTCCCCGTACCATTTCAGACGCTGCTCTCATGCTGTTAACTAGCATGAGAGAAGTGCTAGTGTTGGTTGGAACAGGCTTGCTCAGCACTCCTACAGGCACTGGAGGCTGGTGCCTGCCCACCAGCCAGCTATCTAAGACAGCTCGGTTTGGAGAGGTTTAAAGTGCGCCTGTCAGGCTGGCCATTGCAAGTCAGCTGGCCAAAGTGACATCTGCACTTTAAACTGCTGTTGTCAGTCCCCATTCTTTCCTGCTGCCAAGTGCAGCAATGGCCCCACCCCGCCCTCACAATCAGCTCGGGCTGGCAAAGGAAAAAATACGATGTAATAAAGTAATTTTAATACCATTTTATTTTTCACTTTTTCTGCACCATCAGCAAGGGAGCTACGCTCCTCTGTCCATTTGGAGAGATTTTCAGGCTCAGGAACCAGAACTAACACTTAAGTTAAAAATGTATTACTTTTTCAGACACCAGACATTGTCTTTAGATTATGCTCATCTTGCAGACTTAAGCCACACATAGTGCTAAAAACATGAATGTGACAAAATTATTTATCTAGCTAGATGTTGAAGTACTTCCACATAAATCCTGAAAGAACAGTTCAAGCATCAGGTTGTCTCTCAGGAAATACCACCAGCAGTACTGTCTCCACTTCAGCATGGTAAGGAAATGCATTATTTTTGTCCCTAAACATCAGCTTGACAATTTCTTTAAAAAAAACTCACATTTCTTAAAAAATGCGCACTTTTTTCTGTTTGTTAAACATATGGATTTCTCAAAAAGAAAATTTTGCACCATTTTAAATACCTTTATGTCATCAAAACAACAGCTTTTCATGTATAGTAAATCCTCTAGGTTGGTTCCCAAATACCTGCTTGTCTAGTGTTGTCATAAGACACTAAGCCCCCCTTTAAAACGGGGCCGGACCGAAATGTGGCATAAAGATTTCTGAGACTCACAAAGAAACGCAAAACAAATAAGGGGGTGACTTTATATCCAAATAGTTCATACAGTAAATCTTACGTAGTTCATTTTTGACTTAACATTTTATAACCCTAACATAAATATGAAAATGATCATTTCCCATTTACCAAAATAAACACCCAAGATATTGTCACTGTGATTGTTTTATTGCGAAAGATGACAGCTAAACAACCACAAAAAACTACAGTGCAACCTGATTGTACTAAAAAGAGCTATTTTGTTTTTACAGGTACCAGGAATTTTTTATTTGAAACCAAAGCTTGTGGCTAAAGAAGGCAAAAATTATATGTCCAAAATGACGAGCTATATCTCAGAAAAGGCATGTTTTCTAACAAGAATAAACTTTTATTTAAAGCGGAACTGGTGCAATACCAAACAGTTATCAAAACGTTTTACGCGAAAATGAGAACACTAAAAAAAATACAGAACATCGTAAAAAGCGAATTAGTAATATCAGGAGGGCCTTCACTTACTAATACAAATAGGGTCAGCACTCGAAAAAGTGTAAAAACAGTTCGTAAAAAGCACGGTCTCAACAGTGAATACACTTACTACATTGGAAATCAGTCCCAAAACCATCCCAACCCACCAAATAACATAACATAACTGTATTTGTAACGCGCACGTTCACCCAGGGGTATTTTGGCGCTGATAACAGATGTTTATTTACATTTTTTTAAAACAGGTTACTCGAAGACAGTAGCGGCCCGTGGTGGGAGTGCTGCCGGGCGGTGACGTGGGCCGGGGAGGGGCAGGGTGGGGGTAGTAAAGTGCAATACGGTCGCATAGAGGAAGTAGACATATAAATAAATAAAACGAATTTCGTACGCGCGCTGCATCGCATTTGGCGATGCAGCGCGCGCAACGAAATTCGTTTTGTTTATTTATATGTCTACTTACCTCTATTCGGCCGTATTCCGTACTTTACTACCCCCCACCCTGCCCCTCCCCCGCCCCACGTCACCGCCCGGCAGTACTCCCACCACGGGCCGCTACTGCTCGAAGATTCACAGCTGTTTATTAAAACAACTGGTGCAGCGCAAATTTGGCTACACCTTTACAGTCATAAATAAATAACATAAACGTGCACGTACCACGTTTCATGTGTGGTTTCACAACATTAAAATTGGTGTTGCACTTGACGTTATTTTGTAAAGTCTATTCATTGTAGGATTAGCGAATTTACCCAAGCTGTGTGTTTTAACTGTATTAAAAAAGATAATAATAAAGCATTCTTATTTAGTAGACATGTACTCACTATAAAAACGAGTTTGTTTTAAATAAGGTGTGCCTTAATACATTTATTGACATTTACTGCTTAAATGTTTGAGTAGAAACCATCTTCATGTTATGACATTTTATTTATATTAGAAACTACATCTGATTTATGTTATGTGTGCACTAATGTTTCATATATTGCATTTAAATGTAGCTCTTAGTCACATTTAGAAACGTACATTTGAAAGTTATTTCACTTACGCAACGTGTAATATGAATCTAATGTACTGACATTTTACATTCATTAGTCTTTGAAAGTGTACATGCATATTGAATGTGCACTATTGATTCAATACACTAAAGTTGACGTTTTAGGGCTGTACTTCCTTATGCTGCATAAAAAACTGTTTTCCATTTTCTACTAACATGACATTTCTTGCAGGTACTCACATGCATTGTTAGTTTGAGAATAGATACTTTAGTGTAATAGTGATAGAAGGAGAGAGCCTGAGAAGAAGACCTTGATGAAAGAACATGGAGAGCCAAAGCCTTAACTGAAAGGCCTATTCAGCAATGTTACCACCTAACCCAAGAGTGAGAAGACTATGCTGTTGCCATGTCCAGTTTGAGATCTTTTGCGAATGTTGCAGTCTGCAACATGAGAACAAAGAGGGACAATTGATCTCCTGTTGATGCATACAGAGGGGTGTTGCTCAGGAGACTCTTGTGTGTTATAACTTAGTGTTCACACCGTCTTATGTCACACTTCCTTCAGATTTCCTCAGATCTCTTTCAGAGCTACGCTTCCAGAACCTGTCCATGCCCTGTAGAATACTTTCCTTTGGACTTTGAGAGGTTTAAACCTCTATGCTTCCTTTTGATTCCTTCCTAAGTATGGCTTAGGCTAACACTAATTTTTTCAGACCTGAGAAGACTCTTGACCGAGCTTCTGCAATGCTGACACCTTCCTACTTAACTTCCTTGCCTTGTTCTATATTTCTTTTATGGAATTTCCCTGGTGTTTTAGATTATTTAGGTACTACTTACACTCTAATTTAGGAAATTTAGATCTACCCATGTACAGACGAGAAAATCTGTGACTCTTCTCTGAGCATCAAATACTTTTGATATTCTTTTGTATTGCTGTGACTGAATTGCTTGTTTTCCTAATACTAGTCTGCCTCAATTTATTCCAAAAGCTTGGCTTCCCTGTTGTTATTCTGTTCCTTTATAGCATGGTGCTAAGTGATGACCTTAACTTGATTGCTAACTTGTAATAAACCTTCTTAACTATAGTTACAGATTCCTTGCCCTTATTGTGTAGCCAAATGGGTTACACTATTAATTGATATTGATTGATGAAATGTTAATTCTCCTCACTTCTCAGTTGGATAATCACAGTCCATCAGAGGATAAATGGTAAGAGGTTTGGCCCAAAAAAACTGGCTCAACTTAGTATCATGTCAACTGGTTTATCTAACGACGTGAGGGAGTTAGGGTGTCCTACTTAAAATTGTCCCAGCCCAGTTCAAACCCCCAAAAGATCATGGCTCTGTCGGAGGATTGAGGGAGTTCCAGGGGTTCGGCAACGAATTGTAGCAGCAAAGGAGTGAGAATATTAATAGGGTTGCCTGTTGCAATTGCTTATGCTTAGATTGTGGTATTCGGCAGTGGCTCTGTGGTGTTCTGCGGAGATGATTTAAGTTGATGTGTGAGTGTGTCGCTTAATGCAGGGAAGTTGAAGAGGTCATCGGGTCTGTCATGGCCTAAGATCCAAGGAATAAGAGACTAAAAGTCAAGTTGTCAGCATAGAAGGCACTTGGTGTAGTTGTCTGCTGTGTTGTGGTGCTGGTCATTAGACGTCGTCGACAGCATTATTCAGATAGGGACTTCATTTTTGTGTGATTGTGAGGTGCGACTTGGTATAGTTGATCTTAGTGCTCAGGGGAGAACTGTATCAATCTGGTCGAGGTTTCATTTGGAGTGAATGTTAGGATAGGTTGGTTGGAAAGATTTACTCCAGACTGTCTCTTGTGTGTATGATGAATCTTTAATTTTTTTAAAGGAGCAGACAAAGTTAGTTTTTGAAATTGTTTTAATTTGTTTGCGTAGGAAACGTGCTCGTAAGAATTGTAAAGGAGGGTGAGCTCCTGCAAGGAGTGACAGTGACGTCACAGTGTGACATGCTGGCATAGGTTGGTTGGTGTAGAGCTGCACTGCTATTGGTTGAATACGTTATACAGAGTCACGCTAATAATGTTTGTCGTCGCCAAGCAGAGAACAGTGGGTGAAAAATCATTTCCTGGATTCCACGAAAAGTCATTTGTGAATATTGCATATTGTTGATTGAAAATGAAATTCTTTAAAGCATTGCAAAGCCTATTAAACGGAGATGTGACTGTGCCTATTAACAGGGGGACAAGTTACCAACTGAAGGTATGCCAGGTCACACTATGGCAATAGACTTGGGTCTTCACACATATGTTTGGCTTGCACAATGGCATAAGATCACTGAAAAAGATGGTGCATTGACATTTCCTCATTATGGGACATTTAATTTGTGAATAATTGAACATTTAAGGAGGACGCTGTATGACATGGAACCGTCTCCTAAAGCTCCACAATACGAGCCACGTAATGCTTGGGAACATACAACCCACCTTAGACAGAGAGATAGATTTCAAGGAAAAGTCAAGAAAGCAATACGCACTATGGTGGATGCTAGATGGGATGCAGAACAGAAATCTTGTAGAATGGGTAGGATCGGGGGAGCTAGACTATATCCTGCATTAATGAGTGAGGAAGAAGGGAAAGGTAAATGCCAGTATAAGAAAAAGAAGAAAGAGACATGACACAGAAAACATAGCTGAAAACAGTGATAGCGATACAAATGAGGATTTTAAAACCAAATTATTGTTAAACCATCTGCCTCCATACAATGTCACCCAAACTGGAGGAGTGAGTAATGTACCTATTGGTGAGACCTTTGATGTGTCTATGGCACCAGTAAATCCAAATTTCATGGGAGAGAATTCAGCAATGACAGCCCATTCACATTCACTTGCTCCAAACACTCCAGATACCTTGACAGTTCCTGTTACAATTGGTCCTGTAGTTCCTCTGTATAAACCTGAATTAGCAGGAACAACTACACATACTTTGGCTGTTCCTACTGGAACAAATGCTGTAACTAGCAATTCAGTGGACTTGGCAATGAGACAAATTTGTCAGACTTCTATGGTTCCGATGCAAGGGAATACACCATGTGCTGCAAGTGCAGACCCTAAATTAAATCAGACAGGGTTGGACCTAACCGAAATGTTTCCTCAGAGATCACCACCCTTTTTCATGCCTAGAACAAATGAACTTCCCCATGTGAACTACAGTACTCCCAGGACAGAGCTGCCTATGGGAATGCCAACTTCTAACATGTCCTTTTTGAACTCGCCACCTAATGCAAATAGTAGTGCCTATAGTGGAGAGATAATTCTTAATACCTCAGCAGAACAACCAGGTGCTTACCGCTCGATAACTTGATGACTGGCTCAGAGGTATAGACACTTCGACTGGTAGTGGAAATACTGGAACGAGTGAAAGGAATGCTCAGGTCCCAGAGAGAGAAAAGGAAATTGATGTGGCAAGATTAAAAGTAGAATTAGAAGAGATGATAATTGGAACTCTTGATTTGTCTAAATTAAACGCTTATCAGGAAGATGAGTTGTTGTTCCTGTGTAAAGATATTACTAGATCTGCAGGACAGGCTCATGAAAGGTTATCAGAATTGACTCATAGACATAGACGTGATTTGCAGAAATCTAAAGCCTTACAAAGGAGTTACCAGTTAAGCTTTAGTGACAGAGATCTTGCAAACATGCGACAGCCACAAATTAAATTACAGATCAAGTAATTAATTGCCTATGTTAGAAAGTGGAGTGAATTAGGTAAATGGAAGGCAGATGGGCAAAGAAGAATGAAACAATGAAGGCCATGGTAGAACTGCCTCTGTCTATAACACAGGAGGAGGAGGGGGCTATACACATGCTTCCCATGAGATAGGTGCCTGGTGGAGGTTACATTCACATACCTTGGAGCAGGACTGATCTTGTGTCATTCACAAATGATTTTCTGAAATTGAGCGAAAACCCAGTGGAATGGTACAGACAAGTTGATCGGTTTGTAAAATGGACTGATTTTAACACTTTATTTGAAATTGTGGTTCCAGGTGATTTGTGGGTTGAATGGAAAGTTGCTGTTGATTGGCCGAAGGTGGACTTGATGAGGCATCCTCAATCACATGCTCTGTCACCACTGGTGATGAAAAAGTATAATTATGTGTTTACATTTTGGAAAGCAAAAATTTCTCCTAAAGAGATTGATTAGGTCAAGTTGACCACCCACGAGTCCAAAGAGTCAATGCATGCTTACTATGAGATACAGTTGCAGGCATTTAAACAGTTCAGTGGGGCAGAGACAATTGAGGCAAAATACATGGGACGTTTTGTTTACAGATTTGTGTTGGATTGAAACCTGGGGTTAGTTCCATGATTCAGCAGCATTTAATTTGTTGGCAGAGCAAGACCATTGATGAGATATCGAGATATGCCAAATATTGTAGTGACGAATTGGAAATGAAACACAAGAAATTGAAGGAAAAGCTAATGGTAGCACGAATAAAAGCTGCACATTGAGGTCAGAATTAGCAGTTTGTTGGGAATGCTGGTCCCATGCAGGGAATGTATCAGCAGGCAGTTCCAATGATCCAAGGTGTTAATGGATTTCAGCGCAAGGTAGAGGTTGTGGGGTCCCAATTGATCCTAGTACAGGGGTTGATGTGCCGACTTTGAAGAAGACCAATCCTTGCCACGTCTGTGACAGGTTGGGGCATTGGAAGCTGGAATGTCGATTTAATGCTGGTAACATGGCTAATGGGAATCTGGTTCAGAATGGTGGATTTGTGCAATTACAAGGAAACAATGTTTTTCAGACACAGCAAGTACAGAGACAGACGATTCACAATCCCAATGTTCCCCAAGCTCAGGCAATGCAGGTTCCCCAATGCCACAACAAAATGCAAATGTTCAAGGATACAATTTGAGTCAAGTTCCCAATGTGAACACCAATCCTTTTGTGATTCAGGGTATATCTCAGCAGTACTCTATGATAGAGATAGATGATGATTACAGCTCAGACCTGTCTCAATGATGGGGCATTAGAGGAGAGGAGGAATGCATACTTGGGACAACCTTAGAGGTAGACCAGAGTGGTCAATTCGTGGATGGTGAGGTAAATGGGAATCCCATATCGTTCCTCATCGACACTGGTGCTACCCGCTCTACTGTGAGAACAGGAGAGGTTCCCAACCTACCCTTCTCGGGTCAAAGAATCCAAGTTGTAGGAGTTGCAAATAAACAAATTACTAGCCCAGTTTCAGAAGTGGTACCTGTCAAAATAGGGTCTTTGAGGAGAATCACTGATTTGTGGTGTGTGATTCGAGTCCTGTAAATCTTCTTGGATGTAATCTCTTGTGCAAGCTATATTGTTCAATTTATTGCACCTCAAATGGTACAGTGTTTCAAACCCATGATGAGGACATTTCCTCTAAACTTGTCAGACAGAGATCAGAGGTCAGACTGTACCCCATGTTGACAAAAGACGATTTGCCCAAGAGACGAGAGACACAATGTTAACTGATGTCTGGGACTTTTCAGGGAAAGAAGAAAAACACATAAGCTCCACACTGCGTGGAGAAGGGAACAAGAGGCGCAGGGTTTTAGGAGCTAGCAGCCTCCAACAATAAATGTTAACCACAAAAAGCTGCTCCTAAAATGGTGACCACTGTGAGGTTTGGGTTATATTGTGAGTAAAGACATCTCACAAAATGTAACGGACTGGTCTCACACACCACCTGGTGTCATGCTTCATCATTGACCAGTCCTCGCCCTCTAAAACCTTGGTTTGATAGAGGGCGGGCATACACCTGACGACAGGGATGCACTTCTAAACTAAGTGGGGGCCCATATACAAGTGAGTGTGGTTAAAAATCATTATAGTTATCCTTATTGTGTTTATTTAATGTGAATCGTAACTATATGATATTAAAATCAAATGACGGTATGTGGGGGAATTAATGTCCCCTAACCGTTATGTGAGAGGTCGACATGTTTCTGCCATGTTGGCCCAGATGGGTCCAGGGCATTCATCAGGACCTAAATAGATAGCAAAGGGCTCCGTTCTTACCAACTGGTGGCAAGAGAATACCACTGTGTGGGCGTGATCAGTGTCACTCTCCACAATTTGATGGCTTCTAAATTCAAGCCTGTAAAAGAAAATATTGAAAAAAACATATGAACCAACAAACCATCGTCGTGGTGAAGTACTGAACACAATACATGCACTGTTTCAGTAAAATGTGAGTGACTACTCGTGTGACATGTGACACTCTATTTGTGTACACGATTTCAGAGATACAAATAGTGAGAACACGGGTCTCACTGTTCTTACCCTAAGTACCAAAGCTACTTGCCCCATGGAAGGAGGGGAGGGGAAAACCCCTGTTGTCAAACCCTGTTGAAAGAAACACAAATCACAATTGGCGTGAAAATTGCGGTCTGTGACAAGATAAAGTCCACAATGCATTCAACCACATTTATCCCTAGGGTGGTAAAATTACCATACATTCACTCAGCCTTCATTCAAACCCTTACTGCTTGAAGGGAAGTTTCCTGTGTGGTTCCTAGGCGACTGCTCCCGTTCCTCCCGGATGTAGGAATGAGGAGAAAGTCATCGCGCTATATATAGTGCATCCTCTTCAATTAATTGGTGTTAAGTGGTTCACAGGTGAAGCTAGGTATTCTCAGGTGCGTGGTTTCCTGTGTCTCTAAAAAGAGAAGCCTGATCTAATTATGGCGGCCATGCGCGCATGCTCAGAGCAATATTCTGAGCTAGCTATGACTCAGCTGTGGAAGTAATAGGTGCGTGACTTCCTGTGTCCTTCGTGCGAGTGCCTGATTACAAGATGGCCGGTGTTCGCGCATGCTCTATGTTGTAAAGTGCAGCGCGTGCGTGGAGAAGTTCCACTAATTGTGACAACCTAAGAAAAGCCCTACATATAAGGGAACAACGATGGGAATTCCGCCTACGGTCCTGGGAGAGAGGTCTCAATGACGAAATACCATGGCTCCAGATGGGACAATAAGAACCCCCAACCACCATCTGCAGATAACCAAGCACTACTATACACTATCAATACACATTGGGCATATCTGCTATACAATCACTTAGTGATTTGAATCCACTGTCACATACTGTGTCGCGCCCCTTATGTTATGATAAGCGAGTGATTACCCATCCGATGACCAGCACTCTGCGATGGTCACTAAATAGACTCCTGAGAGAACCAGGTCTCACGTCCCAACACGTACGCTGACATCTTGCACCGATCCTCATTTGGGACCCTTAGGGACCCTTAGTGACCCGGGCTGAACACAAACTTCAGGATATGTTCCTTGAAGCGCAGCCGTCCCTTTATGACAACAAATGCAAATTGTGGCCTTCTTTTTATGCACATAAAAGCACTTAATCTTGCTTTTATTTTGTCCTTTTAATTTTATTAGGGCTCATATTTTGGAGGCGTGACCATAAATACTGGGGCATGATATACGCACGAACGGATACCATCTGATCCGATAAACAACTCGTTCCTTTGGCACATGTACAGCCATGCCCCCCCTTTTTGGGCGGTCCCTGGCAGCACATAGAATTTTTCCACGGGCCCACTCGTCCCGAGTGACCTCCCTTGACCAGCTGATATATCAGTGGAACTCCTCTATTCACGCGCTATACTCTGCTACATTGAGCATGCGCGAACACTGGCCTTTCTTTAGTCAGGCACTCGCATGAATAAACACAGGTAATTGCGTACCTGATAATACCGCCCTTCATCATCGAATACAATTAGTGGAACTTCTCCACGCACGCGCTGCACTTTACAACATAGAGCATGCGCGAACACCGGCCATCTTGTAATCAGGCACTCGCACAAAGGACACAGGAAGTCACGCACCTATTACTTCCACAGCTGAGTCATAGCTAGCTCAGAATATTGCTCTGAGCATGCGCGCATGGCCGCCATAATTAGATCAGGCTTCTCTTTTTAGAGACACAGGAAACCACGCACCTGAGAATACCTAGCTTCACCTGTGAACCCCTTAACACCAATTAATTGAAGAGGATGCACTATATATAGCGCGATGACTTTCTCCTCATTCCTACATCCGGGAGGAACGGGAGCAGTCGCCTAGGAACCACACGGGAAACTTCCCTTCAAGCAGTAAGGGTTTGAATGAAGGCTGAGTGAATGTATGGTAATTTTACCACCCTAGGTATAAATGTGGTTGAATGCATTGTGGACTTTATCTTGTCACAGACCGCAATTTTCACGCCAATTGTGATTTGTGTTTCTTTCAACAGGGTTTGACAACAGGGGTTTTCCCTCCCCTCCTTCCATGGGGCAAGTAGCTTTGGTACTTAGGGTAAGAACAGTGAGACCTGTGTTCTCACTATTTGTATCTCTGAAATCGTGTACACAAATAGAGTGTCACATGTCACACGAGTAGTCACTCACATTTTACTGAAACAGTGCATGTATTGTGTTCAGTACTTCACCACGACGATGGTTTGTTGGTTCATATGTTTTTTTCAATATTTTCTTTTACAGGCTTGAATTTAGAAGCCATCAAATTGTGGAGAGTGACACTGACCACGCCCACACAGTGGTATTCTCTTGCCACCAGTTGGTAAGAACGGAGCCCTTTGCTATCTATTTAGGTCCTGATGAATGCCCTGGACCCATCTGGGCCAACATGGCAGAAACATGTCGACCTCTCACATAACGGTTAGGGGACATTAATTCCCCCACATACCGTCATTTGATTTTAATATCATATAGTTACCTTTCACATTAAATAAACACAATAAGGATAACTATAATGATTTTTAACCACACTCACTTGTATATGGGCCCCCACTTAGTTTAGAAGTGCATCCCTGTCGTCAGGTGTATGCCCGCCCTCTATAAACCAAGGTTTTAGAGGGCGAGGACTGGTCAATGATGAAGCATGACACCAGGTGGTGTGTGAGACCAGTCCGTTACATTTTGTGAGATGTCTTTACTCACAATATAACCCAAACCTCACAGTGGTCACCATTTTAGGAGCAGCTTTTTGTGGTTAACTTTTCAGGGAAAGACATCAGACTCATCAAAGGTGTTGAACCAGTCCACATTACAGTGAAGCCTAATGCTGAGTACCGAAGAATTCCACAACACAATTTGACCCCTAAAACCATTTTTGGGATTGCTCCTGTGATTGACTCAATGATTGAGCAAGGCATTCTGCAAGAGATTATGGGGAGTCCGTTTAACTCACCCATCATGGGTTTATAGACACCTAATGGCAAGTACTGCATAGTGCAGGATTTGAGAAGGGTTAACTCCATAGTTGTTCCTTGTCCTGTGGCGCAGAATCCAGCTGTGATTTTGTTTCAGATTCCATGTGAGGCCGAGTGGTTCTCTGTCATCAATTTGTGTCGTCTTCTTTTCTATACCATTGCATGAGGATAGCCAGTTTCTTTTATGTTTCCATTTTGGCAGCCGTGTTTTGGCATGGTATCGAGTCCCACAAGGGTATACTGAGAGCATGTCAATTTTCAACTAGATACTAAAAAAGAATCTGGAGTTCCTGGTGATGCCTTTTCACTCAGTCCTAGTCGAGTACATTGACGACCTACTCATGGCGTCAAATACACAGGAGGCTAGCAAATGAGACACAATTGCTCTGTTGAATGACATAGATGAGAATGGACATAAAGGGCCAGATTCCGATGTCGTTCGGAAAGCCTCCGAATCGGATTTGGCTTTACCGGATCCGATTCGTAGCCCTTGTTTACGACCGAATCGTACACAAGTCCGAACGACCAAGTACGATGCGAAGATCGCGTAAGCGCCGACCGAATCGTCTCTGGACCCGAATCGCTCCGCACGTCTCGTTTGTAGACAAATCGTGCTGCGCAATGGAGCCGATTTCCGACCGAGCGAGTACGATGCACGATTCGGACAGCCACTTCCCCTCGGTCTCAGCGAGACAAAATGGCTGTCGGAAGCGTACTTCGGGGGGCCGTACCCGGCCCCCCTTCACCCGGGGCCCTCCGAATCTATCACGGGGGGTGCCCATGGGTCCCCCGAACCAAGCATGCACAGTGTGGCGGGCACCATGGGGTGCCCGCCACAGGGCGTACGCTTTTCCCCACCCACCCCTTTTCTGCTATGGGAGCCTGTGTACGCATCTTTACACGGGCTCCCATAGAGTTCAATGGGAGACAGCGAACCGAGTCCGTAGGCATACAGCAGCATCGTACTCGCTCGTTCGGACTCCGGGAGCACGTCTCGCTCGGAAAGCCCTCCGGATCTGAGTCGTACGGAGGGCTTTCCTAGCGAGATCGGAATTGGGCCCAAAGTGTCCTGACTAAATTGCAGTAGTGTAAGAAAGAAGTCCTGTAAGGACATCACATTGAGAAAGGAGTGAGCAAGGTGTCACAAGAGAGAATCATGGTGATTCTGAAAATGAATATGCCAACCACTCAGAAATAAGTCAGGATGCTCTTGGTAATGGTGAGCTAATGTCAACAGTGGATTCCCAACTTTTCCCTAATCACCAAGCCTTAATAGAGGCTGACACACAAGGATGTGTCAGATCCAGTACCATAGGATGGCAGCTTCAAGCATGAGAGAATGGCTCTGCCATGCCCCTGCACTGGGAATGCCTGATTATAATAAATGTTTTACTTTGTTTTGCACTGAGAGGGAGGGCTGCGCTGTCTCAGTGCTAACCCAGATGCATGGGAATGCTCTCAGACCCGTTGCATAGTTTACTGCCACACTTAATTCAGTAGATGCTGCTTTGCCCGGCTGTCTCAAAGCCATGGCTTTCACAGGTGTCAGCAATGAGCAGTGAGAGAGCATTGTTATGGGTCATTCTTCGACAGTTTTTGACCCTCATTCCATCGAGGTCTTGTTAACTCTCACCAGAACCCATTACTTAACCAATAGCCATCTCACTAATTCATACTTGGTGCCGAAAATGTAACATTAAGAAGATGTACTGTGCTAAATCCTGCTACCCTTTTGCCCATACCTGGAAATTGATCTGTTGAGGGGAAGTTGAACATGACTGCCTTGATGTTACTAAACTATGCACCAAGCCAAGATCTGACATATAAGATGTTCCACTACCTTGATCAGATTATGTAATGTTTGTTGATGGCTCCTGCTTATGAAACCATGATGGAAACCTGAGAGCTGCCTACGCAGTCTGTACTGTCTCAGGTGAGGTCGAAGCCTCCTGGCTTCAAGGAGTATTTTCAGCACAGGTGGACAAATTGATTGCTCTTACTAGAGCATGCTGAGTTTCAGACCAGCTGAGAGTGACAGGTTTCACTGATAGTATGGTTTTGGTGTCATTCATGACTATGGGCAGTTATGGTTCCAACTTGGATTTATGACCTCTTCGGGATCACAAATCTGCAAAGGCAAGAGTGCTCACTATCTTCTGAAGGCTTTATAGTTGCCCAGATTGCAGTTGTGAAGTGCACTGTGCACAGTAATGGCACCGCTAATTTGAAATTGGAAAACAGGTATGCCCATGAGAGCACAAGATACTGTGCTCTGGATGTTTGCACCTTCAATGGAGAGTACAACAATGAAAAATCGGATGCCACATATTGCAGTCTGTTGTTAACTGCAGTTGATACTTGGGAGGAAGTTAAGAGGTTACAGGAAGAGGTGTCAGAAGCTGAACAGCAAGGCTGGATTAGAGCAGGTTGTGTCAAAAGAGATGAGAGTGACATTTGGGTTTCAGGAGGTGGACGACCTTTGTTGCCAGGCAGCTTGTTGCCTCCCATGATGAGATATTATCATGAACCTGGGCATGTAGAGAGAGACACCATGGTACACTTGTTCAGGCAAACCTGGTTTAACCCAATGTTCAATCTGATGGCTGAAGGACTGTGTGACAGATGTGTTGTGGGCCAACAGCAGAATGTATGCAGAAGAACAGAGGTACCACTGAGTGACATAGTGAGATCAGGAGGTCTCTTAAACAGGATGCAACTGGACTATATTGAGGAGCCTATGTGCAATGGATTGAGATATGTCCTAGTGATTGTGTGCATATTCTCACATTGGGTTGAAGCTTACCTCACCAGGAGACATAATAGTCTCACAGTGGCAAAGTTGTTGTTGAAGGAGTTAACACCAATGTTCAGTTTCTCGACTTCTCTGGAGTCAGACCGAGGAATTAGTTTTAATAATGAGATCCTGAAGATGTTATGTGCAGCATTACAAGTCGAACAGGGATCCACTGCAGTTACTGACTAGAAGCTTCTGGAACTGTGGAGCAAGTCAATGGCACTTTGAAATACAGATTGGCTAATGTGTGTGCTTCAACATCCCTGAAATGACCTGATGCTTTGCCTCTTGTGTTGATGAGCAAACTCAGTACTCCAGATAGGAGGACAGGATTGTCTCCCCATGAAATCATCATACCCCGAGCCATGAGACTGCCATCTGTGCCTGTGGATGCACTTGTGAACATTACAGATGATATGATTCTTGATAACTGTAAAGGACTGGCTAATGTGGTGCATTCTGTGTCTCAGCAGGTTGGAGAGGCTACATCCCTGCCTCAACTGGAGCACCACCATGATCCCAGTTCGGCGACTGGGTTATGGTGAAGAAGCACATGTGCATGTCGTGATTGGAACCTTGGTGGCGTGGGCCCTACCAGGTTATTTTGGTCACTGCAACAGCTGTGAAGTGCGGAGGTCTCCCCCAGCTGGGTACAAGTTGCCCATACTCCCAGGATACCTTGTCCTCTTGATGACATAACAGCACCTGCTCCTTTTGTGCCGTGGTTAAAGTGAGAACAAGGGCAGATTTGTCAAGCTGTTGGGGATCAGCAAGAAGCTGGGACAGCACTTGTTTGGACTGTGGGTGGTCTGAGAGAGTCAAGAGTTGAGGTTGGTACAGAAGGGTCCCATTCTGTAGTGTTACTGCGCCAGATTCAGACCCTGGTGATGGGCCTAGTGCAGCAGTAACACAAGTTGTACCTGGAGACCAGTGACCAAGGAGAAAGGAAGATGCAGATTGTCTGAAATGCATGTGCCACCCAATATTCAGGAGGATACTGAAGAATTTGGCCTAAGTGACAGTGATGAGGAAGGGCCAGCAATAAGGAGATCAAAGAGAGCTAGAGTACCCTGCCGGAGGTATTCCTAACCTGAATGGACATATCTAGCTGTCAAAGAATGGGAAAGAGCATGTTGCACCTTTTACTATAACAATTCACATTAAATTCAGCCTCCTTGAACGGATATTTGTGGCTGAACAGAGCTTCGAAATTTAATTGCCACTAAACAGACTGATTCTATCCTGGATGTGATCATTAGTGAGTTTGAACTGCCATTTATTAGAGAAAGAACTTAATAGATTTTGCCCATACTACTAAGAAGAGTACCAAGGCCCGAGTCTGCTGAAGGAGCATAAGGTTGTCCCTCATAAGAACATGGAGTAGGGCTAAGGAAGTCTCATGAATATCATTGTACATATTTTTGCTGAAAAGACATTTGAACTTTGCTTACTGTTTTCGAAAGTGGAAACCTACCAAGAAGACCTTGCAGAAATCTTCTATTTAAACGGTCTGACCACAGGAAACTCATGGAGCCTAACCTAAACCCTAGTAGACATAGACGCTTATGTGTAGTAGTGTTTGAAATTGTGACATTTGTATTAATTGCTTTACTTGTAATTTTGAGTCTACCCCATCCTTCTCATGTAGAGAAGCTTAGATCTAAAGTGCCCTCACCCACCATTTCCTACTGACAATAGTTTGCCTGCAATAGATAAGAAATACTTAACATCTAGATGCAGCTAGAGGAGACTACTCACTGAATGTTAATTCTAAATTGCTTTACGAATATGTTGGCACTATGGATGCTAGGGATTGCTACATTTGTATGCAATCACCTGCGTCAGTTGCTGAGGGGATAACATACCATCACGTCCCCTTGACAAATGGAGTTACCTGTAACATATTGCAGAGCTTATTTTATGGAAAGGGTAATTTCCAATATTATTACTCAAATCATGAATTGTTTTTTTCAGAAGTTCCTGTGGTGAAACATTTGACTCATCAGCCTGATGCTAAAAACTCAGAGATACTGGGGCATTTGTTTAGACCCATAAAGAAATTAGACACTGCATATGCACGCAGACTTATTCCTTAACTGAAGTAGAAAAGAAATTCATAGATTCTGTAGAAGACAGAGAAAGAGACATACTGGCTAAAGCAACAAATCATTCAAAACTACCTCAGTGGGCTGAAGATGAAACTGAGCATAGGTTAATGGAAATGTGGCAGCATTAGCTTTTGATTGGCATCACAAAGGGAAATTATGCATATTCATTAGAAAATCCACAACTGACACAAATTTCGTAGGCAACTGTGAATGTGCTCATACCTTTAAGGTTCGAGGAAATTGGGTATATTTGGATGGAACAGATCCTGTTTTTTCTGGAGTTTATTGTAATTGTGGTAAAAATGCATTTTACAGGTTACCCAAGAGATGGCATGGAACATGTACTATGGGGATAGTTTTTTCAAAGATTTATCATGTGGGACGACTTGATGATCTAACAGGGGAACAACATGTGAGAACCAAAAGGGGTGCTACTGCTAGTGAAATTGTGAGAGACATCTTTAGTGCTTTAATACCTTCTGTATGAGGGATACTCAACTCACAAAAGATTAGAAAGCTTTCTACTGTAGTTGATACATTATCTTCTAGTACAGCTGGAGGATTTTTAGTTATAGATACTGAGATGGTTGCTATAAGATCCATGGTTTTGCCTTTCAAATCTTTATTTCGGCTGTAAGCCATAAAAGAGCAACAAAACATAGTATAAGACATTTAAAATCAAACAAACATACACCTAAAAAGCAATAATACCTGCTTAAATCAAACATGCATCATAAAATATTTGATAAAATCGATGCAGCCAAACCATGGTTTTGCAGAATCGACTTGCATTAGACGTCCTTCTCGCAAAGGAAGGCAGAATCTGAGCGCAGCGAGATTCAGACTCTACTTAGAGACCTTTCATTATTAGAGGTGCATCAAATTTATGTGATCTCATGTAGGTTGGATAATAAAGATATTCAGCAGAAGATAGCAGTTGTAAGATCTAAAGTAATGCAGTTTTTTAGCAGAGAGGCTGCAGTAAAATGTTATACTTATAAGAGGGAGTGCTACGAATATGGTGAGAATGTGGGATGCTTGCTTGCACTCCGGACAAGGGAAAAGGAGGTGGCGACAGGAATAGTGGCAATCTAGAATGATAATGGATCTAAATATGACTCGCCGGAAGAAATAGTGAAAGTCTTAAAAGATGTTTATGAGAAGTTGTATACAGAGGAAGCTGGTGTACCACAGGGTAGTCATGATGATGTGTTACAAATAATTGATGGGGCTGGGCTGGGCTTAGACCAGAGGACCGGGCTGTTTTGGACCAACCAATATAATCAGAAGAAATAGCGATAGCAATTGGATCACTGGCCTCGGGGAAAGCAACGGGGCCAGATAACATCCCCCTTGAATTGTATAAGGCGTTATATAATGAGGTGGCACAAGATATGTTATCAGTTTTTTTTAGAGCACAAGGTGGAGAGATCCCATCTTCATGAGGAGCAATGAAAATAATAGTTTTTTAAAAGAAAAGGTAAATCACCATTGAGTCTAGGGTCTTACAGACCAATAACTATGATTAACTGTGATGCCAAAATGTATTCTAAAATTTTGGCAAATCATCTAGATAGAATTATCGCTATGTTAGTATCCCCAGACAACACAGGTTTATTCCCTGTCATGAAACTGCTGACTACATAAAGAAAGTGATCACTTTGTTTTATATTGCTGAAACAACTCAGAATAAAATGGGTCTGATTTCACTCGATGCCAAAAGGCATTCGCCTGAGTTTCATGAAGTTTTTTATGGCCAGTCCATGGCAAATATAGATTTGACCCAGGCTTTATTAAATCCATTAAATAACTGTATCTTCAGGGCTAGACTATGGATTATGGGGTTAGAATCAGAGGAAATCCTGGTCTCCAGGGGGACAAGACAAGGCTGTCCATGTTCACCATTACTATTCGCCCTGTATATAGACCCTTTCATTATAATCCTGGAAAGGAATCAGCAGATCTGTCCAATGCCCACAGGGCAAGCTGAATATACAGGGGTGGCATATGCGGACAATGTAGCAGTTATTACAGTGGATCCTCAGCAGGCTTTAGTGGAGATTAAGAAAGCAGCAAAGGTATTTGGGGCAGTCTCAGGCTATAAGTTGAATCAGGGAAAACTCTAGTGGTGGGTAATAAGAATGTGGTCTTTTTGACCCTCGAGTGATGGAAGAGGCAACCTATTTGGGGATAAGAATTTCTTCAGATTTGGGCATATAGTGAATCTAAACAATCTCCCTTGGCACGCAACATAGAACAGGATCTTAGGAGAATAGACCACCTCCATTTGTCATTGGTTGGGAGGGACAATGTCCTAAAAATGACAATACTACAGAAATTATTATCTTTGTTTAGGGCCATCTCGAAGGAGATGAATCGTCGTTTGCTGGCTGAAATATGAAAGTTAGTGCTATGGTTTTATGTGGGGATTTAAAAAGGCAAGAAGAGCCTCTAAATTTATGACACTCCCAAGAAATTGTGGAGGTTAGGCTGTACCCAATATAACTTTATATTATTGGGCATGCAAGTTGCAAAATACGGGGATTTTAATCACGGGTGGAACACATATGCTCAAACCAGCCAAAGGTTCCTCAATCTATGGGTGAGGAGGCCAGGGGATATTTGCTGAAAAATATTGAACCTAGCTCCGACAAAAAAAAAAAAATGTAAGATCTTGCAAGGTGCATTTCGGATGTGGCAGCAATTGAAAAAGAGGAGAGAATTACCAAATAAAAATGTTTACACACCATTATGGGGGTCACTGGCTTTGCCTTCAATATTTCAAGATCAAAGGGCTAGAAGGTGGCTGCAGAATGGCATTTTTCAGCTGGGGTTTCTACTTGATTGGGAACAGGTATGTTCATTTAGTGATCTTCAGGAGAAATACGGGATCACGTTACTGCAGTTTTTTAAATTTCTCCATATTAGGAATTTTGTTAACAAATTGCCTGAGAACCAATTGTCGGTCTGTCACATTCCTTTGAAAGAGGCAATTGAGAAGAGGGCCGAGACTGGGGTCCTATTTGATCTTCTGGTTAAGGATTTACCTGATGTTCTGGAATCCCAAACATCAAGTGGGAAATTAGGTTCGGGTGGAGGGTCCAATATTGCAAGAATCACTCAATATAAGTAGTAAAGTACTGCTGACAGCAGGATTGAAGAGCCAACATTTTAAAACTATATATGATCTCTATTACACCCCAGCGAAAGATAATAAATGGGGCACGAGAGAGAATGGCTGCTGTCACCATTGTGAGGCTGCGCAAGTGGAAATAGTACATATGTTCTTTTTGGTGTGCAGACAGAATATCGAGTTGGAAATGTCGAACTACAGAAATACTGAGTCCTAAATATCGTGAGTCAGAAATATCAACAGCAAGAATATCGCGGTCAAGAATATCGATTTTAAGGTAAGAAATATTGTTTAAAAATTAGAAGTCATTAATATCGTTTGCAAAAATATAGTTGTGTAAAATATCTATTTTTTAATTAGTGTTATGTATTTTAGTATATGTGTTAAATGTATGTGATGTATTTTTTTGTATAAGAATTGCTTATGTTTTTTAATATATGTGATACATTTTTAGTAGTTATCCATTTTATTTTAATTACATTTTGCGTTTTTAGTTCTGTAGTGGGTTGTGGGTTTAAAGGGGAATAGGGTGGGAAGTAATACAATTATGATAAATTAATGATTCTTTTTATTTATTAATATTTATTTAATTGCGATTTTAAAGTGTTAATTGTGGGAAGTAATTTATTATTAATCTGTTGTTAATTATTAATTAATTATTTGCTAATTAATTATGGTAATTGTGTAATTTGTTTAGGTGCTGGTTGTGGGGTTTATAGGGGTAAAGGGTGGGAAGTAATTTAAATTTTAATTAATTAATAAGTTGTTAATTAGTATTAAATAATTAATTGAAAATTAAATATGGAAATTGTATAATTCATTTTAGGTGCTGATTGTGGGGTTTATAGGGGTAATGGGTGGAAGTAATTTACTTTTGATTAATTAATCATTATTTGTTAATTGATATTAATTAATTTATTGAAAATTAATTATGGAAATTGTGTTATTAATTTTAGGTGCAGGTTGTGGGGTTTATAGGGAGGGGTAAAGGGTGGGAAGTAATTTAAATTTTAATTAATTAATAAGTTGTTAATTAGTATTAATTAATTAATTGAAAATTAAATATGGAAATTGTGTAATTCATTTTAGGTGCTGATTGTGGGGTTTATAGGGGTAATGGGTGGGAAGTAATTTACTTTTGATTAATTAATAATTATTTGTTAATTGATATTAATTAATTTATTGAAAATTAATTATGGAAATTGTGTTATTAATTTTAGGTGCAGGTTGTGGGGTTTATAGGGAGGGGTAAAGGGTGGGTAGTAATTTATGTTTAATTAATTAATAATTAGTTGTTAATAAATATTAATTAATTGATCACAAATTAATTATGGAAATTGTGTAATTAATTTGAGGTGAGGATTGTGTGGTTTATAGGGTAAAGGGTGGGAAGTAATTTATGTTTAGTTCTTAATTAATAATAATTAATTAATTGAAAATTAAATATGAAAATTAATTAATTAATAATTACTTAATAATTAATATTAATTAATCAATTGATATTTAATTACGGTAATTGTTTATATTTGTGTGTGTGTGGGTTTTACTTTTATAGGGGTAAAGGGTGGGGAGTAAATTAATTTTACTTGCTTTATAATTATTTGTTAAAAAATATTAGTTTTTTAATTGAAAACAAGTTTTAATTGCGTAATTAATTTTTTTACAGTTTAATTTTAGCTGTGGTTGGTGGGGGTTATAGGGGTAAAGCGTGGGAAGTTTATTCATTTTTATGAGTTTTAATTTGTTTTTAATTAGTAATATTTCTTTAATTGGTAATAAGTTATGTTAATTTTCTAAGTACATTTTTATTTTTTATTTAGATGTGGGTTGTGAATTGTGTGGTGTTATAGGGTAGGAAATAAAAAAAGTAAATTTATGTAATACTTAATGTTTTTGTTTATAAATAATTTCTAATTAAAAATATTTATATGTCTGAAAATTATTTTTTATTTTATTTAATATAATAGTTGAAGGTATTTGTCAAATGCATTTAACATTATAATATTTATTTTAAATATGTAACATCAAATATATATTTTTTCAATTTTTAACATATTGATATTTTTTTATATATTTTGTTTAAAAAAATATTTTTGTTGTTAATGATTTGTTTGTTTTTAATTTTGAACTGACTGGAGTGAGAATATTAATTGTTACCCCTCTCCAATCCAACACTTTCCCTACTGTTGCACTGATTGGAGTGGGAATAGTAAATTTTACTCTGCTACTATCCAACACTTTCCATACAGTTCCACTCACTGGAGTGGGAATAGTAATTTTTACCCCTCCGCTATCCAACACTTTCCCTACTGTTGCACTCATTGGAATGGGAATAGTAATTTTTACCCCTCCGCTATCCAAAACTTTCCCTACTGTTACAATTACTGGAGTGGGAACAGTAAATGTTATCCCTCCGCAATCCAACAATTTCCCTTCTGTTGCACTGACTAGAGTGGGAATAGTAATTTTTACCCCTCCGCTATCCAACACTTTCCCTACTGTTGCACTCATTGGAGTGGTAATAGTAATTTTTACCCCTCCGCTATCCAACACTTTCCCTACTGTTACACTTATTGGAGTGGGAATAGTAATTTTTTCCCCTCCGCTATCCAACACTTTCCCTATTGTTGCACTCACTGGAGTGGGAATAGTAATTTTTACCCCTACGCTATCTAACACTTTCCCTACTGTTGCACTGACTGGAGTGGGAATAGTAAATTTTATCCCTCCGCTATCCAACACTTACCCTACTGTTGCACTCATTGGAGTGGAAATAGTAATTTTTACCCTTCCGCTATCCAACACTTTCACTATTGTTGCACTCACTGGACGGTTTGTGCAGCAGACCGGGCGCAGAGGACTCCATCTCCCAGGAGCCCCAGTGGCAGGAAGGGCCGCCAACACACCGCCATCGCGCCTGGAGGCGCTTAAAAACAGCGCCGCACTCCCGCAGCGCGGGATGCTTTGTGCAGCAGACCGAGGCCAGAGGACTCCATCTTCCAGGAGCCCCAGCGGCAGGAAGGGCCGCCAACACACCGCCATCACGCCTGGAGGCACATAAAAACAGCGCTGCAGTCCCGCAGCGCGGGACGCACACAGGCGTGCCCCGGCGAAGCCGGGGCCAAGGGCGGGCCCGTCAGCGACAGGAAGAGACGGGACGGGGCCATCCATCTTGGCTGTTCTGGCTGTTGCCTCCATTTCTGTAAGTGACTCTATGGACTTCTATTGGTTATTTACCACATATTGACTGCAATAGTGGTGACGTGCTCCCTGGAACCCCCTCTGGGCCTCACCTTTTAGACTTGGATCTGGGTTTCTTGTATCTGGGTGCTCTCGCTAATAGTGCCATTTTGGAAAAATTCTTGGGAACACTTGGGAACGCCTAGGACTATCGTGGTGGGGGGTGTCCTAATTGCGCTACCTATCCCTGGAGCCTCTAGCGATATTGATAGCTACTAACCATTTGATAGTTATGGGCAAAAGAAAATCTCAGGGTGTGGATCTACCAAATAAGAGATCAAATAAGAGGCATTCTACAAATAAGAGATCAAATAAGAGGCATTCTAGTGTAGTCTGCCATGAGCCACTAGATAGGATTGAGACTATCCTAAATGAGTGTCGGGATATAGCCTGCTCTGATCCATCAAGTCAAATCTCTCCCCATGTTAGTCCTCTGAAATCCCCGGGGCCTATGCCGGGTGTTTCCCCTGAATCTCCTCCTGCAAAAAAAGCAACAACTGCCAAGCGGATACCCCTAATGTTTAACCCCTTCGATGCACGTGACGAGCTCAGCTCGTCATGCTGCGCGGTAGCGCTGTGCGCATGACGAGCTGAGCTCGTCACGACCACACCTGCGATCGGAATGTCCAGCACACGAGCGGAATTCCGATCGCGGTCAAGGGGTTAAAAACACAATAAAAGGCACAGCAAGGATGTAGCCCTGAGACCCTCCCAAGGGGGACCCAGCGCACTGACTCTTTCGCTCCCTAAGCCCTTCAACCCTTCACAAAGCGATGATAGTGCCACTACGACTGTACACATCGAATGTCACAATAGATTCGATGCGCTTGCAATAGAGGACAATGAAATGGGGGTGACTGCACATGTTAACGAAGAGCCATATCAAATTACTGCTGGTGATTTCAGGGCATTACAAGATGAAATTTAATCACTGAAGGAAGAAGTAATTACCCTAAGAGGGAAGGTAGCAAGTTTGACAGAGAAGGTAAATGGCGGGATTCCTCCCCAATCAGAAATTGTACTTCCGCCAACAAAATTAGTTTCTAGGGGGACAGGAACTAGTAATCTAGAGAAAGTACCCTTAACCCAAGTTCCTATACACTCCACACGTTCCCATCTATTGACACATGCCACTAACTATAGAAGTCTAAACGACATTTCTAGTCTAATTGAAAGGAGCCGACCAGGATTTGACCGAGCTAGTGGGCTTGACAGAGGGGAGGTTGTCTTAGATGAAGGGCCCCTGCACACGCACACGCAAGATCAAGAAAGGGCATCTAACCAGGGGACAATAAGGGACGGTGTCTATGTGAGATCCTGGGAGGGGGGAAAACCGACCGGTGATCTATTTAACGGAAGTCCAAAAACTCCCACTGGAGAGACAGGAAGACCTAGACTCCCTCAAGAACAAGGTCATCTACTGGTTTAGGTCCACTCGCCATTGTTATTCAATCATCAGAGACGACATTTATTTGGTTAAAAGAGTCTCTTCGCAAAATTCACTCTGGGATGTAATTGAAGTCAGCTTCTATGATAAGGGTATAATTGCTGGTCTGTTATCTATTGATTCATGTGTTATCTCACAAGCCCCTACTAACATATCCATTAGATACAGACCCCCAGCTGGTAACCCCGCAAGACCCTTGCTGTCATCTCGCCCTGGCACCTTGCTCAGGCCACCCTGGACCTCCTTTGGTTTAGCCACACCCGACTCGCCCATTCCTCTTAGAGGTGAATGGAGAGGATATAGTTGACCACTTGAAGAGGAAGCAGTTGCTAGGGCCAGGCCCATAAGCACTTCTGGTTCTCCAGTCGGTAGCCCTACTCTTACTAACACCGTTGTACTATCTGATCCGGCCACTCGCACAGAGAATCTCTGTGAATCTGCCCCTTTGGACGCTAGTGGGGGTATGCCCTCCATCACCTCTATCACCTCTAGGGATGTGGAAGGGGGGAACCCCTCATTTGTCCACTGAGGGTCCTTGTGTGGAATGTGGCTGGGATCACAAAGCTACTGGTGGACTCGGTTTGGTGCACTTTTGTAGACTCCTTTGATCTGCTTTTATACCAAGAAACCTGGAGCCTGCAGTGTCCATATAGAAGCGGCTTCACTGCTTACTCCATTAATCCACAAGTAAAGAGAAGGGTAGACCATCTGGAGGGCTAGCAATATGGGTAAAAAATGAATTAGGGGCCAAAGTCAAACTTTTAAATGCTGACTCCCGAGATATCCTAGCGCTGGAGCTCACCTTCTATAGTGGACAGAAAATAAGGGTCTTTAATGTTTATAATAGGGTGTTGCGGGGCCAGGACGAAACTAATACAGTGTGCACACTTGACCTTATTTTGTCTCGCTATTCAGATAATGTAGCTACCTTAGTAGCAGGCAACTTCAACTGTACGTTTGAACCGCTTGCTTTGATTCCTTTAGATTTGACTGATGAGTGGGACAGAGAGTGGAAAATACCACAATTAAATCTGAACCCAGTTAGGTGGTCTAGGAGAGGCGCCCAGCTGCTAGCATTTACCGTGCAGCATGGTTCGAGAGATACAAATGGAAGGACAGCCTCTGACCCATTGGGTGGTCTGACTTTCAACAGACCCGGCTATGAAAGTCGAATTGATTACTGTCGCGTATCTCTCGGCCACTGGCATTTAGTTCAAGACATGGAAGTGACTGAGAGGGCAGACAGCGATCACAATGCACTGATACTCACTCTCAAAAGGCAGGGTACTGTTGCGCCAGATTGTAGGGGATGTCCAGACCTAGGTGCCCTGTCAATCACAAATAACCAGAGAACAATTAGATGGGACTGGGTAGAGGGACATCCAGGGGTCTTAGAGGCTGCCAAAAGCAAAGTACGTCTCTTAATGGAGGAGCTTGCAGACTCCAATATTAATAACACTGTGGAGCTTCTAGGTCCTAGGCACGAGGTACTTTATGCAGAAATTAGGGAACTGCTAACTAACCCTCACAAACCGCTGAATAAGGTAGGGAACTTCCCTCAATGGAAGCCACCACACCAGGGCTCCTGGTATAATCAAGATTGCAGGACATCTAAGGAAGCACTTATCAGGGCTATTAAGCAGAAATCACGCCCGAGATCTCGGTTTGCAGAGCAAATCATAGGCGGGCAATTGACTCTGCAAAGAAAGAGTGGGAGGGCACATTGTGGTCCTCTCTACGGAGAGCATTAAAAGCCAAAGACTCCAAGAGTTTTTGGAGTAAGGCGGCATATTGACTCAAGGGGAGTGAGAGGGCCTTGGTTTTCACAGTGCAGCCTGAGGAATGGGTAGCACACTTTAGTGCCCTATATGAATCCAGGGACAAGGAAGCACAGGGAGAATTCTATGAGTGTGGGATATTACCTGTAGAAGAGGGAGGCGATCTTGTTTTTTCTATAGAAGAAACGCAAATTGCGATTCGAAGAGTGGGACAGAGCCAAGCCAGCCAGCTATAGGCAAATCAGCATTATTGATTCCTTACAGAAGATTTTTTGCAAGCAAATCTTAGCACGAATCCAGGATTGGATTCTAGACTCCCACATTTTAAGTGATTTTCAAGCGGGCTTTCGAGCCAAGATAAGCACCCTGGACCAAGCTTTTCGCCTTCTTTGCTTATACTGGAAGGAAGTATCAGTTAAGGGTGGCAAGCTCTATGTGGCTTTTGTTGACCTCCAGTCAGCCTTCGATCTGGTCCGCGCGCTAGGCTCTGGAGCACTCTAAAGGAACAGGGTATCCCGACGAATCTTTTAAATATTTTAATTAGATTACATCAATCCAACACAGCACAAGTAAGGTGGGGAAAACAACAAAGTTACAGACCCCTTCCCTGTTCAGTGTGGAGTTAGACAGGGATGTGTCCTTGCCCCCACCCTTTTACTCTTTTTATTAACGGTGTCAGTCGACTATTTAGATAGAGACGGTTGTGACGCCCAAAATTGGTGTCAAAAGAGTGCCCGCCTCTACTCTTCGCCAACGACACACTTTTAATTTCTAAGTCACCGCAGGGATTACAGCAGCTTTTAAATGATTTTATAAAGTTTTGTGATGCCCGAGGGATGGAAGAGTTCTGGATCAAACCGGACAGTCTATCTACCATTGCAAGAGCAAAACTGAAAGAAAGGTTCTGGGAAGTCATTCTGAAACAAGCACTGGTAAAAGGCGAGGGACGCCTAACATCGGAATTTATAGGTTTTAAATCCGCCTATCGCTTTGAAGACACATTGGACGAAATTGTCCCTCCGATGGCACGGAAACTTTTCTTCCAGTTCCGATACAAGACCCTTCCTACAAAACAGTTCTGCTTTAAATGGACTAATGCTGCCGGCTGTGACGATCTTTGACCTGCGTGTAATGTCAGCCCAGAAACGATTGTACACTTGCTATTTTTCTGTCCACATTGCCATCTTTCAAGAAAAAAATGGATTATTCCATTGTGCAAACTTGTTGGCCCGGGCCACTACCTGGAGGTATTAAGAATTTTGATGACCGACTCTCGTAGAGCTGTGGTCTTTGGCCTGTCCAGGTACTGGCATGCATTGGATAAGGCGCACTAAATGCATTTTATGATTCACTAAATTTTTCCCATTCTATACTTACTTGGTTTTAGTGCCCCCCAAGTGTATCAAATTGTATTTTATGAAATTTTAATTTTGTTCGCCTTGTGCGTTTTAAAAAAAAAATCATGATTTTACTTCTTGATCTTATTCCAACTGTGCTCCCTGCTTCTTTTTTTACAATGTGTGTATTATTACATTATTGTAGTTTAAATAATAGTGCTGTTTACTTTTATGATCTTTTTATGATCGAAATAAAGTTGGTGATGATGATGCTGAATAGTAATTTTTACCCCTCCGCTATCTAACACTTTCCCTACTGTTGCACTGACTGGAGTGGGAATAGTAAATTTCTTTCCTCCACTATCCAACACTTTCCCTACTGTTGCACTCACTGGAGTGGAAATAGTAAGTTTTACCCCTCCGCTATCCAACACTTTCCCTATTGTTGCACTCACTGGAGTGGGAATAGTAATTTTTACCCCTCAGCTATCCAACACTTTCCCTACTGTTGCACTGACTGTAGTGGTAAATTTAATTTTAAAGATTTTGAAACAGTTTAATGTTTTAATTTATAATAGAATGTTTTATTTAATAGATTTTATGTTATTGGTATATATATATATATATATATATATATATATATATATATATATATATATATATATATATATATATATATATATATATATATATATATTATCTACTGACGGTCGCCAGTAGATAGTTATAGTTAGGACCTATTTTCCATAGGAAATCCACAACATTCTATTTGAAATAAAATGGCGCTGGTTGACGAATCTTCGCGAAATTCTCAAAACTTATGGCCCGCTCCGGTCCGCTCCTATCCTGAAAGTTTCGGGGTGATTCGTCAAGTGGGGGCCGAGAAAAAAGGGGGGTCCCAAAACGTGTTTTCCCCATGCAATTTTCCATTGGAACCTTTCATCGCAGCTACAGCCCGAACTGCTGAACGGAATTACACCAAATTTGCCAAAAAGGTAGCCCTTGGTTCAGAGTCGTGCCTTTTGCTTAAATGGTGTAAATCCGTTCAGTAGTTCCTGAGAAAATCAAAAGTAAAATCACATATATATCTATGGCGGTGTAGGGTCCGCGTACCCTCCCGATCACGAGCTGCATGCTAATTGGCTGTCAAGTGGCTGTCAACACTCCAAATCAGGAAGTGTTGGCAGCCATTGTGTGCCTCGGTAGAACCGAGGCACAGAAACAAGTCGCAAAATGCAAAAAGGGGGCAGGGTAGAAACACCCTGACCCCCTAGGTCTGCTCAGTGGGTCCCACAAGGACCCCCTGGGCAGAAATAAGCATTTTTTTTTTTAAATCGGCGGCCGTTGTGATAAAAAAAAATCGAAGCGCAGTGTCCCGCGCTTCGATGCTATTTTGCCCCCGGGTGGGCCAAGTCCAGGGGGCATGCCCGGGTTTGTAAATTTATGTATGGGGGGGCGTCTAAGGCCCCCCCAAGCCCCGGGGACCAGCACCCCCCGGGGCTTCAAGTAAATAAGGGTGGCGGGGGGGCACACGGCCCCCCCGCAGCCCCGGGGATCGCCACCTCCCCGGGGCACTAACAAAACAAATATGGGGTCCGTTTCAGACCCCCGAAGCCCCGGGGACCACCACCTCCCGGGGCTTTACTAATGAAGGGAGGGGGCCGCGCGGCGCCCCTCCTGGAGCCCTCCATGGCCCTGGGGACCGCCACCCCCCAGGGCCGGCTCCTGCAGTGTCCGGGGTGCCTACCCCAGGACACTGCTGTTTGCAATGGCAGGACGGAGCCACGCGGCTCCGTCCTGTCATTGCAAACTAGCTTGCTTCATTGAAGCGAGAGCAGAAACCTGCTCTCGCTTCAATGAAGCAAAGCAGATGCTTTCCATAAGGGGAGCTGCATGTCAGCAGCCTCCTTGTGGAAAAGCAATGCCGGCTCCCGCAAGACGCTGGGAGCCGGCCGGACCGTGCGGGGATTGGGGACCCCACCACGGTCCCCAACGAGTGGCCAGGCCCCGGGGGATGGAGTCCCAGGGGCCATTAGTGGCCCGGGAGGGGGGTCACGCAGCCCCCCTCCCCAAAAAAAATTTTTTTTTTAAAAAATTAAAACGTAAAGGCCGGCCCGGGGGAAGGGATCCCGGGACCTTAATGGCCTGAGGAGGGGGCCACGCAGCCCCCTCTAAATATATATATTTTTTTAAAGAGGGCATGCCCCGAGGATGGGGTCCCGGGGCCAATAGGAGGCCCAGGGAAGGGGGCCACGCGGCCCCCTTCCTGTTTTTAAAAGAAAATCCTCAGGCCCCGGGGGATGGGGTCCCCGGGGCCAAAAGTGGCCGAGGGAAGGGGGGCCACGCAGCCACCCTCCCATACAAAAAAAAAAAAAAGACCGGCATCGTCCTGGAGGCCCCGCCCCTCCCTGCAGCAGTCTGCAAACGCGCCCCCTGGTGTGTTGTAAGAAGGGGAAGTAATTCCCCTTGAATACTGGGGGTCCCTGGGGGCCAACTAGCCCACCCTGTACCTCCAGTATGCGCCAGGGAGGTGTACAGAAGCCACGCCCCTTTTTACACCTCTCTGCAACACAGCTCTGTGGCGCTTTTGGATGTACATGGTGGGCTAGTTGGACTCCAGGGACCCTCAGGATTCAAGGGGACTTAATCCCCAACTCAAAACGCGCCACGGGCGCGTTTGCACAGTGGTGAAGGGAGGGGCGGGGCTTCAGGTGACATGTGTGCAAACAGGCCCCGTGGCGTGTTTTAAGTTGGGGATTAAGTCCCTTCAATCCTGAGGGTCACTGGAGTCCAACTAGCCCACAAGGTACCTTCAGTAAGCACAACAGAGTTGCGTTGCAGAGGTGAAAAAAGGTGTGTGGCCTCGGAACGCCTCTCTGCAACTCAGCTCTGTGGTCCTAACTGTAGGTACCTGGGGGGCGAGTTGGGCCCCAGGGACACTCAGGATTCAAGGGGACTTAATCCCGCAACTTAAAACGTGCCACAGGGCGTGTTTGCACACATGTCACCTCAGGCCCCCCTCCCTTCACCACTATGCAAACGCGCCCTGTAGGGCGTTTTAAGAGGTAGTTTTAATCCCCCTGCCCTATTATGTACTAGGGACTACCAGAGGAGGTCATGCTAATCACAGGGGTACCCCAACGCATAGTGTTCCCTAGTGTATGTAGGTGTTTTCACTGTATTCTAAGTGTGTTTTAGCATAGCACTGGCTCTGGTTAGTCATAGTCAGTTACCACCAGTACACGTCGGAAAAAGTTGTGGGCACAGGATGATTTTGGAACAAGGCCTCTTTCTGCTCCTCTGTTGGTTCTTTCTGCACATCTTTTGCTTCTTCCTCCACTTTTCTTCGTCTTTGTGGACTTCTGTTGCTTCTTTCTGCATTTCTTTTGCTTCTTTCTGTGCGTTTTTCTTCTTTCTTCACATGTCCTACCTCTGAAGGCATAGTTAGAAACTAGCATTTAAAAACCTTTGAAATTCACTTAAAAAACCATAGGTTTCAGGCACGTTATAGTTAGAAATTAGCATTTAAAAACCTTTGAAATTCACTGAAAAAACCATAGGTTTCAGACACGTTATAGTTAGAAATGAGCATTTAAAAACCTTTGAAATTCACTGAAAAAACCATAGGTTTTAGGGACAGTTGATGTAATATGTGACGTCATCAGCAGTGCATTATGCGGGCGCGAGTTATAGTTAGCTGAACTAACTATAACGGGGAATTTCACGGGTTTTGTACGAGTGAAATGTCCAACTAACTATAACTGTCCCTAAAACCTATGGTTTTTTCAGTGAATAGATATATATATTTGTAAATTGTTAGATAATTTTAAAATTATAAAATAAATTAAAATTAATAGTTTAATAATTGTTTTAATGTAAATATATATATATATATGTATGTATATATATATATTATGTATGTGTGTTTAACTTTTTAATTGAGTTTATTTTTATATTTATTAAAATGTATATTAAATCTACTTTATTTTTTAAATTAATTTTATTATTTAATATATTTATTATTTATTATTTTATTTTACATATATATAAAAATCGATATTTTGTACAACTATATTTTTAACATTGATATTTTTTTTCGATATTTTTGTACTTACCTGTTTAAGTATAGGGAGTCGATATTTTTGCATTCTATATTTTTTCATCTATATTTTTTACATCGATATTCTGTCAGTGAACCATTCTTTTTATGTCCAGCTTTATGTCTTTTTTTTCAAGATATTGGCATGTTTATAGAACATGTTATTGTAGTCAGATTAAGTTCAGTCATTTACTGGAAGCATTAGGCGTAGCAAAGGATTTGGGGATACTGGCCTAGCCAAAAAGAAGGGTATATTGTTTTTATTGCCAGGGCAGTAGCACAAATATGTATAGACACAAGCTGGCTGAATCCAGAACCCCCCACATTTTCTGAGTAGAGATCTAGACTCCTGGCAATTTACAATATGGAGATTAAATTGTATGAGTGCAAATATGGAGAGACCGGGTCTGGCACCCGGTTACAAACTGGTTTGAGAATGTGTTATAAATCACTAAGAATGGGGTTGGGTGCGGTTTTTGGCCCCTGGGTTCTCTAAAAAAAAAAAAAAATGAAAGAGTTAATAAAATAGGAACTGAATAGCTGTATTGTTTTTTTTATCTCCTGATTTGGGGTAACATGAGGTGCTTGCAATATATTATCAGTGGTATCAATTTATATTATGTGATATATGTGGCTTAGATGCTCAGTTTTCTTATTATATCATTTCCTGGTCTCTATCCAGTTTTGTATAATAAGTTTGCAATGATCTGTGGTATTTATATCTAACTAATTTGGTACTGTACAAAGCATGCATACTTTATATAGTTGTTGTCTATTTGCACAAATATGTATGGTACAGTGTGTTACTCAGTGTATGTTTGCACAGCTATGTATACCTTTTTCCTTGGTAACATTGAAGTATATAATTGTATAATGAATGTATTTCATCTTTGTAGTATGAGAAGCCCACCAATATTGGTGGTGTATTGGATTTTGCTCCTTCCATGGCTTTAAATGCATAAATATTTTTTTTTTAAAAGGAGGGCAGAGTCTTCCAGATGTTAATAGTTTGACAATGTTGTACTTACATTCCAGATGAAAGCAAAGACTTGAAGAAATAAATACAGAATATTACCGACTTAAAGAAAGATTTGAAAGGGTTAGAATCAACAGGGGCTTGGGAAGCAATAGGGAATGACTGTTCTGCTTTAGGCACATGGTTCGGAAACTTAGGCGGTGGAATTGTTGGAAGCATTTTGAAACCCTTAGTGTTAATTGCTCTTTGTGTATTATTGTTTGTAATCAATAAGGGACACAAACATACACAAGTGAAAAAGGAGCAAAAAGAAAGCGAGCAGAAGTGGAACTAGAAGACAGACAGAGCAAAGGACTTCAGAAGAAAGATTATGAAACCTACCAGATTGTGATTTGTCCATCTGATAAGACAATAATGCGATGGCTAGATTCGACATCAGAGAGGGGATTAGCGCAGCGCAAATTTTGCTACACTTTTTCACATAATAAATACATAACCTGAACGTGCTCTTAGCACATGTTTCTCCTATGGTCTAATAACATTAAAACAGGTTTTGCACTTGACATTATTTTTTAAAGTGTGTTCACTGTAAGATTAGTGAATTTACCCATGCTGTGTGTCTTAACTGTATTAAATAAGATATCAATAACCCATCCTTATTTAGTACACATGTACTCACTATAAAAACAAGTTTGTTTTACATAACGTGTGCCATAATACATTGATTGACATTTACTGTCTAAATGTTTGAGTAGAACCATCTTCACGTCATTAAATTTAATTTATATTAGAAACAACATCTGATTTATGTAATGTCCACTCTAATGTTTCATATCTTACATTAAAATGTAGTTCTTAGTCACATTTAGAAACTTACATTTGAAAGTTATTTCACTTGCGCAATGTGTAAGTAATATGAATCTAATGTACTGACATTTTACATTCATTTGTGTGTGAATATGCACTATTGATTTAATACACTAAAGTAGATATTTTAGACCTGTACTTCCTTATGAAGCACAGGAACTCTCCTCCTTCTCCCCTTGTTCTGTTACCCCCACCAATTCTATTTGTTGCCTCTTGTCACACCGGAATATGCCTAGGCCTGGATTCATGCTACACTATGTGCTACTATCTTCTGTTTACTATTAGTGCATGTATATATATATCTGTATATATTGTATTTTTATTTTTATTTGGTGTGTCCGTATTTCCTATTGTCCTAGCACATGGTTTTTGTACACTATCTGTAATGCGCTCTGTCACCCAAAAGGGTCTTGTTTGCGCTATATAAAACTCCAAATAAATCAATAAATGCATTTTTTGCAGGTATTTACACGCATTGTTAGTTTGAGAATAGACACATTACTGTACTAGTGATAGAAGGAGAGAGCCTGAGAAGAAGACCTTGACGAAAGAAAATGGAGAGCCAGAGCATTAACTGAAAGGTCTATTCAGCAATGTCACCACCTACTCTGAGTGTGAGAAGATTATGTTCCCATGTCCAGTGTGAGATCTTTTGCGAATGTTGCAGCCTACAATGTGAGAACAGAGAAGGGCAATGGCACCCCTGATGATGCATACAGAGGGATGTTGCCCAGGATATTCTTCTGCGTTATAACTTAGGGGCTGATTACAATGGCGGGCGGAAAAGCATTCCGACCGCCGTGCTAGCGGGAAATTTCCGCCCGCAGGTACCGCGGCAAAACCGCCGGCCCGATTAGGATGCACCGCCAGAAACTCCCTACCGCGGCGGTCGGATTCCAGGATTCAGCGGCGGAAAAGGTGAAAATCCGTCCGCGGCGGTCGGATTTGCTGCGAAAAGGCCAAAGACCGCCGTTTCCCCAGCGGCCTGGAACACATGGAGCTATCTTCAGTATTGTTACCGCCATCCTCGAATGGCCGGATTCTCCGCAGCGGTGTGGTGGGCTGTTTGAGGCATCGTGATTTGACCGGCGGTCGTGACCGCATTCCGCACGGTTGTACCTCTCCTTTGGCTCCATCCGCTACCGGTGCGGACGGAGATTTACGGCGGAACCCGGAACACCGCAGCGGACGGGAAATGGGCTATCTATGCCCAACATAATACGGCGGACGCAAAGACCGCTGATGGAGTGCGGAAAAGGGCATTTTCCGCCACCGCCAGCACGGCGGATGTGCCTCCGCCCGCCATTGTAATCAGCCCCTTAGTGTTCATACCATCTGAGATCAGACTTCCTTTAGATTTCCTCTGATCTCTTTCAGAGAGACCCTAGAACGCTTCCAGAACCAGTCCATACGCTATAGACTAATTTCCTTTGGACTTTGAGAGATTTACACCCCTATGCTTCCTTTTGATTTCTTCCTAATTGTGGCTTAAGTTAACACTTATTTTTTGGACCAGAGAAGACCTTGACAGAGCTTCTGCAATACTGGCACCATCCTACTTACAATTCCTTTCCTTGTTCTAGATTTCTTTTATGGAACTTCCCTGATTTTTTAGGTTTTTAGGTTCTACTTGAACTTTAATTAAGGAAATTTAGATCTCCCCATGTACAAACGCAAACATCTGAGACTCTTCTCTGAGCATTAAATACTTTTATTAATCTTTTGTATTGCTGTGACTAAATTGCTTGTTTGACTAATACTAGTCCGCCTCAATTTGTTCCGGAGGCTGGGCTTCGCTGTTGTTATTCTGTACCTTTATAGCATTGTACTAAGAGTTGTGTACCTTAACTTGATTGTTAACTTGTAATAAACCTTCTTAACTGTAGTTACTGATTTCTGGTACGTATTGTGTAGCCAAATGGGTTACACTATTAATTTTTTATTGATTGATGAAATGTTAACTCTCCTCACCTCTCAGTCAGATAAGAATGGTCCATGAGAGGATAATTGTTAAGAGGGTAGGTCCAAAAACGTTGGATCACAACAATCCAAACTCTTTCCAGTACACAGCAGCAACATTTTATGTGATTTTAGGAGCATTGTTCAAAAGCAACACCAGCATGCTACTATTTGATTGGTAAATAAGCCAGCTGAATGCTTTGCATACTATTGCTTGGTCCGTACCAAATTAGAGATGCTATGAGATCTCTTTGAAAGCATGATTTGTATGAGAATGTAGAACTTGACTCACAAAGGTTTTTACGCACACTTGTGAAACATATGTATGCAAATAACGGAACTATAGGTGAAATAAGAATATTGGCCATTCAGAGGGAAACATGTACTGTTCAGAAACCACAACAACTGGAAAGATGTAATCTGTTACTGTCCATTAGTTGTCGCAGATGTTGCCATAGGTAACCATAAATGTTAGAATAATATTAAAGCTGTAGTAAGTATGTGATATTTATTAATTTAATTGTGGTCTTTGTGACGTACAATTTGCTAAACGTGTTAATAAATATGCCTTGAGGGACTTTCTTCAAGAAGGAGAAGCAGAAGAAACCCAGCACCCCTTAACAATGCATACAACTATTATTTGGTTGATTTATGATTGATGTCTTATGATTTTCACCCAACAAAGATGACAATGGTTCATAAAGATTATAACCATGTCCATCTTATGCATCAAAGTCCTTAGTGTGTGAGGGTGAGTGCACCTGAGAGACATGCACACGTATATGCTCGACAGCTATACTTTTAAGTTGCTGTCTTTTACTACATAACCACTCACCATTTTGAGGCTAGAAAGTCTGTAGTCTTCAAACCTACTTTTTTGTCTTTCTGTGGCCAGAGATGGGTACTTCTAAACTCTGCTTTTAGTTGAAATCTTTATAAGTTTTACAAACAGGTTTTCTATTGAGTACACTGATTAAAGAAATAATTTTGCATTCCAACCTGTTGCATATGCCCTGTGTACTGGTAAAGAAACCATGTACAGTCATGGTAGCATTCAGAATCCAACAACAATGGTTCTGTGGGCTATATTTAAATCTACAGGCATGACATCTCCTGTCATGTTGTGGTCTGAACTCCAGTGATATCAATGCCTTGGGTTCCTGTGTTCTTAGAAATCCTGGAAGCTTCAGCGTTTCAGTTGAGGCAGGGACAATTAGAGAGGACATTGAATCTCTATCTTTCAATGCCAAGGTTTGTCAATAAGGAGTCTAGCCTCAGGGTTTGCATTTCTGCATTTGGGTTTTTGTCAAATCAGGATTGGTAGGAAGTTGCAAATTGCTCCATTCAGTCAAGTTTTTCTCTCATAGCTAGAGTATTATTTTATCTCTCAGGTCTTCACATTATGAATTAATTTGGTTTTCGCTTAATACATCTACTTCCCTCAGTGAAGAGTGCTTTGTTACTTAAAATTTGTCATAGAGTTTCTCTCAATGACATTAAGCCAAGGAAACTTAGACATTTGGGGGCTTATTTACAAGGCCCTTGTGCCACTTTTGCTTCATTTTTAACATGGGAAAAGTGACGCAAAAGTGGCGCAAGGGGCTTGTAAATCTGCCCCTTAGTCTTTGCAGTACCAAGATCAATTATTCTTCCCAATGCTGTTGATGTGCAAAGGCTTGTAGAAGATTCTGGTGTTTAGGGTGAAGTAATTCAAGTAGCCTCTAGGTGGTCATAATGCCTGGTTTTTTGCTTTTACTTGGCCTCTCCCAGAACACACCCTGATTGATATGGTTGTGTCACTCTAAGTTCTCAACCTCCTCTGGTGAGGATTAGCATTTACCCTGCAATCAGGGATCGACTAGTTTTTTATTCCATTGGGCATTTTCCTTTTGGGGTTGAGCTATTGGAGGTCAGTTTTTAAAACCCATCGCCGCTGCTTCTATCCCTTTCTCCAGCTCCCGAAGGCAAACGGGGCTTTAAAAAAGAGAGAGAGTGATGGGAAAGGGCCGGGGAGCTGAGACGGAAAGGAGAGAAGGCGAAAGCGAAAATGGATGATTGGAAAGAGAGAGATAGAGCGAAGAGAGGAGAGGAAGGGAGAGGTGGCTAATTTCAGCAGTTTTGCCTGCTTTTGGTTCCCCAGTCTGGCCTTGCCTGCAATTCAGTGTTTGGGATATTGTTCTTCATCAAGGCTATTATCAACACCCAGAATTTTCGATAGCCTTTTACCTTTTCAACACACCTACATCATTGAAATTATTTTCCTCTTGGTTTGGCTCTAATGGATTTACACCTCAAATGTGATGCTTCAGTTTTCTTTTTACAGAGGCTATTCACTTCCACCTCTTCAGGTGCAACTGGTTGCTCTTCTTCCCTTAACCAAGCCTTAGAACTGTCCAATGGGAGAGAAGCATCTTGAGTCCAATCTTCTTCACTGACTTGAGGTTCATTGACCAGTACAGCAGTCTCTTCTCACATTATTGGAGTTATTATTGGGGTTCTGGGTCTTCAGACTACTTGAACTTTTGTGCAATATCCTGTAAAACTTTCTTTTGCAACTTAACGTGTAGTCGCAATATCCTCTGGGAGTCCACTGGGAGTGCGAAGTCTAAGCAGTACCCTAACTAGCGCTCTCAGATTGGGGACATATGGGCCCATTTCCTCTCATGGGGCGAGTCTGCCCGCTTCCCACTGCGTCAGCCATTGAAGCTCTGCCACTAGACAGTAGATCTCAAAGTGGAGGAGGGCCAATCCCCTCTCTACCACTGGTCTCAGAAGTGTAGCCAACACCACTCTCCTGCGACCTAAGCCACAGATGAAACTCGTGAGGGGCATATTTATATCTCAGAAAAGCCCCCGAGGGATCCAAACTAGCAAGACCACAAAAAAAATACAGTAGGTGGGGAGGGTAACCATTTTGATTAATGCAACCCGTCCTGCCACTGACAGGGAAAGTGTCTTCCAAAACTCAACACTGTAGTGGATCGCCCAATTAGCCTTCCTCAAATTCCCTTCTTACAGATCCGCTGGTTCATGGCAGTGCTGCACACCCAAATAAGGTAGTCACCTGGGTTCCCAGCTCAACACCCTTAGTCCCTCCAGTAAGGCTCTGGATGGCAGTGTGGGGAATAGGCAAGATTTTTGACAATTAACTCGTAGGGCTGGAAGGTCTCAGAACCACCTCCGGAGCTCACGAGCACCCTCCAAGGCTCCCTCTGCGACTTGTAAGAATAGTAAGAGGTCATCTGCGTATGATATATAATATGGTGGATCTGATTGTCTGCTGTGATCCCCCTGTAATCCATCACAGCTCTGGCATAATAAGTGAGTGGCTCCATTGAGAGGGCAAACAGTAAAAGCAACAGAGGGCAGCCCTGTCTGATACCCCACTCTACTCTAAAGTCTTCCGAAATGATGCGACCTGTCCGAACCCTCGTGGAAGGATCCGTGTATAGCAGCCGGGTCCAAGCCACAAACCTCTGTCCGAGACCAAAGCGCATCATGATGCTATATAGGATGGCTCACATCAGGCTATCAAACACCTTCTATATGTCTGTTGCAAATACCAGTGTCTTCGCCCTGTCATAGGTATCTGCACCCAACAACGTAAGTAGCCTGCGAATGTTAAGAGCCGTAGTACAACCCGGGATGAAACCTGCCTGATCACAAGGAATAAGAATTGGCATATTTTGGAGGAGGCGGGTGGCTAGTATCCTACTCAAGATCTTATAAACAATGTTTAGCATGGAGAGGGTGGGCGGTAGGCTTTCATACCATGGGGCTGTTTTCCCAGTTTCAGTAGGGGAATAATCAGGGCCTCACGCGTAGAGGATGGCATCAATCCTGCTTTGCTAATCGCCTTATAGAGGTCTACTAATCTGGGGGCTAAATTTCTACATAAGCAGAGTAAACTCAACGGGCAGACCATCAGTGCCAGTTGTTTTATTCAGGGCCGTGGTTTTTAAGGTGGCACGGATCTCTTGAAGCGTGATGTCCCCCCTAACTCATCTGCCTCTTCAGGTGCCAAGAAGACCTCGATGGCATTGAATGAGCATTCAGCCGTGCTGCGATAAAGGGTAGAGTAATAGTCATATAATTCGCGGTTAATGTCTTCCTATTCGTAAAGTATGGGACCTCAGTCTGAATTTAATTCCACAATAACTGAGCCCCGTTTTGCTGGATTTCTGAGCCACACTAGTAGTGCGCCAGTGCGTTCTCTCTCCTCTGCATGTGTTTGTACCATATAATTCTTGTAGTCGAAGCACCTCAACCGCCCTACTTGCTCAGGCACTTTCTCTTTAGCCTCTATTAATTTGGGTTGCCCTCTCTGGATGCCCCTGCCTGCGTAGTTCTAGGGTTCTCAGCTCATCTTCAGCTGTCAAGACCTGTGTCAGCAAGGTCTTCCAGACTGCTATCGATTACGATAGACACCTGCCCCATATCACCATTTTAAATACGCCCATTCCACTTGGAGAGATGAGGCGGAGTAAATACTCTTGTCAAAGTATTGTTTAACAGCTGTACCGATAGTGTCTCAGAAGATGAAGACACCATCAGATTCAATCTCCACAACAGAATACGGGATTGCCCTCCCCCAGCCTAAATCAAGCAGCAGGGGGTTGAGATCTGATAGCATCCGGAATAAGTATTCAGTGGTGCGAACCAAGATATGTATATCTGGCATACACAAGAATGCATCGAACAGCACACGAAGGTCATGTAAATGAGAGTAAAAAGAGTAGTCTCATTCCCTTGGATGATGTGACCACCAGAAATCAATAAGACCCCACTTCTACCACCAGGTTGAGAATGTGTGTGCCACCCTGATTGTTGGGAAGTCCCTCAGTGGGGAGTGGGAGGGATCAAGGATGGAGTCTGCTACACAGTTGTTATCTCCTCTCAGGATAACTGAGCCCACAAGATGGGGGGCCAACACCCTCGAAAGCTCCACTAGAATTGATGCTCATCTGCATTCAGTCTGTATAGTTACCTATAGTAATATCCCTGCCCTCTAGTCTCCTAGTGACTACCACATATCAGCCCACTGGATCTATTAGGAGTCCAGTGTTCTGGAAAGGGAAGCAGGGCCTCACCCACACTAGGACTTCCCTCATAAAAGCAGAGTAATTAGTATAGCAGATCTGCCCTCTCCATCTGCGCTGTAGCGCTGCTCCCTCTTTGGCTAGGAGGTGTGTTTCTTGGATGAGCGCTATCTGAATACCTTGTCTGTAAAATATGGGAAGACCTTGTGTTGTTTGGCCATAGTATGTATCCCCCTAATATTCCATGACAGAACTTTATACTTCATGGGGGTCACCATTGAGTATATGAAGGGTAAATTGGTGGGCTCCAGTGGACTCAAACAACACAACCATTCTGGATCCCATTACTTTCTTACGGGATGGAGTACTTACGCAGGGCACATATCGACTCTACCACCCCATTAAACAACTTACAACATCTCCAACTCCCATACCCCTGGGCAAGTAGGACAACAGCCCCCTTCCAAACATTCAACCAACTTACATGCATTTGCTGGTGTACCCACAGAAACGTCAAAGAACTTAAGGCTGTGACCAATTACCGGCTCTGCAACCTGAAATAAAGGTCTAACCCATGGTGTCCCAATGTCTCAGCATCATAGGCAACCACAAACTAGTAACCAAGGGCTTTCCCTCACATACCAGGCACATTCTAACTCATTAAAATTCAACAGTTCTGTTATATAAGTTTATCAGATGTGCCAGGTGTGACCTTAGGCAGCTCGCTGTCCAATTCTTCAGCTGAGTTGGTGAGGTCTGAGTCCTGGGTATCTTCCTTGCTCGGGGTTGAAGTTGGGCTCGACCCTCCTCTGCTCATTGCTGCCACCATCTCCATCGCTCAGCGTTGCTCTCTGTCTGCCTCCACTCCGGAGGGTGCTCCACTGTGGGTTACCTTGCCACATCGCTTTGATTTCTTCTTCTTGAGTTTGTGTCGCGGGGTCCCCTTGCTGGGAACATCTTGCAGGTTCACCTAAAACCAGTCCCACACTTCCTGTGGGGTCTGGAAGTATTGCACCCCCCCCTGGGTTGCCACTCATAGCCGGGCTGGGAACAACATGGTATATGGCAGCCCCAACTGCCTAAGTCGTCAATTTGGCTTCCAGAAATGTAAAGAGCTGTTGTTGCACTTTATTAGAAAACTCAGAGAAGATCATGACTTTGCTATTAGCAACATGGATTGCTCCTTGGGTCCGGGCTGGGGCCAGGATGTGGTCTTGGTCCCTGTAATACAGGAGCCAGGCAATCAACGGCCCAGCAGCACCCCAGGCAAGGGCAGATGAGACAGGACTCTATGCGCCCTAAAATGAGGAAAGGCTCTCAGTGTGCTACTTCCTCACGCAACCACTGTTCCAAATAGGCCACAATATTCTTACTCTTGGTTTTCTCTGGGAGGCTTATGACGCGAACATTATTCCGCTGTGACCTATTTTTGCTGCCCTCTGCTCTGATCTCTAGACTGTGGACTTTGTCTTCCACATTGGTTAATCATAATTCATTCAGCTAGGCATCGGTTGTCATTTTTCAGGCTATTCAGGTCTGTTCCCATGTTATCTATCTTTGTTTCCAGTGCTTCTCTGGAAACAGTGATGGCCTGCAAAATATCTTGGAGCATGGGTCCCCCCAGGGTGTCCCCACGTGATCTTGGCAATGCATCTGTCCACCATAGGGGTCGAACCACCAGCATCTGGATCCCTATGTCAAATTACTTTGCCCATGTCAGCAGATCAATGGATGATGGCCCACTATCCTCCAAGAATGCCTCCATCTGCCCCGGGCCGCTCCAGATTCATGGATTCTGCAGGACTCCGTCACTTGTCACTCCCAATGCCCAGGGCGCGTCCAACCAGGCAGCCCCCAGTAGTGTACTTCTCGGTTGCCATGTAATGTCAGCAGCCCTTTCTCACATTGCCCACTAGCCCCCGCATAGCCCCAATCAGGGCTGTACTTCAGGCAATAAATACTCTCCAGTTGTCTCCCCAGAGGTCGCCCAAGAAGCAAGAGGTGTGACCCCAGCCAGTCCAAAGTTAGTACTTCTAGTAGTATCTGCGCAGCTCCACAGCCCCAAACACTGCACTACAGTGCCTTAGAGGGATAGGTCCTCCTCTCACCTTTCACAGATAGTCAATCAGTGTCTAGCCGCTACCTCCCACTGAGTTGCGCCTGTTACAGGACCCGGTATATCCAGGTGTTCCTCATCAAAACAGGCCTCACAAGTTGGATTGCCCTGAGGCCAGTCACCGGTGAGCTCCCCTCACAGTACTGTGGCCCCTACTGGTCACTACCCTGTCCCCCTCGGCAGCCATCAGCAGTCCCCAATGGGGGCTGAGTATGGGGGGAAGACAAGGGGTCCAACCGGGAAGAGCTAGGGGAGCTGGCGAGGATCGTCTTTCCTTCTGCAGTGATGGGGGCCTTCTCCTCTGTTGCTAATCCCCTTTCAAATGAAGTTGCCGAGTTCCCTCCTCTGTGGCAGGTTGCTATTGTTGAGTGTTGAGGGCGAGGGGAGGTGTACTGTGATCTATGCATTCTATGAACGGGCTTCCCCAGGAGACTTGTTACCAGCAGGCCCGCCACTTTTGTTATGCCAGTCCCCCCTCTCCTCACCTTTTGTCCACGTGGTCGTGGTCACCTGCTGGAAGGGCTAGTGGTGTTCGGGTCTGCTGCCTGGGGAAGTGCTGTATTAGGCCGCAAAGGCCACTCAAAGCAGAGTCTCTGGCCTTCTGCCTATGGGCTGGAGGAGAGGGATTCTGCTTCACACCTTCCCGTCTGAGCTCAGCTGATGTTGCGAGGGTTGCAAGAATGTCAACGGCAGCCTCTGGCAGCTGCAGTATGTCGTCCTCCTGACCCTGATTACATCAGGACCAGGCCGTTGCTCGTTCATCCACAAGAACGGGGTGCGGGCCCTCTGCGCTCTCCACAGACCAGTATGTTATCAGGTCGGCGTCAGGCCTAAAGCAGCGGGATGAACGCTGCCACTTCTCTTGCACGGTTGGCGCTCACCAAATCTGTTGTCTGCAATCTCCAGTTGCCCCCACCCCCCCCCCCCGGCCCTCTCCTGATTTCGGCAGCGATATGGAAGATGGTGGCAGGCCAAAGGGGAGAAGTCAAGAAAATCATCGCACCGGCTAGTGGGGTTTCACTGGGCCCTCCCACTGGGAGGCCCCATCGGCCATGATCATAAAGGGCAGCCCCTGGTAGCTGTGAGCATGGCCTTCCCGCTTATGGGCTAGACCATCGCTCACTGGTCCACAGTGATTGGCAGTGGGCCCGCAGCACACCCCGTGAGGCCGCGTGGGCTGATGGTCGAGAAGACATTGAGCCAGCGTCAGATCTCAGTCAGCAGGAAGGCCATTGCTGTGTCTCCCTCTCCGCAGTAAACTTGCTATAAAAATGAGTGGGGCAAATGGAATTAGGAGGCCATAGAGTCTTCTGCACGATTATGGATTTACCATGCTCAGAACACATGCCACAAACAGCTGCATAATTTGCAAATTTCGAGAAAAATGTTTTTAGCTCAGATATATCACAATTCAGTAAGTGAACTACAGCACTCTTGGTGCAATGCACTAGCAGACACCTTACAAATGTTGACTGGTCACATTTCAATTAATGACTGGTGCATCCAGGTGTTACACTAGTGCTAATGAAGTGAAATTGGTGCCCAGACAATATTAATTTCCACAGATGAAGGACCTCTGTCCTGCAGCATGAAAGAAACCTTACAGACTTAAGAGTATTTCAAAAAGGATGCAAAAATGATTGCTTCTCTGTCATGAGCATGTTTCAGTTAATTATTTATGTAAATTCACATCAGACACTGTTCTCAGCACAGTAGTTATTTTAAGAAGATACTCAGAGTCCAGAAAAATCCCAAACATGTTACTTCTCATTTATGTATGATGTCTGGAATCTTACAGTGCTTGTTTGTATTCAAATTAAAATATTTTATTGATTAAATAAAAAACATATCTTCATAAACTACAAGGATGTATAGTGTACAAAGTGGAGGGTAATCACACCCTGATCTTATTAAATAAACCAATAAATATGTTAATTACAAGTTTGGTTGCACAGATCACAAGACTTTAAAAATATAGAATACTTAAATCATTAACTTAAGGAAAGAGGGGAGATGTAAACAATTTGAATATTTGTTGCGAGGGTAAGTACCCACCCTAAGTAATCATCCCAATCCTTGTCATTTTGAACCTTTAAAGTCACTAAATTAACCTGAGCTCAACACCCTGCTAGCTATGGCACAGAGCGACAGGCTTAATGTAGAGATAATGTGTAGTATTTCTGCAGTACTCAAAACAAGTAATGAAGCTAAAATGCAAAACAATAAAAATCTCAAAATGCATTGGAAAAATAGAGTAATATTTAATAAACAATATGACACCAAAATAACACAAATTGACTAAGTGGAACCAGAGATATCCTTTTTAAGATTTTAAGTGGAAACAGCGCCAAGAAGCACAAAATGCCAATAATAGTCAATGGTCATGGTGTAATAAGATATAGGCACAATTTAACACTGACTGCTGTGGAGCACAGGTTGGATACACTAACCAGGTTTGTCCTGGTCAAAGATATTACTTTTTGACGTTAGTCCTTTAAGTCCTAATCCACCACAGGAGTACACTTCTAAAGCCCATCAGGATCTCAGGTGAGACACTCAGAGATTCATAGGGTGTCAGGTAGATTGCAGTCCAGGTCCAGTTGCCACTGATCAGCTAGACAGTTGCAGTAAAGGACTCTTGGAGCTTGTTGTTTCCCTGTAACTTGAACAGGAAGTCAGCCTTATAACTCTTGGAGTCCACTTCATTGTCCTGGTACAAGAGAGGGAGCAGGTCCAGACCTCCAGAGCTCTTCTCATGTTGCAAACAGCAGGTTCAGTTCTCTTCTGATCTTCCTCCGGACCAGGAGTGTTCTGAAGTGGGTGCCTCGAGATGCCACATTTATGCCAGGCATGAGCTAGTGGGTCGGAATGCTAAAGAGGGGGATGCCTTATCCAATGGGTCAAAGGTAGCCAGGGCTAACCCTACCCACTTTGGACATTTTCAAATTGAGTTCTGAGGACAGGGTGTGTATGGGGGGTATGACTATGGTAATCTCAGTGTCTTCCCGCATCTAATACTAAAATCTAGTTTGAGTCAGTCACTGTACCCACAACAACCGCAGAGACAGACGTCTGGTAGATCATAGCTGAGTTTCCAACAACAAGACAGTGGAAACACACACCTTTGTTTGTCTTCCTGCCTTCCTCCTTTGACATGTGCCCCAAATGTTTTATGTAAATCCAGCAGACTTGTCAAACAGGCTTTGACATTGTAATGTCAAAAAAATGCCCATTGTGATTGGGACCTATCTGGCTGGGGGCAAAAGAAAGTCCCTGCCCAAGTGTCAGTTAACATTTGCTTGTGAGAGGGGAGGTCTCTTTGACGTGTGCCCCAAGCATCATATGAAAAAACCTAGCAGACCTGTCAAGCAGAATCTGATACTCAAGCAGGGTTTGACACCCAAATGTCAAAAAGGATCCTCCCAGGCCCCCCTGCATAGTCTGTCAAGTTTCGATGGGTCATCTCTACCCATTCAGGCCATACTATTGTTTGTTCCTGAGAGCAAGTTCACACCTCATTCACGCCTATTCAAATGCTAATTACTGACTGGCAGAAGTGGGAGAGTAAAATGCTTAGTTAGCTTGCAAGGAATTCAGGTAGGGCAAAGGTAACTTTCTAAAAGTTATCTTTTCAACATATATATTATAAATAAAGCTTCACTAGTGAATTGGGCTTGTAGTAAATATTTCACAAAGTCTGAACACAAAATGTATAGCTGTTTCTTATCCAGAGACAACATTTATAAAAGTTAATATTGTATTCAAATGCTTTCCTATGAAACAACCCTGCTACAGTAAAAATAACATTTACGGCTTTTTCACTGTAAGGACATGTTTAACCGTAAACCTTTATATGTACTACTTTTAAATAACATGCACCCTGCCTTGTGGACAGTAAAACATACTTAGGGTGATTTATTAATATTCAAAAGGAGGATTGAGGCCTGCAAAAAGGGGTTATTTTAATATGTTAAATTTGCTCAGTTGTGCTATGCATTGCAGGCCTGCAGTCATGCTTGCCTTGTCACTGCAGTGGGTGGCACAATGGGTGCTGCAGCCAACTGGCGACATTTAATTTACAGGCCCTGCGCACACTCTGTACCATGTACTAGGGACCTATAAGTTAGTTAAGGAAGTTAAAGATGCGAACTAGGATTATACCAATTTTACTATGTTGAATAAAAGGAGGAGCACAAGCACTTTGCCATTGGTTAGCAGGTTCAAGTGCACAAAGTTCTACAGCAAACAAAAATAGGATTCAGCAAAAGGCAAAATAATCCTGGGTGATACTGCAAAGAGCAACTTTCCAACAGGGAAGAAAGGGCATTCGTAAAACGATGACTTATTAATCACATCACAAAATAGAGCAACTGCAAGTGTCACCTTTTTTAAAAACAAATAAATATATACATTCATCATTCAATTGTCTTACCCCTGCTGCTTTGAACAGAGGTTTCAGACACATATTCACTCCAAGTAAAAGAGCCAGTCACAACAAAAATTATCTGCAAGATCATTTTGGAATTCTAAATGATCAACCAGAGTGTAACCAAGATCAATCACTTATAAAATTGCCTTACCTAGATAAAAAGAATAAACAAAATAGCAGCAAATACTAAGTAGCCTGAGACTCAACACATTCACCATATAAGTTGTTATACCTTGTTCTTCCTTTGATTTATTACATTTTGCCAGTTATTCTTTACCCTAAATATTATTTTTTCAACCCTAAATCAAAGATAAAATTATTTCATATTAAATAAACTTTTGTGACTATTATAGGCTTGCCTTGCACTACAGCTTGACAATAAAATCTGAGGTCATATTTACAAAATGGATTGCAATACCTCAGCTTTTCATTTTTCAAAATCTGACTTGCCTAAATTTGAATCTTTTAAGCATACCTCTGATATGGATTTAGTATTTTGTCTAATAAAAGTAGACAACAATTTCAGAAAGCCAACTGAAACAGTCATGCTTTAATTTCACAGGCAAAAGACACAAAATTGATGGACGGAATGCAGAACAAATCAAAACATTCACCCCCAGTCAAAAGATCTGGGTTAAATCCATCATTCTTTTGCTCACCATGCCACCCCAGTTTAGACCTGGCCATATGCAAATCAGCCTTGACCCTGTGCCTCATGGGAACAGTCCAGCCCGAACTGCCAAGCCAGCTCCTCCCTGGACCGGAAACAAGCATCCTAGGACCAGTTTCGGGGTTTCACCACTCACCAACCAGGATATCTTGAATCCAGTGGCACAGTGAGCCCGGGACCCACGTATGGGCATACCTGGCGCACTTAGGGCGAGAAAGCAAAAGACACACAATTGATGGACAGAATGCAGAACAAATCAAAACATTCACCCCCAGTCAAGAGATCTGGGTTAAATCCATCATTCTTTTGCTCACCATGCCACCCCAATTTAGACCTGGCCATATGCAAATCAGCCTTGACCCTGTGCCTCATGGGAACAGTCCAGCCAGAACTGCCAAGCCAGCTCCTCCCTGGACCGGAAACAAGCATCCTTGGACCGGTTTCGGGGTTTCACCCTTCATCAGCCAGGATAGCTTGAATCCAGTGGCACAGTGAGCCCGGGACCCACGTCTGGGCATACCCGGCGCACTTAGGGTGAGAAAGCAAAAGACACACAATTGATGGACGGAATGCAGAACAAATCAAAACATTCACCCCCAGTCAAGAGATCTGGGTTAAATCCATCATTCTTTTGCTCACCATGCCACCCAAGTTTAGACCTGGCCATATGCAAATCAGCCTTGACCCTGTGCCTCTTGGGAACAGTCCGGCCCGAACTGCCAAGCCAGCTCCTCCCTGGACCGGAAACAAGCATCCTAGGACCGGTTTCGGGGTTTCACCCTCATCAGCCAGGATAGCTTGAATCCAGTGGCACAGTGAGCCCGGGACCCACGTCTGGGCATACCTGGCGCACTTAGGGCGAGAAAGCAAAAGACACACAATTGATGGACGGAATGCAGAACAAATCAAAACATTCACCCCCAGTCAAGAGATCTGGGTTAAATCCATCATTCTTTTGCTCACCATGCCACCCCAGTTAAGACCTGGCCATATGCAAATCAGCCTTGACCCTGTGCCTCATGGCGACAGTCCAGCCCGAACTGCCAAGCCAGCTCCTCCCTGGACCGGAAACAAGCATCCTAGGACCGGTTTTGGGGTTTCACCCCTCATCAGCCAGGATAGCTTGAATCCAGTGGCACAGTGAGCCCGGGACCCACGTCTGGGCATACCTGGCGCACTTAGGGCGAGAAAGCAAAAGACACACAATTGATGGACGGAATACAGAACAAATCAAAACATTCACCCCCAGTCAAGAGATCTGGGTTAAATCCATCATTCTTTTGCTCACCATGCCACCCCAGTTTAGACCTGGCCATATGCAAATCAGCCTTGACCCTGTGCCTCATGGGAACAGTCCAGCCCGAACTGCCAAGCCAGCTCCTCCCTGGACCAGAAACAAGCATCCTAGGACCGGTTTCGGGGTTTCACCCTCATCAGCCAGGATAGCTTGAATCCAGTGGCACAGTGAGCCCGGGACCCACGTCTGGGCATACCTGGCGCACTGAGGGCGAGAAAGCAAAAGACACACAATTGATGGACGGAATGCAGAACAAATCAAAACATTCACCCCCAGTCAAGAGATCTGGGTTAAATCCATCATTCTTTTGCTCACCATGCCACCCCAGTTTAGACCTGGCCATATGCAAATCAGCCTTGACCCTGTGCCTCATGGGAACAGTCCAGCCAGAACTGCCATACCAGCTCCTCCCTGGACTGGAAACAAGCATCCTCGGACCGGTTTCGGGGTTTCACCCCTCATCAGCCAGGATAGCTTGAATCCAGTGGCACAGTGAGCCCGGAACCCACGTCTGTGCATACCCGGCGCAGTTAGGGCGAGAAAGCCAAAGACACACAATTGATGGATGAAATGCAGAACAAATCAAAACATTCACCCCCAGTCAAGAGATCTAGGTTAAATCCATCATTCCTTTGCTCACCATGCCACTCCAGTTTAGACCTGGCCATATGCAAATCAGCCTTGACCCTGTACCTCATGGGAACAGTCCAGCCCGAACTGCCAAGCCAGGTCCTCCCTGGACCGGAAACAAGTATCCTAGGACTGGTTTCGGGATTTCACCACTCATCAGCCAGGATAGCTTGAATTCAGTGGCAAAGTGAGCCCGGGACCCACGTCTGGGCATACCCGGCCCACTTAGGGTGAGAAAGCAAAAGGCACACAATTGAGGGACGGAATGCAGAACAAATCAAAACATTCACCCCAGTGAAGAGATCTGGGTTAAATCCATCATTCTTTTGCTCACCATGCCACCCCATTTTAGACCTGGCCATATGCAAATCAGCCTTGACCCTGTGCCTCATGGGAACAGTCCAGCCCGAACTGCCAAGCCAGCTCCTCCCTGGACCGGAAACAAGCATCCTAGGACCGGTTTCGGGGTTTCACCCCTCATCAGCCAGGATAGCTTGAATCCAGTGGCACAGTGAGCCCGGGATCCACATCTGGGCATACCTGGCGCACTTAGGGCGAGAAAGCAAAAGACACACAATTGATGGATGGAATACAGAACAAATCAAAACATTCACCCCCAGTCAAGAGATCTGGGTTAAATCCATCATTCTTTTGCTCACCATGCCACCCCAGTTCAGACCTGGCCATATGCAAATCAGCCTTGACCCTGTGCCTCATGGGAACAGTCCAGCCTGAACTGCCAAACCAGCTCCTCCCTGGACCGGAAACAAGCATCCTAGGACCGGTTTCGGGGTTTCACCCCTCATCAGCCAAGGATAGGTTGAATCCTGTGGCACAGTGAGCCCGGGACCCACGTCTGGGCATACCTGGCGCACTGAGGACGAGAAAGCAAAAGACACACAATTGATGGACAGAATGCAGAACAAATCAAAACATTCACCCCCATTCAAGAGATCTGGGTTAAATCCATCATTCTTTTGCTCACCATGCCACCCCAGTTTAGACCTGGCCATATGCAAATCAGCCTTGACCCTGTGCCTCATGGGAACAGTCCAGCCAGAACTGCCAAGCCAGCTCCTCCCTGGACCGGAAACAAGCATCCTCGGACCGGTTTCGGGGTTTCACCCCTCATCAGCCAGGATAGCTTGAATCCAGTGGCACAGTGAGCCCGGAACCCACATCTGGGCATACCCGGCGCACTTAGGGCAAGAAAGCAAAAGACACACAATTGATGGACGGAATGCAGAACAAATCAAAACATTCACCCCCAGTCAAGAGATCTAGGTTAAATCCATCATTCCTTTGCTCACCATGCCACCTCAGTTTAGACCTGGCCATATGCAAATCAGCCTAGACTCTGTACCTCATGGGAACAGTCCAGCCCGAACTGCCAAGCCAGGTCCTCCCTGGACCGGAAACAAGTATCCTAGGACCGGTTTCGGGGTTTCACCACTCATCAGCCAGGATAGCTTGAATCCAGTGGCAAAGTGAGCCCGGGACCCACGTCTGGGCATACCCGGCCCACTTAGGGTGAGAAAGCAAAAGGCACACAAATGAGGGACGGAATGCAGAACAAATCAAAACATTCACCCCAGTGAAGAGATCTGGGTTAAATCCATCATTCTTTTGCTCACCATGCCACCCCATTTTAGACCTGGGCATATGCAAATCAGCCTTGACCCTGTGCCTCATGGGAACAGTCCAGCCCGAACTGCCAAGCCAGCTCCTCCCTGGATCGGAAACAAGCATCATAGGACCGGTTTCGGGGTTTCACCCCTCATCAGCCAGGATAGCTTGAATCCAGTGGCACAGTGAGCCCGGGATCCACGTATGGGCATACCTGGCGCACTTAGGGCGAGAAAGCAAAAGACACACAATTGATGGACGGAATACAGAACAAATCAAAACATTCACCCCCAGTCAAGAGATCTGGGTTAAATCCATCATTCTTTTGCTCACCATGCCACCCCAGTTCAGACCTGGCCATATGCAAATCAGCCTTGACCCTGTGCCTCATGGGAACAGTCCAGCCTGAACTGCCAAACCAGCTCCTCCCTGGACCGGAAACAAGCATCCTAGGACCGGTTTCGGGGTTTCACCCCTCATCAGCCAAGGATAGCTTGAATCCTGTGGCACAGTGAGCCCGGGACCCACGTCTGGGTATACCTGGCGCACTGAGGACGAGAAAGCAAAAGACACACAATTGATGGACAGAATGCAGAACAAATCAAAACATTCACCCCCATTCAAGAGATCTGGGTTAAATCCATCATTCTTTTGCTCACCATGCCACCCCAGTTTAGACCTGGCCATATGCAAATCAGCCTTGACCCTGTGCCTCATGGGAACAGTCCAGCCAGAACTGCCAAGCCAGCTCCTCCCTGGACCGGAAACAAGCATCCTCGGACCGGTTTCGGGGTTTCACCCCTCATCAGCCAGGATAACTTGCATCCAGTGGCACAGTGAGCCCGGAACCCACATCTGGGCATACCCGGCGCACTTAGGGCGAGAAAGCAAAAGACACACAATTGATGGACGGAATGCAGAACAAATCAAAACATTCACCCCCAGTCAAGAGATCTAGGTTAAATCCATCATTCCTTTGCTCACCATGCCACCTCAGTTTAGACCTGGCCATATGCAAATCAGCCTTGACCCTGTACCTCATGGGAACAGTCCAGCCCGAACTGCCAAGCCAGGTCCTCCCTGGACCGGGAACAAGTATCCTAGGACCGGTTTCGGGGTTTCACCACTCATCAGCCAGGATAGCTTGAATCCAGTGGCAAAGTGAGCCCGGGACCCACGTCTGGGCATACCCGGCCCACTTAGGGTGAGAAAGCAAAAGGCACACAATTGAGGGACGGAATGCAGAACAAATAAAAACATTCACCCCAGTGAAGAGATCTGGGTTAAATCCATCATTCTTTTGCTCACCATGCCACCCCATTTTAGACCTGGCCATATGCAAATCAGCCTTGACCCTGTGCCTCATGGGAACAGTCCAGCCCGAACTGCCAAGCCAGCTCCTCCCTGGACCGGAAACAAGCATCCTAGGACCGGTTTCGGGGTTTCACCCCTCATCAGCCAGGATAGCTTGAATCCAGTGGCACAGTGAGCCCGGGACCCACGTCTGGGCATACCTGGCGCACTTAGGGCGAGAAAGCAAAAGACACACAATTGATGGACGAAATACAGATCAAATCAAAACATTCACCCCCAGTCAAGAGATCTGGGTTAAATCCATCATTCTTTTGCTCCCCATGCCACCCCAGTTTAGATCTGGCCATATGCAAATCAGCCTTGACCATGTGCCTCATGGGAACAGTCCAGCCCGAACTGCCAAGCCAGGTCCTCCCTGCACCGGAAACAAGCATGCTAGGACCAGTTTCGGGGTTTAACCCCTCATCAGCCAGGATAGCTTGAATCCAGTGGCTCAGTGAGCACGGGACCCACATCTGGGCATACCTGGCGCACTTAAGGCGAGAACGCAAAAGACACACAATTGATGGACGGAATGCAGAACAAATCAAAACATTCACCCCCAGTCAAGAGATCTGGGTTAAATCCATCATTCTTTTGCTCACCATGCCAGCCCAGTTTAGACCTGGCCATATGCAAATCAGCCTTGACCCTGTTCCTCATGGGAACAGTCCAGCCCGAACTGCCAAGCCAGGTCTGTCCATCAATTGTTTTTTTTGCATATGTCACCCCGAGTGGGACGGGTATGCCCAGACGTGGGTCCCGTGCTCTCCATGCCACTGGAGTCAAGCTATCCTGGCTGATGAGGGGTGAAACCCCAAAACTGGTCCTAGGATGCTTGTTTCCAGTCCAGGGAGGACCTGGCCAGGCAGTTCGGGCTGGACTGTTCCCATGGGGCACAGGGTCAAGACTGATTTGCATATGGCTGGGTTCAAACTGGAATGGCATGGTGAGCAAAAAAACAATGGATTTAGGGCCAGATCTCTGCAAAAACAACAGTTGATGGACAGAATGCAGAACAATGTCATACATTCACCCCAGTACAGAGATCTGGGCCTAAATCCATCGTTTTGCTCACCATGCCATTCCAGTTTGAACCCAGCCATATGCAAATCAGTCTTGACCCTGTGCCTCATGGGAACAGTCCAGCCCGAACTGCCAAGCCAGGTCCTCCCTGGACTGGAAACAAGCATCCTAGGACCGGTTTCGAGGTTTCACCCCTCTTCAGCCAGGATAGCTTGATTCCAGTGGCATGGAGAGCACGGGACCCACGTCTGGGAATACCCGTCCCACTCGGGGTGACAAATGCAAAAACAACAGTTGAGCATTCCGTCCATCGTCTGTTTCTTTTGCATCTTTCTAAAAGTGGCATTCTAAAAAGTGTAATGATAATTTTGACTTTACCAGTAAAGAGTAATTATATGAAACATGACAGATCTACTCCTTCTCAATCAAGAATTACAGCTTAAATGTGTAATAAGGAATTCCCAATGTTAACATATAAGAGGGGTATGCTTCACAGTAGTGCGAAACTAATTTGGGTGTTTTTCATTTCCAGGACATGCAAAACTTAAAAGTATATGTCCCAAGTTTTGAGTAGACAGCACCCTGCCCTATGGGCTACCTAGGGCCTACCTTAGGGGTGACTTAGATGTAATAAAAGTGGAGTTTAAGGCTTACAAGGGGTTTTAAATGCCAAGTCGACATGGCAGTGTAAACTGAACACACAGACTCTGCAGTTGCAGGCCTAAGACATGTTTAAAGTGCTACTTGGGTGGGTGGCACAATCAGTGCTGCAGGCCCACTAGTAGCATTTATATACAAGCCCTGGGCACATGTAGTGCGCTCTACTAGGGACTTATAGGTGAATTAAATATGCCAATTGTGGATAAGTCAATCAAGCCATGCTTAGGGGAGAGACACATGCACTTTAACACTGGTTGGCAGTGGGAAAATGCTTCGAGCCCTATGACCAACAAAAATAATTCTGCAACATAGGATGCAAGCAGGCAAAACACTAAGGCTGTCAGGTCTAACAGCTACTCTATTCTTCTGCTCGTTCATTAAAACCTTATATTCCTTTTGTTATTTTCCTATGTACATTTAACGTTGCCTCCTACTTTTTATTTACGTGGTTCTTCAAAGCTTTCCTAACTGCTCTTTGTTCACTTCTACACTCATAATTGTTTTTTCTCTAGCTCTTCTCTTCAAGGATGCCAAAATTCATAGATCACTCCCAATTCACCTTCATAATCATTGTAGCAAGTGGATTCCATACATTTATTTCCCCTGGATTTTTCACATTTTACTACCCAGTTTCTGGACTTTTACTGTGAGTGAGTCTCACCATTGTAAATTCATGGTAATTGGTTTGAGAGTGCTAGCTATCAGTGTCTGCCTTTTAAGGTGAGGCTGCTGCTGCACAGCAAGGTTAAGAGACTCTGGACTTGTTACACACAAACATGTAGGCACACACATGTATGGCGTTGGTGGGCTGCATCTGTGAAACTATCGTCTTGAGCATCCCAGTACCTGCACACAGGTAGTCTGTCTCAAAAGGGGCAGTGCAAGGATTAGTACTGAGCTGAAGTACTTCTTTGAATGTAAGTGTGTATTCAAATTGGAGTTCTGTTGTGCTTATTGAAGGTCTCTGGCACTTACACTGTATTACACAGTATAGGTGAAATCTGCACTAAAGTACAGTTTTGCTCCAATTAGGCTTAAAGGGCCCAGAGGTATTAATTTAGAGGTAAACATGCACCCAAAATGTAGCTGCACAGTCCCTGGCATGATACCTGCAATTCTTCTGGCACTTTAAAAATGTTCCTATTTCCCTGGCTCATTTCATCATCAGATTACAACACCTTGTCCCCCTTATTGGGCAAAATTAATTACTCTGCTCTCCTGCAGGAGGATTAAAGGCCTCCCCACAAAGTAGTACCATTAACAGTGCTTGATCTAGTTCCTGGAAAAGGAAGGGGTGGAAAGGAAACCTGCCTCTGTTTATTATCTTGCCACACTGCAGCTTGGTTGGGGTAACCTAGGCTCACAGAAACAAAGAAGGAGATCCAGACCTCTGGAACCAACACAGGCGGGGCAACACCTTTGAGGTTTAGGTGGGAAAGAATCAGGCAGCTGTGTTATTTAGGGACAACTTAAGGAAGCTCTTTCTGCTGTCAGTTTGATGTTGCCCCATTGGAAAGTTCCACAATGCTGGGCAGGACAGTTGGGATGGGGGAGTGATGATTTGGTACCCTAGTATTGGCCAGGGGGTACCTGGCTTATGGAAACTTCCATCCCCACTTAAAAACCACTGCTCAAGGGAGAAATGGATGAGAAGTCATTGAACCTGGGAGCAATGATGGAATGAGAAGCCACCTGGAAGGATAAACTTTGAGATTTTCACTACAGCTGAGCCCTTTTACCCACTGAAGACTATTTGGGGGGATGGACTTGCTGGTGTCACTGGATGGTTCTCCTATCATTTCTGTGGACTTGCCCTTAACTCCACTGACATAAAGGTCCTCTACAAGTAATCAGGAGTCTGTGGGACCTGGGGAGGGCAACAGGAAGGTTGTGCCTCTTTTTAGCTGAAGAGGAGCTGTGCAAGAAGCCCCCACAAGCAAGAGAAAAGCACCAGGATCCAGGCAGAGGATAGGTCTGGTGCAGGGAGCTGGATTCCCAGCTCCTTACAAAAAAGCACCCTTTAGAAGCCAGGGGACTCCTGAGGGTTAGGGCTGGCAATGATCAGTGAAAGGATCCCACAATTCTGCAATTTTGCCACACAGGCTTGTAGGGGGTCCAGGCAGAGATTGAGGCACATGGCGCTTACTTATGATTATGCTAAAACTCCACCATGGGTCAGCACAACATTTAATTTAACATTTAATGGGTAAGGGGCGTGCATGAGGCCCCCTCCCTAAGCCAATTTCTGGTCCCTAGGACTCCATTTCCGAGGCCCCTGTGCAATAACAATTGTCCTGGGGGAACCAACCTCCTTGGGACAAAGAAAAGGGGAAGGAAGATTGCCTTTGGAATGCTCACACACCCCCATGTCTGTCTCTAGGATGGTGGGTGCAGCCCACTCTAAGCCTCCCGCCCATGGTCAGCATGGTGGGAGGAACCCTGACTTCTGCTCCCACCCACTGGCAGCAGAGCGGGCGGCAGCACAGAGGATGTCGGCTCATGTGTGCATTCAGGGAGCCGGTAAGGGCTACGGGGACCATAGGGCTCTCCCACGGCCTTCAACGACCCTGTAAGCACCCATGGCCATATCATACATACAGCGCATTTTCCTTGTTTGTGCCAGACACACCTTTTAAAAGGTGCACCCTGCGCAAATAAGGAAAATGTAACGTATTAGGATGAATGCTCTGCCCCCAGGGCAGCCACGAACTCGCGCTGCCCTGGGGGCAGCGCATTCATGTTGAAAATGGAGCGGCTGCTTTGAAGCCGCTCTGTGTTTCACAGTGCAGGTGGCAACCCGCCTGTACTTTGAAGGGGAATTAGAGATCCTCCTGAAGGCTGGTGCAGTGAGTGGCAGCACCTGCCTGCAAGGGAATGTCTGGGGGGTCCATGGGACCCCCCTTCCCCCTCCAGAGGACTGCCACCAGCGACGCACTGACAATGCGCAACCTTTTAGGTGGCACACTGAAATTACGACACCTTCTAGGTGGAACACTGTCAGTGCGCCTCCTGACAGCTTCTTTGCCTTTGCACTTGCATCTGTAATACGGCATGGGCGCAGAGGCAAAGCGATTCCCTCATTTGCATTGGGCCACGCCAGTGGCGGCTGGTGACAATTTGAAAGTGGTGAGGCGTAAAACAATTGTCGTACTTCATTGCGGCAAGCGAGCAAAGCGAGCGAGCCTGAACCACCTACATGGGGGTTCGGAGGGGGTTCTCCCCCCTAGAATTTTTTTTAAAAAGAGTGGGCAAATGGTGCATTTTCAAGGAAAACAGAAGCTGTGAAGAACAGCTCAGTCAATACTACTGTTTAGAGTTGTGGGAGTTAAGAAACCTTATAGAAGTTTGACACGTAATGAGAATGCTCTGGGAATATGGAACTAAAATGAACAACAAAATAAACTGCAAATTACTGGTACAGTAGTAGCACAACTATTCTTAATCACACTGGATAGAACAACAAGCTAACATGTACAATACCATGATTGACAGGGTCAATCATGGTATTGTACTTCGGAACTAGTGCTTAGGGAAGGGAATGTAGCTCATCATTTTATCATACAATGACAATTGCTTCCTTGTATTTCTAAACTTTGTCAGCAGCAACCTGGTTTTAACATTCAACTTCTTTGCATAATTTTCTGTGACGTATCTTTTGCAGTATAATCACTGAAGCATTTCCTTTTCATTTAATGCGTGGCATGGATATTGACTTGGCATGAACACGGAGGCTTGGGAGTCTAGTGACTAACATTAGTAGGCAGAGGGATGTACTACTCGCACTGTCTCTTCGACTTACCTGATTCCGCTGTACTTTATCTGAGCACATACTGGACGGCTAATGGCTTATCGTGATATCACTACACTGGACAACAGCATTGCCGACTCAATAATGAAAAATATCTAAAAACAAATTTTCTATTCGCTACATCATTCTTTTCACATGTGGATTACACTTTAATGACCAAAATGAGAGGCATTCTCCGATCAACCTTGAGAAACAAACACCAAACTTGATAAACCGCACTCTCCTACATCGGAAAGCTTAAAAAAGACAAACCACGTTACAGGGCATTTTGCAACTGGGCAAGCACTGAAGCAAATTGATTGTTTGCCCTGTTTGCTCTCAAATTAAGAATACAGAAACCAGAGTTGCTCCAAACATATGCACACCGCTGTGGCAAGCAAATTATGGAGCCAGCATATTTACTCCATACTGGCTGTTTTTTTTACTGCCCAATTTTTCAAACGTGAACGATAGTACCTTTTCTATAGAGCGCAAACCGCCATTTTAACTTTTCCACGTGCTTCAAATTAAAGATATCGCTATTATTATTAGAGTTAATGACACTTAACTTGTCGACTTTGTAAGGGTAAATGCTGGGTTGGATTGGCTGAGTTTGAAAGACGTGACTGCAGCCAGACTGTTGGGATCACTGGATCTCGTGCCACATCCTTGCATTCCTTTCTTGCGTTCCCTGCGTGGAACATGGAATGCTGTGGCACTGGCAGTTGCTGCCGGGATGCTGTGGGATCGGACGCATTAAAGAAGACTAGAAACCTTACCCCGAGTCGTCTTCCTTTCATTGGTGACGAGTTGTCCGGTCCACAGTCTTCCCCACCGTCTTTTCCTCGACATCGTGTTGTTCCGTCGTCTTCCTCTGATCTAAGTCTGCTGAGCCTTGTGAGGAAAATCACTCGAGCGCCATTGAAGTGCCCTCGGTGAACACCCGGATGTTGGTAGTTGTTTGCCCTGCAAGTCGCATCTCCACTGAAGGTTCCGGTGAGATTTTGGAGAATTTGGGGTATTTTTGCAGAGTGGAGGAGTGTGCATGGTGACGGCCAGCGCGTGTACCGGCACGCGTCACCCTGACGCACATCTCTCTGTTCTACGGAGAGCTACTGTTCCCAGGGCAATCAGCGCATGTGTCAGCACGCATTACGTGAGACGTTACGCGTTGCTAGTGAGCTTTCGTTTTTGTGGCAACCGGCGCGCATACCGGCGCGCGCCACATTGTTGGATTAAGCTCCGACGTGCATACAGGCGCGTGACACATTGGCAAATTGAAGCTTCGGTAATGGCAATCTGCGCATAAATCAAGCGCGTGTCATTTTTCTCTTGTTGAAGCTTCAGTTCTCTTGCACGGTACAAGTTTAAAGTGCTTTCCTTATTGTGGGCCAAGCTGCATTTGACGAATCAAATGGTTTAGGGACAACCAGTGACACAAAGCTGTAAGCTTTAAAGGAACATTGGAAGAGGGATGGTGTACTTTTAATTTACAATATATACAGTGGCTCTTGCAGTTTGTAAAACAGCAAACTCAACGGTGACACGCCCTCCTTGTGATCATCCTGGTGCATACATTCATCGTAAAAGTGACAGACATACTCAGTCAGCGTGTCATGTATTGTGGCAACACTCTCTCCATGGGCATGTCGGTGATGTGCACACCTGGTTCTCTTTAAATACATTGGGACATTACATTTTTGTGGTGTTTTCATTTATCTATTCAGTTCTATCCTGCAACATAAATTCTTGTTGTGGTGACTTGTGGCAGCAACTCACCCACGCAAGGTTACTCTATGGATCGTGTAATTGCACCACCTCCCTTTTACAGTCACCCGGTACTCCTCCTGTTATTTGGCAACAGTGGAAAGAAACATTTGATGCCTATCTTGAGGCGATTGATGGAGATACCTTCACGTCAAAGAAAAAAAAGCTTTACTAGTATACAATTTGGGTGCTGAGGGAAGAAGTATTTTGAAGACCTTACCCCTAGAACTCGTAAGAACATGTGTCAGTAGTGGTGAAGAAGGTGATTCTTTAATTGTTGATGATTATGCCTCTCTTATTAAAACTTTGGATAAGAGATTCAATCCTAAGAGAAATATTGTGCTGGAGCGTCACAAGTTTTTGCAACGTGCTCAAATCCCTGGCGAATCCATTGATGATTTTGTAGCTGCCCTCAGAACCCTAGCTGTCACTTGTAATTATAGGGAGTTCAGAGACGAAATTAACCCTGGGCGTAGTTCGCGAAGAAACGCTCCGCGAAGCTACGCAAAGTGCAGTTCGCACTACGCGAGCTACGCGTAGCACTACGCGAACTGCGTAGTGCGTGTTCGCAATGATTGCACAGTGCCGGATGCTTGTCCGCACTGTGCAATCATTGAAAACGGCATCTTGCACAGTGCGAGCTGTCTTTTACTGCCGCTCGAGTAGATTTTTACTCGAGCGGCAGCTTTCTCAACGCGGACTGGTAGTTTCTCATCGCGAGCGGTCGCGAGCATACGCGACCACTCGCAATGAGAAACCTGACCTCCCCGCGTTGAGAATCTCGCCGGGAGGTTTATTTTCCACGCTCGCGATCGGCAACTTGATGTTGCTGATCGCGAACGAGGAAAAAGTCTCGCCGGGATGTCATTTTGCTTGCTCGCGGTCGCCAACTTGACGTTGAGGACCGCGAGCAAGCAAAATGACCGCTGCACTACGCTACGCTACGCGTGTTTGCACTGTGCTACGTGCAATTCGCGTAGTGCGAAGTAGCGCAAACTTCGCAAACTACGCGAGCGTAGCGTAGTTTTCCGCCCAGGCCTAGACGAAATTATCCGGGATCAGTTAATTGAGCGCACTTGCAATAAAAAGATTCAGGAGAAACTTTTAACTTCCGAAGACCCTGATCTAGAAACTGCTCTCATTTTGGCTAGAAGCATTGAGCATTCCCAACTATGCATGAAAGAAATGAGTGGGGCATCCAACGAAGTCAAATTAGTCAGCACCAAACCTACAAGTAGACCCACAAAGGGAGCAACACAAACATACCTAGCACTTCTTCATCTGCATCCTCTTTGCCTAAACCTAAATTTGAAAGATCTGAAAAATCTGACCTCTCCTGTTACCGATGTGGTAGCAGATCTCATCTGGGCAATTTTAAGTTTGTTTTGCTATTAATCAAACTTGCTTCAAATGTGGTAAGAAGGGACATTTGGCACGTATGTGCAAGGCTACTGTTACACATAAGGGACAGACAAGAACTGTGAACGCTTTTGAAGAAGATAATGTTAACTATGGGAATGATAATGGAAGTTATGAATTGTTGATGTTGTCTTCTTCCTCTACTCAACTGGATGGTGTGGTGGAAATTGCCTCCATTGTTGAACCGCACAAAAGAAAATCCCCTGCGTGTGTCATAAGTTTAAACGGAAGTAGTATAAAGTTTTTGGCTGACTCTGTTTCTCCTTTTACCCTCATCAATGCCAATGACTTTGAGAGATTGGGCAACATTCCTGTTGTTCAGTCTAATATAAAGATCTTTGCTTATGGTGGTAAAAGAGTAGAGGTGCTTGGCAAGTTTGAGGGCAAGTTGGAATTCAAAGGGGATTCAACGCTAAGTATTGTTTACATTGTAAAGGAAGGTGCAAATTTATTGGGATGGGAGGAACAGGGTGAGCTGGGGATCATCCTAGATCCCAACCATCCGGACATGGTTTTATCGAAATACGAAGCCAAACAATTTTACTCCAATCTTCCTGAGGTTACCCCTGTGCATAAGGTTACTGCAGAATTGTTATCCAAGTGTGAGTGGATTCAAAGGTACCCAGAGATTTTCAACGGTGAATTGGGTAAACTCAAAGGTTTTCAGCACCACATTGTTTTAAAGGAGGGTGCAAGAGCTGTTGCACATAAAGTGCGCAAAGTACCTCTGAGTATGCGTGGTGAGCTCAAACAGGAACTTGAGCGTTTGTGTTCCATGGGTGTAATTGAGCCCATTGAGGGGTCTGAATGGTTGTCCCCCATCGTTTTGGCGCGCAAGGCTGACAAGTCTCTCAGAATGTGTGTGGACTTGCGCGACCTAAATTCTTGCATATGGGTGGACCGCCAACCCCTGTCTAACATAAATGAAATGTTGTCTACACTAGAGGGTGCAAAGTATTTTTCTTCTCTGGATATTCCTCTGCTTACCATCAAATAGAATTGTGCATGGACTCGAGACATCTCACGTCCTTTGTGACACCGGAAGGTGCATTTCGTTACATACGCATGCCGTTTGGTTTGGCATCGGCTTCTGCAGTGTTCCAGCGTCTCATGGGAAGCTTGTTTAAGAACACTGCAGGAGTCGTGTTTTTCCAAGACGATATTTTGATTCATGGTAAAACAGAATTAGAGCACAATTCCAGAGTCAAGGAAGTTTTGGACATTGTCAAATCTAGTGGTTTAACACTAAGGAAAGACAAGTGTAAATTTTTGCAAGATGGTGTGGACTACCTTGGACACCACATTTCTGAGAAAGGAGTTGAACCCAAAGTTAAACTTCTTGATGCCATTCAAAATGCACCTGAACCACAAAATAAAGACCAGCTTCGTTCCTTTCTTGGCTTAGTGGAGTACTATGCTAAATTTGTGGCTAACTTCTCTGATAGGACAGTGTGTTTGCATGAACTCCTAAGGAAGAATGTGAAGTATGTATGGTCAGACCAATGTGCTTGTGACTTCAAGTTGTTGAAAGAAGCAATTGTGCAGGCACGCCCACTCAAGTTATTTAATATCAATGATCGCTGCATTGTTACCACCGATGCGAGCAATGTGGGTCTTGGCGTTGTTCTTATGCAGAAAAGATCTGACAATAGGGAGGAGACCATTGCCTTTGCTTCTAGAGCACTTCGTGGAGCGGAGAGCACTTATTCCACTATTGAGAAGGAAGCCCTGGCTCTGTGGTGGGGTGTACAGTATTTTCGCAATTTTTTATGGGGGAATGAGTTTGTTCTGAGGACTGACCATAAACCACTGGTAGATCTTTTCACCACCAGGGATGGTGGCAGAGCCACTCCACGCATAGCTAAGTGGCAGTATAGGTTGAATGAATTTAATTATCGTTTGGAGTACGTGCCAGGAGTGAAGAACCACGTTGCTGATTGCCTATCTAGGCTACCACTGTCTGAGTCTGTTTTTGACTTTGTGGATGAGGACTTGGAAATGGTGTGTGCTGTTAGTGGGGTAGCTGACACAGGAGCTGCTCTGTCGGAAATTGATTGGAAATTGGCTTTGTCTGAAGATAGCGAGATTAGGAAGGTAATGGACTTTGTGGTTCATGGCTGGCCTAACAACTCGGATTTGATTCCTGAACTGATTCCCTTCTAGAGAATATGTGACGAGTTGTCCCTTGTTGATGGGATTCTGCGTAGAGGTGGTTTGTTGGTTGTGCCTGTGACTATGCGCAAGAACGTTTTGGATCTGGCCCATGAAGGTCATTTGGGCATTCGTGCCATGAAGCGGAGGGTTCGGGAAGATTTCTGGTGGCCGGGAGTTGATAGGTCCATTGAACACTGTGTTCGTGATTGTGGTGCGTGTGTCTTGAGTGACAAAACTCAAGTAACCTATCCCTCTCCTATCAAACCCATAGTTGTGGAAAACTCACCCTGGTGTAAGTTGGCCTTCGATATTGCTGGTCCTTTTGGGGGTATGGGTAGTTCTCCCAAATACGCTTTGGTGCTGATCGACTATATGTCTAAGTGGCCAGAAGTCAGGTTTGTGGATGGTGTAAATTCTGCAACGGTCATTAATTTCTTCAAGGATGTTTTTCTTCGGGAGGGTTTTCCAGAGGAGGTAGTGACTGATAACGGGACTCAGTTGGTATCTGTAGAAATGCAGGAATTTCTGAAAGTGCATGGCATCAAGCATATCCTCACCTCTCTCTATCATCCTTGCAGTAACGGTTTAGTTGAACGCTTTAACCGTGTGATCAAGGATCAGTTACAGTTAGCTTTCGTCAACGGTTTGCACTGGAAGGAGGCGGTTTCCAACATGTTGTGGGCAATGAGAATCACCCCACATTCAAGTACTGGCGTGTCTCCTTTCACCTTGCTAAGGGGTAGGATTGCAGGTTCTAAGCTTAACAAAGATTGGATGTCAAGGAAGGAAGTGGATCTGCAGAGGCTGGGCATGGTAGCTGATGTCAGGGCTGCCGCCCAAGCCAGGTATGCCTCAGATTGTGCCAGGGCATCTCCAGTACGTCAGGGAGACTGGGTGAGAATCAAGAAACCTGTTCTCGTTCGCAAGGGATTCTCTCGGTTTTCCGATCCAGTCAGAGTGAGAGAAGTAAGAGAGCATGTTGTAGTGTTGGAGAATGGGAAGATCTGGAACAAGTGTGCTGTCTCAGTGGTGCCGGAGTCAAAAGCTGAGTTTGTGAAAGGAAAACTTGGGGTTTACACTCCTTGCACGACTCCGCCTCTCATGGGGGAAAGTCCAAAGGTTTCTGTTCCTGTCAGGGAGGTTGTTCCCCGAGCAAGCTCTTCTAGGTCAAGGGTTGTTCCCTCTAGATTCCGGGACTATGTTAGGTATTGAACATTCTCGATTTATTTTTACCTGTCACCTGTATATCTAATTCGTTTTGTTTTTATGTTGATAAAAATGTTCTCATCATTCTCTTGTTTTGTATGTGAAGGAAGGGGGTGTGTTGGGATCACTGGATCTCGTGCCACATCCTTGCATTCCTTTCTTGCGTTCCCTGCGTGGAACATGGAATGCTGTGGCACTGGCAGTTGCTGCCGGGATGCTGTGGGATCGGACGCATTAAAGAAGACTAGAAACCTTACCCCGAGTCGTCTTCCTTTCACAGACGTTTAACTCGCAGAGCTATTCTGCCAGCATGAGGGAAAACCAGCTTGATCGAGGATTATTTCACAACTAAAAAATGTGACAGTAATTACAATCCGCCTTTTTGCTTATACAAGTAAGTTCTATGATCAACAAAAACGATCTGCCTGTGCTGCTTACTAAACATGAAGCAAAACGTATCCAAAGTAAATAGGGTTCCAAGTTTCTGCACACGTGCAAACGTTCAACTGGCACAGCTGCCACGAAAACAAACTATTGGTGCATGGCACCATTGCCACCAACAGTTCAGAAGGTAGGGGAAATACATTACAACACAACAATGATTTATTGGCATGCTTGTGAGTTGACACGTGTTTCCAAAGCTTCACAGATTCGAATGGTTGTCACAATTTTACACGAGGATCCAGTCACGGCTGGAAAAACGGGCGGGTGGGTTCGCGCGGTGGGGAGGGAAGTGGCCAGTGGAACGGTAATCTTTATATAAAATAAAAAAACTTACCTTCCTCCAGTTCTGCGACCGCATCACGCGCCGCCGCCTCAGCTCCTGCTGCTCCTGGCGTGTTTTAGGCAGCCTCCCTCCTCCTGCTCCCCTAAGCCAATCACAATGCTGCAATGGCAGCATTGTGATTGGTGAGGCGTAGCGGAGAGCGCCCCAGCCGGGCCATTTTCTCTATGTAGGCTGCATGCAGCAGCCTACATAGAGAAAAAGGGAGAGTGCGCATGACTGGGTTGGTCGGCCCTGGGGCAAACCAAACAGTCAGTACCCACAACAGTGGGCAAGCCACTCCCCCCTGCCCTCGAGCAGGACTGCCCACCCGCCCGCCCCCAACCAGGCACTTCTGCTTTCTCGCAGTGCGAGAATCAGAAACATAAAATGGTAGTTTTACCATTTTATGTTTCTGCCTTCTCGCACTGTGAGAAAGCAGTGGGGTGACGCCCCCATCCCCCAATGTAGGAGCCGCCCATGCGAATGAGGGAACTCCCTCTGATAATAGCGCTGGCACTTTATTTGCGCCAGAGCTATCGGTATTACAGAAGGGGATGCACAAGCATCTGTGGCCCCTTCTGTAATACCAAAGTGCCCTGGGGCATGCAATATGGGCGCTAATGCCCGTTGCACCCCTGGGGCACTCCTGTAATACGGCACCTGGTGTCGCCGGCACCTGGAGTGCAAAAAGGCTGCAGCATTTCCATTGAGTTGAGATACACACCCTGGTCGATTGGAGTGTCTGATAAGCCCTTGCATGGCCTCCTAATTTGCATATCCTGCTTCATATGGTGGCCAACATATTCCACAAGTGTTTGTGGGGCTGCAGAGGCTGCAGCAGCCCCCTAAAGATTGCCCTCTAAAGTCACCCTGCCTCTTTCACGGGTTTGTATCCCTGACCCTGGATGAGGTTTTGCCTATTTTCAAAGCACTCCATGGGCTTTTGCTTTTGGGCTCTGAAGTGTGAGGATTTCTAGTGACTGGTTCTAAATCCGTAGTGGCAGCTGATAACATTAAAAGAAAGACTTTGGGACACATGTTTTTTAAATGCAAAGCTTTATTGACAATGTTGATGGTTAACAATGCAAGGTTTTACAGTATAAAGAACACTGTTGATTGTTCACAGCACCACAGTTAACTTCATTGGTGGTTCATAACATATATTGTTACTGCCCCCATTGACTTCATTGGTGTTATGTTGGTGATTTATACCATGTAGCTGCTTTTACTGATAACGAAGCTAGAACTTTTATGTTTATAATTTAGACAAAGCATATGCTAATCCTGGTTTTAATGTGTGGCTATATACGTATACAGAAGACGTGCTTTGTGTAACCAAAGTGTAAACAGTGGTTTTATAGTGTATTCATGCTTAACCCAATGTATTTTCCTAGCTTGACGTAGGTGACAGTAGGCCTCAAATGTTGTTTACCATAAATTAAAATGTTCATTACAGAATGTTTTCACTTAACCTTCTCGTTTTATGTGCAAGATAACCTACACTAGATAGAAGAGTAGCTCAAAGTTGCTTTTAGAAAATGTTAGAGCAGATAGTATGAATTTGAAGTTTGTTGTGATTTACACCGTGCGTGGGGATGAGAAGGATCCTGCTGTACCAGGTCTTTTGGACTGATGATACATCTAAGGTCGTGCAGCTGTTTGTGCCTTTGTTCAACGATGAAAATGAGGGGAGTTTATCTACTCCAGGAACACAATACATCCTTTTTGGCCTCCACAGTTAGGAAGTTGGTGGGAATGAGATTTGGGTAAAACAAAATGTTTTAATTATATTTTCTTAAAACAGATAGATCAAATCCTTTTCTGACTTTTCAGAGGAGGGACCCCCCTCTCCGACTCTGCTACAGCTCTTTTATTGAAGACTTACTATTATTTGTTCTTAAGTTAACCTCTTGAACACAAGTGTATTCCTGTGCTTGAACCTTTATTTGGTTCAACTTTAGACCCTAATGATTTATTTATTTATAAAGTTTTATATAGCGCAAACATGACCCACGCGGGTATCAGAGCGCTTTACTCTAGAACTTAAGTGATTGACACCTTCTGCTTACAAACTGCCTATGTCACTGTAGCTGATTTTAGTTTAGTTTAAGGAAGTTCCTGAACTCTGATGATTTTTTGACCAATGATTAGTTGACTGAATATATTGTGTAACTTGGCTAATCTGATAATAAACCTTTATGAGTTACAAACCATCCTCTCTTTCGTTTTCCTGGAACCACATGGGTTTTACTGTACTTCGATATTCATTTGAACTGATGCTAGCTCCCATATTACAATTTCAGCTGAAAACTCAAGGTCCATTCGACCAGTGATGAGGTTTTAGAGAAAGAATATTGTACTCCATCACTGATGTGGTGGTACCCTGACAAAGTTACTAGGCCTTCCTTACTGATAATGACGCCCCCTTATATTGTGATTTTGCACCTAGTATAGGTGAGGTGTTTATGGTTATAGGATCAGGAGCCACTAGGGGTATATCATGATATGACGGTATCCCCAAAGCTATTTTCATATACCTGACTTTATATATTTGTAATTTAATGCGTAGTGTTCAGTAGTGTGTGCCTAATAAAAGTACTATTCCTTTTTGTATGGAAAAGCACTGACAGGACAATCATTTATTGAGTGTTGTTGCTGTATACCAGCGTACTGGGTTTACTAGACAACCCCCATCCTCTTAGTAGGCCTTGAAAACTCTGCTTTGCTACCCTGAGAGATACAAGTGCTACAATGGGGAACTTAGGTCCCAATAAAAGGACAATTGTTGATCGATTACTTGTGAAGGGCTCACATCCTTTGCAACTAATAACCCAATTTCTTATAATCATCCACTGTGATAGGCAAATTACATTCATTGCAACCATTAAGAATTGCCTCTGCTTTTTCCAGTACATAAGTGTTCCTTTAGTAGAACTATTGTTTGCCTAGCATTACATTGCTACACAAATATGTCTGTCTCTTTACAATTCTTATTTAAAATTAGCTTGATTAGGAGGTGATTACTACCACCCCAACCCAGCACATTATCTGAGATGGTCTTACCAGATTATTAATTACCCAGTGTATCCATGTATATATATTCTATATATTCTACTCCTTTACGTGTTCCGCTCAGAAATGTTGGGCTGGTCGGCTGATCCTCAGAAAAATTACAATTAAGCAAGTTTATCCTCACCTCACCTCATTCAGGCAGGGTTCAGTTCTTAACCCTCTTTTACACTTTTCTTTGGACTGAAAAACAGGTCTTGTAATCAAACAACTCATCTGTAACAAATCCTAATCTTTTGGGGAGTTCTTTACCAGAAGCTTTACATTACGATCACATCCAGAATTATTACTACTCACAGCTCTTGCACAAAACATTCCAATATATTCAATGAGCCACTAATATTCCCAGAAGGGTTAAAATTGTTATTTATGTACACAAGATATTTATGGGAACATCCATCCACAGTTCAACTGGCACAATGACAATATTAAAATTATTAGTATTAAACGTAAACCATTTACACTTTAAATTATAATTCACAAATGTTAAATTTTGTCCAGATCCTCTAATCTTTCCGTATGATACACATAATGGGGAAAACCCAGTGAAATCTTGTAAGAACCAGGGAATAGAGCTCCAGGTCACATGATACACATAAATTCCCATTTCTCGAACTGTTAATTGTTAATTTAACGCCTTGTCAGGGGTAGTAAGTGCTATATAAATACAATTGCAATTCTGTATAAATGTGTCTATTCCATCTACTAAATCTACACATCTTACAAGAGTTTAATGGAAATCTATGATTAAACGTTATGATTTTTTACGAATAACTATAAAAGTGATTTGACATTTGAACTCAAAATCACTCTGATCATATACTCACTAACAGTCTATTTACATTGAGAGATCTGAATAGCACGATATACAATCATTGTTAGGAATCCCTATCCTAATTCAATCTTTTTTGCTGTATTTCCTCCTTCAAGATGCCACCCGCTACTTGCATGGCTTCTTGAATCAATTTAGTAACTTGTTGACTTTGCTTCAGAAACATTTTACTTGTCTCTCTTATTGCATCTTTCTTTTTTCAGTTCAAAAAAGGAAGTTTATTAGGAAAACAAGTGATATAGCACAATATATTATAAAGGATGCAAAGAAAAGGAAAAGGGAGAACATATGATATAAAAATATCATGCAAACATTTCTAGGTTGGATTAATAGGGCAGTAAAACATCAGTATGTTAATAAAGCAATGCATTGCATATAACAACCATATAGCAATATAGCATTAGCCGAAATATAACAATATAATATAAGATATTACTAACTAAGATATGGAATATCATGGAGGTCTAACAACTTCTTGTTGAGCAGGAGTTAAAGAAAAAGAGCGTTTAGCACTGCAATCAATAAACAATGTAACAGGTGACAATAAATGTAAGCGCTTCATGGCTAGATGAACAGGATGAACAAATGCTGTACCCAATTTGTGATGATACCAAACTGCATACCACCAAGCTTGGAAAGATAAATTCTTAAAATCCTTCCAATTTTTAGTGATCTGCTGAAAGGCAACTGCTAAAATAAGTCCACGATCTTTTTATTGGAAATATGATCTTCCCAGATAGGAGATAAACTACCCAGAAATAAATGTGTGATAGAGAAAGGGAAATTGGAGCTGAAGATAGAGTTGATTTGAGCCCAAACAGAAGTCCAGAAGTTGTGTACTTGTGGGCAAGTAAAAAGTAGGTGATTTAAGTCAGCGAGTGGGGAAGAGCAGGACCAGCAGGTATCCGGTACTGTGACATGCCGTTTATGTAATACAACTGGATGTAGTAGAAGTCTGTTGTAAATGAAAAATAACGTTTGCGTGACATTCGCCGCTCTAGAAGTTTTCCTAATTTTGGACCATATTTTGTTCCACAGAGAAGATGGCCAATCGACCCCAAGATCCTCCTCCCAAGAAAGTTCAACTTTGGTCTTTGCTCTAACGGATTGTGAGGAATGTAAATGGGTGTAAATATTGGAGGCTTTAGGACCGGAGAGTAAAAAAGTACATAAGCTATTAACCGGGGGAGGTTTCGTATGAGAGAGAATTTGAGTGTATGTATTTGAAAGAGCTTGTGAGATTAAGTTGTATTTGGAGTGAAAGGAAGGGGGTAAGTGGAAAAGTTGACTAGCTTCAGAGAAAGACAAGACCCTATTCTGAGAAAATAATTGATGTGTCCAAACTAAGCCTTTGTTTCTCCAAGATTTCCAATAAAAAGGTTTTCCACCAATTAAAATGGAAGTGTTGTGCAATAAAGAGGAATTAAGGAAGGAGTCTGAATCGGTAGGGGATGCGGTTGGAAAAAAGCCTAGAAGTTTGCAGGTGTATTTAAGAACAGGAGTAGAAAGAGAAGAAGGTCTACGGGTAAAGGAAAGAAATTCTTTAAAAGAGAAGGGGGAGAGAAAGGAACATTCAAGAATCACCCACAGAGGGCAATCCAGTGAGGAATCAGAAAACCATCTCGAGGCTTGGTGAAGAAGGAAAGACTTATGATAAGTAGTGAAGTCAGGATAATTAACACCGCCTTCTGCTTTTGGCTTTATTAATCGCAACAAAGACATGCGGGGTGTTTTTTTGTTCCATAAAAAAGATGATAATACAGAATTAATTTTTGTGAAAAACTTTAAGGGGATGGGGACGCGGTTATTAGAAATGGTATATAAAACTAACGGGGCCAGCATAATTTTGATGGTGTCAAGACGACCCCATAAAGAGAGATATAAAGGGTGCCATTTAGTGGTCAGAGAGGAGATTTTATGTAAACATTTCTCCAAGCAAAGAAATAACGTTGTCGAAATTAAAGGGGTAAAATAAAGACCCAAGTATTTAATATGATGTGAGTTCCAAGCAAAGTTAGAAGAACTGAAATCATCTTTAAACGTATATTTAGTTAGAGGCAATATTTCACATTTATCTTTATTAAGCTTGTAACCAGAGACAGAAGCGAAAAGTTCCACTTCTTGTATGAATGCAGGGACAGAAGATTGTGGTTCAGAGAGAAATAATAATATATCATCAGCATATGCTGCTAATTTAATTTGTATGTCTTTTGATTCAAATCCCTTTATGTCAACATTTTTGCGAATTCTGGACAAAAAAGGCTCCAGGGCTAGATTGAAGAGGAACGGAGATAATGGGAAACCTTGACGTACCCCCCTTTTTAAGTCAAAATAAGAAGATTAAGTACCGTTAACAAAAACGGCTGCTCCTGGATTAGAATATAGAATAGAAATCAGAGAGGTAATTTTTGAACCAAAACCAAACCATTTCAATGTGTGAAAAAGGTACGACTAATTAACTCGATCAAAAGCCTTTTCGGCATCCAGTGCTATTGCAGCTAATGAATGAGGTAAATGGGAAGCTTTTGATAAAATGTCAAAAAACAGTCGAGTATTATCAGAGATGAGACAGCCTTTAACAAAACCACATTGTTCTGCGCCCAATAGTTGAGGGAGGAAAGATTCAAGACGGATAGTCAGGGCTTGAGAAAAAATGTATAGTCAATATTTACAAGCGAAATGGGTCTATAATTCTTGCAATATTTCAAATCTTTCCCTTCTTTGGGTATTAGGCATATTAGAGCTTCTAAAAAAGACCCTGAAGACTCTCCTGATTGTGTAAAAAGAGTTAAAAGATTGAGTAGCTTGAGAAAAAGGAGGGGAGCAAAGTGGGTGAAAAATTCAACTGTGAACCCATCAGGTCCCGGGTCTTTGTCTTTTTTAAGTGATTGTAAAGCATTGAGTTCTTTTTGTGATAAATCTGTTTCTAAGGGGGAAAAATCAATTTGAGTGTTAAACGATTTATGGATACCTGAGAGAAATTGTGTAATATCAGAATCTGAAGGTGAGGTCTCGGGAGAGTAAAGTGATTTTTAAAAGAGAAGAAATTCATGAAGTATCTCTGGATCCTTAGTTCGTAGTGTGTTGTGTTCATCGAAAATGGCATCAATATCAAACTTATTATGTTTAATTTTTAAGTAGTTTGCCAAAAGCTTGCCAGCTTTGTTCTGACCACCATAGAACTTTGCGCTAGATTTCAACAAATATAATGAAGCGTTATCCGTTGATTCTTTGTTGAATTGAAATTTTGCCTTCATAAGTTGTGAGAGACAAGTTTTGGATTTGGAGGAATAATAGGAGTGTTCTAGTCTCTTTATCTCAGCCAAAAGATCACTGGTTAATTTGCGAGCATTTTTACTTTTTCTGGAGACAAAACCAATGATAAAGTCTCTAGCAGCTGCTTTGAATGCGTCCCAAATTACGGAAAAGGAAAGAGTATCAGTTTGATTTAAAGAAAAATATTCATTAAAAAAGGAAATAAAGGAAGAGTTAAAATTTGGCTCTAGAAGAAGTGAATTATTAAATCGCCATCTTCTAGGTAAATTAGATTTTGAAACAATATCCAATTGAATGGAAATGGGAGCATGGTCTGAGATCAAAATAGAGCCAATATCAGCGCTCTTTAAAGTTTGGGATATGTTGTGTGAAACAAAAAAAAAATCCAATCTAGATTGAGTTTGATGGGCTGGGGAGAAAAACGTAAATTCTCTAGTAGTAGGGTTGCAAATTCTCCAAGCATCTATGAGTTTATATTGCTGAATGGTCTGAGTAAATAATTTATGGGCTTTATGTGTTTAAAAAGAGACCAGTGAATTTCGATCAATGAAGGGATCCATCACTTGATTGTAATCACCAGCGAGGATAAAATTATCATCGATATACATGGAAATTTGTTGAGATAAAGAGGTCCAAAACAAGGGATCTCCATTAGTGGGAGCATAAACATTGAACAAAGAAACCGTCACACCACCAATTTGCAATTTAGGGCCCGATTCTGATGCGGGTTGGAAAAGCTTCCCGACCGAGGGCCTGATTCTGATGCGGTTAGGAAGGCCTCCTAACGGCATTTGCTCCTTCCAAATCGGATCGAGAACGTGTCTTCCCGACCGAGGGCCCAATTCTGATGCGGTTAGGAACAAATGTTCCCATTGAAGTCAATGGGAGTTCAACCAAATCGTATTTGCATCCAGATGCATCCTACTCCGCCGGTCGGACTTTCCAGATCCGAGTGGGTCGGACACCATTTCCCAACCGATTCGGTCGGGAAGCTTTTCCAACCCGCATCAGAATCGGCCCCTAAGTATATAACCATCTACCCTCCTCATCAGATTGTTGAGAGAGCAAATGAATATTTAATGATTTATGACAGAGAGTAATAACTCCATTATGTTTACCGTCACCTGGAGAGAAGAAAACATTCCCAACCCATCCTTTTTTCAACTTCAAAGATTCTAAGGCATTCAAAGGAGATTCCTGCAAGAAAACAACATCTGCTCCCAATTTGGATAAATGCGTTAAAACACGTTGCCGTTTGATGGGAGAATTCAGACCTCTGACATTCCATGATATGACTTTCAAGGACATAAGAACAACAATAAAGTGACGAGAAAATAAAGGCCTACATTGGCCTTAGAAGAGCAAAGGCTAAGATATGTAACATTCCAACCATAGAAGCAAAAAATATAATAATAGAGAGAAATTAAGAACAATAGATGTAAAAGTGAGCATGAGATAAGAAAGCAAGCAGAGTAAAAATGAGTGACTGAAATAGAAAAGCGGAATAAAGCATGAAGAAAAAAGGAAAAAAAGAAAAGAGAGAATGGGATAAAAAATCGTGGGAGTAGGAAAGACAATAAAAAAGGAGAACTGAGCAAAGAAAATAAGCATGTGAAAACAAATCATTGAACCAAAAGATGGAGGGAAAGAAAAAAAGAAATAGAGGAAGAAGAAGCAATACAAGGAAAGTAAACGAGAGGAAAAGAAGAAGTGAAAAAAGAGAACGACAATGAAAAAGATACAACATACCTAATTCAAACGACATCACAAGGGAGTGGGGGGAGGTGAAGCCACGAATGACGAATGGCACGTCCAGACTCAATGAAACGGGGATGAGAACAAACCAGAGGAATTCAAATAGGGTGAGGGTACAAAGTAAATGCGGACATCAAGGAACCTGTAAAGAAGGGGGGGGGAGAGAAAAAAACCAAAAATATTTATCCTAACAAGGAAACAGAACAAGCAGAATATAACGACAGAACCATGAAATAAGCAAACTAAACTAATAGCTAAAAAAACAACAAACAAATAGTGCAAATTGAAGTATTAGATATTAAAACCCAAAAACAATAACACCAGGAAGAGAAATCATTGCATTAAACAAAAGAACCAGTTTAAACGGTGCGGGAAGATGAATCTCCAGATAAGTCCATAGAGTCAGTTTTACTAAAATTGATGAAACTTTGCAATTTGACGGGATCCTCATAGGTCGTCGTTTTGTTGTTATAAGTAACCTTGAAAAGGCAGGGGTGAAAAAGGCCATATCTAGCACCCATATCGCATAGAGCAGGTCTCATGTTCAAGAATTCCTTGCGTTTATCTGCTGTGGATTTAGCATAATCTTGAGCAAAGAATAATGTAGAACCGGAGCAAGAAATACGTTGGATAGATTTAGCTGCTGACAGCACCTTGAGAAGATCCGTGTACTCGAGGAAATACATGATGACCCCTCCGAGAAGAGGAGGTATCCATACATTGATGACCTAGTCTAAGGGCTCGCTGGATATTGAGTGTAGTTCCCTCAGGTAGATGTAACAATTTAGGAAGAATAGATTTGAAGAAAGATAAGGGGTCTGACCCCTCTGAGCCTTCCGGTAGACCATAAATGTGAAGATTATTTCTTCTGTTTCTATTTTCCAAATCCTCGACCTGCAGTTGCAGTGATGTAATTTGAGACTGAAGAATATTGACCTTCTCATGTGTGTGAGTGAAGGAAGAGACACTCTTTTCCACCGTAGTAAGTCGCTCATTCATCTGAGACCAATTTTCTGTTAAGAATTGCAACTTGGTAGAAGTATCTTCCATAAAGGGGCGAAGTGCCCTTATCTCATCCAGTAATACTTCCAAAGATACAGGTGAGGAAGCTTTTGAAGGAGAAGGCAGGTCTTTTTTCAGTCTTTTGGTGGTGACTTTGCCAGCTATAGAAGTACCTGCATTCAAAGAAGAGGAAGCCTTGGAAACAGATGCCAACGAGTCTTCCATCTTGGAGAATTCCAAGAAGATTCTAGAATTTTTGATAAACGTATGCGTGATATGTGGCGCAGAAGAGCCCAGCTTTTTCAATCTTCCCATAAGAGAGACACAGAGATGAAGCATGGAGGCCTAGTATTACAATGGTCCAGTGAAACCAAAATCACACTTTGTGAAGAGGTATTATTGAGTGAGTGGTAGTAGGAATCAGTTCCAACAATATAAACAGTAGAAAAAGGTCAGGAAATGAGGAGGGACCTGTAGATAGGTATTCACATCTGCTCCAACACACAAAAGACTGAGGCAGGAGCTCCTCTTTTGATGAGCGCCGGTATACAAAGCATATTTGTATGTAGTAAGTTACTTCTTGTTGGTAGAATGCCTAATACGGTTTGGAATCTGCATTGAAAACTTTAACAGTTATATCTTTATTTATCAAAATAGAGAAAGCCTGCAAGGGGTCTGAAAACACAGCAGCCGAGCGTACTGCACTTCAGAGAGTCACCAGAACCACTGCTTCTCTTAGGCACAGCAACAAGAATGTGAAGCAAAAAACATTGTCTATCCAAAATGTACCACAAAAAACATTATCTCCAAGCCCAAAGGGTTTAGGTAATCCGGTTTCTGTTACAGGTTAACAGCTGGAGCATATTTGACAGGAAGAAAGTGGGGAAGAACGATATGTGGCAATATGCATAATGTCATAGGCAAATATTAAGCTCCAGGAGGTACCACAAGTACTGAGACGTCATTGCAATAGGTGCTTAAGGTGCCAAAAGGAGAGAGACGCCATGAGTAAAAGCGCGCCACAAATCTCTCACCAGAGCGTTTCCTCGTCAGAGAAGCGTCGGAGCGAAAATGGCGGTCGCGGTCAGCATTCCTGAAGCGCCGAGCGCGACACGCTGAATTCACGGCAAAATAAGCTGCAGGGAGTCCCAGAAAGCAGACAATGCAGGTCAGTTCATCTTCCGACGGCGAAAACTGCTCACCAGATTCAGTTTGCAAGCCGTATAGTGTGGAAGCCTCGGCCCGTTCCGCGGAGCGTTAAGTTAACGCCGCCATTCGCGTCGGGCGCCAAGCCACGCACCTATTGCATCTTTCTTAAAAAAGCCCAAGAAGTAATCCTTTTATCACCCAAATATTCAACCAAAATTTGTGCGACTTTAGTATTGTTTTAATCACAGAGGAAGACAACATTTACAAATCCACCTGCATGATCTCTTGGAGATTACCGATAGAACGAACCACTTAAAATAATACATTCTTATTAAGTATTCTATTGATGACCAAAGTACTCCTTCCCACATTCATCCAGATAATGAATGTCTTGGGGTAATTTTCCATAACCTTCTGTTTACTCTACGCTTTCAAATTTCACAATTTAGGATAACATTCCACCTTAGAGTCAAAAGGGCAGACATAGAAGGTAATTTTTTTTATCGTAAAAACTGCAAGATGCATGAATACAGGATTTGCACCTGCCAAATGGCTATTTAATATATACAAAACCTATTTTAAGGCTTAGAAGAGTTCTTCTGATTCATAGTCATTAATTTTGTGACCCATACCAGTTCGCAATTTTGAAGGGACATAAAGGAGCGTCCTTCCAAATTGTGAATGGTTATGCAATGTATCAGTGGTTTGCAACTGCAATTCAGGTTGCAAACCATTGATTAGGTACTGTCAACTTAGAGGAGATAGAAACTAATTTGCAAAGGGTAAGGGATCCCCTTCAGACACCTTTCCCATTGAGAATAATTTTGGAGGGAACAGCCAGTGGTCCAGGGGACCACCATCTGGCCCTCTGATATTTTCCCAAACAGAAACATGGGTGGCTCTCTAATAAAAAAAAAGCTTTCTATTTAAAGATGCAAATGCAGGGATGGAGGGCCACTGTTTCCTGCAGGCCACCATCACGGCACTTGTAACCTATCACGGGAGGTCACAATAGTGCAGCAGTTGCCGTGACACCAGAGTCCAGGTGCGCAATGGAGGTCCCCACTGTGCCGCGAGGAGGAGGAGGGGGCACACCATTCACGGGGGGAGTGTTGGGAGGGGGGCTAACACGGTTTACCTCAAAGGGGCCCCCTTGGGCTGGCCAGCTGCAACTATGGTGGTGTTCCACCAGATGCACCTGTGTAACCCTCACGATAAAATGTTTTGTGAGAGTCACCCACAAGGAACTCACGTTATGTATGTTTTTAGTCATCACCACTGTGTGCTGTGAGCTTGTCACACAGGGAACACGAGAGTTTTGTTTATACTGGTACATCTGATTCTAATAACTGTTTTTATTCCTTTACCAGGTTGGTTATATGCTATCAGGTACTACACATAGCATGTGTTAGGTTGATTTAAATGGGTAGGTCACACCATACAACCACCCACGTGTAGATAGATTTTATTTTATTAGGTCCTGACGAATCGCCACCAGATTGTTTAACTACCAGGCGAGAAACATGTTGACCGCACAATAGAGCGCCCTACCTGAGACATAATCTCAGACATGCGCCTTTGTTTCTTTTAATCAGGGTGGGAGACCCATTGATTAAAATAGTCTTCGCTGGTACTCCCTTACCTGTTTTAAAATTTCTTTCAGGTTATATACCTCCACATATTCATCTACACTAATTAGGCCCCTCACCCCCACGGCACCAAACGGCATTTGGAATAAAAGATCTCCGCCAAAGAGCCCCTCATAGGGAGCCCGTCAAGTATTGCAGCGCCGATTTGACGAGGAGCAGCCCATATGATAAAGCATGACACCTTGCCGGGTGTGTGAGGGCCCTATATTCCAAGAGGAGGAATCCTCATCCTCCTACACTTCATGACCACCTAAAACCAGTTTCCCCTTGTCTCGATATTAGGAACAGCATACCTTTAGTATCTTCAGCTGCAAACAAAAACATTCAGAAGCAGCAAGGCAGTTAGGGAATGGGTAATTGGGGCCCCCTCACCTTACATTGGGGGGGGGGGGAGATTTTGTTACGCCACTGCCAGGGTCCTGCGTTGTTTGGGGTCCTCTGCAACCCAATTGTAGTTTTGTTTTCACCTCCAAACCAGAGGAAGCGGAGTCTACTTTCCTTTGTTTCTTTAGGGCCCATTGAATCCTCACTACGCCATTGAGCTTTAGGGCGCCGACCGACCCTGGAAAGCCTTACGGGGAGAGGAGAGTACGATCGCACTTTGAGCTCCCCAATGCAGAGATTCCGAACGGAAATGAAAAGCGAGGCATCTGAGGATTTTAATTTCAAACTATTCCATAACATACTGTTAAACAATATTTTTAGTGCATTGATTTATGAGCAATTTTAAAGTACGTCTGCGCAACAGATCATTTCCAATCACGCAGCACTGAAACTTCAGCCAACATTTCTCTATACTTTGAACTGGGTCGTTCAAATCTGCTCCCGCTACACAAACCTGCACAAGGGCGCCACTCCCCCTGCCAGGGGCACAAAGGAGCCCCCAGCTGATGTTTCTTTGTGCTTATATTTCCATCTTTTCCGTCATTAGCGCGCTGAACCCAGCTGCTTCCCTTCTGCCCTCTAATAAAGCTCCGAAGGCTGGCTCCCCCCGCAGAGCTCTGGGTAAACAGAGAGAGGAGAGCTAGATTATTTTGACTTAGCCTTCAGAGATGTTGATTTCAAACAAGGTTTGTTTACTTCAGCTTGTGCTGTTCAGAATATATATTGCACTTAAAAAAATATCAATAATTACTTTAGATTTAAATTTTACACGTCTAATTAGTTTGATTATTTTCAAATACCCTAGGTACATTCAAAATTAGCCTGTTTATTGAAAACGAAATGCAATATGTATTATCGATTATGGTTTTATTAGGATGCATTGATGTAACGCCTAGTAAAGGAGTTTCTATCATGTCATTGCAGATTTTACCATTGAAGAATATTGGAAGAAAGTGCCCGAACAAAAATGGTGGAAACTTTGATGCGTGCTCCTCTTATGAAAAAATGTGCTGTGTTATGCCTGTGTGCATGATAATGGAGCAATGGTTACTGCATCTCGTCGGCCTCAATTCGAATGTTACTTTCGGCTGGGTCATTAACGCTCTCTGTGAGGCTTCATTATTTACAACAGAATTGGCTTCATTTACATTGCAAACAGCAGGCAAAGATCATATACTCAAGGCGGCATAAGCGCTTTTTTTTGCATCTATTCTGCCCAAACGAAGCAACAGCTTTCATTGTGTCTTTATTTAATTGCTTACACAACTTCTAAAGTACATGCCATCTGCAAGCAATGTTCGGGACGGTATATAAATAAATCCATGAAAAATAATGAACACATAGCCATAGAAAGAAAACAACAAAACTATGAAGAGGAATAGATATACAATATCATACCCTGAACATGCTGAGGAAGCTTTTCAAATGGCTCCCAAACAGCTCCCGGAAAACGTCACACGCACCCTGGTCAAAAACAAACTGGACTATGGAAACACCCTCTATGCCAGGATCAACAAAAAATAACCAGAAAGTTGCAGACCATTCAGAACGCGGCTGTCAGAATCACTTGTAGCCTACCATCCACACTCACATCACACCACACCTGAAGGAGCACCACTGGCTGCCCATTCACAAACGAGCACAATTCAAATTCCTCACCCACATTTTCAAGGCACTACATAACAATGGCCCAGCATACCACAACAATCACATCTGCTTTTACAAATCTTCCAGACACCTCCATTCTTCAGGTCTCATACTTGCACACATCCCAAGCATATGGAAAATCAGATCCTGTGGCCAAGCCTTTTCCTACATCACTCCTAAAGTGTGGCACAACCTGTGGCTACACATAATAGCCTCCTCCTCACTTCTTCAAATCTGCAAGAAGCTGAAGGCCTGGCTTTTCAGGTAGTCCCACTAGGCCCAAGGTGTGGCTAGACTTACACCTGCTCAGCACCAGGATCCTCTCCCGGGTGATAATGCGCTCTACAAATTTGCAAAGCAAACACCAGGAGATGATGGACGGAGCGCTGAAACTTTTCAGACACTCACCCCAAGTCACAGATCTGGGTTGAATCCATCATCATTCTTTAGCTCACTTCGCCACCTCAGTTCAGACCCAGCTATATGCAAATCAGCCTTGACCCTGTGCCTCATGGGAACAGTCCAGCCCGAACTGCCAAGCCAGGTCTTCCCGTACCGGAAACAAGCATCCTGGGACCGGTTTCTGGGTAACACCCTTCATCAGCCAGGCAAGCTTGAATCCAGTGGCAAAGTGAGCAAGGGACCCAAGTCTGGGCATACCCTGCCAACTTAGGGCGAACAAAGCAAACACAAGGAGATGATGGACGGAGCGCTGAAACTTTTCAGACACTCACCCCCAGTCACAGATTTGGGTTGAATCTATCATCATTCTTCAGCTCACTTTGCCACCTCAGTTCAGACCCAGCTATATGCAAATCAGCCTTGACCCTGTGCCTCATGAGAACAGTCCAGCCCGAACTGCCAAGCCAGGTCTTCCCTGAACCGGAAACAAGCATCCTGGGACCGGTTTCTGGGTAACACCCTTCATCAGCCAGGCTAGCTTGAATCCAGTGGCAAAGTGAGCAAGGGACCCACATCTGGGCATACCCTGCCAACTTAGGGCGAACAAAGCAAACAGAATTTGCATAACATCAGGGAAAACAGGCAAATTAAGCAAAGAACTCCAAATCTCAATCCTCTAATAAGAGTGCAAGGCCCCTGTGCTCCCTATGATGTGGGGCAATCCCATTGTTGGAAGGGCAGCCTCAGAAAAAGCACAAATACTTACAGCACCAAAATCTGCATGTACTGTTATTTTACACCTAATAAATATCTTCAGATTTGACCTGCCTACATTTATGCGGGCAATGAGGTGTATCACACAAATAGTAATTGCGATATGGGAGGAAACACAAGTTATCTCACTTATCGAAGTTAATCAGTCTGACACTAATCAGGGCCTCTGTGTAAAGGTAGCCAGTGAACTTAGTCAACAAGGGAGTAGTGTTCAGACTTTTTGACTCTCACCTCTAATCAAGCTATAGAGATTAAAAAAGATTTCAGACTTCTTTTTTAATTTATAATACATGGGATTCTGTAATCCCTGTATAAATGCATGTCTCTAATTTCTATATATTCAGTGACTAGTGCAGCACTCAGTCACCAATTATAAAGAAAAGATTTCAGAACTCCACTATTATAAGTTATTACAGTCCAGTTCTGATGTAAGAATGCTTGCTGCCAGAGCCAGCAGCCAAGGTGAAAGGCAAGTCAAGTCATAGAGCATAATTCAAGCAGCTGTTTAAAGTAACAAAAATGGAAGGTTGCTTTTCTTTCTTCTGCTCTATTTAATTGTTTACAATGACAAGCAGAAACAATATGTTTATTTTTTCCCCTCCTTAGATAGAGAAAAGCTAGAATCTTTCTGCATGTTCCTACACATTCCAAGCTACTGCAGATTCATTCCAAACTAACTTGTATTGAACTGCTTCCAATATCTGTTTGTAACAAATATCTAACAGGTTTTGTATGTGTTTAATTTTGCACTAGATGTTTTATTTTTATTCTTCATGTTTGTAAACATGCTTGCTCTATAATATGAAAAAGTTATGCAACAAGGTTTTAAGTGGTTTGTGGAAAAGGTGATGGTGTGACCATGTATTATACAGAATAAAGTACCCCCTGGCAAACATGATAAGTTTATTGCACGTCACCTTGGATTTCAATAAACTTATAAAGGAACTCAGCCTTCAGCCTCGTTCCCCTATATGGTGACTTGCAATATACTTATAATGTACAGCAGGGGGTACTTTATACCTTACAATACACAACTTCATTTTTCACAGAGCAAACAATAAAAATAGATAACAAACTGGTGTGAAAAAGAAATATAGATAACTACAGATGAATATGCCATTAAAATAAATACAATATGACTAAGAGCCCTAGTCATAAGTCAGTCATACCAGTGATAGCCTAATTAATGAGTGATTAGGTATTTAAATGGTGAAAAACCAATCAATAGTATTGAGCCCATGGAGAAACTTGGCTATTGCCTAATTTTGTCATAAAAAACAGAAGAAAACAAACACTTTGCTCATGTGCCCAGGCGATCTTTTAAGATCATTGAGAGGTTGTTGCTGTGATTCATATTCTCTTACTAGTCAACCATATTCTTGCAGTTGCAGTCGCTGTGACAAAGCTTTCATGTGAGTACTTACCCTCAGGAGTGAGGATATTGGCACTTTAGTGCTTCAATCACCATCGTCAGGAACCAACAGATGGAAGAGCAGGCATTCTGGGAAGGATGCTGGTTTAAAGGTTACCAAAATTACAACTGGAATGCCACCAACCCCTGTGGGACATGAAAGGAATTGCTGTAAAGTTAGGATCCCAGACCCCCTTAGAAAAGGCCATAGCTTGCTCAATGTGCCTGTTGACTTTCTGTTAAGCCTTATGAATTTGGTGAAAGGCACAATGGAATGAACTATGACTTGTAGAATCACAAATAAATGTAATTAATGAATGCTTTCTGGCACAAAAATTGTGGTAAATATAATAGTCAACAACTTACCTATGGTATAGATGATGAAAACTAAGTAATCATCAAGATGACTTCATGCAGTTGTTTCTGAAGGGACAGCTATATCTGTTAGAGCACTGAATGTGAAACTGAAGCAGGCAGAAGAAATCCCATAAATGCAAATGCAGCAGAATCCACAATGAACTATGAATGGTTCGTACAACTGGATTACCATCAAAGATAAAGGGAGACCAATTGTGACACATTGCATATATTATATTTTATTGTAGTTGCCGTTACATAGTACACCATACCCCTGATGAGGAACCAAAGCCCGTTTTCATAACTTAAAGATGTGTACAGTGCATTAACATCTAAATACACAAGTAGCGAGCCCTTTTCAACAGGCAAGTCCTCTAATCTGTCACAGTGAATGCCAGAGGAGTCAATCAAGGAGTGGTAGAGGAGCATCCATTTTACAACCTGTCAATGAGCTGTGCTCTGAGGAGTCCACCCAGGAGTGGCAGAGAAGCAAACTATAGGAATGAGTATTATACAACTTGTCATTAGCATATGCTCAGATGAGTCCACCCAATAGTGGCAGAGGAGCAATCAATAGGAATGGGCATATGTAGCAAACCCATAAGAATGGGCACTCAGCAACCAACCATGGTATATGGTCTGAGGAAACTACACAGGAGTAGCAAAGGAGCAACCTACAGGAATGGGCACTATGCAACCAGTCAACAGTACATACTGTGAAAAGTTTACTTTGGAGCGGCAGACAAGCAACCCACACGAGTGGGCATTAGGCAGCCAGTCAACAGTGTATACTGCGAAGAGTTCACCCAGGAGTGGTACAGGAGCAAACAATAGACATAGCATTGTACAACCATTCACTGCAAATGCTCTGAGGAGCCCACTCAGGAGATGCAAGCGCACCACCTATAGGAGCGGGCACAATGCAACAAGTTAACAGTATATGCTATGAGGAGTCCAGCCAGGAGTGGCTGCGGATCAATCTACAGTAAGAGGCATAATACAACCAACCATAGAAAAGGGCATTGCACAACAATCCATGGTATATCCTTTGAGGAATACACCCAAGAGCAGGCGAGGAATAACTCATGGGTATGTACACTTTGCAACCAGTGCATAGCTGTGGGCATTGTGGAAACACCCACAGTAAATTCTCTGAGGAGACCACCCAGAATAATGGGTAATATTCAACCAGTCCAGAGTATATATTTTGTGAGGAGTGCACCTAAGTGTGGAAGTAGAGGAACCCATAATCTTGGCATTGTATAAGCATCCAGGATATATGCTCTGAGTAGAAAATAGTGCATTGCAATTCTGTCACACAATATAGAGCGTTCTATACATGTTTTAAATCAATTAGACTAACCAGATTAATGTGAATGAATTAATGGTAAAGAGAGATGGTGCGGAATCGCCTTAAAATAATTTCATAGAAATGGAGCAACCTCAACCTTTTCCATCGTGAAATCACTTCTGGGCAATATTTAAATCATGCTACATTTCAAATATGTTTTCTTGGAGCCTTGGATGTCACAAGGAATCTAACAAAAATAAATGTGAAACTACAAGAAGGTAAAAAGTACCGTAATACTTTCCAAAAGATGTCAATCGGTAAAATGCAAACAATATACTTAACCGAAGTGTGAGGGCACATTTACCCATGGCTACCGAGCGAGAAAAGATGAAACCTTCCTCAAACCTTCTCACGTGACGTTGTAAACCCATGAGGGTAGATTCTAACATGCAAGATTACAATATCAACGCCCTAGGGCCAAAGAGTCTTTTCCTTGGCGTACTATATACAAGTGGGTCTTCACAATCATAGCACAAGATTCTGGAGCCGCCCTACCACAGCTTTGTTACAGCCGAATTAACATTTACAGAAAAATTGATGTAAATTTACATTGCTTCCAATGTCTGTGGACGGTAACCTTAAACACCTGACTAAGATTCCAATGCATGGGTCCTTTTGTCATCAAAATGGACAAATAATGACAACCCATAGCAGCCAGGGGTTAATACACAACAATTTAATCTCCCCTGAAGTAACATATAACACATATAAAGATGTACAACATTGAAGCTTGTGCTCTTGTTTTTCGAAGATAGGAGATCCTAGGCAGTTAGAACAGCTTTGGGTCACTGCTCAGAATCACCAGCCAGATGCTGTGAGAAAACCTATACAATTGGTGATCTTGGTCATATATGAACCTAAAAATACAGCAACTCTGACCCCTTGCTGATATGAAAATGCTGCTGTTGCAAATATTTGAAACACTGATTAGAACATTAGAATGCTGAGCACTCCATTACAGACAATGGAGTGCTCTGGGCTTCTATGGGCCGGTAGAAGCCAGCAGAACATAATTTGAATGTTGTTTTTCATTCACAGCTACTGCTGTGAACAAAGGCCTCTCGGGGCCTGAGGGGATTTAAATCCCTTCGGGCTCCAAGATGCCTTGTTTGTACCAATTAGAACATTCTGCCCTCTGGGGCGGAATGTTCAAGTAGCCTTAGAGCCCTCCTAGCGGGCTCTACCGGCCATTAAAGGCCCGCTCCCTTGTTAACGCTGGAGTGGGCCTTTAATGGCCGGTAGAGCCCGCTAGGTCAGGCTCTAAAGCTATATTACAAGAGATCCAAGTATGGTCCACTATTTCAGTGAAAGACTGGAAACTCCCTGACACAGAGGCATGGTCCATGTATTGCATTCGTAGATGAAAAAAATCTCGAGAAACAGTAAATTGTTTCACATCACATTCTCCCTCAAACCCACATTGTGGTCTGGTGAAATTTCAATATTTCATTCTGTTCTTAAAAAATGCACAGACTTCTGAATATGACTTATTTGAAATATATGGAGTCTTCTAATTTCAAGAGGACTACGGGCATCCATGCCTTTAAATCCGGGCCACTGAAATTTTATAATTATGCACCCATGGCGCTTTCCTACATTCTAATGGACCTGTCACATTTGATACATAATCTATCATGTGCTGCATAATTTGCAGATTTTACCCCCCCAAATAATTTTCTAGCTCAAATAGATCAAAAGTTGCTAAATAAAAAGCACCAGCACACGGATCCACGCAGTGGCAGATCCTTTGTAATAATTAATTGATGAGCTTTCAGGTACTACCTGTGGTACCAGATGTTAAACTAGTACTAATGAGGTGCAACTGTGTCCAGATAGTACTAGTAGATATTGAAATCACAAAAACATCCAAATACTGTTACAGATTATATTGCTTTATTCTGCAAAAACTGCATTTTCTTGCCACTACATGTCTCATAATTTGGCCATTCATTGCTACATACTTCCAGTGGTCCTGCTTTACATATATGTTGACTATACAGGATCCTTTCACCTTTCCCTTCATCGAAAGCAACATTTGTGTGACAAAGAACAACAACAAAACGTTTCATGGATGGAAGAGCTTGCCCCTCCAACTCAAATGCAAATGACATCATGATTGATAGAAGAATCTAACATGGAAATGAACTGTGAATGAACATGCAGTTCTGTGTAAATATAGAAAAACTAGTAAAATCACAATTGTGACCAGGTTTGCTTCCAAAGGGAGGGAGAGTTTGAATTTTTCTCATTTTCCCATAAATTGAATGTGTTGGTTTAACATGTGTTAGTATTTATGGAGAACATGGCTTGATGTATGAAGGTATTGTAATCCTCTTGCACTTGATTTTTTTAATGCATTTAAGATCCTCAAGCTGTGTACCATCTGTCAGCAAGATCTCGGTCTTTAAGGCATTTAGTTTGTACCCTGACTGCCAAACTCATATATTAAGTCTATCCTGGTGACTCCCACATTGTCATCAAGGATGTAATCTTGATGAGTGTATTAATAAGAAATATCAGTGAGATCCCTGTTGAAATGCTGAGTGTGAAAATATTTGGTTCATGTTATGTATATTAAATAAGGCACAGGGGCAAGGGTAAATTTTAGATGGACTGCCCATATAAAGGCAAACCAGTAAACCACTGCTTTTGTGGACTCAGACTGGGCTGTCAACATCCTATAAAACTAGAGTCTTGGACCTGGCCCTTTTTGTAAGGTTGTTCCCAAACTTGTTGCCTCCCTCTATTGTATTTTTTCTGACCTTTTTTTGTTAGCTTTAGGACTCTGGGCACTATACCACTGCTATTCGGGGCTAAAGTGCATGTGCTCTCTCCCTTAAACGTGGTATGATTGGTTTTCACCTGTTTGGCATATTTAATTTACTTGTAAGTCCCTTATACCAGGGCCTGTAAATTAAATGCTACTGGTGGGCCTGCAGCGCTGCTTGTTCCACCCACAGAAGTAGACTTTCAAACCTGTCTCAGGCCTCTGCCACTGCAGGGCCTGCATGCGCACTTTACTGCCACAGTGACTTGGCATTTAAAGCTATTTGCCAAGCCTGAAGCTCCCCATTTACTACAAATAGGTCACCCCTAAGGTAGGCTCTAGGTAGCCCTATGGGCAGGGTGCTGTGTATGTAAAAGATAGGACATGTGCCTTGATTGTATGGCATGTCCTGGTAGTGACAAACAGCCTATTTGGTTTCTCAATGCTGTAAGTGGTGCTCCTCTCATAGGTCTGCATTGGGAATTCCCTAATATGTTGGTCATTGGTAATTTCTGATCTGAAAGGAGTAGTGTTGCTATGTTTGGTATGTTTGAAATAGTGGTGACAAATCCTGCTTATTGGTGTAGGTGGATTTTTCATTACTATTGTAGGAATGGCACTTTTAAAAAGTGGGCATTCCTATGTGCTTATGACTCTTTGTGTTTTGCAGCCTGACTCCAATCCACGTCTAAGGTAGAGTGACAGCTGGGCTTGTGCATGCTTTCCAGACAGCCATCACACAAGAAGGGCTGGGTGTAACAGGGTTGCATCTGCAATCTGAAAGGTTTTCCTGGGTTGCGAGAGGGGGAGGTGGTTCGCACTTACATTTGTAAAGCCTGGGCCCTGCCCTCACACAAAGGGCTTGTATACACCCTACTGATGTCTGGAGCCAGAGCTGGGATGGAATGGGGGTGTTGTGCACTTCAAAAGTTCTTTTGAAGTTACCTCCACATCAAAGACATTTTGAGTATAAGTTCAGGGGTTCTGACCACATGATTTCAGACACTGCTTGGGACGTATAACCATACGTTGTTGGCTCTGCATGCTGCACCTTGCCAGGGGACTATTGTGCTGCCATGAGGATACGCCATTTGGACTGCCTACTCCTACGCCTTGTGTGGCCTGCTGTCTGCTTAGCTGCAGGAGGGACTACTACTTTGCACTACCTTTTGTGCTGGCCTGCTGCCTCCTGTTTCCCTACTCGTGAGTAGGCCTGGGCAGTGCACTCCGCACCGTTTGTAGAGTTTGCAGAGTTTTTCGCAGTCCGCACTCTGTTGAGCTCGTGGAGTTCCAAAAAACTCTGCTCCGCTAGTTTTGTCCTCGCTCGTGCTCGCCAACGGTAAGTTGGCGAGTGAGGAAAATCCAACGCTAGACCACTTCCCAGCGAGCTTTCTTAACGCGGGCGGTCACGGATGGTCTCAACCGCTCGCATTGAGAAACCTTCCGTTCGCGTTGAGGAAGCTGCCGCTTGAGTAGAACTTCTACTCGAGTGCCGGAAAGAAACAGCACCCTCTTGTGCTGTGCAAGATGCAGTTTGTGTTGATTTTACAGCGTGAGACAAACACCCAGGCACTAAAAATCAGTGCAAATGGCACAAGGCAACCCACTCAGCCACTCGCAGAACTCCACGTAGCTTGGCGGAGTTATTTTGTCCCTTCTCCACAAACTCCGCCCAGGCCTACTCATGTGCCCCCAAGTGCTCTCCCAGGAGGTCAGTGCGTGGTGAGTACTGTGGACTGCTCCTGGCTTTTCTGTGGACTTGCTCCTCATTTCCTTGGTGGTTAGGAAGACACAGCGCATGCTGGGCACTTCAATTGGGGCACAAGCATGGGGAGTGCTCCCCCTACTTTACATGAAGAGGACAGCATGTGGAGCACTTGTTTGAAGTCAGCATGTACCTGTCTGTTTCTCCACATCTAGTGCATGTTGAGCGCTTTCAGAAGAGCACCATGTGGGACTAAACAGCGTGTTGCGCTGCAAAAGGAGAAGGCACTTGAGAATCAGTGCAGCTCCTTGCCTATCAGCGGGGGCCCCATGTGCGAGGCCCGATGACATCTCACTGGTGGGAGAGCCACCCAGTCTGCACACGAAGGAGCCTGTGCTCCGGCGAGGCTGCAGGGGCCGCCCCAAACCTGTCACAATCCTGCCTGAGGGTCCCTGCATTCCGCACTGCCATCTCGATCCCCAGGGACTGTAACCCCGTTGTGCTCAGGGCAGTCGGGACCCCCCGGGGGCATACTTGCTAGTGCCCTTCCCGCGCTCCCCCTGAGAAGAAACAAATGGAGGATCCCCGGCAGGGATCACTACTGTTTCCAGAAATGTACAGTAAACCATGAAATAGAGTGCTGAGGTGCTCCCATGTGTCCAGTCCCATGACCAGGGTGATCAATAGGGCTTCAGTAATACTGTGTTCCCTGGGAGCGACCAAACAAGGCCTCCCGCTTGATTTCTCAGTGTGGGTGCCCCCCCCCCTTGCGTTGGCGCATACTCTGGGGGCGCTTGATCTTCATTAGGGGCATTCCAGGGAGAGTACTCGACGAAGGCCCCCACTTCATTGAGAAAATCACTGAGATTACTGTATTCACTGTAGTAGGGGTACAGGTGTCCCTGTAACCTACGGTTGGTGCTCACATTACTGCCTAACATATAATAGAGTTGCGGGTGCACTGTATCTATGTCTGTATGATGGTATTTTGTAACCCAGGTATTACTTATGGTATGTGATGGCCATAGTTGGTGATTTATGTTCAACAATGATGTCTGGTGATTCATGTGTTTTCACTCCCTAACCTAACTGCTGCATTTTATGAGCTGATGTTATGAGAAATGTCGTTTTTGCATTGTCTAGTCAGGATAATGAGTATTTTTTTCAGGATTTGCATTTGTGTGCCCAGTGATGGTGTTTTCATGGCATGGGCAACATTTAAGTATTTATCTTATTGCACTAACTGTGATGTTTTGACAATTGCCTAGTTGGCAAAGTGATTATGAGTTTATGTGGTCTATGTTTATATGCAGTACAGAAACTTATTTTTATATACTATTGTGTGGAGCTTCTTTTGTTGTGTATTTAATGTGTCACTGGTGTGTGTGGTGTGTGCTGCACAAATGCTTTGCATATTGCCTCTGGGATATGCCTGACTGTTCTGCCAAGCTACCAAGGGGGTGAGAAGGGGGTGTCTTCGGTGTGTAACTCTCTTACCCTGCCTAGAGTTGTGGGTTCTGCCCAGCTTAGGTGCATACCCTAGCCAACCCGAAACACCGTTTCTAACATAAAGACAATGCACATCTTGGACATAACTTCCCAAAGGAATCCTCCCCATAGGAATGACCTTCTGGTGCGTGGTGTACTCCCAGATTTTTTCCTTGACTGTTTTTGTTGGCTTCTAAATTCTCTGACCTTTACCCCTACTAATCAATGATAACGTGCCTGTGCTCCTCCCTTCAACATGTTGAATTTGGTATACTTATTATTGGCACATTTAACTTACATATGAGTCCCTAGTATATGGTAAAAAATGTACCCAGGACAAGTTAGTTAAATGTCATTAGTGGACTGCAGCATCTATTGTGCCATCCAATCAGGCCCTTAGAAACAATTCTTGTCCAAGGGATAATTATCAAGGACAAAGGATAAGCAATCACCCTCTGATAGGTTCATTGAGGAGAATTACAATGTTTTGTGTCTCTTTTACTTTTGCTTTGTAATGGTGAAAATATTTTGAGTTGCTCCAATTTATTGAAGTGCTGGTCTGATGTTTTTTGGAGTTCTTTAAATTGCTAGATCTTCATCAGTTTATAGATGTATTGATCCTGTTAGTAGCTTTGTGAGCATAGCTTAGAGAGTGATATGGATTTTGCAGTTCATAAGATAACCTGGCTGTAAATTCACGGCATGAAGTGGAGTGGTTTCATTCAAACACTACATCAATAATATTGTCAGCCCCATCCCAATGTAGTTATTTTACATGAGGAAGCCAATGGTCAATGACCATGGATATCCCACAAGTCCACATTTTTTTTTAACACCGAAGTCCTCACCATTTTGCATCACTTTATTATCACCCAATATTGGATGCGGATGTTCACTTACAAGTACAGCTGCAACATTATGCATACCTGTCACATTATTCACTATTTATTTTATTCATTTATTTATTTGTATAGCGCAACTAATACCCTGAGGCGTATAGGCGCTTGGCATCCAACCTCATGACATCGCTGAGATTCCGTTGAGAGGCTTGGGGTCTGAATATGAAAAACTATAAGGTAAATAACCAAGTCTTTAAACCTTTCCTAAAGGGAAGCAGGTCGGGTGAGATTTTAAGCTTAATAGGCAGACGATTCCACAGTTTGGCCATGATGTTTACAAAGCTTTTACCACCCCAGTTCGAGAGTCGGGGTTTGGACCCCTTCACAAACTTGTGTCAAGAGGACCGAAGATTTCTGGACGGGGTGTATCACGGGAAACAATCAATCAAATAATCAGGGCCATGTTTATGCAGGGCCTTAAAGGCAATGCATAGGGCCTTGAAATTGATCCGTTTATCCACGGGTAGCCAGTGTAGAGCATTAAGGGCCTGCTTGGCTGAAGAGTGTTTAGGAATGGCAAAAAGCAGCCGAGCCGCAGAGTTTTGGAGAACCTGCAGTTTAACAAGGAGTCCCTTGTTTATACCGACCAGAAGGGCATTACAGTAGTCCAACTTGGACAAAACTAGTGCAGAGACCACTGCATTTTGTAGTTCTGGAGGTATGAAAGGAAACATTTTCTTAGAATTTTCAATGTGTAAAAAGTAGATGATGTGAGCGCCTTCACGTGATGGGAAAAAGACAGGTTTGTGTCGAAGATGACTCCCAGGTTTTTCGCCTTAGTGGCTGGAATGGGAAAGGGACCAAATTCCACAGGCCACCAGTCAGTGGACCAGAAGGACGGATCTCTGCCAAAAAGTAGAACTTCGGTCTTATTAGAGTTTAACTTGAGACAGTTCTCTGACATCCATCTACTCACATGTCGCATACAGGCGTGAAAGTTGTGGGCTGTGTCCTGAATATTATTTGAAATGGAGACAATATCAGAGTATTGCCAGCATATATTACCATAGCAAAACCGTAGGATTTAATCAATCAGGCTAGAGGGGTAACGTACACATTAAAAAGGGTTGGGCTCAAAGACAAGCCCTGTGGGACCCCGCATGGGAGCTTAAAGCTATGGGACCTAAAGCCGTCCACTTCCACGAATTGTTCACGATCTGTCAGGAAGGATTTGAAAAGTGAGAGGGCTGCGCCTGCTATACCTATTTCTTGGAGGCGATTTATCAGGAGGCAATGATCTACCGTATCATAATGGCACAATTTTCAGATTGCCAATGTGGCAGTATTTGTCATGAAAGTATAGATTTGATAATCCATACCTCTTCTGGAATGGTTTTCAGTTTACTGACACGGGTAATGCTACATTTGTGCTTTCTTGTCATCGATCTGTATGGCAAACTTTCTATAATCACTGCCTCCATCTCATCTTATCACCAAAAGGCTCTTTTAAGACCAGGCTCTATATCCTGTCTTTTATGTCCTTTCTTTCGATTTTCAATATTTTCAAACTATCATTTAAAAATAGCAGATGTTCATGAACATTAATGGAAAAATTAAAAGAAATAATAACAAGGTAATTGCTCTTCTAATTTTTAAACAAGTGTCAGTCCAAGAAAATCCTTTAAAAGATCATGTACTCCATAAGGGCAACAGAAAAAGACAAAAGAAATATTGAGAAAATTGAAAGCAGCTCTTTACTATTACAACTTATGGACACACAGGGCAACGGGTTCTTGAATGGCACATGACCATGCTGTGCTGCCTTGTTCATCACAGCAGCTGTCCTGCTGCGGCGCTCATTATGAATGCCAATACTCTTGCGTATGTAATCATAATGGAATGCCGTACATGCACTATTTTATGATCAAGAGTACATTGTTTAATTTTCTATAAAATTGTTATAATGTATTGAATGGCATGAAAGTATTGGTTTATTTCACATATAATCACAGTCTTGACAAAGCTCATCCAAGGGGAAAACACATTTTGGTCTGAATTCATGTACTACTTTTTAATGTCACAAGAACTGAATAATTAATATTGCCTTATAGCCCGCTGCCTAGGCCTTTAGCAAGTGGTATAGCCTGAGGCAAAAGGGCTATTAGATCATTCAACCCACTGAGGGTAGAACGTTCTAAATTCAAAAGTCAACCATTAGAATGTTGGAGCTCCAGGCTTATACCTGCCATTATTGGCCCTTGAGCCACTCCACTGTCTTCAATGGACCTCCCAACATTCCACTGTTCTAATATGGAATTCATTAACCTTTATGTATTAATACATTTGCAGAGATTCAATTTGCCATGTCTCTGCATAAGGTATGTGCAACCTGCTTCTGAGAGTCTGGATAGAATTGTGGTACTCCAAATGTTTGTATGGTCTATAGCTGGGATGACAGGATTTACATTGGTTTCCCACTGCTTATAATTACCTCTTGTTTGGATGTTTAAACATTATGGGGTATATTAGGAAGAACGGCGTTAAAATTATCGCCGCTTTAGCGGCAGGAAACTGCAGCTAAAGCGGCGATAATGGGCTTGATAATATGCCCTTGAGAATACCAATAGAAGCCCATGTTCTGCTTTGATCCTGGGCTTCTATTGGAATTCTCAAGGGCATATTATCAAGCCAATTTTAACGCCGTTCTTGCTAATATGCCCCTATATTTATTAAATGTAAAGATGGGTAGAGTGAAAAAAACAAAAACATGGCCGCTGAACCCGCATAGTGTGAAGCCTTATTGTGTAACTCTTCACCCCCATTTTACTTCTGTATTAGTTAGACCTGTCTGTGGGGTCAGCACTTTTGATGGAGTATCTGCAGGTGACAGTCCAAGCAAACGCTGCAGTTCTCATTCATGAAAAGCTGCAGTTAAGGTGACTCAGATTAATCCCTTCTTTATGTTTAGCTCTCTCAGTGACCCAGAGTAAACGCAGATGGATCCTGCATAGAATTGTTTCATAGTTAATTGTTTGATATGCCTCAACCTCGTGGTAGTCCTAAGAATGTAGTACTTGTGGATTTACAAATATCACGTAATTAATGGCAGATAAACCCTTTTGTATTTTTCTTTTCTGCACAATCCAAGAGTTTAAATAAATATGATATTCAGAAGTCTTCAGGGGCAGATATACTAAGTGCATGTCCTGCTATGGTGATTTGTGGTCCTGTGTATCATTTGCCAAGTTTGGCAAGACTTTATTGGCTTCCAATTCATCATGTCTGACATGTCTGCTTTTGTGAGCGTTAACCATCGTGCAATGTTTGAATCAAGCCAAATGAAAATTATCTGTCCCAATTTCAAAAAGCTGTTTATCTGGTGCTAGCTCTGCATCAATGATTGAAAAGCGGAAATATTTGGAAAATAGAAGGCTCGACCTTTTCACTGTGCAAGCAGACATTATTTCCTGTAGCCAAATAGAGCTGAGCCAAACTTTTGGGCTGTGGGTTCTACTTGTGAAAAAGTTTTTTCACATTTGGACCTCTGGTTTCGTTCCTCTTCTGTGGTGTAAGGCTCCTAAATGGAGTCTCACTCACTGTAATGCTCTTTGACCGTAGGTATACCCTGCAAACTCCAGTTCCCCTTATTTTTAGTACAAAGCCATGTACCTGTGGACTTCTCAGATAAGGGGCTCTTGGGAGGTGACAGATGGACACATTCTAAATTGTAAGATTTTGTAGTCTGATTCATACTGTAGCTAAGGTCTTGTAATTAATTTGGATAACAAAAGAGAATTTAGATTTCGTTTTAGGTAAATGTATGATCTTTACTGTTTTTCACGTCATTGCTTTCTAAATTGTATCAAATTGTACATTTCGACTGCTTGAAGGACCACAGCCAGCTTCTTGTCTGAATTGTTCTGGGTCTGGAACCCACATTTGAATTTATATTAGTCTCCAACTAGTGAAGTTTGCTCTTGAGCTGTGTAACTCAGTGAAGGTAATTGCTGTGTTCCCTAGATGGCCTGCAGATCAAAAGTCTCTAAGAACACTAGGCCCATTCCTGTAGGTATTTACGTTTGTGCTGGAGGAAGTGGGTGCAGTTATGAATTTCGGAGTCTGTAAACAGCAGCTCTCATTTTGTTTAATATTTATTTATTTACTTTTTTAGGTCGAACCTATAGCGGCAGCGCGCATGCGCTGCTCGCTTTGCGAGGCATGCAGTATTCAGTATGGCGTGGAAGCTCCGTGGAAGCTCCGCCCACTCTCCGCCCATCTTTTTCATTGGCTTAGGTCCTAAATGCTGCCTTCCGATTGGTTTTAGGCTTGTCCTATTGCATTGCAAATGCTTGTTTTTAAATGTAGTTTGTGCTTCCCGCCGCACTGAGGAGGAGTAGAGAGCTGGCACAGGATGGTAGAGTGTCTGTGTAGAAGCATGCACAGTCATTTAAATTTTACATGCGCGGGATGCCCGGTCGCTAGTTACATCGTACACATGCGCGCCAGAAGGTCGGAACGCTAACGCTGTGACGAACGTGAGAACACCATAACCACTGCACTTGCGTTCTGTTGCTATGGTGAAGTTGATCACCGGAAGTGATGTCGATACATGAGCGAGTGCTGCCCGGGCTTTTTGAAAACGTATGTGCTGGGAAGACTGATGGTCCCCGAGCGCTGCTTCACCATCCAGGGGTCACAGGGAGACATCATTAATTGCCTTGCTTGCAAAAGGTATTTTTTAACCTATAATTTTGGTAAACGTTACGTTATTAACAAGCGCCGAACGGCTTTAGGGGTGGCTGGCTGCCTTTCCCCTCCTGAATTGGTGGTTATGACTGGCACTGCTCCTAAAATGGGTGCACGGGACTGGTGATCAACGCCCAGCAAGCGTCACTGCTACAACTAATGTCACCCGCTCGAGGAGTTAGAGGGATGGCATGGCAGAAGACATACATACATTATTACCAGTGCTTTAAATGGGCCGGTACTGAGTGACACTTCTTTTTATTTTGAGAGGGAGAGTACCAGCACTTCTCGGAAACAAGCAGGTACTCTGCACTTCTATTTTTCCATTTCAAGCACTGATTATTACAGGTACATCCACGCACGCCTAACATTCCATCCAGTGATGTTACTTTACATCGACCACCCCCCACGCCCTCTGTGACATTACAGAAAGGCGTATGGATACGTACCAATACTACATACTAATATCATTTACACACGTTCCAAACCCTCCCCACCAGTTTTGTTTATCCAGACATTCGGGTTCTGGTACATCTGATTCTAGTACCTGGGTGCAAGGTGTGTAAAGGACTGGTTGAGCGAGATGGCATGTACAACAGCAAATCGCTGCTTGCAGATTATGAACCCTCCCAAACACCATTGCATAATTAGCATTTTTATGACTATTGCAGCTTTGCCGTAATTTTTTAAAATATTTCTTGGTTTCCTGATTACATTACACTGTCTATTAACTGAAGACTTTAGGCACCATGGCATTCTATTTATGGCCTCAAGGCTGCCAAGGACAGACTCCCTGCTTCACCGTCAGCAGATGGGAAGGTTGGAGTGCATGGACCACTGGCTCTTAGTCTCAGCTTGTGAGTATACCACAGGGCCACTGGCATTATGCAACAAGGGAGGACCAAATGATGCAGTAGGGTTGACTAAATTCAACAAGAAAAGGCAAGTTGTGCAGAACATTTTGTGATAATGTTACTTCGTTATTTTGGCATTTGTACCCATGTTAACATGGTCTGGGCAAAGGTTTCACCACATTAGTGCGAGTCTGACATCCAAATACAGCAAAGAGCAACTGAAAGGTGACCAGTCAACCTTTGCTAAGGGCTCCTCTGCACGACAACACATTTTTAGTAACTTTTGATGCATTTGTGGTTAACTACATGCTTTCCTGCAACATTCATCGCGCCATGGGCGCTTTCACTTTCCAAGCAGCCCGGGACAATTGCGGCCGCTTCTTTAAAATGAAATAGGTCTCGCATTTACAAGAGTTTGAGCTATTGGCATTGTAAATAACAATGCCATTTATTTATGTGTTAATTATCAAAACAGATAAATAAAAGGCATTGTCATTTACAATACCAATAGCTTAAACTCTTGCAAATGCGAGACCTATTGCATTGCAAATGCTTGTTATTTTGTTTATCTATAAAGCACACATGTATCACCCAAAAGTATCATAGTGCCAGGACAGGACACAAAAAAGCAAGGATGAACAAAAGGGGAAAAAAGAAAACCAAGAGGGGGCTGGAGTTAGCAGAATGACCACATTTTAGACTTTTATGAAAAGTCAAAAGTGTGAGGTTTATCCCAGTTCAAGGGACAGCTCATCCCAAAGTTTGGAACCTAAGAGCAAAACACTCTGGGGCATATTCACAAGGCAATATCGCTGAGTTAGCTGCACTTTTCTGCCGTTAGCGACAGCTTCCTGGCGATAGCAGCTGCTAATAACATCGCCAACGATGTTAGCGAAAACTAACGCTAATCATATGCAATGTAGGTGTTCCCGTGTTAAAACGGACGCTAACCCCACTTCGCGATATTGTCAACGATCGCCCGGACCGGCGATATGTTAAAAAAACAGCCGCTAAGGCCCGTTAGCTGCTGGGACTTAAGACCAGAAAATAGCTGGTCTTAAAAATGGGGATAACACTTGGGGCCACATCCCAGCAGGTTTTGGTGCTGGACAGCACTGCAAGCATTGTTGCAGCGCTGCCCTGCGACAAAACTACAGTGCAGGAATGCACACCATCAATAAGATAGTGCGAATCCCTGGGCCCCAGTCATGAAAAGTGTTGCAGCGCTGCGACAAGACAGCGTTGTAACACTTCTCACTATGCCCTTCTTGCGACAGCATGGATGAGCTGTAGTCACTGGACAGCGCTCCATGACTCAAGTAATGACAGATACGTCAGGAATCCTGACGTATCTGTCTGCGCTAAAGACACACATTGCTGCAGTTGTATCACAACCATGACGCAACTCCAGCAATGCATGGGGCCAGTCTATCCCTGTGGCACTGCGTCACCCTCATGCCTGCCATCAGGCAGGTGGAAGGTACTGACGCAGTGCCATTCATGAAGGGTGCCCGAATGCCGGCGCTGTAGGAGATCCATCGGTGGTGGTTGTGCGCTGCGGTGTCATCGTTTGGAAGCATTGGTGGAGTGTTGGTGCGGAGGGAGTTGACGAGACGTTCTTTGGTGGCCTTGATCCAGCTGCGAGGGGGTGCGATGATGGTGGTGGGGTCCGGTGGGCAAGGTGAAGATGTGATGTTACCAATGATGGTCAGTCCAGGAGAGTCCGGTGTTGTGGCTGTAGTTGAAGTTCCCGCTGGCGGAGGTGATGTGCTCGACCGTGCGTCCTGCTATGTGGCATGTTGAGGTGACTTGCTGCTTGCGTCTGATGTAGGGGACCTTCCCCAGGAGGGGGTGGTGTCCTGGTCACTGGGGTTGTCCAGGTGGAGCTTGAGTTCACCGAGTAGGATGTCGTCGGTGGATGGGAGACCCTGGGGTGCAATGAGGTCTACAATGGTATTGGAGAATGGGGGGCGTTGGGCCCAGGGGACCTGCACATGATGGTGCCGCAGAGGATGTGCTTGGGCTTGGTCCGGATCTGGGAGTTGAGCTGGTCCATGGTCACCCTTGGGTCATTAGAGTGCGTGGTCAGTCAGAGTCTGCTTCTGTAGGTGATGGCAATGGCTCCTCCTTGATGGTCGGGGTGCTCCTTGCGGGGGATACTGCAGCCGTCAGTGATGGTGATGGCGATGTTCGGTCCGGAGCAGAGGTTGATCCTGGCAGGCGAGGTGGCGTCCAGGGTATATGGCGAGGAGGGTGCTGGCGTCATAGTGGTGGAGTATCCAAGAGGAAGGCTCCTTGGTGCTGAGCGCGGCCCAGGGGCAGACCGACACAAACGGCGTAGCCTATGGGTTGCCTTTGGCATGGGAGATGACCATTACAATGGAGGCAGTACATCGTTAACAACACAACTCCGACAACACAGGTGCCTTTACATCGCATTTGATTACAACCCATTGTGAGGTCAGTAATGGGGTAATTTAAAGTTTTTAGGGTGGGTATGGGTTTCGGATGTAAAATAAGAAAATTGGGGTGTGTCTTGGGGTAAAACATGAAAATTGGGCTGTGCATTTTGGGTAAAATATGAAAATTGGGGTGTGTTTTGGGGTAAAATATGAAAATTGGGATGTGTTTTTGGGGTAAAATATGAAATTTGGGGGGTGTTTTTGGGGTAAAATATGAAATTTGGGGTGTGTTTTGGGGGTAAATTATGAAATTTGGGGTGCGTTTTGGGGGCTCAAAAAGGAATTCCAGGGTTCACAGTTGGGTTTGGGGTGCAAAGGTTAGTTTTGGGTTGCACTCACTGACGTGGGAATAGTGATTTTTATGTCTCCGCTATGCAACACCTACCCTACTGTTGCAATGTGCCTAGTATTAGTATGCGATGTTATGTCATGCGTCGTAACTACACATGTGCTTTTGGCACACGAGTGGTACGCCCACTGTGCATGTGCGCACAACGGCCGCCATTGAGAAATGCTGGGGGGGCGGGACAGCTGTGAGGTGGTAAACGCCAGAAAGAATACTGGATGGGACGTGTACGCGGGGATGTGTGTGTGAGCGGGTGTTGTAAATATTTCAATGAGGGAAGTCTTACCTCGAAGCCGGGCCCCGTGTCTTCGTAGCTCCTGCTCTCCTGCGTCTGCTTCCAGGAAAAGGAAGTAGGCAGTCAGGCTCCTTCCCCTGAGTCAATCACAATGCTGCGATGCGGCGGTGGGATTGGTAATTGGCAACGGGACAAGTCATGCAGCCAGGGGCCGGAGAGGTGGGCATTTTCTCCATACAGGCTGTAATGCAGCCTGCATTGCGAACAGGGAAGAGCGCATGACTGTTTTGAGCGGACTGAGTGGGCCGGCCAAACAGTCATTGCGCACTTGAGTGGGCATGCCAATCCGCCCATGCCCTGCTTCCTGTTTGGAGCAGTCCTACCCACCCTCCCACCTCCTGAGGATACATAGCATGATTACATCAGTCAGTTATACCTTGTTTCTCCCTTTTGAAACTGTTTTTTTGGCTTCTCTGAGCCTGCGCTTCCCACTTTCTGCCGCTGCTGCCCCTGCAGCCCCGCCCCCCTGTCCTCGCCCATTCCCGCCTCCCAGCTGATCGTTCCTCCCCCTCCTCTACTAAATGGCAGCCACCGCGCCGTTGCGCGCAGCGGGCGCGCCACTGGCGCGCGCCTAGCAAGCCCGTCTGCGCCTCTCCGCGACCTGACTGCGACCAGTGCCAGGAACCCTGGATCTTGAGCCACCCACTGCTACAGCACAGCCACCCTCCACGCACTCATCCACGGAAAACTCAGAGACTGCCAACAGGCCTCGCCAAACACGACCCATGGCCAGTTATCCTGCCTCCACTGCCGCCAGACCTTAACCACCACCCCGGCCTCCAACACATCCGACGCCAGCACCGGCAACACCCTAAGATGCATCCTCCTCAACGTGCGCTCCGCGCACAAACACCCCGTGGCCCTACTCGCTGCCACAGACGACATCCGCACCCTCCTGGACCAAGGCCACTCTGCAGGCCTCATCCTACTCGACCTTTCAGCGGCCTTTGACAGCGTCTCCCACCGCACACTAGTTGCCAGACTACACGACGCCGGCATACAAGGAACAGCCCTAGACTGGATCCGATCAGTCCTCACCGGAAGAAGCCAAAGGATCAGACTGCTACCCTTCCTCTCCGATCCCACGTAAATCACTTGCGGAGTCCCACAGGGGTCATCTCTGAGCCCGACCCTCTTCAACATATACATGGCCCCCCTCCCCGCCATCGTTCGACAACACGGCCTCAACATCGTATCCTACGCTGATGACACCCAGCTCATCCTCTCCCTCACCAAAGACCCTACCAACTCCAGACTCAACTTCCAGAAGGGTATGCAAGACATCGCAGTCTGGATGACCGACAGCTGCCTGAAGCTCAACACCGAGAAGACCGAAGTCCTCATCCTTGGAGCCACCCCTTCAGCATGGGACAACACCTGGTGGCCGACCGCGCTCGGAAGCCCATCTACCTCCTCGGACCATGCCAAAAACCTCGGCCTCGTACTCGACTCATTCCTCACCATAAACCGACAGGTCAATGCCGTCACCTCCAGCTGCTTCAACACCCTCTACATCCTCCGCAAGACCTTCCAGTGGATCCCCCCGGAGTCAAGGAAGACAGTCACCCATGCACTCATCACCAGCAGACTGGACTATGGAAACACACTCTACTCCGGCATTAACAAGTCCCTACTCCGCAAACTCCAGACATTACAGAACACCACCGCCAGACTCGGCATCCCCCGGCACGAATACATCAGCCAACACCTACGAAGTCTCCACTGGCTCCCCGTGGAGCAAAGAGTCACCTTCTAAGTCCTCACTCACGCCTACAAATGCCTACACAACAACGGACCGAAATACCTCAACGTTCAATGACAGAATCAACTTCCACGCACCCAAAAGAAACCTCCGATCTTCCAACCTCGCACTGGCTGAAACCACGCGCATCCACAGAGCCAGAGCAGGCAGAAGATCCTTCTCCCACATTGCAGCCAAGACCTGGAACGAGCTGCCGGCAGACATCAGACGCGACCCCTCCCTGAACACCTTCAGGAAGACCCTCAAGACATGGCTCTTCGGCTAACAGATCTGCGCCCCCCCCCTCTGCGCCTTGAGACCCTCACGGGTGAGTAGCGTGCTTACAATTCCCCTGATTGATTGATTGATTGAGTTATCTTCATGTGATGATTGTTCCTCTTCTGCACTGCTTGAGGCAGTGGGGCAACGCTCTTCCGCCATTGTAGTAGTGCCGCCACTGGGGGTGCGTCATCTACGTGTGATAGGCCTGAGCGACTCGCCCCCCGGCTCTCCTGCACTACGCGTCCCACCTTCTCCTTACCTGGACATTGACACCGTGGCGTACTCCACTGCACTCTCTCCAAATCTGTGACTCAGCCAGCAGGAGCCTCAGCCCGGTGTGATTTCACTAGGCTGGGTACAGCAGTCGCCGCATAGTCCTCTGGTGGACCTCCAGATGCAGTTGACACAGCAGGGCCCCCTTAGGCGTGAAGTTGCAGTGCTCACGCCACACAAGTTCGGCGTAGCACAGGGACCTCACCCTCCACAGCATACGGACAGTCCAACATCATGGGGCCTGTGATGCAGGGAGACGGCACACAGCGTTGGTAATCCCCTTCGTGCACCCTGGTGTAGTGGTGGATTGTAGTATGCGATGCGAAACTCATCACGTTGGTGCGCAGGAGCGCCTCTACCATTGACAGCTCCAAGGGTCGCAAGGTGGTCTTCTCACACAGGTCAGCAACGTGTCTCCATGCGACCTGCCAGACTTCACCAGCAGGTACGGGCGATCGTCGCGCCTCAATGTCTACTGCCACAGCACATCGACTCCACAGCTCCTCCACATCCCGCTCCAGGCGCAGGTCCGACAAGGTATCCAGGCTCCAGACGCAGGTCCAGCAAGGCATCCAGGCTCCAGACGCAGGTCCAGCAAGGCATCCAGGCTCCAGACGCAGTTCCAGCGAGGCATCCAGGCTCCAGACGCAGGTCCAGCAAGGCAACCAGGCTCCAGACGCAGCTCCAGCAAGGCATCCAGGCTCCAGACGCAGGTCCAGCCGCAGGTCCAGCGAGTCATCCAGGCTCCAGACGCAGGTCCAGCGAGGCATCAAGACTCCAGACGCAGGTCCAGCGAGGCATCAAGGCTCACATCCTGGTCATCCTGGATGTTGGCTGGCTTACAGGGGTTGTTGAAGTGTGCTGCACTTGGCCTTGGCTGCTCCATTCTGCATGTTATTGTTTGTTATGCCTATTTTCTATTGGGGGTTGACTGATAGGCTATTTTTTGCATTAGAGGCAAGAAAGCTCACGTTTGGCTGACTAACGTGAGTTTTCTTGCCGCTAATGGGCCTATCGCTGGATTTCTCCCGCTAACGCCGGAATTCCTATTGCCATCGTGCTAATGTTAGCAGCAGTTTTCATCGCCTGACCCTGATACTATCGCCATGTAGCAGCGGCTTGGTAATACTCCGCTAACATGGCGATAGTTTTCAGGGTTAGGCGGCGATAACAAAACTGCTGCTAACTAGCGTTAGCGATAGTTATCGCCATTTCTTGTGAATATGCCCCACTGTGATTCTTCCTGTAGCACGTCAACAACTGGAACAGTATTTTGGGTTCCTGCTGATAGAATGCTCGGCAAATTAAGCAAAGAGCCTTAAACAGAATGTTCTGCTTGACTGAAATCTAGTTTAGATTACTTTGAGTTTTGGAGATACGGATACATTTTCACAAACCAGTTACTAGCCATATCTTCACCCCTCTGAAGTTTGTTAATCTGTGCTTTAGGAGTGCCAATTTAGATAATGTAGGCATAGTCTAAGTGAGAAAGGATTAGTGAACTGACCACCAGGGGATGGGAAAGTCATAATTTTTTTCAAATCTCTGACAAGCTGGAAGCAGCAAGTTTGTAAATTTGGAAGCCAAAAGAAAGATCTTAATCAAACCAGATTCCTAAGTTTTTAACCCTCTGTGCGGTGATGGGTAAACGTCCCATGCAGGTGAGCCAGGGGGCACTGAACCAATCCCTATAGCCATCATCAATGATCAAGATTTTGGTCTCATTTCCATTGAGCTTCAACAAGAATTTCTGATCGTAATGCTATCAGCCTGAGCAATAGAAAGAGGGTTGGTTCATGTCTCAATTGCCCATCAGGAAGCCCCTTAAAAGTTTCAGAGAGAAAAGGGAAGGCCTGGGGGAGCAGAGAAAGCAGAGCAGAGTTGATGTGACTGCATGGTCAAAATAATCACTATTTCGAATTTCTCCCAGCATGCTGGGTTATGGAAGGAACGTCAGTGACTGACTCTACTCTGAGGAAAACAAAACAGTGATGTGTGGATTGTTTGAAGTCATCACAGCCACTGGTAATTATTCTGGCTGCATTGTAGCCCATTGTTTTTTTAGCCCACCATGCCACCTCAGGAGGGAACCAGTCATGTGCAGCTCAGCCTTTGTCCTGCTCCAATAGGAACAGTCTAGCCCATTCTGCCAGGCCAGGTCCCCTCTGAGTGGGAATGCAACAAACGCAGATTGATTTCGGCCCATTTGGACCCTGTCAGTAGAGTGCAGCTGGAGTCCAATGGCGCAGTGAGTACGGGACCCATGTTTGGGCAAACAAATTCTTAAGTTTTTCAAATTGCTTTGAATCTACAGAAAAATCAGAGATAATCTAATGTAAAAGAATTTAGACAGCAGTATAGATAAAATATCAGAAACGGAGAACAGAAGGAAATGGGAGATTTTTGGGATAGATCTGATTTTGACCCAGTATATAAGTGGGCAAAACTATTTTGGGCATTAATTGGCAACTTTTAAAGCATTAGAAGAACAATTGTAGTTCTACTACTTACCAGACCATATATATATATATATAACAAATATGTATAAATGTAATGACAACACTCAGCTAGAATTTGAAATGTTAGACAGCTGATTCACAAGTTGTATGCTGAGAAAGGAGAATGTGATACTCGTTGGGTGTATGTATGTATGACAATGTAATCCTGCCCTAAAAAAATTAAACTGAGAACCTAATAAGATCTATAAGTGAATAAAACGAAATTCCACTCCGAAATCTTGGCTTCTCTACATACTCCACTTACTGAGGTGTTATGAATAAAAACATTGCTCCTGATTCACAAAGGACCTCCGCACTCTTGGCAGAGACCTAGCAGTCGTGGGGGAGTCTCTGCTCTCGGGGCAGAATCTCCACAATGAAAATTCTCATGAGTGCGGACACTCCCCAACGATTGCGTGGTCTCCACCAAGAGTACGGAGGCCCGTTGTGAATCAGGCCCATTATCTATGATTCATGGAGAAGGAGCATGCAAACATTGACTAACAAAAAAGCGATTTGTTCCTTCCTGAGGCTTGAACAAGGTACCGCTGGGTTTGCCCTTCGGTTGTAATTGGGTCTGACATCCATCACCTATAAACATTACAGGGCTTATCCTTTTGAGCTTATTCCCGGGACAATTGTAGGTCCGTGATATCTGAGATACCGGTTGTTAAATATGGGTAAAAGAAAGCACTTGGCCACAGTAGGAAAATCTTTCCCCTGACAAGGTGCAAACATCCCCACTAAAGTACATTACTGGAGCCATGGGAGCCACGAGAAGCAGATCTCTACTGTTGAGGAAACCCTGTTAACAGGTGGGGGAATTGAAATGCCCGTAGTAACAACAGCATATGTCCTTACCAGCGGCCCTGATACCCGTGGAGATACTACAATAGGGAAGGGTCCTAGTAGGGAGAATGAATGAGAAGGGGGCAATAAGGCCACCATAATATCGAAGGGGACACAAGCTAATGTCACTGACACTTCTGGAGGCATTTCTGGAGGCATAACAGGCATCTCAACTGGGAAGGAAGTTAGGAAGGAGGACAGAGGGGAAAGGATTAATAAGGCAAATGGGTGTATACAATATCAAGATGACTGCGTCTCCCCTGCCAAATCCACCTCCCCCTCACCTAAACGGGTCAAAAATCCCCGACCCCACTGCAAAACCACCATTCCTAGAGGAGATTTAACTAGGAATAAGGAGGGTAGTACTCAAATACAGGGATCGGTCCAAATAGAAACAAGTGCAGGATCTATTCTCTGAGGCCCTAATTATAACACAATCATCGGAAAATTAGATGCTTTAATTGAGGCTTTTAAAAACCTCGATCAGCATGTAAAAGACACCATGGGGACAATACAATTCAGACTAAAGAAAGTCGAAATAAGAACTAATTCCTGTCTGAAACTCTTGACTATTTTTTCCACAGGCCAAAACCAGAAGGCCCCCTGTAACACAGATTCCCTCCCATCCTCTGAAGTACCAGCCGATCCGTCTATTGAGCCTACATCTGACAATATTACAGCAATAGGACCTACCATACATCCTTGTAGTAATATAGGTCCCAGAAATGTAAGAGAGTTGGAGAGGGATATGATGAGGACAGGAGATGGAAACAGGAATAGTAGCGAGACCAGAGCTGCTGTGGCCACACCAGCCGCTATTAATCAACCTGGAGAGCTAGTTGAATATACCCCTGATCGCCTGGATCTCCCTCTGGCAGCTGTCCCATACGTAGTAGTTCTGACCAACGTCCCCTTCCTCCCCACTAATAATAAGATAATTGAATTTCGTTGAGAAACAAGTCCCTGAATTGGCTGGGCGTTAGAATGGGTTTAACTGACCATCTATTTAATGATTTCAAGATGGTAAGGAGAGTTAAGTGGGTAGGGAGAGGGAATAAAAACCAGAGTGGTGACTGTGTGGTACTGAACTTTAGATCTTCCCAGCTGGTGGACGCAGTCCTGACCAGGACTGGGACTTCCGGCATTCACGGAAATGGTATTTCCTGTCGCCCTCTTGGCTATTTTTATAACCCTCTATGTACAAGAAAAATGTATCCCCACAGCCCAGGTTCGAACAGAGACCAAAGTTCCCTAATTTTAAGATTCCAACTTATAACAGGTACCAATGCCTATCGTCGTTAGATGGCCCTGATTGACTCAAGGCGGGGGTTTATCTACCTGGAGAAGAGAAGCGGCAGAACAGTTTGGACACCGAAATTCGACTTGGTACTAGCACTAATACGACCTCACTGACATCAAATGAAGACATCTTACAGAGACAACAAATAGTCCCTCACTTAGACAATAGTAATGAGCAATCCCCCACGACAGACAATTGTTTACAGAAACTAGCACAACCCAAAACCCAGTCCCTTGGCTGTATGTTCTGGAACGTGGCAGGTTTATGTCGCAAAATACAGACCACAGAATGGCTAGATTTTAAAGGCAATTAACCAATGATTTGCCTTCAAGAGACATGGCTCACAGAGGCCATCCACATAAACGGGTATAGGACATACTTTACACCGGCCATATCGTCATCTCATGGCAGGGCAAAAGTGGGTCTGTGCACTTACGTGGTAAACACGTTACAATTTTCAAATATCGTATTTATCACAGATAATCCATACTTCCAATTAATGGTATGTAATACGAAAGGAAGTGCCAGTCTAGCGATAATCAACTTCTATAACAATGCCACTGTGGGAGTAATAACTGAGGTCGTACAGGAAATAAATAACGACTTAGAACGTCTTATTGCTGGTAATAAAAAGTATATGACAATTCTATGGGGGGGGATTTTAGCAAATGTCAGTGTAATGCTCAGTTGGGCAAAATGTGTGGAAATACATATATAGAGGATATAGAGCAGTCACACTTTACACAGTATATATGGTGATAAAATAAATGAATTAATACTTAAATATGACTTAACATTTGCAAATGAAATCTCAATACCCTATGCGTATCGAAAGAAAACTTTTAATGGGTCCACTAACAACAGCATCATTGAACATGTTTCATTGTCAAATCACTGTGCCGGCTCTATTTTTAACTTTTGTACCTACTCGATCTCATTAAGCGATCACTTCCCTTTGAGCCTTCAACTATTGACTGCACCTTTTTTTAAACATAGTCATGATAAGGTTATACCACAGGTAGAGGCGATTGAACTGGTACGGCATAATGGCTATACTCTACGTTGGACACAGATTAATCCAAAAGAAATCCTTAAACAGCTATTATCCAATAACAAAGAGGACTTTGATTTATGTTTAAATGACAATACACCCTCTACTAAAATCATCCTGGCCTTTCCCGCCATTTCAAAGGATGTAAAGGAGAGTCGCTTTGCTACTAGAGAGAAGACAAAAAAGGGACAAAAAGGATAGTTTGACGTTCTTTGCAGCAAAGCCCACAAGCGCTTGAAGGAAGCGTTGCATAAAACACCAAGCAGTAATAGCGAAGTACACCAATGCAGAGTAGAATACAAACAGGCAGTAAAGAGGAGGAAATTACACTTAAGAGAGACTGCCTGGGAATCTCTGCAGGAGGCTGGGGCTAGTAATGATGAGCGAGCATTCTGGAAGTTAATTAACTCCTCACCATGAAAGGGAAGATGTGTCCCCTAAAATCAAAACTTCAATCTTGGAGAGTGAATGGATTAGCCATTTTGTTGGTATCTATACCGCACTGGCCACAACAAATCCGCAAGAGCAGGGACAAACGGATAACGAGAGTGCAACCGCCTCCCAAACGTCCTCCGTCCAACCTTTTGGCTTGGAGGAAGTTAGTAATGCGATCCAAGCCATAAAAACAGTAAAGCACCAGGACCAGACGCCATTCCAGTTGACCTGTATAAGGACAATATCAATTTATGGGGCCCTCTGTTGACTCAAGTACTCAGGTCCTGTTGCACAGTAGGCTTCCTCCCATCTTGGGAAGAATCAATCATTGTACCAATTTTTAAAAAAGGAGACCACATAAACCCAGCGTGTTATAGGCCAATCTCCTTGATTGATTCCCTAGCAAAGATAGCGGATGTATAATTTTGGAAGGATTGCAGCAGTGGGCCAAATTCCACAGTAAATTGTCAGACCTGCAATATGGCTTTCGACCCGGGTTAGGGACAATAGAGCAGAGTCTCAATCTAAACATGATCATTGGTAAATACGTTAGGATTAAAAAGGGAATGATTTACTTGGCCTTCGTCGATCTTTCATTGGCATTTGACTGCGTAATACACGCCAAGCTCTGGCTAAAATTGAAAGATATGAGGGTAGAGTGGCCAATCATTAGCTTTCTGAGAGATCTATACCCGGGGTGTAGTGCCAAGGTAAGATATGGCTCCGCTGGAGAATGCACTGAATCCTTCGGCATGCAGAGAGGGGTGATACAGGGATGTGTCCTAGCCCCCTTCCTGTTTTCACTATATATAAATAGCATTGAGGAGGAACTCGTGACTGCCTGTAAAGATCTCCCGCAAATAGGTACGCGACCTGTCCCGGCCCTCCTCTACGCCGATGACGCAGTCCTTATGGCCCGCACCCCCTGGCTTTACAGTCACTGCTCACTAACTTTGTCGAGTACATGAAGAAATTGGGCCTCCGAGTTAACCAATCGAAAACCTTTATTATGAAGTGAGGTAAGAATAGCAAGAAATGCAGAAATATAACAATAAATGGAACAAAGATTAGTTCCACTGATACCTTTTCTTACCTCAGAGTCCTATTTGACGAAGATGGGTTATGGAACAAGGCTGTTGAGAACAGAAAAATCCTTTTTAATAAGGCCTGTTGGGCCCTGAGAGGTTTTGCAAGACGATTGGGCACCAAGCTGCCAGACATGATGATGAAGATATATAAAGCAAAATGCATCAGCATAGCACTCTATGGGGCGGGTATATGGGGACACAAGAAATTCGCAGAGGTGCAATTAATAGAAAATTAATTCTTTAGATATCTTTTAGCAACCCCCAAAAGTACATCAGTATACGTACTCCATTCCGAACTTGGTGCCCCTCTTCTTACAAACTTAATCTAGTTAGAACCAATCTTGCTGGGGCACAAAATATGGACCTCAGATTACACAGTCTTCAATTGAGCAATAATAGCCGATTGCCTTAAATCAGCTGCATATGCGTGTATTCCAGCATATGCGTGTATTCCAGCAGTTTCTTGGTGATATGGCCCACCCTGAATATTTTGATAAACTGGACACGTTAGCGACTATTAGCAGAAAAACATTGAAAAGGGAGGCTATGATTCACTTGGAAAATCTTAACTTGATAATCGAACTTCCAAAACCTTCTGTTTTAAACAACCAACTGATATTAACTACTTTTAATATACAGCCTTACCTCATAAATGTTTTAAACTTTCGTCATAGGTTTGTCCTTACACGCTTAAGACTGGACATATTCCATAGACTATGTACTTTCCCTACCATGAATGATTGGGCAACACAACTGATAAATTGTCCCTGTGATGACAGGATGTCCCAGAACAATATGCATGTGGTTCTCTTGTGTAAATTTTATTCCCAGTATAGGAAGCGGTATATTTTACCTATTATAAGGCAGCTAAGCTTTACACAAGGTCGTCCTGCATATCTGTTTCTGCAATCACTCACAACACTAGAAATTTGTTGTGGAATGTCATCTTTCTTATGGGCCGTTTTCTATGCAAGACAAAGAATGGCATTAGCTACTACTTGGAACATGGCAATAATATTATATATCTGAGGGGCATAAGCAGCAATGGACCATGGGAAGAACTGAAGCTGGAAGTTAATACGGAGAATACCGCACTATTGCACTTTAATAACTGTAGGAATACGTCTGTATAAAGGCCTAATGGAATTTCTGGCTTCTATAAGCTTTTAATAGCCTAAAGCTCATGTTTTTATCATTTTTTAATGCACCCGATGGTATTTAATTAGATGATTTTTAACATTTTGAGCATACATTTACATTGTTTTTTAATGTATTGAATTGTATTTTATTATACGAAATGAAATTGATGTATGATTTTTCTTTGTATTTGTGGAAATGCTTTTATGGAAGTTTGTTATGACTCCGAATAAAGCTATATGATATGATATGAGTCTTGCTCTAGTTGGCTAATCTCTTCCTTCATGTCCCATACTTTGAAATACATTTCAAATCAATAGTATATTAGCTGCTATTTGCCAAGATCACAGATGGACCAAACATTCTACCTTGATGTGAAATCCAGTTGCAAATTGGCTCTTTGGAAGTTTAAATTATAGCAGGACTCGATTCCTCATAGGTCCAAAATGTTACCTCTTTCTCTTATTTTCTTAATATTCTATTGGTATCAAATAATCTAAAAAGTTCCACCTTGCCCTTCCATATATCTCTGAAACTTTAAGCTACTGGATAGATTTCATCCCTTTTGTGGATTAGCCATTGGTTTTCCAAAATTCTCTAAAAGATAAATAGTGAAGTCACAATTACTCGAATTTCACTTCTTGATATTTTCTTCTTCTTATCATGTAGGACAAGTAGGCTTTTGTATCAGAACTGAATTTACAGGCCTCACATTTGAAGCATTTAGAGAAGCCCTAACCACACTATTTTCTCTGCTTGAAAATGACTTCTAGGTAATTTATCTCTCTGAGAGGGTATCTCCTCTTAATATATTATTAGATTTGTCTTTTACTAAGTGCTCCATAGTTGTATCAGTCTGGAGAACTTCCTAATGTTTCTTAAATATTCTCCACAAAGTTATGACAACTCTACTGTACATAATAATGTATCTAGGATTAAGGGAATCACTTTCATTACATCTCAAGGTGTTGCATGGAATGGCTCATATCATGTAGTTATGATACAATGTTGCTTCATTATGCATCTGAATCCATTAACATTTTTAAAAAAAAGTCTGTAAATATTTTTAGAACAAAACTTGTTCACAAGAGTTGAACATACAAACATATTGCTAGAAATGATTGAGATCAGCTTGGAAAACAGAGTATTTCTGTTCGGCACAGAGGCTTACAAACAAATGAGTGGGAACGTGATGAGCAACTCCTTTGCCACGAGCTATGGGAATTTTGCCTTGGGCTGGTGGGAGAAAGAGTTTTCCTGAGCTGAAAGACACAAAACATTTATAAACATGATTATCCTCTATCTATGTTCCATGGGTGTATTATTAGTAATATGTGATTGAGCACAAGGAGACTTTGAGCATGCTTTAAGAGCTTGTACTGCAGCGTCTATAATAGTTTTCTAACACACTTTATTAAGTTGACAATGCGTGAAATTCTTGAACACTAAAATATTTGTTGAACATGGAAAGTTCAAGACCACCTTATTTAGGAGAAGTACTGCAACAAATAGTGTCCTACGTGCTGACAGTTAACATAACAGAAATCTCAAATAGAGAATACATTATAGACAAATATTAAAGATTTCATTATTAGAGTCAGAAGCAATAAACACTGTCAAGGTTAATAAACAGAGATCCCCTATAACATGTTATCCAAAAAATGTGGATGAGAAAGCACACATGAGAGCCTTGAAAAAGAAGACTGAAGGTCTTTTGACAACTATGAAACAAAGATCACTTGATAAACAGCAGGATGGAAAAATTAGCCTCATCACAACATCCTGTAAGGAATCTTCATAAATTAAGGCAAGGCATTGAGCAACAACTTTGAAACCACCCAAATTTCACACATCAAAAAGCACCCTCAATTGCCAACATGAATATTCAGTCCCTTCAAATTTCAAAGTCACAGTCAATTCAAATATTTATTGAGAATTGCATGACCGTTTTGGAAATGCTGCAGCTGTATAACTTGGAAACGTGGTGCAAATACAACAATATGTGGCTGAGGGAAAGAAATTAAAGATCAATAAAAGGATGGCAGTCTATTCGTGCTGAAAAGATATAAAATCTGGCTGGTGCCTAGGGTGGCAGGGGATGAATTTCTAACCCTCAGATGCAAGGACTGAGTTCAATGCACCAACATTGAATTAGAAAACAAGTTGGACTGCAGCCCTTACACTAGCCCACTCAGCAATCCTCTGCAGGCAGTGTTTTCTGGTTACTATCAGTACCTTTAGACATCATCAGGGACACAGAAGCAATTTAAACAATCTTTCATTTATGAGTAACACATTCAAACATGGCACTAAGAAATGGGGGCACTTAATTTAAAATGTTTTTTAAGTCCTCAGTCTAGTGCATAAAACATGAACAGTAACCACACAGAATGCAAAAATAAAAGCAGTTAGACAGGTAATAGTCAGCAAAAATGCGATGAATGATTGAAGAATCTTAGTGAGTTTCTGAAATTCTAATACCCTAAAGGTAATTTTATGCCCTATGCTAAATTGTAGCTAAAGCATTAAATAGCAAACTTGCCTATCGAGTCTTAGAGTTTCTATGGATGGATCGCTCATCATACTTGTGAATACCTAGATTCAGCTATTCTTCACATGATTCTGCTGAGGAATCACAAATATGTGATTTTATCTCATGTTTTCAAAATACAACTGGGTTTGGAGACACTAAGGGCCTTATTATGAGTTTGGTGGTCTCACAGCCATAGGACCGCGTCTGCCCCCACCAGCCGCCCACAGCATTGGCGGTCCAAAGACTGCCTTATTACGAGTTGACCATGGAGCGGCGGTGTGGAGGCAGGCATCTTGTGCCAGTGGTGAGTATTTTTCACAACTATATCGATGCTTGTGTGTGCATTTCAATTGCAGATGTGTCGGATGCACACAAATGCATGATATAGGTGAAAAAATGCCCAATACCCATTACTGGGGTTCAGCCCATATGTGGGCGGTCCTAGCAATGGGTAGATGGTTCGAAAAGGACTCATCTGAAAAACACGCAAACAGGGTTGTAATACTCGGGGTGAAGATCCTGCTGTGAAGGGGGGACCTGAAGAAAGGAACGACGTCAGAATCTGCCTGGAAGAAGAAGATAGGGGTGAGTACGCACCCCAAATTCATCGTCACTGCCACCTTGAAGCAGGTGGTCGGACTGTTGCGGTACGCTCATGGAACAGGCAACTGACGGCAGTGCAGCGCCCCTGTACTGCCCTGTGGCGGCTGCCTTTCCCCAACCACGAACCTGGCAGTCGGCGATCTGGTGGCTTTCTCTGCAGTCTTGCAGTGGTCTTTGAAAGCAGATTTGCCCAACTCGTAATACGGCGGTTGAATTGCTGAGCTCACCGCGCTTGGACCACCAGTGCCAATACGGCGGTCCAAGGGACCGCCAAACTCGTAATAAGGCCCAAAGACTAATGCAAGACTAAACTAAGATGGCACAAATATGTCAGCTCTATCTACATGTTGACATTGAGCCTTCATCTTTAAAAACAATAAGCTTACACTGTAAGTGCCGATATTGTAATGGCGTTTGCATCCCATTGTCTATAACTGTAAATGTAATTTGCAAAATTTCTATATCAGCTTTTCTAATTCTCTCATCAGCCTCGATTCCTGAGTATTTTTGCAATTCACTGTAAATTGCATAGCCTGCTGTGACTATAAAGCATTTAATTTTAGCTGGATGTGTACCCAGGATGAAACCAGAAAAAGGTATATTTTGATGAATTTGGAACAGGTTCTCATTCACAGCCGTTAAGCTGGAATGCGCCAGCCATCATTGGCACAGCTTACCCACCCTGTGTTGTGGTAACAGTTACAGTCGTATATCTATTATACCTGGGATGTGGGTGGTTAGCTGAAGGACCAGGTGTTTTGGAAATAAATAAATGCTTGTATATAACAGCATCAATGAGCCACAGGGCTGTACCTTCAGGGTGATTTAGTCAAATAGTATGCACCATTTTGAATCATGTCATTTATGTCAACCTTTGTGATTTTTTTTATCTCAGTCACTCTGGAAACTGTGTCAAACTGACTTTTGGAATGAAGGTTGTTTTTATGTCACTCATGGACCCAAATTCCAGACAAGTGGTCTGCTGCATTGTGTTGTTCAGGAAAAGTATTTCTCTGGGAATCGTGCCTGTTCTAAATAGGGCTTCTTTACCTTGAGTTTGACAAACATTTGTTTCCCAAAACCTTTGTCATTAATATTGTTTTCTAATACCCATAGCCTTGTATAGCAAGCTTTCTAGTAAACTCACAGAAGAAGATCAGTTTGTTATTGGTAATAAGGTTGTTTTGGAGCTTTTCTGTTTTATTGGGAAGAATAAAAAGTTGAAGGACCTATCCAGACAGCACTGTTGAAATGAGGGAATGTCTTTAAAAATGAAGGAGACTAATTAAAGGTGGGACCTGGCAGTGTACCCACTGTGTGCAATTGTTTATCCCTCAGGGATAGCTAGCTCAGTGTATGCAGTGATGACCAAAGAGATAGTAGCAATACATTTATTCATAATTATCAGCATTTATTTCTTTTCAAGGGTTGTGTACTCTTGTAAATCTAACATCATATTTTTTACAGTTTTAAAGTCCCATTCATCTGAAAACGCATCTGCTATAATTTTTAAAACATAGAGGGAATCTGCAGGAACTCTATGGGTCCCATTATTTGATATGGAACCTTTTCCTAAATTATGCCATCCAGAACAGGATTGGCTGCGATGTTCACATCATGATGATTCTGTTGTGTTCTGTGAGCAGAAGGTATAGTTGCAGTTTTTGACCCACAGGAAACAGCACAGTTTTATCAGAAACTCAATTTCCATTTAATAATAACAAAACAACAATCAACATGATAAGAAACATTTGAAGGAAAAACACTCATGTAGCAACCCAAAAGTAGAACCACAGTGGTTTTAAATACCTGTCACCAATGGTAAACATGAAGTAATCTGTCTCGACAAATCATTTGTTTCAAAGCCACAGTCATTTTCATGAAGTGCTATTTCTTGAAAGGGCATCATTTAAATTGATGTTGGATCAGTCACGGGTTCATAGTAAGCCACAGCAGTGGCTGAGACCGTTGGAATTGCTGAAATTGCAGCATCATGTTACTCCATGAAATCTGGTACTTGGTGTAAAGCTGGAGCCACAGCAGGCGTGAGAGTCCCCGGAATGGGACTTAAGCTATCTTCATCTTTGTACTCTTCTAGGGATAAGTCCTCGAAGTAGGGAGAAGTTGTGAGGCTCTACTCTGAAGGCTTTTGTTGTCAGAGTCGGCCACATAATACTTTTAACTTGATCAATGGATACCTTTCTGTTTTCTTTTAAAACAGGCAATAAAGGCAAAATTCTGTTCCTTTGCCCTCTACCCCGAGAACTGGAATGTTTGATCTGTCTGTTCGATGGCCCAAATACTAGTTTATCTGGGATATTTTCTTAAACCTATTTTGGGATCCACCAATCAGTAGCTTAAAAGACTTTCTCGTCACTAGTGGCTCTGTGAGAATGCTTCATCATAGACAGCTTAGCTCTGACTTCTTAGCCATTCTGTAGAACAGTTAAACAGTGGTCCAGGTCAGACTTACATTTTTCCGCCACCTGTCTGGATTATCTAGGTCAGGTGCATACATCGATACAATGAAGAAAAGCATCTTGTATGGAGTGCGACCACATAATACTCCGCTAGGAAAATTGGTAAATACTCTTTGGACCCCATACAGATTATGTAGCCAACTTAGTCCTATATTTAACACCCTAGTGGTCAAGGCTTGTTTAATCATATCACTGACTCGCTTTGCTAACCCATTACTCTCTTTTAAAAGAGATACAAGTAATGCCAACATACTCCCATAGCAGACATAGCATCCTTGAATGCTTTTGTGGCAAATGCAGGACCATTATCTGAATGAAAAGTATGAACTGCCCCCATGGCTACTAAACAGTGCAAGTCTTTCGCTACTGCTCGAGCATCAGCATTTTATGTGGGAAAACCTATAAAAATTGGGAGGATGAATAAACAGAGGATTGCCACCAAAAGATGATGTTGTCAGTGGCTGACATAAACATCGGGAGACAGTGTTGTCAGGTTTAGGTGCTTGCCGTGTGATCAGAGGCAAGGCCCTGTGCCCCTCTCTCACAGAGCACTACAGAAGGCAGTGTAGAATCAGGTTCAGAAGCATAGATGGAGGCCAAGTCCTGAGCCTCTCGCATGCATCCCACGGCTGTGTGCAACAAGGATCAGATGCCTATAGAAGATGGGGTACAGGCTCTGTGCCCCCCACTGAGCACAACCAAAAGATGTACACAGACAGGGGTTAAATATTCACAAAAGGTGGTGTATAGTTTCTGGCCAGAGCCTAGTTCCCCCACCTCAACCATGCTGTGCATGGCTGGGTCAGATACCAAAAGCACAGGGCTTGGCATTGCTCCCCACCCCACTGTGCATGGTTGAAGGCATGTGTAAGGGGTTCGCCAAGTTAGGATGGGGTACAGTTTTCCAATCCACACTGCGCATGGATGTAGATCATGTGCAGTTGATGTCAGTCACCCATAGAGGGTGGGACACAGAGTCTGGATGAAGGTGAGGCCCTGCACCCTGCCCTTGCTGCACATGTCCAAACGCTGTGCATAAGGGGTTCAGTCACCCAGAGACTTTGGAGAGCAGATTCTGGCCAGAGTCCAGGCCATGAAACCCACCTCACTGTGCATGCCCAAAGCCCGTACACAGGTTGTCTGTTGTTTGCAGAGGGTAGGGCCAGGCCCAGTGCCCCAATCCTGCTGCACATGGCCGAGGGACATCAGCAGTCAGTGCTGGACCCCCCACAGCACAGGGTCTGGCCAGACGCCAGGGCTGGCACTCCAGCCCTGCTGCGCACAGTGAAGGACATTATGCAGGGTGGTTCAGTTGCCCAGGGAGGGTGAGAAGTTCCTTGCCTGATGCCAGGCCCTGCTCTCCTCCTCTGCTAAGGGGTTTAGATGCCCACAAAGGGTGGAGCCCTGTGACTAACTCTTGTTGCTAATGGGATTTTTGCCATTTTGTTAGGATCTGCAGATTCTTTGCAAACCATAAGTGCAGTGATGGGAAAACCATGTGATAAAATAGGATTTACCTTGGAACACTGAGCAAAGCTGTTTTATTCAAATTGAAGCTAACAATAGGCACTGATTCCAATTAGAATATTTAGTTTTATCTTTTATTAATAAGTTCTTGATAAAACAATGCTCAATGGTTTGGATCAGATGATTTATGTGATTCTGTGGCTGCAGCGTTTAACACAAAATTATGGATTTCCTGCATTTACCATATTTTGCTGAATAATTTACAAAATTTGCAAATTTACAAAACAAGTTGCCTCTAGCTAATACTAAAAGACCAACTGTCTCATAATTTGATTTTCAGCCACATAATTTAGGAAATCATCCTGCATAATTTGGGTCTCCATGCCATATATTCCTAGTACCCAGCCAATGCTAAATGTCTGCAGAGTGGTCTGAGGGCTGTCATTATGATGCTGGAATCTGTATTTTGCTGTGAACTGTGAAATCTGGGTTTTTATATCACCACATTTTGTAAAAGCCCCCACCATGTAATATATCATAAATATGCAGATGTGCAGAGTGTAATATGCAAATAATTTCCACTGTTGATTGGGGGAAGGGCCATGACTCACAAGAAGCTAAGTAACCCATGATGACCCTCCCCTCCCTGGTATAAAATAGCATGTTTATACTCTGTGCATTGCATGTATGGTTTATGCCATACTATTTTCATGTGTACTTGTTTTAACAAAATGCATTTCATCAAACTCAGAATGTAAGGGGTTACATTTGTGCATATGGCAAAATCACACTGGTGAGCACATGCTACAACTAGTAGAGTTATTTTGCTGTGTAAGGTAATAGTTACTTACATTCTGTGAGGCAGTAAAATGTTTTTCCACTGTCAATTGTTCTGAACTGTGGTAATAAAATGGAATTTGACCTGTGCACTGCGGTAATACATGTTTATGCAACATTAGTGTAATTACATGTAATAACATATTTTATTAGGTCATGTTTATTTTCATACATATATTTATAGTTCCAGAACATGTTCAATGTCTCTGCCCCTCTCCATTGCTAGTTCCCCAAAAAGGTACATCTGTGCAACAATGTGTCTGCCTTCAATACAGCATTGGCCAGGAGCGATGTTTATGTTTGCTTTATTCTTAGAAAGGCATTTGGAGCTATTGTGATGTCACCTTGGCTTTACTTACTTTTGTGCTACAGCAAATTCCATAAATAAGAGGTGACTCAAACATGTAACCCAGAGGTCTTCAAACTGTGGGGCCCGCCACTTGGGGACAGGGGTGTGGAGTCATCTGAAGGGGGCATTTGAGTCTCACTACATTGAAATGTATATGCAGGTTTCACTGATTTATTTTTTTATCCCAGTCATCATTGTGAGTTTTGGGGATTATTTAGTGGGGCTTGTACTACATTTGGATCACTCTTAAAGGGTCATTGCAGATAATTCAATATAAGCTCAGTGAGCAAGGAGCCTGAAGCATTGTGCTCTGAACACACTTTCCAATTGGTTTTTTTTAAGTCTGATTTACAGTAATCATAGGAAAATAACCACTCATCTGGCTGCTGTGTTTAAAATAAAAATGCAATATTCAGAGTTTAATGGTCCCCTGTGGCCTCTAGGCCCTGGTGTCACTGCACCTGATGCACTCCGTTAACTACTCTGAAGTCTTTTCCTTTACATTCTGGGACTTGTAGTCTTGTTTAGTTTACTATAAAACCAAGGCTACATGTCTGAGATTGCAGATGAAAAGTCGGAATTGGAGCCAGCTATTTGTGTGTAGACCTGGGAAACGTAGCGACTATGGCTTTGAAAAGGTGGTAGTGGCTATGATTTTAAAGGAGGAAACTAAATAAGAATTTTAATGGGAGCTGGCTGGGAATTTCAAGAGGGCATATAGAATACACTTGCAGGACTGGATGGGTATTTTTAAAGGGGTACAGGCATGTAAAGAAGGGAACTGAACTTCTCTTTCAACAATAGAAGATGGACATGTTTTTCTAAACAGGGCTGCATAGGGCTTTTCAGAAGGGAGAGTGGATGGAGGTTTTAGTAAGGAGGTATTGAATGTGAGCTTTTAGAGAGGACACTGACTAGCAGGGCCTTCCTATGGCATTCTGCAAGTTCACCCAGGGCTCCAACCTTCAGAGGGGCACAAGAAGCTATCTGTGATAAGATCCTGGAAAAGGCGGCACCTCTCTCACTTCACATATATTTAAACTACTTTTATTAATTTGTTAGATGTTGAAAGCCTTGTTTTAAACACCACTCAAACCCAGTTCTTTACCCTCACATCTCCCTCTCACCCTCTGCCTTCATGCACCAACAATATACCCCCCACCAACAACGTGGCACCAGTGTGACAGAACTGAGCCTTGGTGAATTGGGGAGGAGTGGAAGTGTTAGAGGCCAGTCACTGCTGCGAGGTAATCAGCTTGGGACTAACCTGTGAACAAAGAAAGGGCTCCCTGCTGCCTTGTTTTATTCACCAACAACAGAGGTCTTTTAAACAGGGTTGTTAACAAGAGATCTGGATGGGGTTTTGAAAAAGGGTTCTGGATGAGGTATTAAAGAGGTGGCCTAAAAGGTGTGTTGTAAAGAGGTGCTTGGATGGAGCTTTTAAACTATGTCTTAATGGTGCTTTGTAGAAGTGGATCTGGCAAGGTCTTTGCAGGTGGGGTCTAGGTAGTACATAGCAGAGGGAGTGAAGTACATTGCAGAGCATCTGATAGGGCTTTAAAGAGGTTTCTAGGTGAGAGCTTTGCAGTTTACGTTTGTGTGGAAATTTACACTGTTCACTATAGGTCTTTGTGCAGAAAGGTCAGGACTTTGCAGAGGAATTCTTGATGCCTTTTTGATGAGGGCGCCTGGATTGGGTGCGTCCTCAATGCATTTCCCAATGCTGATGATTTATTAAGTCTCCTAACCATTGGCTTTCTCCACACCCTAGAAAGTATTGAGGAGTGTGCCTCCTAAATATGTTGCTCATGGGGTCTTGCCATGACAACATTTAACAACAACCAGTTGTGCAAGGTTCATTTTGAATTCAGAAATATAAGCCTCTTGCCCATTGCTACACCTGTAACCATACAAGTATGATAATTTTACTTTTTTGAGAAAGACAAATCAGAAGCAGAAGGACATATCAGGTTGGAGATGGTGATGGAGGAGCACAATTTAGGCTCCATCCTCGAACATCACAGAAATCCAATTACATACGAGCATTTGACACTATATTCACTGTGTTCCTTAATTTTTTTTACCATGTGTGAAGCATTTAAATGCATTACTGGAATTTATTTACTGTAGAGACTGGAGATTTATACATGTTTGCACTAATGTTTAATTTAAACATGAAAGCATTTATTTCTTATTCATATTTTACACTTACATTACACTTCAAGTTAGATTGCATTTATTTTTTAACCCCTTCAGTGCGTCAGACGGCTAGGGGCCGTCCGACGCACCAGTGCTCATGTGCGTCGGATGTCCCCCAGCCGTCCTCGCACATGGCACAGCGAATCCCTCTGGTGTGGGCACCAGAGGGATTCCCTTTCCCCTCCAACAGCCTCGGGAGCTGGGGAAGAGCTTCCCCAGCTCCCGAGGCTGTCTGCTTTATTTTCCTGAAATGAGGATCAGCTCGCACGTCGCTCTGACCTCATTTCAGTGAAACCGAAACTGAAATGAGCCAAGAGGCTCATTTCAGTTTCGCTTTCTACGTGCTCAGGGGGCTATCTCAGCCCCCTGAGCACGTAGAAAGTCAGGAGAGGTATCGTTGGAAAGGGGATAATCTCCCCTTTCTAATGGTACCCTTCTCTAGTGGATCCCTGCTTGGGGATCGCCCTAGAGGGTGATCCCCAAGCGGGGATCCACTCACTAGGCACCAGGGAGAGGGGAGCGGCCCCTTGGGCAAGGGCCTTTGCTCCCCCCATAATAATTTTGGTAAATTCAGTCTTTCTGCCTCCTCGGGGGGCAGATGGGGGCAGTAGCCCCCAATCTACCCCGCGGGGGCAGAAAGCCCACTATATACCAGGGAATTTTTACTAATTTGAATTAGGGGTGGGGGCTCCCCAATATGGGCATGCCAATGCCCCCACCCCCCTGCCACAAAATTACAATCTTTCTCCCCCCCTGGGGGGCAGAAAGCCCACTAGAAACCAGGGATTTTTTTTCTAATTTGAATTAGGGGTGGGGGCTGCCCAATATGGGTATGCCAATGCCCACACCTCCCTGTCGCAAAATTACAGTCTTTCTGCCCCCCCTGGAAAGCCCACTTGCCACCAGGGTTTTTTTCCCCCAAAGTTCGGGGTGGGGGCTGCTCAGAATGGACATGCCAATGCCCCCACCCCCCAAAAAAAGATGCCACAGTCTTTCTGCCCCCCAGGAGGCAGGTGGGGCAGTAGCCCCTGATCTGCCCCCTGGGGGTGCAAAGAGCCCCTGGGGGGGCAGAAAGCCCACTAGACAACCGGTTTTCTTCCCCAATGAATTTAGGGGTGGGGCTGCCCAAGATGGGCATGCCAATGCCCCCACAAAATTCCAGTCTTTCTGCCCCTCGGGGGGCAGATGGGGGCAGTAGCCCCCAATATGCCCCCCTGGGGGGGCATAAAGCACCATAGACGCCAGGGATATTTTTTTATAGGCCCGGGGTGGGGGCATCCCAGAATGGGCATGCATATGCCCCCACCCTACCCCCCAAAGAAAACAGAAGACTTTCTTCCCCCCCTGGGAGGCAGATGGGGCAGTAGCCCCTGATCTGCCCCCTGGGGGGGGCAAAGAGCCCACTATGCACCTGCGATTATACATAGGGGTGGGGGCTCCCCAGAATGGGCATCCCAATGCCCCTACCCCCCCAAAAGAATAGCCATATTCTTTCTGCCCCCCTTGGGGGCACCTTGGGGCAATAGCCCCCAATTTCCCCCTCCCAGGGCGGCAGAAAGCCCACTAGACACTGACTTTTTTTCGGAATGTGCCTACCTGTGGATTTTGGGTCCTAGTGCAGCCGGCACCTAGGGAAACATAGTAAACCTATATATTTTTGAAAACTAGACACTAAGGGGAATCCAGGATGGGGTGAATTGTGTGGCTCTCGCTAGTTTCCCTTGCAAACTGTGGTAAAACAAGCTGCAGACACGGTGGGTAGTCTTGAACACTTTAATGAAGTACGGAGCAAGATGAGAGCAGACTCTTCCAAGCAGGACACAGGAACTAACTGCCTTGGAAGAGAACGCTCGCATCCAAACAATGACATGGAATGCATACACAGGTACATTCCTGAAAAACTAGACTGTAAGACATGTAAAGCATATACTACACATCTTCTCCCTTTCCAATAATAAAGCAGAAAAACCCCCAAAAAAACAAGAAAGAAAAAAAGAGAAAAAAAAAACAAAAAAAAAACTAACGGACAAAATCCTTGAGATAGTAGGCGGTTTGCGGAACTTCACAGAATGGGAAGAACAGGGACCCTCAGCGCCTAAAGCAGAAGTATTACTCTGAGAAGCACTCGAGCTATCAGAAGATACACCCACAGGAATCAGAGAATCCCCCCCACCAAGTGTAGTACTAGACACCCTTGAACAAGGGACATGTTCAAACTCATGAGCTAGCACATATCCACTATTACTGAGGGATCTCGGCTGTTCACCAGACATCAACAGTTTTCCCTGTTCTTGAATCGCACTACACTTTTGATAAAGTGCAACACGTCGAAAATTCCAACGTTCACCATTATTTAGAACAACACAATGATCAAGGACTTTACGATGTAGGGCCCTCTGAACTTTGAGAGACCTCTCCCAATCCTGCCACTCTTGACTTATACTAAGTCACCACATTGAAGCGACAAGGAATATCCAAATTCCTTCTAGGTTCAATTGGAACTCCACGTAAAGTAACTAGCTGCTTCATCCATGTGGGAGCCAATTTAGAGCCAGGAGCACTGCCCCTCATCAACTCAAAAGGAGATTTGTCTCCATCGACAAGGGGAGTAGTCCGATATGCCCAAAGCATTTCATCCACCATCTTGCGCACAACAGAACCATTCGCAGAGGCCATCTGAATAATCCCTTTCACAACTTTGTTAGCTCGCTCACACAAACCGTTCCCTTGAGGATTATATAAGGAAGTACGGTGATGCGCAATTCCACAATTGCATCTCTCTTGACACTAGTTGAGTTCCGTTGTCTGTAATGAGGACAGAGGGAATGCCCTCATCCCTAAACAATTCACCAAGAAACTTGATGGTACTCTCAGTGGTAATATCATTCACGAATTTAACAACCAACCATTTCGAAAAAACATCCACAACCACAATGCAAAATCTGTCCTTTTCATGTAGCTCTCCCATGGGACCAATAAAGTCCAAACAAATATTGTGCCAGGTCAAACCATGATTCTCAATATGTGCGCTATCTGTTTTACTGCCAACTTTTAATCTTTTTTCACCCTCCTTGCACACAGAGCAACTTTCCACCCAATCCACAACCTGTCCATCCAGACCAGGCCAACAAAAATGATTTTTTAAGCGATGTTGAGTTAAAGTTTGGCCGAGGTGTCCTTCCTGAGCCAAAGCTAATAACTTTCCCCTAATGCCAAAAGGAGGAACAAACTTCTCACTCCTCATTAACACTCCATCACCACACAAAGACAACTCATCTAGGATTTTGATGTAAGGACGAACAGAAACTGGGAGACAACTTTCTCTCTTGGGACCAGACTTTATCAAATTTACAACCTTACGTAGAGTGTGGTGGTCATTCGCCATTTCACGTTTCCAATCAACTCCATCAAACACACCTTCACCTACAAAAACTGCATCATCAACCGAGGCTACAGCAATGTCCTCCTCGCCTTCTGTAATTGAAGGATCTACAACCAACTTCCAATCAACAGACATTCTGGACAGGCAGTCAGCTTGGACATTCCTCCACCCTTGAATGTATTCAACCTGATATTGAAATTCTTGGAGCTTAGATGCCAACTTCACGAGCCTTGCAGACCCTTTGCCAGTACCATCAGGGGAAAGAATTTTTATCAAAGGTTTGTGGTCGGTTCTAAGTAAGAACTTAGTACCCCATAGATAGGTGTGAAATTATTCTACACCCCATGATGCTGCAAGCACCTCCCTCTCAATGACAGAGTAATTCTGTTCTGCATTGGTCAATGTCCTGGAGGCAAAAGCAACTGTCTTTTCAGACCCCGCTCTACGCTGAGACAACATTGCCCCTAACCCAGTGGCAAGGCATCCACAGTAAGGATTGACTTACAGTTTACACCTAAGGGAGTTAAAACATTAGCTTCACAAATCTCTTTCTTGATGTTGTTGAAACATTCTTGGTGTTGCACATTCCACACGAAACTTACCTCTTTCTTGAGTAAACCCCTCAAACAAGCAGTTTTGTCAGAAAAATTCTTTACGAACTTAGAATAATATTCTATTAAGCCCATAAAGGATCTTAATTGATCCTTGTCCAAAGGGGGCGGGGCTAAGTCTATGGCACTACAAAGACTTTTCTTAGGTTTAACTCCAGAAGCACTGATGGTGTAACCAAGATATTCAATCTGGTCTACAAGGAATTTACATTTCTCTTTGCGAAGTGTGAGACCCGCCTTTGACAATTTTTCTAGAACAATTTTGAGAATGACATTGTGTTCTTCTACAGATCTACCACATATTAAGATATCATCCTGGAAATAAATTGTGTTGTCTACACCTTTAAAAACATCAGAAACCATGCGTTGGAAAACACTAGCGGCTGAATTTAAACTGAAAGGCAACCGCGTAAATTGGAATGTACCTTCTGGGGTAATAAAAACTGTGAGATGTTTCGAGTACTGTTGCAAAATAATCAGATGGTAAGCACTTTTTAGGTCGGGTTTGAAAATACTTTGGCATCCTTGAGAGTAGACACTAACTCAGTGAAGTTGGGAAGGGTAAATGTGTCGGCAACGACAGACTGATTTAACGACCTCAAATCCACGCAGAATCTCAATCTGCCATCAGCCTTCTTAGTAATCACTACGGGAGAAATCCAGGGGGAAGCCTCCACTGGTTCAATGACTCCCGCATCAAGCATTTCCTTGATGAGATTCTTGACTTCCTCCTTAACTACAATGGGAACACGTCTAACCTTATGCTGTACAGGTACTGCATCTTTTTTAAGCAAAATGCAATGTGCATAACCTTTGAGCTGACCAAGCTCATCTTTAAAAACAGCATCTGCTCCCTTAAGAATACATTCTAAACTCTCATCATCAATGACCATAACTTGCATGGGTGCCCTTGGATTAACGATAATTTGTAAGTCATATTGATGCACCCACCCAAGGATAGCTGGACTATGGTCCACCACATATACTTTACCCTGAATTTTTCTGTCCAAAAAATTGATGTGTGCATCAAAATATCCCAAAATATCGATTGATTCGTCTTGGTAACCACCCAGAGAAATATCTTTGGGGAGCAGTTGTTTGTTAACCCACAGTTCTTTGAACAGACATTTAGGACTTATGGTAAACTTTGACCCAGTATCCACCATGAGACATACTTCACAATCATCAATGAAAAACATAGCCTTAGGCCTATTCCTCCTTCTGTCATCGTCAATAGAGGCATCCCCAGAACCAACCACCAAAATTTTGTCCCCATCAGAGTCATCATCCTTTTCAACTTCCTGCACATAAGCTACTGTAGAACGAAATTTACTTCTACAAACCCTAGCATAGTGACCCACACGTCCACATTTCAAACATTCTTGCTTGGCCGCAAAACAGAATTTAGAGTCTGAGGTGTGTGCCCCACTCTCACACCTATTGCAAGCTTTGGCACCAGAAGTCTTAGGGGTGAAGGGTTTCTTGAACAACTTCCCTTTGTTTTTAATCGCAGCTATGGCACTTAAGTCATCATCACTGCGGTCGTTGTCTTGAAGGTCGTGAGCAGAAACTTCATTAATATCATGGCTGAGGTTTCTCTTTTCGAGCTCTTTCATGCATCCTTTGGATTGTTCGACAATTTTAGCTAAGTCAATGGCTGTTTTAAGATTGGGATTTTTCACTGCCCAAAGTCTCTCCTGAATTTTCCTATTGTTGCATAGAACAATAAGCTGATCTCTTATTAATTCATCGGTCATAACACCAAACTTACATTTAATGGACATTTCTCTAAGTCTAGAAATAAATTCATCAATTGTTTCACCTTGTTTTTGGTGCTGTGTGTAGAATTTATATCTGTTCATTATGAGGTTTTCCTCTTTAGCATACCTGGCTTCCAACCTGCAAATCGCCTCCTTATACTCATCAGGCATGACTTGACTGTTGGCTTGTAAAGCAAAAGGTAAATACCGAAAAATACGTTGACCTTTTTTTCCTAATGTGCTTAGTAAAAGAGCTTTCTTTCTTTTGGCAGAAAACTCTTGGCCGTCTAGAGCATCCAAGTAATTCTCAAACATGAGAATCCAATCTTCCCATGGAATGCTGGGTGGACCGGCTTGTGCTAAAAAATTAGGTGGAGGGACAACCGAAATTTGTGAAGAAGCCATGTTGTAACTAGTAGTAAAACTTGTAAAGCGAACAAGAGATAAGTTTTAGAGTAGATATTTCAGCTGGGAAGACCTTCAAAAACAATGATGTCACATCAGTAACTAGACACAATATCGATTCAAAAATATAGAATGGACAGAATATCGAAGTCAAAATATAGAATGGACATAATATCGAATGGACATAATATAGTGGTTAATAATATCGAAATGCAGGTAAGTAATATCGACTGTCAAAATATCGAAGTACATAATATAGACATTAAAATATATCGAATTTTTAATAATATCGATTTTTTTAGTGTTTTGTATGTTAGTATATGTGTTAAAAGTGTATATTATTTTTGTAATGTATGTTTATTTTTTTTTAAGTAATTAATTTTATGTTATTTAATTTTTGCGTAATTTTATTCCGTAGCGGGTTGTGGGCTTATAGGGGAATAGGGTGGGAAGTAATTTAATTATAGTAAATTAAATATGATTTATTAGGAATTAATTATTTTTAATTAAATTTTGCGTTTTAGTTCTGTAGCGGGTTGTGGGTTTATAGGGGAATAGGGTGGGAAGTAATTTAATTGTAATTAAGTAAATATTTATTTTTATTTATTGGTATTGATAATTATTTTTGTTAATTCATTATTAATTGGTAATTAATTTTTATTAATTAGTAATTAATTTTTATGAATTGATTAATTGATAATTATGTTAATTGTATTAATTTATTATTTGGAGCGGGTTGTGGGTTTATAGGGGAATAGGGTGGGAAGTAATTTAATTGTAATTAAGTAATTATTGAAATTATTGAAATTATTTTTGTGTATTGCTAATTAATGTATTGTTAATTAATTATTAATTGGTAATTTTTTTATTACTTATTACATTTTTGGTATTGACAATTAATTTGTTGTTAATTAATTATTAAAAGGTAATTAATTTTTAATAAATAATATTTATTGGAATTTATAATTAATTAGTTATTAAATATTTTGTAATTGTTAATTAATTTTAATAAATTTTTTATTGGTATTGATAATTAAATTTTTTTTATTAAAAAATTAAATCATTACTTTCCCTACTGTTGCACTCACTGGAGTGGGAATAGTAATTTTTACCCCTACGCTATCCAACGCTTTCCCTACTGTTGCACTCACTGGAGTGGGAATAGTAATTTTTACCCCTACACTATCCAATGCTTTCCCTACTGTTGCACTCTCTGGAGTGGGAATAGTGATTTTTACCCCTACGCTATCCAACGCTTTCCCTACTGTTGCACTCACTGTAGTGGGAATAGTAATTTTAACCCCTACGCTATCCAACGCTTTCCCTACTGTTGCACTCTCTGGAGTGGGAATAGTAATTTTTACCCTCCCGCTATCCAACGCTTTCCCTACTGTTGCACTCACTGGAGTGGGAATAGTAATTTTTACCCTCCCGCTATCCAACGCTTTCACTACTGTTGCACTCATTGGAGTGGGAATAGTAATTTTTACCCCTACGCTATCCAACGCTTTCCCTACTGTTGCACTCTCTGGAGTGGGAATAGTAATTTTTACCCCTACGCTATCCAACGCTTTCCCTACTGTTGCACTCACTGGAGTGGGAATAGTAACTTTTACCCTCCCGCTATCCAAAGCTATCCCTACTGTTGTACTTACTGGAGTGGGAATAGTAATTTTTACCCTCCCACTATCCAACGCTTTCCCTACTGTTGCACTCACTGGAGTGGGAATAGTACATTTTACCCTCCCACTATCCAACGCTGATGTAAATTTATTTTTAGAGATTACATATATTATTTATTAATTTTAATATTTTTAAATTAATTTTAAGTATGTTTTATTTAATTATATTGATTATTTAATTAAGTTAATATTACTTTTAACATATTTTAAAAATTCAATATTTTTTACAAACTATATTTTAAACAACGATATTTTGTCTTCGATATTTTTGTACGTACCTGTTTGTAGATAGGGAGTCGATATTCTGATCTTCGATATTTTGGTGTCGATATTCTGTCCATTCTATATTTTTGTTGTCGATATTTAGTCAGTGATCCGTCACAACATAAGAAAATAACATTAAAGTGGTGAAAAGTGCATATAAAACATGATAGTTATGACCAGGGAGGATGGTGTCACAGAACGATATACAACGGGTGTGTATATCACCGAAGGAATCACTGAGGACCTTTACTGCGTAGAGAAACTGATCAAGACAGTTAAAAATTTCACAATGTGCTGAAAGTACCTTTAAAATCAAGAAGTATGTATCCAGGGAGGAAACTGACACAGTACGATATACCACAGGTGAGTATATCACCGAGGAAATCACTGAAGACCGTTGACGCGTGGAGAAACTTGCATCGGCAGCTTCCGTAAACTGGTTGCTATGCTACGCGCAGGCAGCATAAAATGGCCGACGATGTTGGCACGTACACGTAGTGCGTGGGATGACATTGCAGGTTGCCAGGAAACAGGTCGAGCAAGCCCTTGAGAAGAGCATTAGCGCGGCGCTGGTTACTCACCGATGGCGTCGCTAGGAAACGGCTGTCAGGAGAACAGGGTCTCTGTTGCCAGGAGGCTACTCACGTGCTGGCATAACTGGATACCTGAAGGCAAAGGCGTCACTCACGATAACCGCTGGGGCAGCACGTCATGACAGGAACCTCTTAGCCCCCTCCAAGAGCAGCTTGCTTTCACACGGCTTTGTGCGTAGGAAGAGAGGCGTACCTTGAGTCCACATCCCTGCTGTCCGCTCTCATCCAACACAGCTACACGTAAATCGCCAAGACTCAAGCAGCTGTAACAAGAAGGCATCGGCTGGAACAGGATCGCACGCCAAGGATCCAAGCTGGATCGTCGCCAAACTGTGGTAAAACAAGCTGCAGACACAGTGGGTAGTCTTGAACACTTTAATGAAGTACGGAGCAAGATGAGAGTGGACTCTTCCAAGCAGGTCACAGGAACTAACTGCCTTGGAAGAGAACACTCGCATCCAAACAATGAAATGGAATGCATACACAGGTACATTCCTGAAAGACTAGACTGTAAGGCATGTAAAGCATATACTACACAAACCTCAAACCTTGTAAAAAAAAACACATTTTCCTCACATTTCAGTGATGGAAAGTTCTGGAATCTGCGCAGATCCATTAAATTCCACCCACCCAGCATTTCCCAAAGTCTCCCGATAAAAATGGTACCTCACTTGTTTAGGCAGGCTTACTACCCTCGACAGGAAACGGCCCAAAATGCAACGTGGACACACCACATTTTTACAAAGAGAACTGACCCTTTTTTTGCAAAGTGCCTAGCTGTAGATTTTAAACCCTAGCTCTGCGGGTACCTAGGGAAACCTAGCAAACCTATACATTTTTTAAAACTAGACACCCAGGGGAACCCAGGATGGGGTGACTTGTTTGGCTCCCACCAGGTTCTGTTACCCAGAATCCCTTGCAAACCTCAAACTTTGTAAAGAAAACACATTTTCCTCACATTTCTGTGATGGAAAGTTCTAGAATCTGCATGTATCCACAAAATTCCACCCACCCTGCATTCTCCAAAGTCTTCCGATAAAAATGGTACCTCACTTGTATGGGTAGGCCTAGTGCCCCCGACAGGAAACGGCCCAAAACGCAACGTGGACACACCACATTTTTACAGTGAAAACTGGCTCCTTTTTTGCAAAGTGCCTAGCTGTAGATTTTGAACCCTAGCTGTGTCGGCACCTGGGAAACCTAGCAAACCTATACATTTTTGAAAACTAGACACCCAGGGGAATCCAGGATGGGGTGATTTGTGTGGCTCTCAACAGGTTCTGTTACCCAGAATCCCTTGCAAACCTCAAACTTAGTAAAAAAAAACCTTTCCCCACATTTCTGTGATGGAAAATTCTGGAATCTGCGTGGGACCACAAACTTCCACCCACCCGCATTCTCCAAAGTCTCCCAATAAAAATGGTACCTCACTTGTGTGGTTGGGTCAAGTACCCACCACAGGCAAGGGCCCAAAAAGTATTGTGGAGACATCAAAATGACCTATCACAAAACAACCTGGTTTTGCAATTGGGGCACCTGGGTTTTTGGCCCCGGGCTCAACAGTTATCTAGGGAAACCTACCAAACCCATACATTTCTGAAAACTAGACACCCTGGGGAGTCCAGTGAGGTATGGCTTGTGTGGATCCCACAACGATTCACTACCCAGAATCCCCTGCAAACCTCAAATTTATCTGAAAAAAATCACGTTTTCCTCTCTTTTCTGTGTGGGAAAGTTGTGGGATCACCAGGCTGACACCAATTTCCTACCACCTAGTGTTCCCCCAGGTCTCCTGATAAAAGTGGTACCTCACTTGTGTGGGTAGGCATAGTGGCTGCAACAGGAAATGGCCCAAATCATACTGCGGGTCTTCAAAATTACCTATCATAAAACTAACTGGTTGTGCTGGGGGTGGACCTGGCTTTTTGGCCCAGGGCTTGCGGCCATCTTGGGAAACCTACCAAACCAACACATTTCTGAAAACCAGACACCCTTGGGAGTGTAGTGAGGTATGGCTTGCGTGGATCCCCCAACGTTTTCCTATCCAGAATCCCCTGCAAACCTCAAATTTTGCTGAAAAAATCACTTTTTTCACACATTATTTTGTGGGATCACTGTGCCGGCACTAATGTCCTACCACGTTATGTTCCCCTTGGTCTACCGAGTAAAATGATACCTAACTTGTGTGGCTGTCCAATGCAGATTCCACAAATTTTTTTTTTTTTTTTAAATGTAGCACTTAGAATTCGCGGTGCTGTACCTTTAATCCCTATGTTTTTGGCTCTTGCCAGTCACAGGCCTTTGGCCCACCCACACAAGTGAGGTATTATTTTACTCGGGAGAACAAGGGGAACGCTGGGTGGTAGGACATTTGTGCTTGCACGGTGATCCCACAAACAAATGTATGGAAAATTGATTTTTTCATCAAAATGTGAGGTTTGCAGGGGATTCTGGGTGGGGAAACATTGGGGGATCCATGCAAGCCATACCTCCCTGGACTCCCCCGGGTCTCTAGTTTTCAGAAATGTGTGGGTTTGGTAGGTTTCCCTAGATGGCCGCCAAGCCCGGGACCAAAAACACATGTGACCCCCCTTGCAAAAGCAGATCGTTTTGTGATAGGTAATTTTGATGTCTCCCCAATACGTTTTGGGCCCTTGCCTGTCACGGGTACTTGACCCAGAGTGAGGTACTATTTTTATCGGGAGATCTGGGGGAACACTGGGTGGTAGGAATTTTGTGTCAGCCCGGTGATCCTACAACTTTCCCACTCAGAAATTTGAGAAAAATTTGATTTCTTCATCAAAAGTTGAGGTTTGCATGGGATTCTGGGTAGGAAAAACGCTGGGGGATCCACACAAGCCACACAAGCCACACAAGCCACACAAGCCATACCTCCCTGGACTCCCCCGGGTCTCTAGTTTTCAAAAATGTGAGGGTTTGGTAGGTTTCCCTAGATGGCCGAAAAGCCCTCAAATTTTGATGAAAAAATCTAATTTTTCTCAAATTTCTGTGTGGGAAAGGTATAGGATCACCGGGGTGACACAAAATTCCTACCACCCAGCGTTCCCCCAGGTCTCCCGATAAAAATGGTACCTCACTCTTGTGGGTGGGTCAAGTACCGGCGACAGGCAAGGGCCCAAAACGTATTGTGGAGACATCAAAATTACCTATCACAAAATGATCTGCTTTTGCAAGGGGGCTCACATGCGTTTTCGGCCCCGGGCATAGCGGCCATCTAGGGAAACCTACCAGACCCACACATTTCTGAAAACTAGAGACCCGGGGGAGTCCAGGAAGGTATGGCTTGTGAGGATCCCCTAATGTTTCCCTACCTAGAATCCCCTGCAAACCTCAAATTTTGATGAAAAAATCAAATTCTTCTCAAAATTCTGTGTGGGAAAGTTTTAGGATCACTGGGCTGACACAAATTTCCTTCCAGGCAGCATTCCTCCAGAACTCCTGATAAAAATGGCACCTCACTCGTGTGGGTGGGTCAAGTACCCACGACATGCAAGGGCCCAAAACGTATTGTGGAGACTTCAAAATTACCTATCATAAAACGACCTGGTTTTGCAGGGGGGCACCTGGGTTTTTGGCCCCGTGCTTGCGGCCAGCTAGGGAAACCTAGCAAATCCACACATTTCTGAAAACTAGACACCCTGGGGAGTCTAGTGAGGTATGGTTTGCATGGATCACCCAACGTTTCCCTTCCCAGAATCCCCTGCAAACCACAAATTTAGCTGAAAAAATCAGTTTGTCCATACATTTTTGCGTAGGATCACCGTGCCGGCACAAATGTCCTACCACCCAGCATTCCCTTTTTTCTCCCAAGTAAAATGATACCTCACTTGTGTGGGTGGGCCAAAGGCCTGTGACTGGGAAGAGCCAAAAACATAGGGATTAAAGGTAAAGCACCGCGAATTCTAAGCGCTACATTTTTTTAAAAATACGTTTTTAGTGGATTATGCATTGGACAGCCACACAAGTGAGGTATCATTTTACTCAGGAGACCAAGGAGAACGCTAGGTGGTAGGAAATTTGTGCCGGCACAGTGATCACACACAACAATGTGTGGAAAAAGTAATTTTTATAGCTAAATTTGAGGTTTGCAGGGGATTCTGGGTAAGAATACGTTGGGGGATCCACGCAAGCCAAACCTCACTGGACTCCCCAGAGGGGTTTCGTTTTCAGAAATGTGTGGGTTTGGTAGGTTTCCCTAGATGTCCGTGAGCCTGAGGCCAAAAAACCAGGTCCCCCCCCCTGCAAAACCATGTAGTTTTATGATAGGGAATTTTGAAGTCTCCACAGTATGATTTGGGCCATTTCCTGTTGTAGCCACTATGCCTACCCACACAAGTGAGGCACCATTGCTATCGGGAGACCTGGGGGAACACTGGGTTGTAGGAAATTTGTGTGAGCCCGGTGATCCCACAACATTTCCACACAGAGAATTGAGGAAAATGTGATTCTTTCAGCTAAATTTGAGGTTAGCAGGGGATTCTGGTTAGGAAAACGTTGGGGGATCCACGCAAGCCATACCTCCCTGGACTCCCCAGGGTGTCTACTTTTCAGAAATGTGTGGGTTTGGTAGGTTTCCCTAGATGGATGCTGACCTCCGGGTCAAAAACCCAGGAGCCCCCCCTTGCAAAACCAGGTTGTTTTGTGAAAGGTGATTTTGATGTCTCCACAATACGTTTTGGGCCCTTGCCTGTGGTGGGTACTTGACCCGCCCACATGAGTGAGGTATCATTTTCATCGGAAGACCTTGGGGAATGCGGGGTGGGTGGAATTTTGTGGATCCACGCAGATTTCAGAACTTTACATCACAGAAATGTGAGGAAAATATGTTTTTTTTTAAAAGTTTGAGGTTTGCAATGGATTCTGGGTAACAGAACTTAGTGAGAGCCACACAAGTCACCCCATCCTGGATTCCCCTGGGTGTCTAGTTTTCAAAAATGTATAGGTTTGCTAGGTTTCCCCAGGTGCCGGCACAGCTGGGGTTCAAAATCTACAGCTAGGCACTTTGCCAAGAAAGGGTCAGTTTTCAATGTAAAAATGTGGTGTGTCCACGTTGCGTTTTGGGTCGTTTCCTGTCACGGGTACTAGGCCTACCCACACAAGTGAGGTATCATTTTAATCAGAAGACTTTGGGGAATGCGGGGTGGGTGGAATTTTGTGGATTCACACAGATTCCAGAACTTTCCATCACAGAAATGTGAGAAAATTTGTTTTTTTAATAAAGTTTGAGGTTTGCAATGGATTCTGGGTAACAGAACTTAGGGAGAGCCACACAAGTCACCCCATCCTGGATTCCCCTGGGTGTCTAGTTTTCAAAAATGTATAGGTTTGCTAGGTTTCCCAAGGTGCTGGCACAGCTAGGGTTCAAAATCTACAGCTAGGCACTTTGCAAAAAAAGGTCAGTTTTCACTGTAAAAATGTGGTGTGTCCATGTTGTGTTTTGCACCTTTTCCTGTTGCGGGCACTAGGCTACCCACACAAGTGAGGTATAATTTTTATCGGAAGACTTTGGGAAATGCAGGGTGGGTGGAATTTTGTGGATCCATGCAGGTTCCAGAACTTTCCATCACAGAATTGTGAGGAAAATGTGTTTTTTTCACAAAGTTTGAGGTTTGCAAGGGATTCTGGGTAAAGAACCTGGTGAGAGCCACACAAGTCACCCAATCCTGGATTTCCCTGGGTGTCTAGTTTTCAAAAATGTAAAGGTTTGCTAGGTTTCCCTAGGTTCCGGCACAGCTAGGGTTCAAAATCTACAGCTAGGCACTTTGCAAAAAAGGGTCAGTTTTTACTGTAAAAATGTGGTGTGTCCATGTTGAGTTTTGCGCCATTTCCTATCGCGGACACTAGGCCTACCAACACAAGTGAGGTATCATTTTTATTGGAAGTCTTTAGGGAATGCAGGGTGGGTGGAATTTTGTGGATCCACGCAGATCCCAGAACTTTCCATCACAGAAATGTGAGGAAAATGTTTTGTTTTTTTTACAAAGTTTGAGGTTTGCGTGGGATTCTGGGTAAGAGAACCTGGTGAGAGCCACACACGTCACCACATCCTGGATTCCTCTGGATGTCTAGTTTTAAAAAATGTATCGGTTTGCTAGTGTTTCCTAGGTGCCGGCAGAGCTAGGGTTCAAAATCTACAGCTAGGCACTTTGCAAAAAGAGGGTCAGTTTTCACTGTAAAAATGTGGTGTGTCCATGTTGCATTTTGCGCCATTTCCTGTTGTGGGCACCAGGCCTACCCACTCAAGTGAGGTATCATTTTTATCGGAAGACCTTGGGGAAAGCAGTGTGCATATAATTTTGTGGATCCACGCAGATTCCAGAACTTTCCATCACAGAAATTCGAGGAAATTGTGTTTTTTTTTACAAAGTTTGAGGTTTGCAAGGGATTCTGGGTAAGAGAACCTGGTGAGAGCCACACAAGTCACCCCATCCTGGATTCCCCTGAGTATCTAGTTTTCAAAAATTGATAGTTTTGCTTGGTTTCCCTAGGTGCCGGCAGAGCTAGGGTTCAAAATCTATAGATAGGCACTTTGGAAAAAAGGGTCAGTTTTCACTGTAAAAAGTTTGGTGTGACCACGTTGCGTTTTGGGCCATTTCCTGTCACGGGCACTAGGCCTACCCACACAAGTGAGGTACCATTTTTTCGGGAGACTTAGGGGAACACAGAATTGTAGAGCAACTGTTATTACCTATTGACTTTCGATGTATTTCTGCCTTCCAAATGTAAGACAATGTGTAAAAATCTCTTTGAAAAATGTCCCATAATTCACATGCTAGTATGGGTACCCACAATTTTGGAGATGTGCAAATAGCTACTGTTTCCAAACTCTATATTTTGTTCCCATTTCAGAAATACATAGGTTTCTTTCATACTGATTTTTCACTGTTTATATTTTCTCAAATGAATTGCTATATACCCGGTACACAATAAAAAACCATTGCAAGACGCTGCTCAGTTATTGGCTCCGGATTCATCGGATTCTTGGTGAACCTTCAGGTGCTATATGTCCCCACAACCAGAAGGGTCCAGCGGATGTAACGGTATATTGCTTTAAAAAATCTGACATACTTAGAAGAAGTTACAGGTGAAAACATTGGCACAAATGGCTGTCTTTTTCAACTCATTTTCAATTTTTCCTATTTTCAACTGTTAGTTTCTATAAAAAAACCTTGAAGGATCTACACAAATGACTCCTTGCTGAATTCAGAATTTTGTCTACTTTTCTGAAATGTATAGCTGTCCAGGATCCATTATTGCTTTCATACCCATTTCTACCATTGACTGGAAGGAGGTTGAAAGCACAAAAAAATAGCAAAAATAGGCTATGTCCCAGTAAAATGCCAAAACTGTGCAAGAAATGTTGGTTTTCTGACAAAAGTCAGTCTGTCCCTGAAAGCTGGGAAGATGGTGATTTCAGCACCACAAACCCTTTGTTGATACCATTTGCAGGAAAAAAACAGACGTTTTTATCTTCAGCACTTTTTTCTAATTTTTCCCCAAAAAAAACAAATTTGGCTGTATTTTGGCTAATTTCTAGGTCTCCTCCAAGGGAATCAACAAACCCTGGGTACCTTTAAAATCCCCATGATGTTGGAAGAAAAGGACACAAAGTTGGCGTGGATACCTTATGTGGTCAAAAAGTTACAGGGGCCTAAGCGCGAACTACCCCAAATAGCAAAAAAAAGGCTTAGCACGGAGGGGGGGAAGGCCTTGCAGCAAAAGGGTTAAAGTTACATTTGAATATGTAAACATGTATTCTTTTACTCAACTTTTTGCATTTATTCCTAAAGTTACCTGTGTATGTATTACCATGTATTTGAAGTGCACATTAAGGGGTCGATTCCGATTCGTGCCGGATAAAGCACCGACCGACTCGGATCCGGAAATAATACCGACCGACACGTACCTGTGGCGCCCGACACGCCAAGTACGATGCAAGGCGTGAAAAATCCAACCGACACGTACCGAACCCAAGTCGACCGACCGAGCCGCACGGAAAACAGCAATCCGGTCGGAAAAACACGCGAATCCAACCGACCGACACGCACCCGGAACAAATCCGACCGAAACGTACACGCGAACTCCAAACCGCAAAGTACGATGCAAGGCGCGAAAACCACGAGCGAGTCGGACGGAGGCCAAGCCGTACGACCGACACGCATACAAAACCGAGCCGAAGCAACACAAAACACTGCGACCGACGCGTACGCAGCATAGAAAACTGCACAAACACAGCGTGAGCGAAACGGAGAAGACCGTACGAGACAAATGCAGGGTCCGACTCGGTCACAAGAACGTTTCCAACATACACAGACAGTACAAAGGAAAAATCACCCAAAAAAGGCCAAACAAGCAATTACCAAGCCAATAAATACTGGGGGGTGGGGACAGAGAACAAAGACACACCCACAACTCCACCCATATAAAGGACACAAATCACAACCATGAGCCTTTGCAAATGCCATTCCACTGCCAGCACCCAAGAGAAAGCAACCACACACCCACAGCTCATCCCTCACACAAGCCACACACCATCAGCACACCAACAAATACCTACCTCACATACACCCAGCAAAACACACACTCACACACCCTCACCTGCACACCAACACACACATCACTCACCATCACCACCGATCACCATGCCCCCAAGAAGAATCCCAAGTTCCTAGATTGTGAATTGGAAGTCATGGTAGACGAGATCCTCAGGGTAGAGCCACAGCTGTTTGGCACACTGGTCCAACAGACCCCCATCTCCCAGAAAACCAAGATGTGGGAGAGGATCATCAACAGGGTGAACGCACAATCACCATGTCGGCGCACAAAGAGCGACATCCAGAACAGGTGGTATGACGTGTGCAGGAGGGTACGGGACCTGCTCAAGAAAGACTACATCAACAGCCAATACACCGGCAGTGGCCCTCCTGCCAAGCCAATATACCTCAGGCCCTGGGAGGAGAAGGTGCGGGCCAGCCTTCCGCCAGTGAGCGTATATGGACTAGAGGACATCCCAGAGCCTGGTGAGTACACAACAAATGTACACAATATACTGCCACAAAACACACACACATCACTGTCAAGGGAGAGTCAAACCATGCACTCATAGCAATTACACAGCAACCAGAACAGAATCATCCCAAAATGTGTATGTCAGTCAGATAAACACAACACATGCCATCAAAAAGTCACATCCAACTGTGCCATCACATGTACAAACACAACTACAACTACAGCTAGGCAGTGGCACAAATAGAACTAACAAACACATCCAGACATGTAGCCACCACAACAACACCAACACACAGTGAAGACCACTCAAAGGAAGGAATTCTGTGTATGCTGGCCAAGTCAGTGTAGCCAATAGCATCATGGGAGTCGCAGTCACACATATTGCCCCCCACAACTGTCCCATCAACACCACCATGAACCATGCGCACATCACAGGGAGTGGAGAAGGACTCACAAGATGGCTGACACTGGCTACTGCTGTGGGGAGCACAAGGCCCTGCTGGCAACTGTGCACCAACAAACAGCAGGACACCACTGACTGACATCCTGAGAGACAACTGCCACTCCCTGCAATGCAAGCACGTTCCATGGTGGGATAACTGGCTGGCTGGGTGGGTGGGAAGGAGGACTTGCAGCACTGACCATAGTCACAAGCACCTCCCCTCACACACACCCCAACACAAACTCCACAGAACCCACCTGGTAGAATGCAATGCCCCCATCCTAACACAAGATCCCACAAAGAACCACCACCCTGGGTTATGTTGTGTGAAGCACAGGGCCACTCTTGGGACTTTTAGCCAAACAACTGCCAGGACAACACTCCCAGCCATCCTGTCAGCACAGCCAGCCCACCCCACAGGGAAGCAGAGTCAAAAGGAAGGAAGCATGGGCATGCTGGGAAGGGGGTGGAGGCAATAGCATGATGGGAGTCGTAGTCACAGCTCTACATCCCCCACCACAGGGCCCAGCAAGCTCACACTCACGCATGCACATCCCACAGAGAGTGGAAAGGCCCATCAAAGATGTCTGACACTGTTGCTGTGTGGTGGGGAGCACAAGGGCATGCTGGGTACTGCACACCAACCAACAGCAGGACACCACTGTCAGCCATCTTGCCATTGCTCTCACACCCACACACACTGAACTCCCCACAAAAGCAAGTAAGTATGGGAATGCTGGGAAGTGGGGTGGAGGCAATAGCATGATGGGAGTCGTAGTCACAGACATAGCTCACCCCCACAACTGTCCCATCAACACCACCCTGAACCATGCTCACATCACAGGGAGTGGAGAAGGACTCACAAGATGGCTGACACTGGCTACTGCTGTGGGGAGCACAAGGCCCTGCTGGCAACTGTGCACCAACAAACAGCAGGACACCACTGACTGACATCCTGAGAGACAACTTCCACTCCCTGCAATGCAAGCACGTTACATGGTGGGATAACTGGCTAGCTGGGTGGGTGGGAAGGAGGACTTGCAGCACTAACCATAGTCACAAGCACCTCCCCTCACACACACCCCAACACAAACTCCACAGAACCCACCTGGTAGAATGCAATGCCCCCATCCTAACACAAGATCCCACAAAGAACCACCACCCTGGGTTATGTTGTGTGAAGCACAGGGCCACTCTTGGGACTTTTAGCCAAACAACTGCCAGGACAACACTCCCAGCCATCCTGTCAGCACAGCCAGCCCACCCCACAGGGAAGCAGAGTCAAAAGGAAGGAAGCATGGGCATGCTGGGAAGGGGGTGGAGGCAATAGCATGATGGGAGTCGTAGCCACTGATATTGGTCACCCCCACAACTGTCCCATCAACACCACCCTGAACCATGCTCACATCACAGGGAGTGGAGAAGGACTCACAAGATGGCTGACACTGGCTACTGCTGTGCGGAGCACAAGGCCCTGCTGGCAACTGTGCACCAACAAACAGCAGGACACCACTGACTGACATCCTGAGAGACAACTTCCACTCCCTGCAATGCAAGCACGTTCCATGGTGGGATAACTGGCTGGCTGGGTGGGTGGGAAGGAGGACTTGCAGCACTGACCATAGTCACAAGCACCTCCCCTCACACACACCCCAACACAAACTCCACAGAACCCACCTGGTAGAATGCAATGCCCCCATCCTAACACAAGATCCCACAAAGAACCACCACCCTGGGTTATGTTGTGTGAAGCACAGGGCCACTCTTGGGACTTTTAGCCAAACAACTGCCAGGACAACACTCCCAGCCATCCTGTCAGCACAGCCAGCCCACCCCACAGGGAAGCAGAGTCAAAAGGAAGGAAGCATGGGCATGCTGGGAAGGGGGTGGAGGCAATAGCATGATGGGAGTCGTAGTCACAGACATAGCTCACCCCCACAACTGTCCCATCAACACCACCCTGAACCATGCTCACATCACAGGGAGTGGAGAAGGACTCACAAGATGGCTGACACTGGCTACTGCTGTGGGGAGCACAAGGCCCTGCTGCCAACTGTGCACCAACAAACAGCAGGACACCACTGACTGACATCCTGAGAGACAACTTCCACTCCCTGCAACGCAAGCACGTTCCATGGTGGGATAACTGACTGGCTGGGTGGGTGGGAAGGAGGGCCGGCTGTCAACCAAACACAACCAATGCAGACCATGTTCACACCCCAAAAATACATAGAAATGCCCAAATAATGCAGGACAATGTGCCACACCAATATCAACCCCTGACTGTGACGACTTAGGACAATGCAATGTACAGGCCCGCACCCAGAGGCACAGTCACAACTGTCATGTGTGTCAACCATTGATGCCTGCAGAAACATAACATACATTGTTTGTGTCTCCCAAAAACAGGTGATGATGGGGACACAGCAGCAGACGCTGAGGAGTCCCAGTCCCAGGCTCAAGAGGATGCGGAGCTCACTGGCGTCGTACAGCCTCTGTCCTCCTCGGACGATGAAGACCAACCTGGCACATCCGGTGCAAGTCAACATGCAGCACCAGCAGGACCACCAGCTGCAGCACCAGCAGGACCACCAGCTGCACCCCCTGCACCCACCCCTCCAACGACTGTCACCACAAATACCATCCCTGCCGACATGGACAGAACAAAGAGCAACACCAGCACAGGGACCCTGGACCAATCTGGGGCCATGGACACCACCACCACCACCAACCCCCAAGGTGGACCAGGGTTATCTGTGCGTGCCACTGCACACACTGCACATGTCAGCAGGGGTGGTGGGAGGGGTGGGAGACAGAGGTCGCTGCTTGCAGACGTTGCTGGTGTGCATGATGACCCACAACTGGTACGCATAGCTGATGTGTACCAGTCCAGCACCGGAGACCTCAGCCAGGTAGTGGGGCTCCTCAGAGACATGAAACAGCAGCAGGCTGCCCATCATGCTCGCTTGGACTCCCACATGTCCCACGTGGAGTCACACATGTCCCGCGTGGACTCACACATGTCCCGCGTGGAGTCCAAGTGGGATGCACTGCATGAGATGACGGCGGTGCACAGGGACATTTTACAATGCCTCCGCCAGATGAACAGCAACCAATCCACACCTCCCTGTGTGCCAACAACATCTGGTGCCGAACAAACTTCAACTGCCACAGGGAGGGAGGATGACTCTGGCTGAGAGTCCCCTGCACCGCAGCAGCCTGTACTTGAGGGCCCCCCACTCCCAAGAAGAGGGGTCGTCCGAGGAGGGGCAAGTGAGAGGCCGATGGCCAAGCGCAACTCCCAGGAAGCCTGAACCTGTTCTGGATGTTCGCCTTTGTGCACAGACTGTTCACCCTGTTGACGGCAACACTACTCCCACACATTGCATGGGGAGTACAAGTTGGACCAATGTGTCAGACAACTGTGGCCCCGATACTGGGGATCCTGTCTACCAGGACTTTCAATTCACCTAGGAACTTCGGATTGCAAGATTTATGTACAGCACTACCCATCCTATGCACTATTCACACAAATGTATCACAATAAACACACTAATACACCATACTTGCCTCTGTCGTGATTCCAACGTGGGTGCTGTTATGGGGATGATGAACTGCAAAATTACACTGTGTATGCGAACTGCAACAGCAAGGACAACACAGGCATGTGAGTAAAGGCAACGTGACACATATGAGGGAGACACACCACCAGGTCTACACAACACATACACACCTAGGCCATCTGACTCATTGCCTACACTGATGTTGCCAGGGAAGACGGTGCAATGCACAGACACCACACCCATTCCCAGTTGTAGTCAAGTAGCCCACAGGTGCAGTAAGCAAATGGCACTCAAATGTGTGACCACAGACAACGCACATCACAAAGTGAAGCACAGGTTTATTACACAGTTGCAACATGTCGTAACCACTACAGATGCAAGGTAATCCCACCTGGCAGCGGGCACACAGTCAACAACTGTAGACGGAAGGAAGTCCATGGGTGTGGCGCACATCACCTGTAGGGACACAACAGCTACCAGCCTGGAAGTGCAATCACGTCGTCGGTGGACACAGTTGACCAAACGAATCTGAAAGTACCCTGTGAAGGACAGAAATGACACACAGTCAAAAGCAATGGAGTACAGGACAGAACAGCAAAACTCATGCACAATACATGTTACAAGATACCCACCCAGAACCAAGTTAGCATGTCAACACTGTTGGGGAGTACAGCCCACCTGTAAGCACACATCGCAACACACATCCAGTCAAGTAGCCCATGGACACACTCCAACAGCACCAGAGCACCACCTACACATCATGCCAACTCACATCATTGACATGACACCTCAGGATACTCACATTCAGCTAAAGAAGTTGGTGATGAGCTGTGTGCGGACATCACCATCATCATCGTCACTGGCATCGTGGTCCAGGCCAGGATCCTCCACAGGTGGCGGATGTTGGTCATTGTCATCCTGGATGAGAGGCAACTCCTTCCGCACTGCCAGGTTGTGGAGCATGCAGCAGACGATGATAATCTTGCACACTTTCGCAGGGGCATATGGGAGGGACCCTCCGGTCTTGTCCAGGCAGCGGAAGCGGCTCTTCAGGAGACCAAATGTCCGCTCAGTCACTCTCCTGGTCCGACCATGTGCCTCATTGTAGCGCATCTGGGCTGGTGTCACAGGGTTCCTGAGGGGTGTCAGCAACCACGGCATGTTGGGGTATCCCGAGTCACCTACGGACAGACAAGTGCACATTAGCTGACTTGGAAAAGTGGGCGGAATACTACAGATCAGATCACACACAATGGCACAAAGTCAGTACACACCGACAAGCCAGGCACGCTGGTTCTGCATCTGTGCCATCATCCTGGGGATGCGACTACTCCTCATCACAAAGGCATCGTGTGCTGAACCAGGGAAACGGGCACACACGTGTGTGATGTCATGTCTGCAAGACACACCACCAGTGCATTGACCGAGTGGTAGTGCTTGCGGTTCCTGTAGGCCTGCTCCTGGGCCTGTGGTGGTACCAAAGCCACATGTGTCCCATCAATGGAGCCAATGACATGCGGCATCCTCCCCAGGGCATAAAAGTCACTCTTCACGTCAGTGAGTCGTCGCAGTCTAGGGAAATAGATGTACCGGTTCAGGAATAGCAACATTGCCGCCAAAACATTGCGGAGCACACGGCTCAACATGGTCTGTGACATCCCACCAGCAGTCGCCACAGTATGTTGGAAGGTACCGGTGGCAAAGAAGTGTAGGGCTGCCATCACCTTCACCTTGGGGGTCAGCGCTGTAGGATACGGCCGGCCAGGCTGCAAATGTGGGGACAACTGCACTGCCAAATCCTCAATCAGCTGCCTGGTGAAGCGGTACCGTCGGATGCTGTCCCGTTCCACCATCGTTGCCAGGTCTGGGAATGGTCGATGGACAGCAGGAGCCCTGCAGTGCAGAGGAGAAGTAAGCAAGATTGTCAGTCAGCCCACATATGCGGCATTGAACACACTCAATATCCCAACATACATCATTATGAGGCACAACTACATGAAGTGTGCAGTTCCGGAAGGACATGTATGGTACATACATGGCCAACATCTGTCAACACGGTCCAACAGGTGGCATCAATTAGTCCCAGGTTGGCCCATTGGATATCATGAGGCCGTGTCACAGTTCCCATCTCCTGCTGCCGTGTCACAATAACCCCCACAGTGACATGTGAGGACAGATGTGCCCCAGGCACCACAGCTCAACGACAGGTACATTCCCAGGGACCCTGTATTGCCACATGGACACTGGCATTACATGGAGTATCATGTATACACCACAGCAAAACAACCATGACCCCCACAGGTAGTGACCCCACTTGCCACGGCAGGACAGACATGGACGTCTGTGACACACACACGCACAACATCAAAGTCCATGCACACACAACCTGGATGTGGAGACTGTCTCCCATTGTGCACATGAAATCAGAGACATTGTAAACACTACATGCACAAAGACTGTGGAGGACCATCACTATTGTGCCACTGGGACACCCTGGCTCAAACATACCGTCCCACATGGGACTCACGGGGTATGTGACATGACATACACATACACCACCGTGAAATGTGACCATGGCACATGCACAGATATGAACAGTTGCACATCACAGTGGTCATGTACACGTAACACCCAGGATCCTGTCCCCATGAACACGTGCACAGCCTGGGGGTGGCTGCCCACAGGTGACACCCACAGGACAACATGTACACCAACATACACACAATAGGAAATGCAGCCTTACATGCCTTATGATAAAGTTTGGACAGGCTGTCGTGATGTAGGTGTGCCCCTCACTCCCTGGGAGCTATCTGTGGCTGGCATATGTCCATCTGAGACAGGCATGCTGACATATGCCAGTCACATGTACAGTGATGCGTTGAACTGCAATGGACCGATCGGTGCCCCGGCCGGCCCATTGCATTCAATGTGTGCGGGTACGCGTTGTACCCCTGTACGCGTTGTACTGCAATGGACCGATCGGTGCCCCGGCCGGCCCATTGCATTCAATGTGTGCGGGTGCGCGTTATACCCCTGTACGCGTTGTACCCCTGTACGCGTTGTACTGCAATGGACCGATCGGTGCCCCGGCCGGCCCATTGCATTCAATGTGTGCGGGTACGCGTTGTACCCCTGTACGCGTTGAACTGCAATGGACCGATCGGTGCCCCGGCCGGCCCATTGCATTCAATGTGTCGCGAGTACGCGTTGTACCCCTGTACGCGTTGAACTGCAATGGACCGATCGGTGCCCCGGCCGGCCCATTGCATTCAATGTGTCGCGGTACGCGTTGTACCCCTGTACGCGTTGAACTGCAATGGACCGATCGGTGCCCCGGCCGGCCCATTGCATTCAATGTGTGCGAGTGCAGCGTTGTACCCCTATGCGCGTTGAACTGCAATGGACCGATCGGTGCCCCGGCCGGCCCATTGCATTCAATGTGTGCGAGTGCGCGTTGTACCCCTGTACGCGTTGTACCCCTGTACAGCGTTGTACTGCAATGGACCGATCGGTGCCCCGGCCGACCCATTGCATTCAATGTGTGCGGATGCAGCGTTGTACCCCTGTACGCGTTGAACTGCAATGGACCGATCGGTGCCCCGGCCGGCCCATTGCATTCAATGTGTGCGGTGCACGCGTTGTACCCCTGTACGCGTTGAACTGCAATGGACCGATCGGTGCCCCGGCCGGCCCATTGCATTCAATGTGTCGGGTGCAGCGTTGTACCCCTGCACGCGTTGTACCCCTGTGCAGCGTTGTACTGCAATGGACCGATCGGTGCCCCGGCCGGCCCATTGCATTCAATGTGTGCGGGTACGCGTTGTACCCCTGTACGCGTTGAACTGCAATGGACCGATCGGTGCCCCCGGCCGGCCCATTGCATTCAATGTGTGCGGTCACGCATTGTACCCCTGTACGCGTTGAACTGCAATGGACCGATCGGTGCCCCGGCCGGCCCATTGCATTCAATGTGTGCGGGTACGCGTTGTACCCCTGTACGCATTGTACCCCTGTACGCGTTGTACTGCAATGGACCGATCGGTGCCCCGGCCGGCCCATTGCATTCAATGTGTGCGGGTACGCGTTGTACCCCTGTACGTGTTGTACCGCAATGGACCGATCGGTGCGCACCCATTGACAATGGGCTTGCCTGGCAACGGACGCGTTTTTGGATTTCGAACGAGTCGGTTGCTGGAAAATCAGTTGGTCACCCACAACAATGTTGCAAAATCATGTATGTCATGAAGTTGAAGATTTGAAGGATGCTGTGGGCGTGTTTTGGTGCTGCTATTCTATGGATTGGCCAGATTCAGAAGATGCAAACGACTTGGACCTATCACTTTGGACACAAGGGACAGTATCTGCCTCTCCAGCACATATATATTGCTGGCTGTTCCCCTGAGAGCTCACTTGCCTGCACTACATGCTCCAGGACGACATCTGCCACTGCACTGCTGCTGTCTCTGCCCCTCTGGACCCTGCAATGGCACGTACTGTGGAGAGAGCCCCAGCCTTCAGCTTTGAAGAGAACCAGGCCCTGCTGGACAGCCTACTTCCACAGTACAGCAAGCTGTATGGGACACCAGGGGAGCAGGTGAGTGTTCTGTGCACTGCCTTTCTGAATGTGCATTTCGTCTGACTAGCAAGGCTGAAAGTCTGCACGCCACTGGCTAGCAGGCTCACTGAGTAGTTGTCACCCCCCATAGTGTGTAGTGACATGCACTGGACAGGTATGGTGCAGTGACAGTGCATTTGAACAAGGTTTTACTTCCCATGCAATGATACCATGTAGTGACGTCTGGCAAACTGTCCATGGGCAGCTTTGCACTGCCTGTGTACATCATGCGCCCCTGTGATTGAGACATGTATATACAACTGTGTCATGCACGGATATGTTGCATGTGTAGTAATGGCCTTTTCACTTTGTCATCCTGACAGGTTAATGCCCATCGGAAGCAGGAGATCTGGAAGGACATCGTCCGGGCCGTCCGGTCCGTGGGGGTCTACAAGCGCCGGATCCGCAACTGCCAGAAGAGGTGGCAGGACCTTCGGGGCTGGACCCGGAGGATTGCACGGGTCCAGCTGAAGCTGTCGCCTCCTCGCAGGAGGGGCGGAACACGGACCCTGACCCCCACATGCTCCAGATCCTGGCGGTGGTGTTTCCAGACCTGGATGGGCAGCTGAAGGCCAGACAGCAGCAAGGAGGGGGTGAGTCAAAGACTGCACTGTGAACTCTGTATTACATGCTTTGTGCCCTCCTCTGGCCTGGTTCAACTGCCACAGTGCAGCAGTCATGTTGTCCAGGAGCCATGTCCCTCTATTGTGCACTGCCCACTGCTCATCTGATACCCAGGTGTGGCCCTTACATTCAGGGAATTGTGTCACTTGGGACTGTGTCCTTGCAGTTTGCTTCACTAAAGGTGGGGGACAGCATCTGTTTCCCTAACTCTGTTGTGGGCATCATGGGTGGGTCCATTGTTCACACAACGCCTGTGTTCGGACATGTGATCTCCGTGTTGCTTTGATATGCGGTCCACTTGCTGAGCTGAGCCACCACATGTGCCTGGGGTATGTGGCACACGCCCATGCAGCGGGTGGGAACAATGTTTGGGCCCCAGGAGTGTGCAGATTACGTGTGTCACACATACATAGCCAGCTATCCACTGTCCAGGGCACATCCCTCATTCATGTGGAACAGGACAGTCATGCCTACTCCAGGCCATGCAATGCACTCTGTACTCCCACTCCCGTGTATCAGCTGACACATTGTGCACAGTGATTTGACCCCTCAGGTGTCTGCCTCTGTGTCAGTGTGCTGTGGATTAGTTGCCAGGACTGCTGGGGTGTTTCTTGGTAGGGGCTCAGCATGCCCCTGGAGATGTGACCATAGGAGACGATACTTGTGTGTCACATAGGTGTTTGATCAGCTGCCCGTGCAGACTGGGGTATGCGAATGTGAATTTCAGGCAGCTGTTCCCCATTCACAGCAAATTGTGAGGGGCTCAGGTTCAGAGGGTAGTGTCACAGGTCTCCCATATGTCCAATAGGTATGACCTGGACAGATGAGGGTTAAGATGATGTGTTGTGTGGGGGATGTACATGTGCACTTGTGCAGCTCCAGGACTTGCATTCCCCATGACCTACTATTGTGACACAGTGCATAGTGTTGTTGTCTGGCTGCCAAGTCATACATCACTGAGACAGTGATGTATGACTTAGCAGTCATGCCTCTGCCATGGCATGTGTCAACTTATTGGTGGTCCTGCAGGGGAGTGACATGTGCTACATGCACACCATTGTGGCGATGGCTATCAGGACATGGGTCCATCATGGTGTCTGTCGCTGGTATGCATCACATGCATTTCCTATTTGACTCTGGGCATCCCTTCATCCGGAAACCTGTACTGACTCAGTGGCAAGAGCTGTGATGTGTGCATGTCCACATGCCACACCGTGTCCTCTGCACTGTCCAACTACTGCGTACTTGGTGCATGTGTCCACACTGGGGTGTTGCAATCCAACAGACACCAGACAGATGGGTGCAAGGCCATGTGGGATGTGAGTGCCATGCTTGGCATCAGACTGACAATTGGCTTCTCCTGTTCAGTTAGGGCACTTTTAGCAATGTACAACTAATGATGCCAGGGCTTGCTCTGTAATGTGCTGTGCTCACAGTGGTGTGTGCGTTTGGTGCAGGTGACTGATGTCTGTCTGTTTCCCCATTGTTTGCAGATACATCCACGGCCACAGAAGGGGACAGCTCCACGGACCAGGAGGAGCCAGAGAGCCAGACTGGGTCAGCAGCCGAGGAGTGGTCGGAGGGACCCAGTGGCACGGAGGGCGAGGGAGCCACACCGAGGAGTCCTCAGCACCATCCACCTCAGCTGAGGACCAGAGCAACTCGGAGGATGACTCCCTTGTGGAGGCGGGTGTCAGCAGCCACCACACCCCAGCTAGTGTTGCTGTCCCCGCCACAACCAGCACCACCACCGCCCTCCCATCGGCTCCCATTCCCCAGGTCCGTGGAGGCTCCCATGTTCGGGAGCGTGTCTCCTTTGGGCCAGGCACCGCACCCCCTGCCCCTGTGTCCCCTGCTGCCCTGAGTGAGGAGTCTGTGTACCTCCTTCGCCAGCTCCATGTAGGGCAGACAGCCATGCTGAGTGTCCTCCATGCGCACACCGCACTGTTGACTCAGCTGGTGTCGTTCATGGAGGGCATCTCATCGGGCATGTCTGACCTACAGACGGGCAATAGGTCCATGGACTCCTCCCTGACGGCAGCAGTGTCCCTCCTCAGACAGTCCCTCACCCCTCCTGCCTCTGCTCCATCCACACTCCCCAGCACCTTACCCGTCCCAAGCACACACACACCGGCACAGGCACACACCAGCACACACACGTCCAGCACACAGACACACACGCCACAAACAAAACGCACACGCACGCACAGTTAGGGGACTGAAACCAGACTCACAGGGGATGGGGCCCTGGTACACACACACGCATCCACGGGCACTGTGCAGTCCTCAGTTGCCTCTCCCTCCAAAGCACCCTCCCTTGCCTCACCTGCAACCCCAAAGACCCAGTGCCTCTTCCTCAGTGACCTCGGCCTCTTCCCCTCCGATCCAGCTGCTCCAGCATCCAGGGGAAGAGGAAGCCCCCCACACGGAGCAGAGTGCCCCTCGCCCCCGGACACCCTCCCCCAGGCACAGACAGACTGAGGCCCCCACCCGCAAGTCCCCCGGAGTGGTAAGAGCAAGACCCCGCCGCCGCCCTGCAGCTCAAGCACCAGGTCTCCTTCCTCCATCCCTCAGGCCCCCACTCCACAGGTGCCCCCACCACACCCTGCCCCAGGTTCCCCCACCCACAGATATACCATCCCCAAGAGGCTCCGGCCTTCTCCCCCTGCCACTTGCTCTCCCGGCACCACACCCCCGCTGCGCTTGTCTGTGCCACTGATGTGGTGAGGGTGTCCTCCCCCTCTGTCCAGCCCACCTTGCCTGTTCCCCATTCTCCTCCCCTGGTGGTAGACACTGCAGTGGAGTCCACTACCACCCTGTCTGACTTGGGCACTGCAGTGGGGGACCTGTCCACTCCATCTGCAGGGTCCACTGCAGTCGTGCCGGCACCCACAACATCTGAGCCATGCCCCCAGTTGTGCCAGCACACACCATGTCAGACACCTCCACTGCAGTTGTCAGTGGCTCTCCAGCACCCACCACCCCTTCCCTGCTTCCTCCTGGTGAGCCCTGATCCTGTCCCTGCGGTGCCTGGCCTACCCCCGGTTGCCCCTCCTAGTGGATTGTCCCTGGTTTTGTGCAGGCATGTGTAGGGTGGCATCTGCCACTGTCACCCACTTGTGACTTTGTTGATGGACTGGCCATTGGCCTTTGTTTATGTTCTACCGGACTTCTACTTTTAATGCCACATATGCTGAATAAAGCAACTTTCTGTTCTCTAGTGCTTTTGCTTCTGATGTACATGATGTTGATGATGCTAACCATGCCCTTGCTGCTGTGATGGTGATATTTGGTCTCATGATAATGAAGTGTTACTGTGCAGGAACCCATGTGGTCCAGGGGGAATGTGTCCTATCCTGTGGTGTATCCATGTCATCCATAGCAGCATCTGAGGGTGTCATGTGTTCAGTATTTGGCAATGGGATTTCCTACTTAGATTGGCTATTTCACATCTGTGGCTTCCACCCCTGCACATCTGTTGTGCCTGCCATTGTTCAATTCGTCTACTTCCCTGACCGTGTGGCCATCTCCAGTGGACATGCAGGTTTGGGCATCAATGGGGAAGGACTCATCTGTGTTGTCAGTGCAACATTGCTATACAAGTGTGTTGGATCTGTGCTGATGATTCTGTTGGCACTTCCATGACCAGGCTGATGTTACGGGAGCCCTCATTTGGTGCTAATTGTTGATTGTGTGACCAAGTGCTCAGCTGACATGATGGGGCCCTACTGAGGCAACATATGGCACAGCTTTCCTCACACAGGAGTGGAGTCCCCTCATGGCAGTGTGTACTCCTGTGACATTGCCTGCGCCCAAGGTGTGTGTTGTATGTGCATGTCTGTGTGTTCACTTCCGTTTAGCTGTGCATGCTGTGATCCCTAGTGTTGTACCTGTTTGTGATGCTAGCTGAGTTGACCTATGTTCCCCCAAAGTCTTCTCCCTGGGTTCTCTGTGATGTGGGTGCATGGCACATTACTGGTCATCAGGGTGTCACCCATAGGTGTGTTTGCTGTCAGGGCTGAGTTTGTGTGCAGACGCAGATGGGTCACAGTCAGGTTTCCCCTTGGCACTTGTTGTTTGCCCCTGTCATGTGATTTCCAGTTTGTGTTATCTTTCAGTGATTGTGACACGTTGTGTGTGTGACTGCTGGCACTCCTCAGGGTCCGGGCTGCAATGTTGGTTGTTGTCTATGTGTGTTCTTTGTGGGTGACCTTGGCTTCTTCATTGGTGTGTGACTGTGGCTGGGATCCCATTGGTTGGTGTGGTATTGCCGTCATGTCCATGTACAGCGTAGTGTGCAGTGTGTCAGACATTCAGGAGTCTTGTTGAGTGTCCATGTGTGATTTGTTTCTGCACCTTGGTTCCCACCCACCACCCTGGAATAGTCATGGGTGCATGTGCAATGTCACCAGTGCATGTGTGCTTCACTGCTGCACATTGTTGGAGGTCGAGGGTGTGGTGTTGAGTGTGTGCAGATGAGAGTTGTTGCTCGGCTAGGCCCCTGCCTCCATGTTGGCCTTGGCTTACTGGCCATGCTGTTTGATTTGTGCTTGTGTAGGTGTGATGGTAGTTAGTTGCTCAGGACACATGACTGTGGTTCACAGTGTGAACCACATTTAGCTTTGTCATCACAGTGGGATTGTAATGCAGCCCAGGGTCACCACATTGTGGGGGCCCTGGGGGTGGTGATGTGGTGTGTCTGTGTCTTGCTGTGTCAGTTGCTGTCCCTACGTGCCTGTGTGACATGTGTGATTTGTGCTCCCTCTCATCTGACAATGCCTGCTTGCCCACATAGGGGATTTGGATCCATGAGTTACCTTTGTGTGGCACTGTATGCACATCTGTATGATTGGTATTCAGGTCTCCTCATGTGTTGTGTGGTTGCCTGGGGACACTGGCACCCCCCTCACCTGTTGTGTATGATGTGCAGTGTGGGTCTGCCTGTTTGTGTTTGTGCATCTGCACCACTGCATTGGCATATCTTGGGTGTGCCATTGACTGTATGTAGTTTGGTGGGTTTCCCCTGCTGTCCCTGGGACTCCTAGGTCATCGGTCAGCACAATGATCATGGTTTGTGTGTCCCATTGCTGCCATGGTATGGTATCTGTTCACCTCACATCTGCAGTCTCCACAGGGTATCTGCATGTGTGTGCCCATTGGTGCAAATATGTGGGTCTGCATTCTGATGGTCACTTCTGTCATTGATGATTGTTGACAGTGTCAGCCCCCATGGGTGTTGTTTGTCTGCACATGGCCAAAGGTATGTCTTATTTGCACTGCAGGATTTGGCTCCCCCAATTTATGTTGCAATGGGACACATACACTACTTTGCCACTGATGTGTTTGTTGTTCTGTGACCAGGAATCATCCATGCAGTTTGGCAGTTGCACCTCTTTCTTTGTCAACACTTACCTTTTGGTCACTGTGATGATGGGAGTTTGGACCCCATTGCCACAATGTTCGAAATGTGCTTCAGCTATGGACCCCACACTTACCTTTTGGTCACTGTGATGATGGGGGTTTGGACCCCATTGCCACAATGTTCAAAGTGTGCTTCAGCTATGGACCCCACACTTACATTTTGGTCACTGTGATGATGGGGGTTTGGACCCCATTGCCACAATGTTCAAAATGTGCTTCAGCTATGGACCCCACACTTACATTTTGGTCACTGTGATGATGGGGGTTTGGACCCCATTGCCACAATGTTCAAAATGTGCTTCAGCTATGGACCCCACACTTACATTTTGGTCACTGTGATGATGGGGATTTGGACCCCATTGCCACAATGGTCATGGCCTGCTTGCATTGTGGGTGCCACACACATATATGTGTGGCACATGTGCCAGGGGGTCACATTGTATGTTCAAAGTCATGTTCGGTGTTGTAGGCATTTGACACAGTCTACACACGCTTGTCATGGTGTTGGGGGGATGTCTTCTTCTTGCATTCCCTAGGTTGTGGTGTGCTGGTTGTGTCATGCATTGTCCATCCTATGAGTGGGGGTGGTAGTAGTGGTAGGCATCCAGCCCCCTGGGTGAGGGTGGTAGTAGTGGTAGGCATCCAGCCCCCTGGGTGAGGGTGGTAGTAGTGGTAGGCATCCAGCCCCCTGGCTAAGGGTGGTAGTAGTGGTAGGCATCCTGCCCCCTGGGTGAGGGTGGTAGTGGTGGTAGGCATCCAGCCCCCTGGCTAAGGGTGGTGGTAGGCATCCAGCCCCCTGGGTGAGGGTGGTAGTAGTGGTAGGCATCCAGCCCCCTGGCTAAGGGTGGTAGTAGTGGTAGGCATCCTGCCCCCAGGCTAAGGGTGGTAGTAGTGGTAGGCATCCTGCCCCCTGGGTAAGGGTGGTAGTAGTGGTAGGCATCCAGCCCCCTTGGCTAAGGGTGGTGGTAGGCATCCAGCCCCCTGGCTAAGGGTGGTAGTAGTGGTAGGCATCCTGCCCCCTGGGTAAGGGTGGTAGTAGTGGTAGGCATCCTGCCCCCCTGGCTAAGGGTGGTAGTAGTGGTAGGCATCCTGCCCCCTTTGGGTAAGGGTGGTAGTAGTGGTAGGCATCCTGCCCCCCCTGGGTAAGGGTGGTAGTAGTGGTAGGCATCCAGCCCCCCCTGGGTGAGGGTGGTAGAAGTGGTAGGCATCCAGCCCCCCTGGCTAAGGGTGGTGGTAGGCATCCAGCCCCCCTGGGTGAGGGTGGTAGTAGTGGTAGGCATCCAGCCCCCCTGGCTAAGGGTGGTAGTAGTGGTAGGCATCCTGCCCCCTGGCTAAGGGTGGTAGTAGTGGTAGGCATCCTGCCCCCTGGGTAAGGGTGGTAGTAGTGGTAGGCATCCAGCCCCCTGGCTAAGGGTGGTAGTAGTGGTAGGCATCCTGCCCCCTGGGTAAGGGTGGTAGTAGTGGTAGGCATCCAGCCCCCCTGGGTGAGGGTGGTAGTAGTGGTAGGCATCCAGCACCCCTGGCTAAGGGTGGTGGTAGGCATCCAGCCCCCCCTGGGTGAGGGTGGTAGTAGTGGTAGGCATCCAGCCCCCCCTGGCTAAGGGTGGTAGTGGTGGTAGGCATCCAGTCCCCCCTGGCTAAGGGTGGTGGTAGGCATCCAGCCCCCCCTGGGTGAGGGTGGTAGTAGTGGTAGGCATCCAGCCACCCCTGGCTAAGGGTGGTAGTAGTGGTAGGCATCCTGCCCCCTGGGTAAGGGTGGTAGTAGTGGTAGGCATCCTGCCCCCTGGGTAAGGGTGGTAGTAGTGGTAGGCATCCTGCCCCCCTGGCTAAGGGTGGTAGTAGTGGTAGGCATCCTGCCCCCTGGGTAAGGGTGGTAGTAGTGGTAGGCATCCAGCCCCCCTGGCTAAGGGTGGTGGTAGGTATCCAGCCCCCTGGCTAAGGGTGGTAGTAGTGGTAGGCATCCTGCCCCCCTGGGTAAGGGTGGTAGTAGTGGTAGGCATCCTGCCCCCTGGCTAAGGGTGGTAGTAGTGGTAGGCATCCTGCCCCCTGGGTAAGGGTGGTAGTAGTGGTAGGCATACAGCCCCCTGGCTAAGGGTGGTAGTAGTGGTAGGCATCCAGCCCCCCTGGGTGAGGGTGGTAGTAGTGGTAGGCATCCAGCCCCCCTGGCTAAGGGTGGTGGTAGGCATCCAGCCCCCTGGGTGAGGGTGGTAGTAGTGGTAGGCATCCAGCCCCCTGGCTAAGGGTGGTAGTAGTGGTAGGCATCCTGCCCCCTGGCTAAGGGTGGTAGTAGTGGTAGGCATCCTGCCCTCCCTGGGTAAGGGTGGTAGTAGTGGTAGGTATCCAGCCCCCTGGGTGAGGGTGGTAGTAGTGGTAGGCATCCTGCCCCCCTGGGTAGGGGTGGTGGTGCGCATTCAGGCCCCTGTGTGCATATGTGGCATTGGTGATGGGCATCCCGCCCCTATGGTGCTGCTGTTGCTGGTGTAAGTATATTCTGCATCCCTCTGTGTGTGTGTGATGTGTCGTGTACGTGTTGTATGTGTTTTGTGGTTGGTGTCTGGCATACCTTCTGCGCCGTACGCGTCCGTGCCTGTTCCGGTAGTAAATGTAGAATATTGGTATGATCGGTACGAAGGGATTCATGGTTGGTTCATGTTGTTCGTCCTTCTCGTTGCTTCGCGTCGTCCTCGTCGCTTCGCCTCGTCCTCGTCGCTTCGCGTCGTCCTCGTCGCTGGCGTGTTCGTCTCGGAGCCGTGGATCGTGTTGTGGCGCGAATCGGATCTTATGTGCGCCTCTCCCGGATGCTTTGACGTGCCGTGCGTAGCGACGGGTTCGGCGCGTACGGAAAGCGCATCGTACTCGTTCGGCCGGACGGAGCTGCATTTTTCCTTCCGTGCGACTCGATTCTGCGTTTCCGGATTCGCCTCGGTCGGGGAACAGGACCTGGTTTGGGTGAGTACGGCTCGGCCGGATTCTTTGCTGTTGTGCGCATCGTACTTACTCGTTCGGTGTGCTGTACGGATCGGTCGGGAAACAGGCTTTCGCATGGCTTTTTTCCCGACCGAATGGTATTGGGTGCGCCTCCGACCGAGATCGGAATCGGCCCCTAAATGCTTTACTAAAGTTTGCCGAATTACAAGCCTCAGTTGAATGCATTTTGCCTTGCCAGCATGTTTTATTTCCTTGCAGGTTTATTATCATTATTTTCTTTAGCTAGAGAAAGGCTTATTGTATTAGACTGCTGATAGAGAGCCTGAAGGGAAACATGACAGTGAACGTGGAGAAACAGAGATCGAAAGAGTCCTTCTGTTCATCATGTACCAGATTGGCAAGATGTTCAAGTTATATGCGATTTGAACCTGGAGTGATGTTGCTGATCCACTCAGGTAAAGACCTTAACGGTCTCTGGTGGTGTGAAGGAGATAAGAATGTTCTGAATCCCCTTTTACTTTTAATTGGTGTACTCACAGTTAGAGTTGAGAGGATTCCCTTTAGACTGGCCATATTTATGCAAGTGTGGAGCTTTATACTAAACCCCTATTTCCCTTTTTCTTTAGACTTCTACTGAAGTCTGAACATATTGACAGCTTCTTTTCCTATGTCCTGATTTAAAGACCCTTGATAGATATACTTGATCTATGTTTAGAACAGAGAGGGGAAGGTTATTTATGGAACACCTGCTTACTTTAATCTGTGTTTATACTATTGTGATTATCGCAATTTGATATGTGTTTCTGTTGCGCCTTAACTTACTGAGATATTTCAGTTTACCTATTGTATTGCTGCATTTACTAAACTTATTCTTGGTTTGCGTATATACTGGATTGATTTGAAATCCAAAATAAGACCCTTTCTCTGTATTCATCGATTCCCGCTCCTTATTAAGGAGTCACATTGGTTTCACAAATTAGAAATGTATTGTTGATATTTTCTCCCTTTCTGTGCTTCACTTCAGCTAACAAAAGTCCATACGATCAATGGGAAAAATTATTTGACAACTTGACTAAGAGATTACGTTGTAAGGCCCAGCCCAGTGCTCCAACTGTGAGAGTCAGCAAAGTTATCATAGGTAATTGATTGTAAATCAACATGCAAATTCCACAGAAAGCAGCTTCACAACATACCAATCAGTCCCTGAAACACAGCAACCGTGCGTACAAGCCACTTAACCGTAGCCAGACTTGCACCAGTGCTCCCGATGAATAAGCAAAATATGACACTCTCTACACAGAGAACTCTCACTGTTATAATAGGGTACAAGACTGATCACGCAACTGCTCATTCATGAAGTGCCTTAAATAAATATTGCATTAAGCACAATTTATTTCTTCTCAGATACCTCTATAAACTTGGTCATGCTTTTGCAGAGGCAATAAAGTTGCCTTAACTTGATGGTCTCATCTTAGCAGGAGCAACCAGGAAATGAAAATCAGTCCTGGCAGAAAGTTTCACACGAGTGTCACATGGCAATGGGTCTTTGGGGGCATGGTTTGGACATGGTTGGGCCATGTAACCCACCCTGCTCTGAAACCAGTCTTCTACCCTGTAGCCCACTGGAAAAATGCCAAAGTGGCACAATGGCCAGTCCTGACATGTGAGGACCTCATATGCCACACCATACTCTTTCACCATATGATGTACTTCAACCAAGCACGCTCTTAACAAACATTGAGGTCCATCTGTTATATCTCTGGTCAGTGTGAGTGCTACAAAGCCACGCTTGTGGCAGTTGTCCGATATACAAACTCTGGATCACATCACATAACAAACAAGCATTGGCAAAGTATGCCAGTGGCTGCCAGCCTTTTGGCTTGGTCAATGCTTATTTTGTTTTTTTGTCATTGTTTTTGTTTGAATTTATTGTTGAGCGAGCTGCCGGGCTCTCGCCAATCTAAAGAAAGACATTGGCTAAAAGCATATATATTTTTTTGTCTCAAAAAGCACACATTGCCATAGTAGTCCCTTCTACCTGTATGTGGATGTGCTCCTTGTAAACGAGCGGAGGATCAATGGCAGCTGGCAGGGAACTGGGATGGCGGGGCAGGGAAGGTGGGACAAAATATAAAAAATAAAACCACTTACCTCCTCACAGCCGCCGTCTCTCCTCCGTCGTTGCTTCGACCTGGAAGGAGGAAGCACACAGGCTCCCCTAAGCCCATCACAATTCTGCAATGCAGCGTTGTGATTGGTCTGAGTGCCATTGTTTGGCGCTCAGACAGGGAAAGGGAGCTTGTGCATGTTCTCCACCTAGGTTGTGTATTACAGCCCGGTGGAGAACATGCAACGTGCCAATGACTGTTTGGCCGGCCCAAGACGGCCGGCCAAGCAGTCATGCACACTTAGTGTGCACAACCACTCCTACCCCCTGGCCACCAGCCCCGACCCGTCCTAACCCAGCTGCGTAGCAGCGAAAAATAAAATGATAATAACAATGTTATTATCATTTTATTTTTCCAGCTCTGAGAGCAGTGGGGTGATGCTTCTCTGCCTAAGCGGAGGAGCCGCCCCTGCGGAGGGCTCACTCACAGTGAAGTTAGGCAATGGCTGGAGTGGGCGATCCTTTGCTCCATGCTATTTGCCTTAGTGGGAGAAAAAAAACGTGAATGACACAACACACCAATGAATGAAGAGGGCTGGCTGAAAACCCTTTTAAGTAAGAATATTATAGATATATTTTTGGTAAAACCAAAAGGTCTTGGCTAATGCAAGACCTAACAAGGTATGAAATTAATAAGACACATTTCCAAAACTCTTGCTTAGGTTGAATTGATACCGTGATATATCGGTTAAAAGAACGGTGGGCTAGAGCTGGAATCTAAAATACAGAGTTTAATTTTGACAACTTAATGGACCCGGACAACATTCTGGGGAATACGCCCCACTGTGTGTGTATCTCCAGCTGTCTTGAAGTAAATCGGTATCAGGTACTATACTTTCCCGCCCGTGGTGCTCTGCAACAATGCTTTCCCAGTGCGCTTCCACAATGCACTACGCCTAATTAAACAAATCTTTGACGTTTGCACCCAATACTTAAATGTTTTAGGTGTCAGATATTGCCAGTACATCTCAGAAGCTGCCTCACTCTTATAATAAATGTCAAATGTTCAAAAGTACAGCGAAGTTGCACGTACAGCTCCATAAACACAGCTCGCATGTAACGCGAGCCAGAAAAACATGATGCACGTTTTGCTTTTTCCCATTCTGCGAATGAGCAACCAACCCAATGAATGAAAAAATCACTAGAAATATAAAATGTGCAATTTATTCGAAAGAAGACGTGTTAATTTTAAAGGTATGTTAAAATAGGGCCTTAGGGGTTTGACAGTATCCTCTTATATGAGATATTGTGATAATTACTGTTTTATTTCACATCTACTTTATTATGCTGAACATAATTACTGTATGACTAATCACTGTAATTTCTTGTGATAAAATTCCTGATGACCTAGTAATTAGCATATGTCACCATTGCAAACCCACAAAAACAGAGCTTCTCAGTCAAGGCTGCCAAGGCACATTTTAATGCAGCCGTAGCATGCCCTGCATTGCTTAGACATACCTGCAGTTTCAGGAATGAACGCGCACCATATTAAACGTTTATTTTTCACTTGCCGATACTCTTTTCAGCACCGATTTTTTTTCTCCAAATACATCAAATATTCACGTTTATTTTTGTGAATTTCTTAACAGAATCGAGGCGTTTAATAAGTGAATGTATTTATTGCGGCAGTGGCGTTCTTGTACCCTGCTGCACGTTCAGCGTTACGGCTTGTTGATAAAACTGGGAAATGCAGCCGCGGTTTGTGCAAATGCTACTGACCCTCAGACTTGGCAGAAGTGGACGGTGTGCGCATGCGCACGTTCACTATTGAGAGACCAATTTACCCTCCGAAATTGTAAACAAAAGCTTGGAATCGTTCTGTAACGGAGGCAGTTTCCTTTCACACGATTCTGCCATTCACATATGCTTCACGCTACTATACGAAACCCAATGGAGACAGTATGCAGCATAAAAGGAAAGATGTTTTGATAAGATTTTCAATATGCAGGCATTGGGTCGCCGATATCAAACTGTCCCATGCATGAACAAAAATGTGCTTTTTGTAATTAGGCCGTGAATTAAGAAGAGGGGTTAAACTGTAAACATAACTGGTTGTTGGGTTGGAAAGAAAATTAACCTGTGTGTAAATGCTGACCCTGGCGCCCATAGTTAGTATATGTGCTAGTGTAGGAATTATTTGGTGGGTGTTAATAACTTTTGAAGCAAAACACAAGCCACTGGATTCAAGCTAACTTGACTGTTGAGGGGTGTTACACCGAACCAGTCCCAGGATGTTTGTTTCCGGTCCAGGGAAGACATGGCTTGACAGTTCGGGCTGGACTGTTCCCATGAGGCACAGGGTCAAGACGGATTTGCATATAGTTGTGTCTGAACTGGGGTGGTGAAGTGAGCTAAAGAATGATGATGGATTCAACCCAGATCTGTGACTGGGGTGAGTGTCTGAAAAGTTTCAGCGCTCCATCCATCATCTCCTTGTGTTTGCTTTGTTCACCCTAAATTGGCATTGTATGCCCAGACGTGGGTCCCTTGCTTACTTTGCCACTGGATTCAAACTTGCTTGGCTGATGAGGGGTGTGACCCCGAAACCAGTCCCAGGATGCTTGTTTCCGGTCCTGGGAACACATGGCTTGGCAGTTCGGGCTGGACTGTTCCCATGAGGCACAGGGTCAAGACTGATTTGCATAGAGCTGTGTCTGAACTGGGGTGGCGAAGTGAGCTAAAGAATGATGATGGATTCAACCCAGATCTGTGACTGGGGGTGAGTGTTTGAAAAGTTTCAGCGCTCCGTCCATCATCTCCTTGTGTTTGCTTTGTTCACCCTAAATTGGCATTGTATGCCCAGACGTGGGTCCCTTGCTTACTTTGCCACTGGATTCAAACTTGCTTGGCTGATGAGGGTGTTACCCCGAAACCAGTCCCAGGATGCTTGTTTCCGGTCCTGGGAACACATGGCTTGGCAGTTCGGGCTGGACTGTTCCCATGAGGCACAGGGTCAAGACTGATTTGCATAGAGCTGTGTCTGAACTGGGGTGGCGAAGTGAGCTAAAGAATGATGATGGATTCAACCCAGATCTGTGACTGGGGGTGAGTGTATGAAAAGTTTAAGTGCTCCGTCCACCATCTCCTTTGTGTTTGCTTTGTCAATAACTTTTAACACTTTATTTTCTTAGATCAGTTATTTTTGCTCTATCTTTGAGAACTTGTTTTGAGTTGCTAAAAAAATGGCCAATGATAAATGCAGGTCGCAAATAAGGTGAATTAAGATACATGTCAGATGTATTATCCACACTCTACTGTTGTAAACTGCAATGAAACTCATATATTACCAGCTATGTCAGTTTATACTTGTGTGGCTGGGCTTAAATACGATTTTACGCTTGACCTTAAACGGGACTGTCAATGATGATGATGATGATGATGCTGATGAAGCGACTTGTAAGGCGCACAGCTACTCCAGGAAGTGTCCCGGCGCTAACCCTAGGTCAGAAGAGGAAATAAAGCTGCTTGTTTCAAACCGGGACAAATATCCAAGTTTTCAACCTCTTTTTAACATTGTCATGTTGCTAACAGTGCGGAGCTCAAGAGAGAGTTTGCTGCAAGCTATGGATCCAGATGAACGAGAGACCTTCCTCCAACTCTCGCATGCCGGATTCTGGGCGCCTGCTAAAAATTGCCAGCTGACCTCAGATTTCTTGCTGGAACATGAAAATTAAACCTAGTTTTGAGGTTGCACGCTGGATTCTGGGGGTCTGGTAAAAATTACTAGCTGACCGCCAATTTCTTGCTGGAACATGAAAATTAAACCTAGTTCTGAGGTTGACTGCGACCGTCTGATACAGGGCTCCATGAACTAGCAGCAAGGCCTTAAATAGCACTCTTTTCCTGACAGGAAGCCAGTGAAGAGCGTGCAGATATGGGGACATGTGAGTTCTAAATACCAAATTCAAAAGAAGGTGAGCTGCCGCATTTTGGACCACCTGAATCTTCTCTAGCAGATACTCTGGTAGACCAAAGTAAAGGGCATTGCCAAAGTCTAACCTCGATGGTATCAAGGTATGGATAGCTATCTTTATTGCTGTGAAAGACAAATAATGAAGAAACATTTTTACGGACCTCAGAACACCAAAGCAAGTGCCCACCACAGACTTAATTTGTGGCCTAAAAGACAGGCAGTGATCCAATTCGACCCCTTAGTTCATGACAAAGCCTCCCTGATGGCCGGAGGGAGGCGATTTTCAGGCCAGAAAGCCTGCCCGGTTTCTGGAGAAGCATTGGCAAAAAAAATAATCTCAGTTTTTTCGGTGTTGCACTTCAATTGATGTATAGAGTGAAAGACTGCCGTAAGGCAGATTTTAATCAGCCGCTCTGGGAACACTTCTCCTTTTCCACATGAGAACAGTAGCTGAGTTCACTAACACACAGAGGATCTAGCGGGAGAGGCACAAACCAAAGACGTACTACTCCCTGTCTATGTATGAATCTCACAAAAAGTACGTCTGGCAGAACTTACACATTGAAATAAAGACAGAAAGAGAAAATCACTGTCCATAATATTGTGGCAGTGTGAGTGTTGAACAGGGTGTTTCAATTGTTTCGCAGGAGAGAACCTCTTTCAGGACGAGAACTCTCACTCACCCGAGGATGACATGCTTTATCATTGGGTTACCTCCTCACACCAAGGCTGTAAGGTCATTGGTGTGGGCTACAACTCCTCAAAGAGTGAGGAGAGCTAAGGTGTTTTAGGAAACTTGAGAGCAATAGTGGAGAGAGTGAAGGGCAGAGTGCAAAGGAAGAGAAAGAGTAAAACTGTCTTCATAAGGCCATATAACCTTTATTCCGTGGCTCCTGAGAGAGGATTAAAAGCATCAATCAATCAACCATGGGTTTGTTAAGCGCGACTACTCACCCGTAAGGGTCTCAAGGCACTGGGGTGGAGGGGAGGTGCAGGATCCTGTCCATCAAGGAGGAGGTCTATCGAAGAGCCATGTTTTGAGGTCCCTCGTGAAGATGGGAGTGATGTCATCTGTCTGAGGTGGAGAGGGAGGGCGTTCCAGCCTCTGGCTGCGAGGAAGGAGAAGGAGCGGCCTCCCGATCTGGACTTCCTGGTGCGGGTGACCACGGCATGGGAGAGCTGGGCTGATCGTAGGGTCTAAGGATATCGGCAAATATCAGCAAATATACCCCGACAGAAGGTCAACATATTTCTGCCCTTGGGTGACCCCAACAGGGGCTCTGGGGCGTTCTTCAGGGCCAATAGAGTAGTCACTCTGCAGAAAATAAAGAAAAATAAATCAAAATATATTGTCCACCAATTGAATAGCCTGTCAGATATGGCGATAGCCCATATGTGTTGTGGGTCCACCGTCTATCTGAAAAGAATAGATAATATACCCATTAATCATCTCAAAGTGATAGTTCTCTCATGATGCATATTTAAAAAATCTTTGCAAAAATATTATAATGTGCGGAATAAAAGTGAGTAGTTAGATGTGGTACAAGCTACATACTAATACTCACTGGAGGAACTCATACCATCATCTTACCTATATGGTGATGTAGAGAATCCACTCTCAAGCCTTTACAGTGACACCACTGTTGGACAGCTAAAGAAGTGAGATAAGACCAAAGTGAGTACATCATAGCTACTCATGAAAAAAAACTTTGTGACTCAGACTCAGGACCAGTACTTACACTAGGTGAGGTAAGACAGCAGCTTTCGACCACAACTAAATGGCAACACAAAATTACTGCAAAAAAGGCACAAACAAAATTTTGTAAGCGCATGGGGAGCACTCCAATAGGTGCATTTATTTTTGCCTGGAAGACTGAAACTCTTCACACAGCTCTTGACTAGACTCGTAGTGACCGTCAGGTGATATTTATGAGAGCCAGATGAGTTTTAATTTAAGAGAAGGTCACTTACACAATACTGAGTATTACGCTGCCAAATTGTAGTTCTTGAATGTAGCATCAGTGTTTTATGTCGTATGATGTTTCCAAACCACTGAATTTCTAAACTCTTAATTCTAATTACTCTTAAAATCCTAATTTGTTGTTACTAACCAGTAGTCGAAGCTGTACAATACCTAGTGTACATGCTAATTATTCCACATGGTATGCACTGTATACCCACATCTTTTCCCAGACACTTTTATTCGGATAAAAATGGTAGACAAAAATGTGAGATACTCTGTTATACATCATTCTGGCCCACAAAACTCAGAATAGCTGGTATTTATCTCACCCAACCTGTGGTATTTGGAATTAAGGGATATGGTAAGTACCTTCCATTTATCCTGCAACATTGAATGGGGCGGGTAGAAAGAAAGAATCTTGTTTTGGCTTTCTGTAAAATGCACGGTTAACTTATAAAGTTGCCCTAAAGCTGCTGAGAGCGTCTGGCCTCAACAAACTGTAAAACTCATTGACTAGCTTGTTACTGCTTCCCAATTGAAAGCAGAAAAAATAAACATCTAAGGGCTTCATTTAAAAGGGGTGGTAAAAGAAGCTTAGAAGGCTGACACTTATTGGACTGTTGGATCCATCCAGGAACACATATTTGTGGGACTGAGGAAGCCCCATACTTTCCAACAGGCCAAAGGTTTATGCTGGGTCTGCAGATTTCCAGGCCCTTAGATGGTGGATTGCAATTGTATAAACCCCCAGTCTAGGCGTGACTCTGAAGTAATTGATATAAAAAATGTAGATGATCACACCAAAGTGGCAGGAGGGATAAGGCTTGCCCCAGTTAAAGTGGTTGAAGTGAATATGGAGTCTGAAGTGATAGCCACTAGTCTTGATAATACCACAATATAAGGATACATTTTTTTGCCATCACTGCCCTGAGCGGTAGATGGCAAGCTTTACAGCAGTAGCTGTTGGTTTAGTACAGGAAGCACAACATGTGTTAGGTGAGTTGGCATTGACATGAACTTTTCATTTGGCTGATCTGAGGTACTCCCTTTGCCAATGTGTGCCTTGAAGGGAAGCAAGACATAATCTTGAGATGTGTCATTATTCGACAGTTAGATTTGGTCATCAACTGGGCAGTTAGCTGCCTTGTTCTAAGGAAGGGGTGATAATATCATAAATCACTAGTTGGGTATATTTAGAGGGTGGCAGTCCTAATCGGAGAGAAATAGCTACCATAGACTTAAAAGATCAGTAGACAAGGGCCATTTAAGGCTGAGAGGCCTCCTGAAATGTCACCTCCTGAGATATCGAAGGTGCAAGAGTTGAGTGAGGCTTAGGATTGGGGATGTGATTTTGGTTATTTGTTTGAGCTGTGAGGTGATGAAGGTTCCCATAATATCAGGAAGAGGCGGAGTATGTCATTCTAGCCCCAAGCAAGGGTTTAAGCCTCTGGCTTGTTTACACACCACAGGAATATTGGTCTTCTCTATAATGAGGTCAGATATCTTACAGCAGGAGTCATCAGCAAACTGGTGATGCCGTTGTGCCACTAAGAATTATTGCTTACCTGGAACATTAGATTCCTTGGGCAGGACAACTTGGATAATGAAGACATAGGAGAGTCATAGGAGAGTCTGTCAGATCAAGGACACCGAGGCAGCCAAACCAGAGATTTATGGTTTCTCATCTGAGATGACACCTACATAAGAACCCAACATTGATACCCGGTCTTCACATCCCTATGTACAATTGATATATTTGTTCATTCAAAGAGCCTCCTCCACTTTTCACGTCCTGTGGGCTGCGATGTTGAGGCATCAGCACTTTAGATCCATGGTTGCCCATGTAAGCCAGCACCAACAAAGGTGACCATGTGCTGATGCCTACCTTCATATCACTATGTGCAGCGGCTGCTCTTGGACCTTTGTATGAATGTTAACTGACCATCTGCTCTATCTTCACTCTCAAGGCTGACAGCTCTTTTCACGTCCTGCCCTCCGCCCTGTAAGCAGCAAGGTGCCAGGTGTAGAGGCGGCACAACAGCAGCACAAGAGCATTGTGCATAACATGCAAGAAATGTGATAAGCATGAGGCTGTTAGGACTATAGAAGACAAATAAACTACAGGGAATGAGGTCTTAAAGATCAGAAAATTAACTTCATTACATTTCCAGTGGCTTCCCATGTACAGATCCTACTGGATGGCACGACGAAGGCTATTTCTGGGAATGTCACTAAACGATCACTACATCAACTTGCTAATGCAAAGTGACAATATATTTTTGAGCAAATGGGTTCCACTCAAATCAGCAAGCCTACTAAATGTTCTCATAAGTCATGGACTTGTTAGGCCAATAAGATACACTCTGATCTGTGTTTGAATAGTCTTGCTTTGAAAGACAGGAGTCTGGCTCATGTTTCTACCCTTAGGCTTCTCCTATACATTTCTGGAGCACTGGAAGAGAGTGAGGAGTTGCATTCAACTGATCTTCCTTTTCTTGCAGTGAAGCCTTTTCTACATGGTGAAGCCCACATCTAGAGTGCACCCTCATCTTTATCAGTTAGCCACACAAACATCGAGTGAGCACAGTGGGTTGCTTTGAGCATCTCTGTTTTTGTCCAGAAAAACAATAATATGAATAACACTATGCACAATTAAATAAAACATAAACAATAAAATGAATAATATGAATGCTAAGCCATTGCCAATAAGAAATACCACCAGCAATATGGCTGCTGAGAGAAGACACCCGACTCTCTTCAAACACTTTACCATTAGCTTAGTATCTGCTCTTTTTTGCATTTTAATCTCAGGGATTGCAGTCATATCTACAAATGGAAGCATGAAAGTAGAAATGCCCCAGTGGTAGGCCACACATATCTTCTGTAGACTGGCCAGTTGTACTGACCCAAAGGTACTCATGATTATGGCCGGATTTTCCTCTTCAGAACATACATTCTATTGACCTTACGTTGTTGCCTAATGGTTGTCTGATAAACTGTATTCCTGTCATTTGCACATCGTGATTAATCCAGGGTGAGCTGAAAGACATTTTTAGTATCTCAGAAAAGCTGCCAATCACTGAGATAGGTGGTGCCTCTACCCATTGCGTAGGCAAGCACTTTAGAAGACAAGAATCTGAACTTGAGATCCTTGTGAGTCTGCACCACTCTCAATGTAAACATATCTCATACCTAGATTTATGGACAATCCTGCTTCAGTTACTTGTGATCACCATGAGGTTTTAAAATACATCAAAAGCTTACTGAGTGGTCGTAATTTGTATGTAACAAGTAAAATTGCTTAAAACATTTATAAAGATGGTAGCACCACTTCAGATTTCTTTATGTTTATGGGCAGGGCCGGTCCTAGAACTTCTGGGGCCCCGGGCGAAAGGGAAGATGTGAGGCCCCTCTAATTTGCATGTAACATCCAGTCGCGGCCGGCATGACTCGTGGGTGGAGGGTCTCGCGGGGGTTCGCGCGCGGGGGGGTTAATTTAAAAATAAAATAAACTTACCTTCCTGGGCCTCGCGTCGTCTCTGCTCCTGACCTGCTCTCCTGCTTTCCTGCCTCTGGCAGGAACAGGAAGCAGGCAGCCTCCCTCCCCTCCCCTAAGCCAGTCACAACGCTGCAATGGCAGCATTGTGATTGGTCGGGACGCCGACCAGCCAGGCGCCTATGGGGAGGCCATTTTTTCCATGTACTCTGCATTGCAGCCTACATGGAGAAAGGCCAGAGTGCGCATGACTGGTTTGGTCAGCCCCGGAGGGCCGACCAAACAGTCAGCGCCCTTAGCAGTGGGCAAGGCACTCCTCCCCTGCCCTAAAGCAGACCCGCCCGCCCCCAACCAAACACTTCTGCTTTCTCGCAGTGCGAGAAGCAGAAACATAAAATGGTAGTTTTAGCATTTTGTGTTTCTGCTTCTCGCACTGCTGAAAGCAGTGGAGTGATGCTCCTCCGCCCTAGTGGAGGAGCCGCCCTTGGTAACATCACAAGAAGTGACATCACAGAAAGTGACATCGCAGGACTATTGATCTTATTTGGCATCACTGAAGAGACCTAACGTGGATATCAGTAACATGGACAAAGATATAAATATACAAATGAAATAAGTCCATATATTTTAAAACTGTATTAAATGGATTACATTTGTCACATTGGATGGAAAAGCTAGGTGCAGGTCTCACAAATATGTATATTATTTACTCCTCGTTAACTGATTTTTTCCAGATGAGTGCATGATACAATTTCCAGTTCTGCCTCATAAAGGGGGAGATCCTGTTGAGGTAATGAGGGGCGGATCATTCAAAATATAAAATGACACAAGAGAAAACCTCTCACACCATGGATATAATTGCAAATTTCAAAAGGCTCCCTTATCTTTCTGTGCCATTATTGTGCTACCTTAGGATGACATTAATACTTTGCAATTTGTTTTAATGTAAATCCTCTCACCAGTATCCCACACGCACATGCTAAGAGACGTAGGACAATCTTTTTGTGTGTGGGCTCTTTACTCGCCAGAATTATGTTAAGTGCAAAAACACAACACATATAGTACAAAATTACAAGACACCATTGCAAACAAATAAAGATTGTACATAAATAAAAAAAGACTTAGAACAACCGAGACCACTGCTAAATCATACATTGACTTGAAGGTATGCTTCAGATTCTAGGGGTTTTCAAATCAACGTTTTTGATTTGGTGTTAGAACTGTAGGAAGTAGAAGTGGCCGCCTTTAGCTCTGGTGGAGCCCTGTGCGACAATGTTGGTGCCCCCCAATGACTCGCTCTGCCAAGGATTCCCTCACTACCACCCTTTAACAGTGCTCCTCAAGTCTCCATAACCACATTCTCGCTCAGATGCATTTAATTTGATTTGCAGCGCCACTGATACCAGTGTAGGGTGACAGAGAACTTTATATCACACATTACACAGAGACAATCAATCATACGTGTGTAAATCACAAGAGGTAATGTTACATAAGACAAAGGACTAGGAGTCACATGACAATCATACTAGTAGGCAGTATAGTTTAATAGTGATTGATCTGGAGAAACACAAACTCTGAATTTAGAACGTAATACCATGGTTGGGGGTTCTCTTTAATAACCAGAATTGATTTCTGTCCAAATGAACCCTTTTTGCAACATTAGGATAATCAAAGGCTGGGGAAAAAAACATAATGCTGTAATTTATACCTTGCAGTTTGCATGCAGCTCTTAGATGACAGTTAATAGCTCATTGTTCTATGTTAGGATTTTGACTTACAAACTGCAAGTAACAATAGGATCTCTCTGACAAAAGCAGTAACCCACTGGCCTTTTTACATTATGTGGACTTAGTGATCTGCATGGTACATGTTCTTTGCAGCAGGCACATTAACCCTCTGTGCTACCTTTCCACAAGTCAAAACTTCCACTTGACAAAACTCCATCTCTCTCTAGGAAGAACATTAATCACCGGAGTTATCATGACATTTTTATTGTTGCCAATAATTGCTGGAGGCCAGGAAGGAGGCAGCAAGGGCTTTTAGAAACATAATATACTTGCAAACATGACGCTCCCACCCGAAGTCAGCGCCTCAGTGCAATCTCATCGGTCGCACCGCCCTAGAGCCTTCCTCCTCAAGGGTCCTGTGACCTCAATGACAGAGTCACTGTTGCTCTAGGGTGTGCTGCTTCGTAGGCCTGCCCAAAAGACTCGAGGTGAGCTTCAATAGGGGTTGTAGTGGACAGGCCTTCAAGGTTAACCCACACTTGCCACCGCTATGGTCCACCTGCTGGTGCTCAGACACCACTCTTCTAAGGTCTTTCGGGGCCTTCTAAGGTCTAGCATGGAAATGTGCTCTCTCAGGAGAGTGGTCTGGTGGACTGGTCATGAAGGCTGAACCTGGTTCCCCAGTTCCAAATTCGGCAGCTCTGACCATAGTGCCACATCCTCTCCCCCACTGAACACCATACTGCCCCACTGAGAGAAACTTGCACTGCCTTCAACTACAACCCAATTGCACCCCGCTATAAACACCTGGAGGCGATTCAATTCAAATTATGCACTAGACAAGAGCAATATGCTGCCTAAAAAAAAAAAGTGACAACATCCTGGAAAAAGCAAACACTCATACGGAATGCAAGATTAAGTAAAAGCATGTGAAATGTAAGCAGGAACAACATGGTTACCTTAACGCTTTTGCATTTATTATTCAGAAATCAATGAGTGCTTTTGCATGAAAAGTTAAGGCCATGACTACAGGGCCGGAAGGGACCAGTTTCAATGTCCATTGCTTATCTCCTTACAAAACGTAAGCAATATGGTTTAAAAAGACCACATTCGTGAATACAGAGCCGCAGTATGCATTTTGTTTTCGAATCCGCCCATCAAGCAGGTATTGCAGTACAGCCAGGAATGGTGCACTTCCCCACCCGAGGAAAACAAAAAGTAGCGCTTCACTGGCAAACTCTGTAAAGTGGCACTAATGTGTTTTGGGTGTGAATAAAATCAATCTGGCCCCTTTTCGACCCACTCTGTCTTGCTTTAGTTATTTTTTACATTTTTAACCTTTTATTTCTCTCCATCCCAAGGCTGCACTTTGGAAGTGAAAAATGTCAGAAAAAAGACGACCTGTCCAGCAAAAGCGTTTTTATATTTTGGATTAATTTCACAGGGGAACAAATAAAGGAAAGAAAAGAGGGAGTACTGGCTACAAGGCCCAGGGAAGGGGCCCCCACACCTGGACCTCGCAGCTTGCTCTAGTGCTTAGAGGCCCAGGGAAAGGGGGCCCCCTCCCCTGGGCCTTCGAGCAGTAACGAGGCATTTTGTAAAACACTGCCCTAGCACCAGCAGTACTACATACATTTTAAATGCACATTCCCATAAAAAAAATGGGTGATTTAAAGTTAACAAAAGCCAGTTGATCTGGCTACTCCCTCCTCCCCTCATCCACCTCGCCTTACCTGTGTCTGGCTGGTCCTGGAAACAAAGGGGCCTTCTGACACCTAGCAACAAAATGCAGAAAGGGAATGGCCGGTACTTAACAGAGGTGCTGCCCCTCCCCTGACACTGTGAGCCATAATTGCTGGCCTGGCTGCTGTGCCTTCCCCACTCTGTTTGTACCTTCCCCCACCCCTGCACCCCCAGGAATGCCACGACGACGCCCTGACAAGCAAGGTCGACTCAAGATGTGTATTGTGATAGTGTGGGGCAGGGGGCCTCGTAGGAGCAGGTGGGCTAACTGTGAAAGTGTGGCCTTTCACACGGAAGCGGGGCCCCCTGTCTTTCAGCTGAGCGCGAGGCCCTGGGCAGCTGCCCACACTGCCCATGCCTAGCGCCGGTCCTGTTTATGGGTGCCATAATCAAATGCCATGCAACTAAGGGTGGGCGGCAAATTCCGTTCCGCTCGCGGAACTTGCGAAATTTTGGCTTTTCCGTGTTCCGCGCGGAACGCGGAAATGTCGAAACTTCCGCGATCCGCGGCGGAACGGAATTCGGGTGCATGAAGCACTTACAGATTTAAATAAAGCAGGTGCCCGAGTTGAAGCTCAAATTCTGTAACGCATTAATCAGCACAAAAAATTCGTAAGCAAGGTCGAGGCTAAGCAGGAGTGCTTTCTGCCCAGATCTACCGCCAAACATTAGCTGTAATCCCTGATGGAGGTCTTTGCATCCTTGATTTTCTCGAGCGCAATCCCCGTGTATGTAGGTCCAGTGGCCAGGAGGTTCTTTCTCCTCATCTGCTGCTCAGATCGTGCTCTGACCCTTTATAAACAAGATGCATGTGAACTCGCATGGATGCCCCGCCCGTTTTGCCCCACCCCATATACACTAGCGGTATGCAACGTCTTCCCGCCCTTTCCCCACAATGATGGACAGCTTACTCAAAGGACCCCGGCGCCTTTCCGGCGCGGTGGCAAAGTTACAGACACACAGGTCACTGGGGACAATTCTTCTGGTCCTTTACGCTGCTGTAGTGTAGGAAAGGCACTATACATTTACCCAACGAGGTAGCACTTACTGATTAGCCAGTAGAAAGTACTCCAGTTGAGTAGAGGTATTGCACAAAACGGTGGCATCTTCGTGGATAAATATGCAGGGCAGGTGTGCAGAATTCGTGAGTGTGGTTAAGCAGATGTGCCTTCTCTCCATTTCCAATGTGAAAAGTTAGCTGTAATCCTTGATGGAGGTCTTTGCATCCTTGATTTTCTTGAGCGCAATCCTCGTGTAGAAATCGTGAGCGTGGTTAAGCAGATGTGCCTTCTCTCCATTTCAAACGGGAAAAGTTAGCTGTAATCCTTGATGGAGGTCTTTGCATCCTTGATTTTCTCGAGCGCAATCCTCGTGTAGAATTTGTGAGCGTGGTTAAGCAGATGTGCCTTCTCTCCATTTCCAACGTGAAAAGTTAGCTGTAATCCTTGATGGAAGTCTTTGCATCCTTGATTTTCTCGATCGCAATCCTCGTGCAGAATTCGTGAGCGTGGTTAAGCAGATGTGCCTTCTCTCCATTTCCAACGTGAAAAGTTAGCTGTAATCATTGATGGAGGTCTTTGCATCCTTGATTTTCTCGAGCGCAATCCTCGTGTAGAATTCGTGAGCGTGGTTAAGCAGATGTGCCTTCTCTCCATTTCCAACGTGAAAAGTTAGCTGTAATCCTTGATGGAGGTCTTTGCATCCTTGATTTTCTCGAGCGCAATCCTCATGTAGTTCCTGTGACCAGGAGGTTCCTTCTCCTCGTCTGCCGCTGAGATACTACTCTGACCCTTTATAAACAAGAGGCATATGAACTGGCCTAGAAGCCCCGCCGTTTGGCTTGGCCCCGCCCCACATACACTAGCGGTATTCAACGTCTTACCGCCCTTACCCCAGAATGATGGACAGCTTAATCAAAGGACCCCAGTGCTTTCGGCGTGGTGGCAAAGTTACAGACACACAGGTCACTGGGGACAATTCTTCTGGTACTTTACGCTGCTGTAGTGTAGGAAAGGCACTATACATTTACCCAACGAGGTAGCACTTACTGATTAGCCAGTAGTAAGTACTCCAGTTGAGTAGAGGTATTGCACAAAACGGTGGCATCTTCGTGGACAAATATGCAGGGCAGGATTCATTCTGGGACGATGCTCGTTTGCCCCTGAGAGTGACCCTGCATAGATTACAACGGGCGCAGCGAAATCTCCGCGAGCACGCGAAATTCCGCGTGCTCGCGGAGATTTCTTGCCGTTTCACGGAATTTTGCGGAACGCAACTCCGCAAATTCCGCCCACATCGCTCACAACCTGTCTTTCTGTCTCTCAGATCCAAGCTGATGGTGCTATGATGGATAACGCTGAGAACCTAATTGCTGAAACTGGACTATGTAATCTTAGGAAATGTAATAACAGAAAGAAGAGAGGTAAAGTGTGCCCCAAGCAGAGCATAGCTTGGTGAAATGCCTACATTGTTACCAACATTGTTACCATATGGCTCTTTTTGTGTCCCTTTGCCCCTCAAGTTCATCCAATGTTCTGACACAAAACAAGTAAAGTGAGAGAGGCTGGCACCAAGTCACAGGACAGCAGAACCTAATCACTCCCTTCTTTAGTTTTAACATCTGAACCCTTGTCAGGGAAATGTAAGGTGAGGGGTTTCTCTTTGAAACTCTACCTTCGAGAAGCCAGAAGCAGAACACATAGTGCATATTTACATGAAAGTGATGAAGCATGTCGTTAAGCCAAGAAGGCTAACCACACGCTTCGTCACTTTAGAAACGCAGGGCTGCACCATATTTACTATATTATGGTGCAACCCTGCGTTTCACCCTGCGCTGGCGCTAAATTAAGCTGCCTAGCGCCAACGCAGGCACCCTTGCACCATAGTGCAGGAAGGTCCCCACTCTACACTTAGCGTGAAAGGGGCGGGCAATGGGTGTTGTGGTGGGTGTTCCACCACAGCACCCATTGATTTTGACACCGCCCCCTATTTACAAGAGCAGCGTAAATAGGAGGCAGCGCCAAAATGAAGACCAGGGAAAACCTGGTCCTAAACAGGCGAAACGATGAGAAATGCTTTATTTCTCGTAGATTTCCTGTTTCCATGTGTGCTGCCTTAGATCTTTCTTTGTAATGTTTGTAAATAGAAGTCCACGATTAACTTGGGCCAACGCATGGAAATGCTGATAGACTCTTTCATACTCATTACTGATGTCTGTATAAACACCCCTTTAACGTCAGTATAAGCACTCCTTTAAGTAAGGCAATTCTTGTCTCCTATCAAAAATCTGGGGTCATTAAAAGGAAATTCCTCGGATGTTCTCTTGCCTTTCAGAATTCATTTTTTTCCCATCCTTTTTTGTTTGTTTCTCTGTGTGTATTTTATTTAGTTAACCTCAAAATAATTACAAAAAATAAGGATTGCCAATAATTATTAATTATACACTATTAAGTTTGTCTGGGCATGGGGGCGTGGCTTGCCGCCTAAGATGGCGGACGTGTCCTGGTAGAGCTCCGGACCCTCGGGGGGATCCAATTCTCCTACACCGCCATCCATGGTTTGAATACGGCCGAGGGTACAGACATATATCAGCTAGAGTTCCCTGAGCAGTTTGATGTCTTACCTGGCCCCCGGGACCGCGGCCCCGTGAGGTACGGAGGACGGGCCTACCCATTGATGAGATCGGGCAGAGACCAGGAGCTCCGGTGAGACACAGGCGGCCCAGCGTGCTGCGAGGCGGCATCCACTGCGTGCTCAGGGGCCCCGGGAGTGGCGTGGTGTTGAGCCTGACCCCCATGCTAACCTGGGGTACATGGAACGGATCTGCCCACCGAGGAGAGCGGCATAGAATCAGGAGCTCTGGTACGGCACGGGCGGCCTGACGCGCTGCGCGGAGGTACCCGCGGGGTGCCCGGAGGCTGCTGCGCGGCGCTGGACTTGTGCCGCCCTGGGGTGCACGGCGACATCGAGGGCTGCTTAAGGAGTGCTTGGAAGATCCTGATGAGGAGGGACGAGGTGCGCACTGCAGCCGTGCGGTGAGTTGGCGAGCCCACACTTTGACTCTGCGTTTCACCCTCCCCCTGGCCTCAAGACCCGGGCGCGATTAGAACCCCCTCTGCCTTGGGATCCTGTGCAGCTCGAGTGCTACGAGCATAGAACCACCAGCAGGGAGGCGAGGCTGGGACTCTTTGACGCTATCATCCCCCTGTTGCTGCGGGCCTCTCCCCACCCTCGAGGGCAACACGGCAGTGCCGAACCTCAACTGGGCACTACTGCCACTAGATTGGATTACATTGGCCTACACACGTGCACTGCAGTGGCCTAAGCTCCACCATACCAACGCCGTACCTCAACAACAGCTGGAACGGCCCGGGTGGGCTTCAACATACATTAGGGTGCCGCTTGTTTGCTCGGGGGTGCATAGCTGGCTGGTGCCGGACGGCGCGAAACGCATGCTTCCTCTTCCGGGGGGATGAGGCCAATAACTGGATCAAATGTTCCCTGAGGACTGTGCTGGCCTGCCGTGATTTTTCCCATAAAGAGAGGACCCCCCGTACAAGACCCCATATTAGACACTCAGCGAGAAGGCGTTCTACTGGTATCTCCGTGAGGCCTCCTCTGCCGCCTGGTCCCACTCCGGCTGTGTAGGCCCGACCGTGGCTCACTATCCCGGCCTCTAAAGGTGCAACACGGGCGAGAACCCGCGAGCAGCTACTAAATCGTACCTCATCAGCGCACACAGATACCCTCCTATAGAGGACTTACTGAGGGACCTGAATTGTGCGACAAGGGGTAGGCTCGTTTCCCCCCCATCCTTTTATTCACCTACCCCGGACGACTGGAGAATACTACCTTCCACCGAAGTCAGCACGCAGCATGGGCAGAGTCAGAGGGAAAACAATGGATGGCCACCAAGGTGCAGGTGCCCCCTCCACCACGCCAGAAATTTCCAGTCGGCCTCCTTCGCCAGGGGCTGCATCTTTTGAACTTAACGAGAGTGCGCCTGACAAGTTGGATTTAATACTGAAAGAAATTCGGGATTCCAGGGCGGCCCTTGAACTGCAGATCGGCACGCTCACCACAGGCCTTACATTACTCAGGGCGGACCACGGGAAACTGGCCGATACCGTTAAAGAACACGACCAAGCCCTCAAAGACATAGACCCCCGAGTCACAGCAAACACCACAACCCTACAACATCTGCAACAGCAAGTGACGGGCCTGTTGGATCGGATGGAAGATGCAGAGGGCAGGAATATACGCAATAACATCCGCGTAATTGGCCTGCCAGAGCGCAGCGAAGGCACTAAGGCAGCAGAATTTATGGAAGCCTGGTTCAGGGACCATATAGCACAAGAAGGTCTCTCTCCTTACTTCTGTGTTGAACGGGCCCAGAGAATACCAACCGGGGCACCCAAGCTGGGCGCACCACCTCGACCTCTGCTAGTAAAAATTCTAAATTACAGGGACCGTGATGTCCTTCTACAAAAAGCAAGAGAAAAAGCGCTGATACAGTAAGAAAACCACTGCATCTCTCTATACCCCGATTACACTGTCATGGTCCAAAGACAGAGATCGTCCTATCAGGCTGTGAAGAAGAAACTACAGAAAGCACAGCTCAAATACGCTCTTTTGTACCCAGCTAGACTGAAAGTCATCTATGACAAAAAAACTCACTTCTTCGAGAGCCCGACGGACGCCGAGGAATGGCTCGAGGTCATGTGCATTGGTTCAAGCCAGTGCAGCCACCCAGACTTATCCTCACAGGGCTCCGGCAAACCGCAGAGACTGGGTTACCGCCGGACACAGAAGACCACTCAGAATAAGGGCGGCACTGGACCATCACGTGAACAACAACGACTCGACCAGGAGGAGGCCCTTGCTGTTGCTGGGGCATTTCGAGAGGACTCCACCAAGATCCCCACGGACTCTGAGGACAGCACCCTAAACTCAGACTCTGAGCATAGTATTACCCTGTTCCCCACGATTACACCCCGAACAGTAGATGATCTAATCGACAATTGAAGCAGGATATTGATACACAACGAGCATAAAACAGCACAGGAGTCGCTGCAAATTGAACTCTTGTACAAAAGATGCGGACTCCGACCTCCAGCGACAATTATATCCTTTTTCACATATCGCCTATAAATGCTATCGCTATGTCTTAATCTGTATGACACTGTGGTAAGCTTAGATTATCCGTATAGGTCGTAATGGCGGACTGCTCCTGTGACTCTGAAAATTTGTCACTGTTTTGCTGGGTTCCCGGCTGTTGATTTTCTAGGAATGCTTAGGCGGAACTACCGTCTTTGACATGATTAGTTATACTCCCCCCCTTGGGTTCCGTAGAGCCGCCAGGACTCTAGCCTCAGTCTGGATATCATTATGGCCGGTGGCAGCGACCCCCCTCTGAGCGTACGCACCGTTATTTGTTATATGAATGTTGAAGCTAGTTGTTGGGCCCAGCGTAGTTCGGGCGCTGCGTCATGTTTTGTTAGTGTTAGGGGGAAAGGGAACTCCTGGTCGATGTCAGTCTATCGGCTCCATGTAACTTGGAGCTCTGTGCAGTCTAATATTCCATGCCTAGAACCATCGCCACGTTAGGGTCCTACAACCTACTAACGTGGAATGTATGAGGGATGGGGGCGATACAGAAGAGGCACCGTATCCACGCCTATCTCCTTAGGCGCAAAGCCCATATAGTTTTCCTGCAGGAATCCCACTTAACTGAGTCGGAAGCACAAAAAACACTCAAGAAATGGCGGGGACAGTTCTATTCTACTAATTACTCGGCTTTTGCTAGAGGGACGACCATATGGTTACGCCACGGGGTTCCATTCATCGAACTGGAGCGCTGCGTAGATGATCAAGGGAGATACATCCTACTGAAGGGCATGCTAGATGGCTCACTGGTGATCCTGGGCAGTATTTACGCCCCTAACTTTGATCAGGACCAATTCCTCCATCGATTGGGTACAGCACTAGCTGAGTGGGATGATATCCCCTTGGTACTGGGGGGGGATTGGAATGCAGGCTTGGACACTAATATGGATAGGTCCCATCCTCCACTACACGGTACAAATGCCCGTAAGCTAGCCGACATGTTTAATAACTGGTCGACGGGATGGGTGCTTTCAGATGTATGGAGATGTCTGCATCCTACTCATAAAGAATACTCATTTTACTCCCCCGTACATAGCCTCCATACCAGGATTGATAGGTTCCTCTGCTCCAATTCTATTGGCACTCAGGTTTGCCATTCCACTTATCTAGCGAAAACCCTCTCGGACCACAACCCCCTAGAGCTCACACTTACCTGGGGTAATGTGCCGACCCCAGTACCCACCTGGAAATTACACCCACAATTACTAGAGGATGCTCCATTTCGAGTAGTACTCTCCACCACTATTACTAATTATTTAGCGGAAAATTGGAACACAGCCTCATCTAACCTAATAGAGTGGGACGAACTAAAAGTAGTGGTGAGGGGGGCGTCGATAGGACAGGTAGTGGGAGCCCGACAGGAGACACATCAAAGCTTGCTCAGAATCGAACAGCAAATGACTACAGTAGAGCAGGAAGCGGTGACGGATCCAGACAAAAGGGAGGCACTGCAGAATGCCCGTATTAGCCACGCTGAAACACTAGAAACACTACGGACAATTGATCATAGGGCCTACATGCAGCGAAAACACTCGGAGGCTGATAGAACTGGGACACTGCTAGCCCGCCTGGTGCGAGACAGGCCAGACCCACCGATCATAACCCAAATCCGCGCACCGGATGGGAGTATGGCCCATACCCAACGAGAGATTAATGAAGCCTTTTACACATATCTTAGCACTCTCTATGCTGCACCCACACTAAATATGAACCCTTCCATTGCGGACTTTTTGCAGGATCTTACAATTCCGGTACTCTCAGATGCAGTACAAAAGGAAATAGATGGCCCCATCACCCAACAGGAAATTCGAGCCGGAATTAAAGGCCTGAATCGTAATAAAGCGCCTGGGCTCGACGGGCTGCCTATCGAATTCTATCATACTTACTCGGATGCTTTGGTCCCCACACTGGAGGCGGTATATAGGGCTGCCTTGGAAGCTGGCCATCTCCCACAATCCACCATGCAAGCGTTGGTCACCTCGTTGCCTAAACCGGGACGAGATAGCCTTGATCTGTCCAATTATAGGCCCCTCTCCCTGTTGGCGACGGAATATAAAATTCTGAGCAAGGCCCTTGCTAACCGCACACAACCCCACCTTAACACTCTTATACATCGCGACCAATGCGGGTTCCTGCCAAATCATAGCACGTCCCTTAACACGAGACGACTACATTATTTTATGAGGGCCGCCCCACGCGCTTACCAGACCGCGGGATGCTTGGCATTGGACCTTCGGCAGGCCTTTGACTCCCTATCCTGGGATTACATGTTTGCGGCACTCCGACGATTCGGACTCCCGGACACATACCTTAAATGGGTACGCCTACTGTATACTTCCCCCACTGCCCGAGCCCGTACGGGACGATATATTTCAAGCCAGTATACAATCCATAGAGGTACGCGGCAGGGATGCCCGCTGTCTCCCCTATTGTTCGTTCTCGCACTAGAGCCCCTGGCGGTGGCACTCAGACGGTCAGCGGACCGCCTGGGAATACCCATAGATGGCACGACCCACCTTATTTCAATTTATGCGGATGACATCCTATTATATCTACGTGACCTGACTGCCGACAATGCGCCCCTCCCCGCTATTTTTGCCACCTTTGAACAGGTCTTGGGCCTTGCTATAAATCCAAGGAAATTTTTGGCCTACTTTTTCCAGGAAATACCATACCCAGACGACCTACGATTTTGCACGTACACCTTGCCAGTGGCCCCCACCACCTTCAAATATTTAGGCATCCAAGTATACAGAACGCAGACAGATCAACTTGACGGCAACCTAGTGAAGGCCATAACGGCCCTTAGAGCTAGTGTGGCTTTCTGGACCTCACTGCCCCTGTCGGTGATGGGGCGTATTGCCATCTCGAAGATGGTGATGCTCCCTCGCTTATTGTATTATTTTGTGAACTTACCTATCGTAGTCCCACAGTCTATTTTTAATACCGTGAATGCTATATTAGTAGAACTCATTTGGGGGCAGGCCGTAGAAGAGTAAGCCTACAGAAACTCCAATTAGAGCCTCGTAGCGGAGGCCTAGGAGTACCCGACTTCAGAGCATATTACTACGCTAGTCAGCTCCAATGGCTGTCTTATTGGACGGCAGGGAAAAATTTGCAAGAAATTGGATACACACCTAGAGACCTAGACCGGGGCGCACTGCACTCCCTGCTTCTGCCTAACGTCAAAATCCCTGCAGAAAGCCCTCCCCTGCTGAGGACGGCGCTACAGTGCTGGAAGAAGGCATTATTGTATACTTCTACAGTTACCCCATATTCGACGAACATTCCCCTATTGGGTATTCCCACACTGCAGGGCAGGCTTACGAGGGCCAGGATCCGCGCCTGGGCAGAGACGGGAGTAGAAGATGTCGGGGCCTTCTTTGGAGATGGCAATCTCCTCGATCATGAATCCTTTCTACAGGCTACAGGTGCACCAACGCATTTATATTTATTACATGCTGCAGTTTCTCATTACATTAGGAACACATGGGCCCCGCAGCGTAGAGAACCTCCGCAGCATAACTTGGTCCACCTCTTATATTATATGGGGAATGGGGGACACCTAGTCAGATGGATATACACGGGTGTACGGGCACACGCCGCAGTCACACTTACATCCCTTAGAACAAAATGGTCCGAAGATGCTGATACAGAAATCACGGATAAAGCCTGGAAGTGCATGCTTGAACATCCTAAAAGAGTATCCCGTAATGCCAAACTAAAATTCATACAGACAATGGTCCTCCATAGGTCATATCTCACCCCACAGAGAATCCACCGTATGTTCCCTGAGGCACTCCACTGTTGCCCCCGTTGTAAAGGGGACGATGCAGACTTCCTTCATATGCTATGGTCCTGCCCCCGCCTCCAGGACTACTGGAGAGGCGTTCGTCAGTCCCTCGGCGAGGTCACACATATTTCTGTTTCCGATGGCGCCCTGGATTGCCTCATGGGCCTACGTAGATGTACAAGTGCACAGAAAGTGCAACTGAGATTCTTAAATTTGGCCCTCAAACAATAAGAGCCCTTACCATGAGGTGGAAATCCCACAGGTGCCCGTCGTTACCCAGCTGGCAGGACGACATGATACAATGGGGGAAGGCTGAGGGCGCAGCCCTTCGGAGGGAGGAAGAGAAAGGATTGCGGAAACAACCCATCTCAATGGAATGGGATATTATGTTACATGAGTTCGAACTACTTGATATAATACCCCCACAGTGTACCCCGACACCATGAATCATGATACGGCTTTAGGACCAAACGACACGAACCTCCCAAACGCTGGGCCATTTACTACAGTCCATGGGTAATGTAGGTCCCCCAGAAGTACTCTAATAGTCCCCTTAGGCTAATATTAGAATTAGCATAGACAGACCAGGAGTACGGGGTGGGTGGGATGGGGAGGGAGGGGACATAGATAGTTTTTTTTTTAGTTCATTGAAAATATATATATATGCTTTATGTTATTGATATTTATGTGACACTACTTCACGATTATCAGAACTCATAGCTATTATTCGGAAGTACATGTAGTTCATTCTCTGTCGTGATATTCGACCCCTGTATAGTAGATTCATGCAATGTTTCTGTAGAAACTGTCCCAAGAACAAAAGACCTTCTGTATTAATCTTTGCATTGGATGTGATGTCAAGGTCCTCAATAAAGTATGTTAAAAAAAAAAGTTTGTCCGGGCATCAAAAAACGCCACGATCTGTCATCAACTTATAGCTGTAAGCTGCAAGCTGCAAGAAACCTCTGTTCTTCATATAAATTCTGCCCCAAAAAATTGTGTGACAGGATTCACGTGTGCTTTTTAACGACCAGCAGAGTTCCCAGTTCTTTGCGTAAGTAGGTAATCCAGTCCAGGTTTTTTCATTTGCATTCTGGTACTTGTAGTCCTGTTTATCCCACTACAGATGCAGAAATATATGCACCAGAATACATCATGTACTCATGTTTAGAACTGGGACACTTGGGAGCCATGGAACATTAGGCTAGATATGTAAATGACAGAAGAGGATGCACACAGAACCTATCACTAGTAGGACATCTTGTTCACTGATAGGCTGGTTCTTTGACAGTACAATAGGTAATATAACATTGAGTATGATGCAGTATGTCTTCCTCGTTAGCAGTGCCATACATTGTAGTGCTAGACTGATATCAGTAAGTGTGATTGGCAGCCTCAGATTGGCAAGGCGGGCAATCGGCCGATGGGCCTCTGGGTGAGGCCAGTTGGTGGGCCGGGTTTTTGTTCTACTAAGGACTCCACCCCTAGCGCACAGCGTGAAAGTCTGTTTTTACAGCCTTAACAAATATGATCTCATGCACATGATGTCAGGCCAGCAGGCTAATGCCAGAGGCACAATGACAATGGGCTGCTCTGCTGGGATTGTCACAGCATGAGGTGTGCCTGCCCCCTGCCTCACTCCAGGTGAGACAGAGTCTGCAAAGAGCTGCTGATGGGAAGCAGTTAGCACTTACTTTTCAGGGAAGAGGACTGGAGCATCGTTGGTGGGGGTTGGTGAGGGGCAGTGAGGGAGCTCCTCAGTTTATTTTTGTCCTTCTCCACTCCATGCAAGCAGCAGAGATAAATCTGTCTCTGCTCTTCTCCTTTGTCTGCCAGAAAACAATGTCTTTGAAACTGGGAAACCAGGCACTCTCTAGATCACCCCGCGTTTCGTTTGATTTGTAAAGGTCTTTTATTAATTGTGTCTAAAGTATATTTTTTTACTTACATAGCCAGTTGCACAGCATGCATGCACTTAACCTCTGATGGACACTTATAAGGATGTTCCCATGGATACCTGATTTACCTAGTAATATGTTACAGGTCATTTCAAGTGCCCCCACAATATCAGCCAGGACAATTTGCTCCCCATATTTAATGGAAAGCTCAGCACTTAAGACAGTCTGGAAACTAGTTGAGCAGCAAGGTATGCACACCTTTTCTGGAACCTTCTGTATGGGCATTCGGTAGTATCACCAGCACTTTATGTCTTGAGTAGAATTTGCTACAAATTTTGTAACTTTTAGCAAACATTTTTGTAAAGATTTTTATTAATCTTACAATACATTTGAATTAACTTCCGATGTACAAGTGCAGCACACATTTGTGTGACTCCTTTTTACCTTGTTCTTGTGTTCAATCTTTCAGCCTTATTAAAAGTACTGTGGTCCTTAGGACCGCCATACTTGTGGTGGCAGTCTGACCATCGCCAAACTTCGGATCTGCTAGCAGTATTCTGAGGCCCCCGGCTACGCCTGGATCAAGGATCCCGCTGGGCCGGTGGTCTGCAACCGGCTGAATTTGATGGCGGTGCCACTGCGGGCCACGCTGAGCATATTATGAGTTGCCTTTTCATCACCCTTTTCATGGCGTTGAGTCTGCCATGAAAAGGGTAGCAGAGAGGCAACTAAATGGGCCCTAACCAGGCCGCCCGCCGGATCTGGGCCTGGGGGTGCATGCCCCCTGTAATTGCACCCCCTTTTCTGCACGGTGTAGCATGCATGCCATGCCGTGCCGGAATGTGCTGCAGGCACCGTCACTGCGGCAGGCTGCATGTTAGGCTCTCCTATGAGCCCATCAGCCCACCGCCATGTGACCGCTGCAGCACCGCCTGCCTGCCATGGATTACACTTGCAATCCTGCGGCGGGCGCACTATGGGTTTGGCTGTCCTCCTGTTGGTGCGGCGGTGGCGTGCCGACAGGAGGGCTGCCAAACTCATAATAAGGCCCTAAGGGGCACATGCATCAAGCATTTTACCGGTCGCAAACCCGTTTGCGACCGGTAAAATGCTATTTGCGATGCATCAAGCCCAAAGGCATTCGCAAAACAGGTAATCACAATTTTTGCGATGACCTATTTTGCAAATGCAGTTAGGGAATCACAATTTGTGATGAATTATGCATTCGCAAATTACGTTTTCGCAAATTGGAATCGCAAATTACCATCAACTTAAAGCTGATGGTGAGTTGCGCTTCCTTTGAAAAATGCGCAAAAATGCATTTTTCAAAGTGCAATGTGGTGCACCACATGTGCATACTTACCTTTGTTGGGGGTGCATTCGGGTGGCCTTTTGGCCCCTTGCACCTTTGAGATTGCATGCGCAATTTACGATTCCCTATTCGGTAATCGCAAATTGCGAATGCTGTCCCATTCATTCCTACGGGCCTCTAGGCCCAATGGGAAAGCATTCCTTAATTGGGAGTCGGCAATTTGCGATTCACAATTAAGGAATGTGTAGGAATCACAAATATTTTAGCGACACCTACATGCATTAGGAATAGCGATTCCTTAAGAATCGCTATTAAGGAATCGCTATTCCTTAGCTTAATGCATGTGGGCCCACGAGTCTTCTGAAATTTATTTACATGTTTTCACTGTGCTTTGCGCCACTCACGCTGCTCAAATATTCAGATGCCCCTCTTCGAAACGTTTTCTGTGATTAGAAATTAGATGAAATGTATGAACCAATTCAATAATTTAATATAAAATTCAGTTTCAGTCCAGACTCATATGCTCTGACCCCTACTTTAAAAATGCTTTTTTGTGAAATTATATAACAGTACAGTGTATCCATCGGCCTGTAGGACATTTTCTGTGGTATAGACTTTTTTCCCTGATCCTATATACATTTACCTCATTGGAATAAAAAATCCAAAATCTGGCGTGTCATGAATCTTTGTAGTTTGTTTGTGAAGTGGTGAGAATAAAGCCAGGTGGAGGTGATCTGACTTGCTAACTATTAGAAAGAAAATTTTGTTAGAACGAAGTTCTTCAAATAAAAGTGACCATTCAGGTTACATGAAAAGCTAACATTTTTTTTTTTTTGTTGCAAAATGACATTTTAATAAAAACACAGTTTGTTTATAGCCATTTGAAAGTCAAAGATGAACAATTATTTTGTACACATCTTTTAAAAATTATAAACAATACCAACATGTATGCTCTGTTCTGCTTGTAATATAATCCTTTCCCTTCCGCTCAGAGGGATTTTTCACAACCGAAAAATAAAGCTGAAGTAATGGAAAAGTCAAGTGAAGCAGTTTTGGTTTCAATATATTTCGCAAGGAAGCTTGACAGGCAAGAAAGAGTTTACACAAGGCAAGGGAACCAAATGTTAGGTAGATTAATGTTTGATATGAAAGATTCTAAGATGCTCTATTATTTCTTTTAAAAAAATTGCTCCCCTCCTGAAGAACGGATCTTTCAGACCAAAAAGCTTGGAGAGTTTCCTAAATAAATGAAAGCAAATATGGAATGAAATGCCTGCTAAATAAGACGTTCCGTTGAAAGCATATTTAAAGATTAATTTAAATCACTGGAATAAAGGATCCAATTCCAACAAATGAGTGCCACAAATATTAAGTTCACAGAACCCTCAAACTACATGCATTATTGTAAAGATGGACTACTGGAAGACCCAACATTGTGGGCCCCAGAATTAAAGAGAGAAGAGTTTTGAAACTGTGTCCAGAAACATTAGAAATTATTTCGTCTTGCATCATCTCTGGACTCGGGTGGGCACATAAAGTGGATAACCAGCTTGTATTTGTCGGGGCCCAAGACCCTACTTTTATTTGCAAGGCATGCAAAATATGTTGAAATGTAACCTTTGGCTCCAATGGTTGCTGGAAGAATCTGGTCTTCTTTTTTAAATTAAGAGAGCACCTGGTTGCTTGATTTCATAGGCTCTGTAGTTTTGTAATATCGTTCTTTGTGATATGGAAGCTGTAGCACAGGTAGAATCCTTCTCAATTACATAAGTTAGAAGTTGTTACTCTTATTAAACACTGTGACAGAAGGTTAGATTCTCAGCAAACCAAGCTTTTACATCCTAAATTTACAGAGGCAGAAGTAGGGTGGTTCTAGTAACATGGCCAGGTGAACCACAGGTCAATAACTGAAAAGTTCCCCAATGTAAGCTTTTCCGTTGAAGAACCCATCCAACGATTTATGTGTTTCAGGCATGTAAAGCCTTAATTGTTCTATTTTTCAGAGTAGTGTTGGGGCCCTCTTCTTTGGCGATAATCAAAGACAATTGACAGGACTACATGAGGTCAATGGGTTAGGTCCAATTACTTACTTAACTCTATGATTCATTCATTGTTTCCTTCTCTACTGCCCCAAATATCTGAGTGTATATAACTGTGACCTTTAAGGTTAGTTTGTCTGTTTAACAGTGTTATGTACAGGATGCTTTACACATGTGTAAACACTCCTGCATTGAGCACAGTTAGTTTGCGTAAACAAAATACCTTGAATATGAATGAAGCATAAGCAGGACTTTTAAAAAATGTATAGTCATAATGAGAAAACATTGTGTTTGATGTTAACTTATGTGTTGTGGTATTCCTTTGCCTAATAAAAGTTTAGGGGCTACACTTTAACTATATTAAACCTTCATTCCACAGAGTGTCTGGTGGTGTGACGTTGTTTTAGCCATTCATATGCTCTAATTCATGAGGTTGGGCTGTGAGAGTAGGAAAGGTCTGTCTGTAAAGATTATGGTACAAGAGTACAGATGCTTCACCCCGTAAGTGGGTTAGAGCCCTGGTTAATGAAAACTGGAACCCTCTTTTATGAATCCCAGAAGGTTGGTATCATTTTGGAGACATCCATGTGTGTTTAGAATGGCCACACACCTTTTGTTGCATTTTTTCAAAATGTATATTGTTTCTCATTTTGATGTTTTTGCTGAATCATATTTAAATTGCCATTTATCCTGTTACTGTCTTTGTTTGGTCCAAACATTCTGTAATTGCTCAATATAATTGTTTCTTTTTGTAGTTTGAATTTTTTTTTATCTGGAAATACTTTTTAATTGCTGTCTTTGAGTTCAGCAGTCACACCCTTTGCTTTTATTGGTTCCAGCAGCTGTTTATAAGGGATAAAGTACCCCAAGCTGTACAATGTAAGGATATTGCAAGTCACCAAGGAGTTTCATAATCATAAAGAGGAACAGGGCGAAAGGCCGGGTTCCTTTATAAGGTTATGGAACTCTGAGGTGACTTGCAATATCCTTATTATGTATGCCAGAGGGTGGCGCCGAACAGGTTGTCAGCGGGTTGCTGAGCTCCATCACACACAACACAGCTATTTTTCAATATTTAGCCATTTGCTAGCTGCGTTTGGTGTCCTCCTGCGACTGTCTGTGTTCCCTTATCATCTTTGCAATACTGCAAGTCAGTGGGAACCGTTGGAGGAATGTTTTGTGTGTCCCGGTGCCGCGGCAGTGAGTTCCAGTCAAACGCGAGCGGAAGCCATTTCGTCAACATGCCGCTTGCACTCATCAGCTGTCTGCCTCCTTTAATTGCCACGCCTGGCTCAGCATTTTAACTTTGACACAATGTGTCTCTCGGAATGCCAATGTTACAGCCTAGCATTTTATCATTACTGAAGGCTGTTTTCTAGGCCGATATTTCTTCATTACTGTTGTGTACTGTGCCACTCTAATGTGCAGCCGCCATTTTGCCTCTCCTTTCATGACTTTTCTTGCTGCAACTTTTTATGCTTATTTCTAGGCCTGGGCGGTGAACTCCGCTCCGCTCGCGGAGTTTGCGGAGTTTTCCGCACTCTGCGTTATGCGGAGCTCGCGGAGATCCGAAAATCTCCGCTTCGCGCAGCGTAGCAGAGTTTTTTTCCTCGCTCGCGTTCACCAACGTCAAGTTGGCGAGCGCGAGCGAGGAAAATCCACTTCCCGGCGAGATTTTTCCTCGTTCGCGATAGTCAACATCAAGTTGGCGAGCGTGGAAAATAAACCTCCCGGCGAGATTTCTCAAAGCGGGGGGGTCAGGTTTCTCATTGCGAGTGGTCGCGTATGCTCGCGACCGCTCGCGTTGAGAAACTGCCCGTTCGCGTTGAGAAAGCTGCCGCTCGAGTAAACATCTACTTGCGCTGTGCATGGTGCCGTTCGCAATGATTGCACAGTGTGGACAAGCATCCGGCACTGTGCAATCACCGTGAACAGCATTTTTCTATCGCACTCTGCATAGTGCGGCGGAGTTTTTTTACCATTTCGCGTAGTGCCGCGTAGTGCAACTACGCCCAGGGTTACTTATTTCCTCTCTGTCGCAATTGGAATCCTCATCACATGTAGCCAAATGGAGTGACTATTTTCTACTACATTTCTCCTGCACTTACCTCAAATAAGTGGATACATGCATTTGACTTTGTTTTTTTGATGGCTTGAATATTTCCAAATATCTTCTATATTTGGTCTTCTCACTTTTAGTGTATAGTGCATTTTCTGCACCTATTGTTATTATCTTTTGAAGATGCTACCTTGTGTTTTTATTATTATTATTATTTTCTTCACAAACAGATGGAATAATTTTCGCTTATATGGACTACCAGCGAACCTTGAGGGCCTTGACCTTCTGGCCTTCTTGAAGAAATTCTTGCCCGATTTTCTTGGTCTTCAGCACACGACGTCTCTTAATATTCAATGGGCGCATTGTCTTGGTCATCCTCAACCTCACTCTACTAGACCTCAAGGTATCTTAATGTTATTTCTAGAGCTCATCAACTTGATGCGTGTTCTGAAAGCCGCTAGGGAAAAACGTTGCCTCGTATGGTCCAGCCACAATATCTTCATTTCTCAAGACCTTTCTAATGCCACAAATGCTAGAAGAAAATTATTTCTTGCACTTTGACCCCAAATGAGACAGCTGAATAATCGTTATGGCATTCTACATCCATGTCTTTGTAAAATTACTCAGAAGGCATTTCACGATCTTTTGATGATCCAGTTAAACTGAAATCGTTTATTCACAACATTTCAACTCATGTTATGGATACTAAAGTTCAACGCTTTTAAGCATTTTATTATGCGCATGTTTTTCTTAACTTTTTCTTCTGTATTTTTCTAAGTATATGGCTATGTTTCATTTTTTTTTAATCTCTCCGCTGTTGTTCTTGTTTTTGGTGCTGACATGTCTTATGCTCATTCTCCATTCTCTTTGCTTCAGATCTGGATTTTATCCTTTATCGGTCTCTTCACTCTTTTCTCTTTATCCTATTTCATCATTCCTCTTTCTGTTTCTCTTACTTGGAACTGCGTGAGTGTCTTTTTGTTCTTTATTGTTATCTTGTCTACATTTCTCCTTTGTTATGTTAATGTTAATAAATGGTGTATTTTTATTTCCCTTTACGTTTTTTGCAGCTTGTCATCCTTGTTCCTGTTTCCCAACTCGTAATCCATAATATGTTTAATGTTGTACCGTGGAACGTTTTAATGTTGTACCGTGGAACGTTTGTGGTCTGAGACATCCCATCAAAAAGACAAAAGGTACTTTCTCATTTGTCAAAATTTAATTCCAATGTTACTTTTTTACAGGAAAATCATTGTAACGATCCAGAATCTCTTAAATTAAAACGGCAATGGGTAGGCCAAGTAGTTTTTCTCCAGCCATCAATTGTAAAGGTGATGTTGCTATCCTTTTTAATAAATCGCTAAATGCGCAGATTTTATCTAGTCAGTGTGATAATGATGGGTGATGGGTGCTGGTTGATGCTGTAATTCATAATAAACAGATTTCTTTATTTAATATTTATGGTCCTGTGAAACCTGATTCTGACTTTTGGCACAATTTTAAAATAAAAATGACCTCGATTCATAACCCCAATATTATTGTAGCAGGTGACTTAAATTAATGGTGAGACCCTTTTTATGACAGGAAATCTAAATGCAAATGTATTCTTGATAAGTCCCATAAAACATTCCAATCGGCCATTGCCACTCGCCCATTATTTGATGTTTGGAAAACCTGTACTCCTGATATTTGTGAATTTACGTTTTTAGCTAATGTTCATCATACTATGTCTAGAATTGATTATATTTTAGTTTCCAAACCTTTATTTCCCTGCTATTCAATCATCAGAAATTGGCTCCATTTTTATTTCAGATTATGCCCCAGTTTTAGCCTCTTTTGATTTATCCTTCAATAGCTCTAAACCGGGCCATTGGAAATTCAATAACTTACTTTGATTGGACACCTATTTTATTACAGAGGCAAATGCTTTTATCAATGAGTTTATAAAATGTAAGCACTCTATTAGTACTTCCATTTCCAATAACTGGGATGCTTTTAAAGCCTCTTTTCAGGCCTTCACTATTGCATATACAGCTAAGAGGAAAAAAGACTGTTAATTCTCAGTATCTTACTCTATCACAACAAATTGAAAAACTTTAACATTCTTACTTCACCCCCTCTGTTTTACATGAACTAATTGCAGCCAAGTCTACCCTCAATAAACTTGCCACCACTGATGCTTGCAATATCCTACTCGAGGTTAAATCAAAGTATCATGGAGGTCAAAATAAAGACAGTAAAAGTTTGGCTAGATATTTAAAGATGAAGTGTAAAAACATTGGGCCCATTCATAACTTACTGACACTATTGGGTCCTCTGATTCTGATATTTTGAATGTCTTCCAAGAATACTACAAATCATTGTAGACAGAAGACACCAATCCCTCAACACATCATATCACACACTTCCGCATCCTCCTTCCACCTCCTACAAAATTAAATCATTAGAATCAGATTTAACTCTTCAAGAGATTGGGGATGCTATTAAATCACAAAAAAGCCAAAGCCCAGGGCCCAGATTGATTTTCTATTGAATCGCTCTCCTCTTTTTCTTCTATTTTTGCGCCTAAGTTACTTAAACTCTTCAACTCTTTTGTTTTGGGGCCTTATCACTTGATGCCGAAAAGGCATTTGATCATATTAATGGGCAATTAATGTTCACTACCCCCCATTTGTTTGGTTTTGGCCCTAAATTGATTTCATTTATTAAATTATTGTACTCTGATCCTCGTGCCAGTGTTTTTGTAAATGGTTGTTTCTACCCTTATCTTAATTTACATAAAGGTACCAGACAGGGCTGTCCAGTCTCGCCTTTGCTTTTCGTTGTTTGTCTTTTGTTAGAGGCCTTTCTCAAGCATATTCATTGTATTAGACTTACCTCTGGGCTCAAAAACAACTCCCTTGAATTTAAACTATCTGCTTATGCTGATGATGTTCTCATATATATGTCTAATCCCCTCTCTTCTTTAAATCATTTTTTACAAGATTTTAATTATACTCTAACATTTCTGGATATAAACTAAACTTTTGCCAAACTGAAATTTTGTCACTGAATTCCGTATTCTATCAATAAATGTTTTTCAATACTAATTTTATGTGGTGCCCTTCTAAAATTAAATATCTAGGTGTCTGGTTTTCTCCTACTATTTCTAGCACAATTAATCACAATTTTAATACTCTAAAACTCCAAATTCAGAATTTACTTGTATCCTGGTTCCCTCTTCACTTATCATGTTGGGATAGATTAGACACCCTTAAAAGGATAATTGTGCCTCACATTCTTTACACATTAACCATGTTACCTTTCATAATGCCTAATTATTACTTTTCTCAGTTTAAATCTATCTGTACCAAATTTCTATGAAAGAATGAACACTCACGTATTGCCCTGCCTACACTTAAGCATCCAAAGAATGAAGGTGGTGTCCATTTTCCGGATTTCAAGTTATATCACTCTGCTTTTTTAATCTGGCAATTTTATGCTTTAAATAATGATTTTTGAGGCTCTCCCATACCACGATGGATTGCTTTTGAATGATCCTTACTGAAGGATTTCTCTTTTAATTATATTGTTTCCATGTCTAATTGTACTTTCATTTCCAATTATCCAATTTAAAATTTTTCCCAACATTTGTTAAATACAATTTTTACAAAGAATTTTGATTTTCAGCAATGTTTTCTAGCTTCCTTCATTTGGCATAATATGTTTATTAGATTTTGTCGCAAGTCATTCTATTTCAAACATTGGAAAGAAAAGGGTATTATGTTTATACATCAGTTGGTAAGTCATAACTTTGTTATACCCTATCCCCAATTGCAAACACAGTACCATTTGCCAAACTCTTTTTTACAGGAATATGATTTAATATTATCAGTTCTTCATTCCTTTTTATTAACTAATAATTTTCCTTATGACCCTTCACATCTCCCACCATTGCACAGTATTGTTCACAATTCCATTCCCAAAGCTGCTCAAATATGCAAAGTTTTATTATCCCCGATTACTGTACGATTAAATTACTAAGGGATCTGACCTCTCTGTGTCGTTTCCTGTTTATTTTTGGGAGAACATTTGGCTCAAAATGTTTAACACCTCTAAAGCTGCACATGCCACTCAATCTCTTTTTTTGTTTACATTAGAGCAGTTATTACCCCTGAATTTATTTCTAAATTTGATTTAACTGCCTCTTCACTATGTTGGTCTTGCTCTAAATCCACAGGTACTTCACCTCATTTACTTTATTATTTCTCTCATGTGTTTCATTTTTGGAAACTTATTTCGTCTAAATGTTTAAAGGTTTTCAATTGTAAAATTTCAATTATCAATTCAGAATGTTTTCTTGGGTTCTCTGTCTCCTGACTTTGTTTATATGTCACCTAAACCTTTGTTGTTCGATTTTTTTATTGCACTTGCTTTTAAGGTTATACTCTCATGTTGGAGAGATACTTCTAAATTGTCTAATTCAACATGGTGGAATTATATTTGCGATGAGCATTGAATAGCAAATGTTTCTTCATTATCGTTACGCCAAAAGATTAAATCAGATCTATATTGGTTACGGTTTATTACATATTTATCCTCCCACTCATCTATCCCTTAAATCTCGCATTTCGATTTTTCCTATCCTATTTCTCTCTATTCTTTCCTCTCTCCTTTCCTTTGTCTGTTCTCTTACTTTTTCTTTTCCCTGATCTCTTTTTTCCTCTTTCTGTATCCTTTCCTTTTTTTATATGAAATTATATGTATATGGTATTCTTATATGCTTTTGTTTCAAGTTTTATTACATAGTATTACTATGTAAGTTCTTTTTATTATTGTTGTATTATTTTTTTCACAACAAGATGATGGATGGAGTGCTGAAACTTTTCAACCACTCACCCCCAGTCAGGAGATCTGGGTTGAATCCATTGTTCTTTTGCTCACTGAGCCACCCCAGTTTGGACCCAGCCATTTGCAAATCAGTCTTGACCCTGCTCCTCATGGAAACAGTCTAGCCCGAACTGCCAGGCCAGGTCCTCCCTGGGACAATGGATTTAACCCAGATGTCTTGACTTGGGGTGAATGTACGATTTATTCAGCATTCCATCCATCCTTTGTTTGCCTATTATTGTTTTCTTCATTGTTATTGATTTGTATATGGTCAAATAACAAAATATTTAACAAAATAAAAATGTATGCCAGAGGGTACTTTATCCCATATAATGCATGATCACACCATCACCATTCCCACAAACCACTTAAAACCTTGGTGCATAACTTTTTCATATATGAAAGAGCAAGCATGTTTGCAAACATGAAGAAAAAAATGAAACCTCTAGTGCAATTTTAAGCACATCAAAAACATGTTAGATATATGTTGCAAACAGATATTAGAAACAGTTCAGTACACGTCAGTGTTTTTTTTAAAGCTGCAGCAGCTTGGAATCTGTAGAAACATGCAGAAATATTCTAACTTTTCTCTAACTATTTAGGGAGTGCAAAAAATAAACATTTTCTCTCTGCTTGTTATTGTAAGCCAGAAAATTAGAGCAGATGAAAGAAAAGCAATGTCCTGTTTTCCTTACGTTACACACCTGGTTTAATTATGCTCCGTGACCTGACCTGCCTTTCACCTTGGCTGCTGACTCTAGCAGCAGGCATTGTGACTTCAGAACTTAACTGTAATAACTTATAATAAATAAATTCTGATGTATTTTATTAATAATCAACAACTGGGTGCCTCATAAATCGCTAATTATGAAGAAATTAGAGACTGGTGTTTATACAGAGATTATTGAATCCCATATATTATATAAGGGATAAAAGTGATAAAGTACCCCCCTGCTGTACCTTATAAGAGTACTGCAAGTCACCATGGAGTTTCAGAACCATATAGAGGAAGAAAACCGAAGGCCATGTTCCTTTATAAGGTTATAAAACTCTGAGGTGACTTGCAGTATCATTATCATGTACGGTAGGGAGTACTTTACCCCATATAATACAAGTTCACACCATCACCTTTGCACAAACCACTTAAAACCTTGGTGCATAGCTCTTTCATATGAAACAGCGAGCATGTTTGCAAACATGAAGAATAAAAATGGAACTACTAGTGAAACTTAAACATACTAAAAACCTGGTAGATATTTGTTGGAAAAAGATATTAGAAATGGTTCAATACAAGTCAGTCTTTTTTTTAAAAAACTGCAGTAGCTCAGAATATGTAGAAACATGCAGCAAGGTTTTAACTTTTTTATAATTATCTAAAGAAGAGAGAAGCTAGACAAATAGAGCAGAAGAAAGGAAATCAACCATTTTTGCTGTTTTAAACAGCTGCTCCATGGCCTGATCTGCCTTTCACCTCTGCTGCTGGCTCTGGCAGCAGGCATTGTCGCGTGAGAACTTGACTACAATAATTTATTACAGTTGAGTTCTGACGTAATTAGACAGACATTTATACAGGGCAGCCGCGGTCCGTGCAGGTAGCAGCGGTGGGGCGGGTGCGCCAGGTAAGTCGGGGATTTCGAGGGACGATGCCGAGTGAAAATTAAATAAATAATTAATTTTCCATCTGCATCGTCCCTCGAAAACCCCCCTTACCCGGCCCCACCACCCCACCGGTGTTACCTGCACGGACCACAGCTGATACAGGGACTGCAGAATCCCATGTATTATATGTTTATTACGCCTGCCTCCACTGTGCAGTCAAGAACATTACTTTGTCTAGTCCCTCCCAGAATGGTCAGTCCATGTAATTTCAGAGCACTCACACCCAGTGATTCTTCTGGATGCAGCCACACAGCCTCAGTCTTACCCCAAACAGTTCTTCCTTTGGTTCTGCCAACCTTTGCACCAGTGGTGCTGTTTGTCACATCCTGACTGCCAGCCTCCTCCATTGGACCTTCCCTGAGCCAAGCCCTGATACTTGTTGCGGGTGGATACACTATCTTGATATCACGTTAATCTGTTGTCACTACCTCTGTAGATCAGCATGCACGAATGGTGTAGATTTTCATGGACTGAACATTTTCTTTATTTGTCTGTCTTCTTTATGAGGAACAATCAGAAATATGCCAATCATTCTCAATTCTTGTTGAGTGTCTGTCTTGTCCTTTCGATTTATGCATGTTGCATTTACCTTGTAAATGCAGCGAACATCAAATTTTGCCGTATTTGTCAGTCTTATGGAATATACCAGAAATACATTTCTGACTGACTGGCAAGTGCCACAACGCATTCTTTCTTGTAGTTGCACATTTCCTCAATGCATGCAGGATTATTAGTGCTAAAATGCAAAGCAATTTGAGCTAAACTGTGAAGACTATGCATCAACCTTCACATTGGAGAGTGGGAGGTTTTGTCAGAAAACTACATCCAAGGCATTGCAAACAAGGATTTTAATGTAGCAACCTGACCCCCTTGAATTGACATGGAACTGACCACATTGGAAGTTTACTATGTGCCTTATTTTGAGTCTGGCCGTCCACGGGCCTCCCGACCTCCCTATTATGACTTGAGCAGTCAGGCTGCCCTGGCACCACTGCAACCACTGCAACTCCCAGGGAACGGCGCTCTTGAGGCCGCAATATGCTTGGCAGGGCCACTGCGGCCACGCCAAGCATATTACAAGTTTCCTCACCACCACACTTTTCATGGTGGTGCGACCACCATGAAAAGTGTGGCAGTGAGGAAACAAAGGGGCCCTACAGGGCCCGTTGGTGCCTCACACCATGTGGATGCACACAGAGAGGCACAACATGTGCACCCTTGTGTGCATGCACACCAGTACCTGCACGGCATGGACTGCAGCAGTCCATGCTGTACAGGTACTGCCTTTGATGTTCCCATTGTGGTGCTTATTTCATGCCAAAGAACTGCCCGCCAGTCCAGGAGAAATAGTCTGATCTGGCCGCCGCTTCCTATACTGGTTTGGTGGTGCAGGAGCAGGGTGGTGCTACATAACTCTTTCAAGCTCCTTATGAACATTTCTGCTGAGTAAGTACATAAGCACTAAAAGACTGCCTAAAGTCTGGATAGGTTTTAGTATGGCTGCTTCCAGGATTATGATGCTAATGTCAAAATACAAGATTATACTTTGCAATTATACTTTGCATTTTGTGTTTTTCCTACTGCTTCTGATGAGTGCAAAGGCATGAATGTCCGGAGCAAAATAGTTTGGCTAGTCACCTGTAATCCCTGCCCCCTGATATTCAGCCATAAAACAATTGTTGTCCAGAGAATTTCATTTTGATTTGTGCTTTGGATCATTAGAGAAGTAATTTGGGTAGACATTGCTGATCCGGGCTCAATTTTTCTGGAAGACATTTTTATATAATGGTGGATGTGTTGCAGGGATGATGTAATATTTCAGGAAGCATGAGACCTATATACTTCATTTTTGTGTCAAAACATAGATTTTGCGGGTCAAAAACTCTTATAGAGACAGAAAATAAGTCCTCAGAGCAACCCTTCCACCATTTTCCAAAATGGCGGCTATAATAGAAGAACAGACATATATAGAAATTAAACAAATAATAATGGTTTGTAATCCTTTTATATATACACCTAACAATGTTTATGACCTGAATATGAAAAAAACTCATGTTTATCACTCCTGTGTTAGACACATTTTCATAGTTCACTTTATGTATTTGTTTCAGCAATCACTAGTGGTACATTTGCAGAATGTTGAACATTTGAGAAGAGCTTATCGACAGGGACATCTTTTTGTAGCAAAGGATTTGCAAGTACATGTACATGTAAGTTCTGTGGGTAGAAGCGTTAGAAATTTCATTGGTTTTGGCACCCCATTAATATCTTTCCAACTGTTCACACAGATATTTCTCTACATATGCATGATCCAAAACATTTACACATCTTCTAATCAAGTAGAACGCTCTTTTAATGTGTCCACACACAGAATATTATGTTGGTGGAAGGTCACTTAGTGGGACTGATCTCTTGAACTCACTGTACCGAAGACAGTCAAATGTGTGACAGTCAGAACTCGTTATCCACACAGCACAAGGTATTTGTCTATGTCTTTAAAGTGACATTTTTCTTCTATCTCAGCAAATACTTTTAGAAACTTCAGAGGTTCAGCAGTTAAAGCTCCAAGCTTTGGGCTCAACCATATCTATTGGACTCTTGACGATTAATGGACTTTTAAACACGAAATATCACTGTTTGTGTTTCGTTTGGTATTTTGTAACAATATGCATTTTATATTGGAAATATCTTATGGTCCTGAAGAAGGTGGTCAAAAATCAGAGTTAACTACCCAAAAGCGTCAACGCTTTAGTTGGGCTACATCTGAGGAACACAAGGATACAATAGATTCTTATCTTATTTAACTTTTTGGTTGATGTATATAGATTAGCAAATCAGAAAGACAAATGTGCTAGTCTGGTGTGTTCTCCCTACAATTTTAGTACATTTCTCCTTTTATTGTATATGAAATTTGGTGTATTTTGCACATATGTGTTTTGACATTTTTAACTTATTGTGTATATATTCTGTACGCTGCTTGAAACATTATATATTATGATACGGCATTGAAGCTGAATTATTTAGCTAACTTGTAATATCCGATATTTTCAGTTTTGGGGTCAACATTGAAGCATATATGAGATTATGGTGATGAATGTTAGAGTTAATGGTTGATGAGAATTTGTTGTGATTAATTGAGTTCCCAAAGGGAATTATTCTGATTTTTTAATTATAACTTTTTGATACACCAATCATACTCATTGAAGTGATTAGCTCTCTACCTTTGCACTGGTCATAGATTGCATGGGCAGTCATCATGCGTAGCAGAGTTTTCTTTTTGCAGTGATGTAATTCATAAAACATGATTTGGAAAAGACAGTACATTTGTACAGCATAAGCTTGTCGGTTATGGGATTGTCTTCCACTTCTTCGCTTATATCTTCAAAGCTATCATCAATGTTGTCGGCTTTTGTTCCTAACTCAAGAACAAATGTAACAGTTTTGCTTTGCTGATATTATACAATGATGTAAAAAATGTTAAGACAACATTCTTGTTGATTCCCATGATTTGCAGGGCTCTGGGGCATCACAAATGTTGTCATTAAGTCCAAAATCTAAATATTTCAGGATGTTTCTTAAAATGGTTCCTGCTGATTTTACTGCATCCAGTGATCTTATTTTGGCAACAAGAACTTCAGGAGTCAAAATCAGCTGAAAACACCATAAGTGGCTCATTCTTTTTGTTAGACCGACAAAAACTAATTCTGTTATTGTATATTCTTAGCAGAAAAATCTTAATTTCATTATTATGGATCAATACAGTTTCATCAATGTTTACCATTATTTCTCTGAGTGTGAACCTGGAGCCAGCACTCAAGAGTGGCTTTAAAACTTAATTTGCTTTTTCTAAGAGTGCAAACTTAACTGAAGGCTTGTGGTTACGTTGCTGCTGGGAGCTCATTGCACATACATAGTTTAAAATGTAGGCATGCATGCAATTTGGGTGGGCATACAAATCCCCTGCAAATACATTCACCTCACTGTTTAGATCAGCTACTCAGCTGAAAACTTCATCTTGGAAGAAACTAGATGCAGATAAAAACATGCTTGGCCTTTGAGACTCACATACTCTGTACTTTGTTCTTTTGTCAATTCATTTGGCCTTTGTTCTGGCTAAATCACAGATAACACATTGAAGATCCTCTGCTTTCTGATCAGTTGTTGGAGGTGGATGAGTTTTACCCATTTACCCATTGATCTTCTAAGTGGATGGGCATTGGGTTTGGTTGTCGTTGCTTTCTCAGAAGACTGAAATTCTTGCTGTGAGTCACAGGTTTCTGCTATTTTGCTGATGAATATTTTCCAGGCTTTTTTTCCATTGTATACGACTTGTAGCACTTGTTGTTACAATGATAAAATATTTGATCCTCTTCACCCATCAGTTTCAATCTTTTGTGAACTTTGTCTTGCCGTATTACTGCAGCATCTCAAACTCTCTTCTGTCCAGCCAGAGTTCATGATAGCTTTTCTTTTGGATGAGTTTGGTATATGACACATTTTCCTTTGTTGAATGAGTCCTCATATTTTGTAGTTAGCAACACTCTGTCAGGAGGTAAAGATCCTCTGCTACCACCTGCATCGCTTATGTTTATGAAATTGAATCAATGGAAAACCTGAAACAAAACCAATATTAAAATAAATTACCAATATGAGGGCTAAAACACATCATTATAGAGCCGCCATTTTGGAAAAGGGTGGAAGAGTTGCTCTGAGGATTTATTTTCTGTCTCTATATTACTACTTGACCCCCAAAACCTATATTGTGACACCAAAATGAAGTAAATAGGTCTCATCGTTCCTGAAATACACTGCAACACATCTGCCATTTTTAAAAATGTTGTGCAGAAACATTCGATCCGGATTAGCAATGTCTACCCAAGCTAAATGACTTCTCTAATGATAAAAAAACACAAACTAAAAATGGAAATCTCTGGACAACAATTTTTTACAGAGGTTTATCAAGCGGCCAGGACCACAGTGATACCTGTCCTTGATTATAGTGATACTTTAAGTCTCATGGAGTGTTATGATCTATTTAGCAGCTGGTGGTTTTACTGATAGGGTGTCAAGTTAGGACTGAGTGATGAAGTGATGTGTTCCTACTTAAAAAAGAAAAAATTGTTTATATTTAGATATTAGATTTGGGGTAGGTATAGGGGAATTTAATGGTGGATAAAATATCCCTGCTTTCTTCTATGCTAATTGTATAGTTGTCTGGGGCCACACTGTTTATATGTGTAAATTAGGAGCTTGGGCAAGTTCAAGGATGACACTTTCTAGTGGTTCACCTTGATTTTAATATAAATTGGCACTCTATGTGGGAAAACATTTGTTTGTTACTATATCAATAAATGGCAGTCATTGATTGAATAAAAGGTGTGGGGCTATGATTTTAACAATATTATTATTACTCAAAAATGCAAAAGAACATATCAGCCGTTAAGGGGCTCCTATGAAGATGTCACTCAATCTTGAGTTACTATCAAATGTCAGAAATGTGAACATTGGTGCTGCCTTTTATATGCCCAAAAGCTGTACCCTTTGAAGCCTATTGTAATTAATAGAAATTCAAACTCAATCCTTTTTAGAAGGTACTGAAAACTAAAGTGAACCCATTCAAGGAAAGTCTTTGTAATGGCAAAAGAACTGTGGCAAGTCTATGCTTTGAAAATGTAAGGGATCACTACATATTGTTGGAGGAAAAACATCATAGTTGCAACATTTCCCAATATTAGGAAGTCTATTGGCAAATTTACAGAAATCTCTGAAACATGTGATGTGGATTAAGCAAAGGGGTGGCACAAACAGCACATGCATAAGTGTGCTGCTACCTTATAAGAAAGATGGCAGCTTCCGGCCTTCTTCAAGCCAGTAAGAAAAAAGGGTGCTGCTGCAGCCGAGTCTGTGCATAAGGGAAGGAAACATTGCTTCGGATGAAGACTGCAGTTAAGATCTAGTGCTAACATTTCAACGCTGTGTGCTCTAATTTCCATGAGAATTTCTGTAGCGGTAGCGAGTTAACAATAATTATAGATAGATTAGTCTTATATTAACCAGGATCGTTAGTGAGGGTATGCAGACAGAATATTGAGTTGGAAATGTCAACTTTCACAAATATCGAGTTGGAAATATCGTGACACAGAAATATCGACAGCAAGTATATCGTGGTCAAGAATATCGACTTTAAGGTAAGAAATATCGCTTTAAAAAATATCGAAGTCATTAATATCGTTTGCAAAAATATTGTTGTTTAAAATATCGATTATTTAATTAGTGTTATGTATTTTAGTATGTATTTAAAATATATGTGATCTATATTTTTTGTATAAGTATTGTTTTTTTTTTAAATTAATTTGTTTATTGACATTTTGGAAAAAAAATAAAACAAAACAACATTGTACATTCAGTAGCAAACATGTAGTCTGTCCATACCAAGCTCATTGCCATCTCAAATGTACCGGCAAGTGGAACCAAAACAAAAAGAAACAACAACAAAACAGACAGGAGGCATTATACAATTCGAACCGTACCTGAAAGGGAACCAAGGGCATTAAACTAGTCCGCATTTGTTCGCATTTTTAAAACAGGTTTATTAGTTACTCACAGAGGGCCCACCCGCGGATATCATCATGTGTCTGGCAATAGCAACTACTCAGGGGAGTCAGTTAAGGGCGATGACATACATGGTTGTGGCGTGGGTGAATGTGATCTGCGTGCCACAGCCTGGGTTTGGGAGGTAGGTATATTGTCTCGGAGTGTTTTTAACCAATCTAAAAAAGGCCCCCAGATGTCTTTGGGTTGAGAAGCTGTGGGCATCAGTTCCCAGAAGTTCGTTAATTGAGTGTGGCTGAAAGTAACATCTTGAATCCAGGCTTTAGTAGTGGGTGCCTTCCTGTCACCCCAGTGAATGGATATTCTACGTTTAGCCAGGAAAAGCAGCATTGCGTGTAGTTTGCGGTTCTCAGCCTCAGTGTTCTTCACATATCCTAATAATCCTATAATCGGCTGTGGGTCGTTAGGCACCCCTAGTATCTCTTGGATTTTGCTGAAGATATCAGTCCAGTAGGAAGCGTTGGGAGGGCATTGCCAGGACATGTGCAAGAATGTGGCTGGAGTAAACCCGCATCTCCAACATCTTTCATCTGGTCTTATCCCCATATGATGTAACTGAACAGGGGTTCTATAGAACCTGTGTAGGTATTTAAAATGTATTAATCTTAATTTATAATTAGGTGCGAGAACTTGGAGCTGGCCGCAGCAGAACGCCCAGGTTTCATCCGTCACCTACCCATCGAGGTCTATATTCCAGATGTGGTGGGCTTTGGGTGAAGTTAGGGGAGCTGTGTTTTGCATAGAGCAATATAACCTTGTTATCAGTCTACGGGGGGATGCGTTAGTGATCAATTGTTCCAGTGTAGGAAGTTGATTAGGGGGTTTAGGAAAGTCAGCGTGTAGTTGTCTACATGTGGATCTGATCTTAAAATACAGAAATAGCTCGGAAAAGCTTCTCGGACCAGCGGCCGTTGACTCCGGCGGGGTACAAAAGGTATCCTTAGGATAGAGGCCTGCGTAGGTTACCAGACCCATTGATTTTGCCAGCACTATATTCCCGCTGTCCGCCATCGCCGGAATCTGTGGATTATGCGATAAGGGGATGGAGGGGGCATATATCTCCAAGTGAGCCCTGATGCGCAGTCTGTCCCAAGCCCATCTGAGGGTTTCAACTGTATCTATCCCATCCCTCGGCCTACGGTATGTTTGAAATAGGGCTACTGGAAGAGGGACTGGGGCAGCAATGTCCGTCTCGACAGCCACGTGGGGCTGGAACGGGGTGGGGTGTAACCAATAATGTAAAAATTGAGCTTGCGCGCAGTACGCATACAATGACATGTCCAGGGGCCCCCAAACCTCCCTGCATGAGAGGAAGTGTCAGCAGTTCCCAGGTGACTCTTGCTTGTCTCTTTGCCCAGAACAGGGAGATCAATAAAGATCTAAGCGTTCTGAAAAAAGCCTGAGTGAGGGGTATCGGAATATTGATGAACAAATATAAAAATTTGGGCAACACCACCATTTTAGCAATCGCTATTCTGCCGGCAAGAGATATTGGTAGTCTAGCCCAAGTCTTAATCTTCCCTTCCAGCCATGAAACAGCGCAGCCGTAATTTAGATTCCATATCTCCTGCTCATCCCGGCTTAATCAGATACCCAGATATTTCACCGGGCCCTCTGCCCACGTCAGCGGGTACTCCAGGTCAAAGGGTGCGGTGGCCTCCGTGAGCGGGAAGAGAGTGGATTTGGACCAGTTAATAAATATACCCAAGAGAGAGGAAAATTCTGTTAGATCCCTGAGTAATGGACTTAAGTTAACCTCCGGGTCAATGACATAAATCGTCACATCGTCTGCATATAGCGAGATCAGGAGTCCCCTTGTACTAAACCCTAAGCCTCTAGCCGCATGATGTTGGCGGATTCTAGCCGCGATTGGCTCCATCGCTACGGCAAAAAGGAGGGGGGGAAAGGGGGCATCCCTGTCGGGTTCCATGGGATATGCAGAAAGGGTTTGACAGCATGCCATTCATGCGCAGTCGCGCGGAAGGAGCAGTGTATAAAAGCTTTATCTGTGCTATAAAATTTGGGCTAAGTCCAATCCTTTCTAATGTAGCAAATAAGTAGGGCCATTCCAGTGCATCAAACGCTTTAGTAGCGTCCAGAAATGCCACCAGCACTTTTGTATCGGGATTTAAATAGTGCAGCACCGTAAAAAAGGTGTGGAGATTGAGTTGTCGATCTAACAGGAATGAACCCAGACTGATCGGGTCTTGCTATAAGGGGAAGCAGAGGCTGCAATCTGTTGGCGAGCAATTTGGCATACATTTTGGCATCTATGTTTATCAGAGATAGTGGTCTGTAAGAGTCTATCTCCTGGCATGGTTTACCCGGTTTCAATAATGTCTGAACGATTGCCTCTTGCATGAAAGGGGGAAGTATACCTGTAGATTGGGCCTCTTCGAAATTCGCCAATAAACGGGGTGCTAGTAGGTCATCATAGGTCTTGTAAAATGCTGTAGTTAGTCCGTCAGAGCCTGGGGCCTTGCCCAAGGACAGCCCGCCTATCACCTGCATTATGTCCTGGGATGTAAAGGGTACATCTAAATACTCCCTATGTGCCCTCCCGAGCCACAGCAATTCTATAGACTCCAGAAAAGGAAGGAGTTCCTCTGGCTCTGTCTGATGGGTAGATGTGTATAGTTTGGTATAAAAGTTGGTGAATCTGTCTAGCACTTCCCTGGGACCCCTAATTAGACTTGAATCAGCTCCCATAATTTCAGATGCATAGGTGATATTGTGTGGCGTAGTGAGCATGTTTGCCAGAGTTTTGCCTGGCCTGTCTCCCTCACCGTTGCCCCTGGCTTGGGTATGTTGCACCATGAATTTGACCTCCCGTTGACCCTCTTCCTCAAATTCTGTTAAGAGCTCCCAAATAGATGTCAGGAGTTTAGGGTCTTCGGTGGTAAAATAGGTAGATTCTAGTCTCTTGATACGAGTCTCCAGAGAGGCCAGGATACCCCTAATAGCTTTGAGCACCCCGGAGTGACGCGATATACATTTCCCCCGTATGACTACCTTGAATGCTTCCCAAAGTGTTGCATGTGTGGACACTGTTCCAGCATTTGTATCAAAGTATTCTTCAATGTCCCTGTGTATTTCTTCTCTGAAAGCGGGGTCTAAAAGGGCATTGGGAGCCAACCTCCAACTAAACATCTTAAGCGGGGTGTCAGGGACCATCAGTTGCAACAAACATGGAGCGTGATCAGAAAGTGTTCTGGGGAAATGTATACTGTCAGATGTCCAGGCCGCTATGTCCTGTGAGACCAACCAGTAGTCTAGCCTGGACCATGCACCATGATATGCTAATATGCAAGTGCCCTCAGCAACCCCCGGGTGTCTCTGCCTCCAGACGTCGGTCAACCCTTCGTCGCGTAATAGAGCATTCAGAACACCACTCGAGTTGGGATGCACAGAGCGGGATGCGCCTTTCCTGTCTAGTGTGTCATCTAATACAGCATTAAAATCCCCCCCATAGAATCGTGTTGCAGCCTAAGACTTGAACCTTCCCCCATACATTTTGGAAAAAGTCAGGACAGTCAGTGTTCGGGCCATATACTGCCACAAGCGTCATCTTCACCCCACCCATCACGCCACACAGAATCACAAAACAGCCCTCGAGGTCCAGCTGCGATTCTATCGTTTTCCAATCAAGTCCCTGTCGAATAAGGATTGCCACCCCTCTCGCATAATTAGAATATATAGAGGAGAAAGTGTGCCCCCAGCGCTTATGCTGCAGTTTTTGGGGAGATGAGCTGTTTAAGTGAGTCTCTTGAAGCAGACATATGTCAATATTATGTCTACTCAAATAGGAGTGAACGAGCCTGGTCTTCCTGTAATCATTCATCCCACGAATATTCCACGTTAAAAATCTGTAATTAGTCATGCCCACTCAAACAAAACATTCTTACCAGACAATAGGAACTTGTGAAGGTGTAGGTGATTGTTAAATACCGCAAGTGGACCCTGGAAGTACACCAATCTCCCGGACAGGCACCAACCCAGGCTGCCGTGAGCATTATGTATAGAAACAATGTAAGTATGGATCATTGATATATGTTTGGAGACGCATCCTATGGAGAATAAGCAACTGTGCACTAAACTACATCGAAAACTGACAGCAGGCAACAGTCTCCTCCACGCTCTCAGCAGCCACCCAGAGGCCCTGAAATGGAACATCCCCTATGGGGAACTGCTGAGAGCGAGAAGGAACTGCAGCACCCAGGAAGATTTTCTAACTGAACAAAACACCATGATCTCTAGGTTCAGGGAAAGGGGGTACCCAGAGTGGGTATTAGAAAGAGCTAAAGAAAGAGTCAGTCAAATTGACAGAGAATCCACACTGCAAGACAAACCCACACCATCAAAAGAACACACCACAAGGGTAATTCTCACGTAAAATGACGAATCCAGAGATATTTCCAAAATTCTTAACCAGAATTGGAGCATCTTAGCGACAGATTCCACCATCGGGGAAAAACTACCCAGTCGACCGCCTATCACATACAGAAAAGGCAGAAACCTTAGGGACATGTTAGTGAGGGGAGATATCACCAACACACGTCTCGATACCCACCTTGGCCTACAGGGAGTCTTCCCATGTGGGCATTGCAAAGCATGCCACAATAGCACCATGAGGAAGACCTACCAGTCACACACAGGAGAAAAAAACATTACTCAATTTCTCACATGTGGTTCGACCTTTGTAATTTACATACTAGAGTGTCCGTGCAAACTACGTTATGTAGGAAGCACAGCTCTAGCCGCAATAAAAAGAGTTCTTGAACATATGAGAGCCATCAGCAATAAAGCCCATATTACCCAATTGCGAGGCATTTTGCAGATTACCATCTCGCAAACAACTCACTTCTTACATACTTTGCTATTGAAGAAATTCAACCCAACAACAGGGGACGTAATAGGGTACTTCACCTACGTAAAAGAGAATCATGGCATATCATAAACCTCCAAACGAAGACTCCTGGGGGACATAACCAGGATGAGGAATTGGGTATCCACCTCTATGAAATCTAGGCTTAGCACATAGAGGCAGACTCATATGTTGCAACTTCCTTGTTGGACTTTTCTGCATATTTAACTTGTAACGAATTTGGTAACATATATGATCTTAGTTAGTCTGTTTAAACTGCTATAAAACCGTAATTTGTTCTACGTGCACACATTGCAACATATTTTGCTTTTCATGTTTTTAACTTTACCGTACATTTATGGTTCTTTCTCTCTCTCTTTTTAATCACAGGAGAAAAGGAAGGAGCCGACTCCAGGATTGGACACGTCGACTCACCCCCTTACCCTTTTCTTCCATTACTTCAGTCACAACTGCACATGGGTGAAGGGCAGCACTTAACAGATAAGAGATATCTCTTTGTCCTTTGGAACATTTGTTCTTCACGATATTTGTTATTCTGAGAGGCGAGATGTAGGGCAACAATGCCTCAATTGTTTGTTTTTGATCTTTTGATTTTCATTTATTTGTGGATTCTATTCCTGATGGATTAAGGTATTGCTGTACATTTGGGGGAGATTTGTAGAAGAAATAGTAACCCAGTGATTCTAACATCAGAGACAATGTGTGTTTTGTACTTGATAGAGCACTTGTCAAATAAATACCTTTTGCGCGCTCCTGGCCCATTATAATACTATTCTGATTAATTCTAGCACTTGCAGAGTAGAATCTTATACCATCATCCGCCAGTGCATATTTGCACCTTGAGCACACAATAACCTTCATATGGAACACTGGGCCTTTGAGGATGCGCGCATGTATTGTATTTTTCATCTTCAGCACAGGCAGCACAAATGTACACACATAACAACGTTTCTGTAGGTCATGCCCAACATGTCCATACCGTCCTTCTCCTGACACTATGGGGCCGATTCCGATCTCGGCCGGTAGGGCTCCGAATCGGATTCGGCATTACCGGATCCGATTCGGAGCCCTATTTCCCGACCGAATCGTACGCGCATCCGGGCAAGCGAGTACGATGCGTGCGCTCGCGAAATCTCCGACCGACACGTTCGCAGGACCCGACCGCTCCGACCGGCTCGCACGGGGACGACTCACACCGCGCAATGGAGACGTTCCCCGGCCGGGTAAGTACGATGCGCATCGCGACCGCTCCGACCGACTCGCGCAGTCCGGCTCCAAGGAGCTGTCGGAGCCGCACTTTGGGGGTCCGTGTCGGACCCCCCTGGAAGCGTAGGCACGCGAGTCGCACACAGGGGGGAGCCATGGGTCCCCCCTACACGTGCGTGTACGGTGCGACCCGCATCGACGCGAACACGCTGTAGGGGGCGCCCTTGTTCGCGTCGTGCACATTGAGTCAATGGGAGCCCGTGTACGCGTCGTACAACTGGCTCCCATTGACTTCAATGGGAGTCCGACCGAATCGAGTCCGATGGCATACGTGCGCATCGTACTCGTACGGTCGGACTGCTAGGGTCTGATTCGGTCGGAAATCTCTCCGAGTCCGGCTCGGTCGGAGAGATTTCCGGCCTGAATCGGAATCGGCCCCTAAGTCGTAAAAAGGACACTTGATTGATTATTCATCTTTTAAATCTCTGAAGACTTCCCAAACAGGTACTGATATTTAAGCCTTGCGTATAATACAACGCTTGCACGCTAACATATGATATGCTGCTGCATATATAGCACTTCTGGTTTTGTTTTCTACACATAACTTTATTAACATACTAGTAAAGTTACAATTCCATAAATACACACATGTGTATAATATAATTTTTGCTTTATATGGACCAGTTAGGATATGACATGTTAGAGGGACAATTAGCATTTGACATCTAGCAACTGCAGCTACATTACAGCACTTGCGATCTATGGTATTTGGCAAAAAATTGTTAGCAATGCGAATATGACTTTCCAATATGGATGCCATTTTGACGAAGTCCTTCACTTGTCCCATTTTCCTTTCAATGTATTCCTATGTATGCAGCAATTTCCTGTCAATCAGTGTGTGAGCAAGCTCGCTGTGTGAGCGAAACGCGTAACTGTAAATTAAAACAACTGCTGTTGTCTACTACCTTCGAGTGATCGTATCATTTTGGACTGTAATTGAGATATATATATATATATATATATATATTACTCCCTCCTGGCTCGAGTTCGTACGGACCCCTGGCGCTCTCAATCCGGTGCAAGTTCCAAGGCAGAGCCCCGCCGTATTAATTACATCCACATTAATCCTTCCAGATTACAGAAACCGCACTCACAAAGTATCGTCTTCTCCAATTAGTTTATTTTCCACAAAGTATCCAGTTAGAGGAACAACCGACGCGTTTCGTAAACACAGTTTACTTGATCAAGTAATTGGAGAAGACGATACTTTGTGAGTGCGGTTTCTGTAATCTGGAAGGATTAATGTGGATGTAATATATATATATATATATATATATTACATTTTATATACGTATGTTTACATTTTTTAAATTACATTTATTTGTTATATTTTTTAAAATGTATATTAAATCTAATAAATTTTTTTAAAGTAAATTTTACTATTTGATATATTTCATATTATTTTCTATATATATATTAAAATCGATATTTTGTACTACATTTTTTACATCAATTTTTTTTCTCGATAATTTTGTACTTACCATTATAAATATAGAATGCCGATATTTTTGACATCGATATTTATAACTTGATATTTTTGTATTGGGATATTTTGGGGGTTGATATTCTATTATCGAACCGTTTGTGAGATGTTGGAGATTAAAAAACTCTGCTTTAGATCAACCATTGGACTTTTGTTTAGTTTGTGCGCTGTCACTTGTGAGAACCTTTGTTTTCTATAAAGTGGTGTTAGAGCACGGCCATTACTTGCCATTGTTTGGCTGCATTGCCACTCACATTTCCTTGCTTTTTATTAGTCAGCTATTCTAGGCTTCCTTCTTCTTTGTGTGCTTGTCCCTACCATGTAGCATGGACCCATTACTTGTGTCCTTCCACTGCTAAAGTTTTTAGGCACTACTTTTTTGTGTGTGTTTAGGCACTCTACCAGAGTGCGTCTTTTTCAGCTGGCTCTATCGTGTACTTCTCTCCCCCAAGTGATCCTCAGCAGGAGACAGAGCCACGGAAAGTGCTATTTGTCTGGTAGCCCCATACCGTCTGGTGCATCTAAACATGATAGTTATGCAGGGGAAAAAGTGAATACATTCATACATAGTCTTGTCTTTTTTTCAGCACCCTCTCCATTAAGGGCATTTTTTTTCGGGAATGTTGTGTTCTTTTTGTATGAAATGAACATTAAAGTAAATATGTAAAAAACTGTTTCCACGTAAAAGGTGCCTTTCTTTAATCTCCCTTTTAAAATGACACTATTTATTGTCAGGGAGATCGAGGAGTAAGTATAGGCATTTGCTTGCTTGTATAGTCGTGTCTAAAACCTGGAAACAAAAGCCACTAGCTGATGCTATCGCTTTAATGCTAGCCATATAAACTGGTGGCATACGCCGTTTGAAACTTTCCTTCGTTTTACCAAGGTTAAGGCATTTATTGCCTTAAAAGTTTATGTCCTCATCGAAATTAAGGAACTTTTGTTGTTTTTGATAACTGCTCGGAGTTATAAGTATAATGTCTTGTTACTTACCGGTAATCTTCATTACCCCGATTGGGGTCCTCTCCGTCCCAGTCCTTACTACGTGAGGCAGTCCTGCCTCCACCCAGCCAATCACAACGCCAGTATTTGAATATTACATAAGCCCCGCCTCACCTACCGCCATGCCTGTTATCAACAAGACTCCGACACAAACACAGCGGGAGGGAGGGAGGGAAGAGGACTGGGACGGGGAGGACCCCAATCGGGGTAATGAAGATTACCGGTAAGTAACAAGACAATACCCCTCATGGGTCCTCCCCGTCCCAGTCCTTACTACGTGAGGAACTCACAAGCAGAGAACCAACAAAAACGCAGGACACCAGGGATCCATGCAAAGTACAAAACTTTAATCAAGAAATGATCAACGAACAGCAGCGTTCAAGACGCCAACAGAAAAATTGTCAGCAGAGGCATGTAAAACATCAAGCCGATAATGCCGCACAAAAGTGTGATGGGACTGCCAGGTGGCTGCCCTACAAATCTCCTGGATAGAGACCCCCGCCGCCTCAGCCCAGGAAGCAGACACAGAACGCGTCGAACGGCCCTGCACCTGAGACGGAGGAGGCAGATCCAAAGACTTATAAGATTGGCAGACCGCCAAACGCACCCACCGACTGATCGTGGAAGTGGAAACCTTCTTCCCCTTAGCCACACCCCCACAGGAGACAAACAGGGCAGGAGAAACCCGAAACCCCAGGGAACGTTGGAGGTAAATCTGGAGAGCCCTGCGAACATCCAAGGAAGGGGGAACAAGGGAATCCCCCACAGTAGGCAAATCAGGAAGAATCACCTCCTGTTGCAAATGAAATTTGGAAGAAACCTTAGGCAGGAAAGCCGGATCAAGCCGCAAAACGACCCGATCCTGCAGGAACTGCAAATAAGGAAACGAAATGAGCAAGGCACCCAACTCACCCAACCTGCGAGCGGAGGTTATGGCCAGCAAAAAAGCCACCTTAGCGGACAGCCACAACAAATCCGCCTCCAGCAAAGGCTCAAAAGGGGGCAACTGCAGACCCCGCAAAACAGTAGGCAAATCCCAAGAAGGAACGAGAACAGGAGAGACCGGCCGACGTAAGCCGAAAACTCAGAAGAAGCCGACTGACCAATGGGGCAAGAACCTCCAACGAGGCCCCAGGACCCCTACAAGCACAGACCGCCGCCCACTGAGCAGACAAAGTGGAAGGGGAAAGGCCCAACAAAAAACCATCCCTGAGAAAATCCAACACAGAAGCAGGATCCCCCAGCACAGGATCCACCCCATGGGAAGAACACCAAGAGACAAAAGAACCCCAATGTCGACCATAGCACTTAAGGGTCGAAGGGCGCCGCGACAACTGAATGTCACGAGCCACCACAGAGGAACAGCCCAAAGACTCCAACGTCAACCGCTCAAGAGCCAAGCCGTCAGCTGCAAACGACGAAGACAAGACAGAGACAGGAGCGGAAACTGAAGAGGAGCCGGGCACAAAGGAAGCCGGACAAACCGACCCTCCGCCAGCCGCCACAGGAGAGGAAACCAAATGCGGCGAGGCCAGAAAGGAGCAATCAACAGGACCGAAACCCTCTCCCCCGAATCTTCTGCAGCACCCTCGGGAGGAGGGAATAGGAGGGAATGCATACAGAAGGCCAGGGAATTGATAGAGCATCCACCGCCCAAGCCTGAGGACACAGCACCTCCGAACAAAACCGGGGTAGAAGAGCGTTGTGAGGAGAGGCAAAGAGATCGATCCAGGGAGTCCCGAACCGAAGACAAAGGGACTGAAACAGAGGAAGAGAGAGATGGTACAGAACAGAGGATGGAAGGTTGCGGCTCAAAGCGTCCGCATGAAAATTCAACTGTCCCAGAATGTACACCGCCCTCAAGGCCAACAGATGGATTCCGCCCAAGCACAAATCAAGGAGGCCAACAGGTTCAGAGACGCGCACCTCGTCCCCCCCTGACGGTTCAAGAAACAACGAGCCACCTGATTGTCGTTACGAACCAACAGATTCGACCCGTGGAGATGAACCTGAAAGAACTGCACCGCCTCCCAGACGGCCGCCAACTCCCGCCAGTTCGAGGAACGGGCGCTGTCCCCCCGAGACCACCGACCCTTCGCTTCCAAGGACCCCAAAGTGGCCCCCCAACCCCAAAGACTGGCATCCGTAGTCAACAGAAGGGGAGGGGGAAGACAAAACCGCACCCCCTTCTCCAGATTGGGAGTGCAAAGCCACCAGTCCAAGTTCAGAACCAGAGCAGGAGAGAGAGGAACCAGAGTCTCGTAATCCGCCCGGGAGGGGTCCCACCGAGCCAACAGATGAGTTACCAAGGGCTTGAGATGGAGGCGAGCCCAAGGAACCACAGCAGTGGTTGCAGCCATCAATCCCTGGACCCGCAACCAAACACGAGCCGGGGCAGAGGGACGGCTCAATAGATCCCGCAACAGAGTCTGTAAGGAAAGGATCCGAACAGGAGGGAGAAACACCGCCCCCAGAGACGTGTCGAACAGACCCCCGATGAACTGCAGCCTCTGAACAGGATCCAGATGAGACTTGGCCAGATTCACCTTGAACCCCAGCTCCTGGAACAGGGTCAGCGTAGCCTCCACCGCCAGAAGAGCCTTAGGAAAGAAGGAAGCAGAGACCAAACAATCATCAATATAGGGAAACACGGAGAAACCCCGACGTTGCAAAACCCCCACAGCAGGAGCCAATACCTTGGTAAAAGTCCTGGGAGCAGTGGAGAGGCCGAACGGCAGAACCTGAAACTGGAAATGCCTCCCCTGAACAGCAAACCTCAGGAACCGCTGACTGGCAGGATGGACCGGAACGTGAAAATAAGCGTCCTCTAAGTCCAGGGAAGCCAAAAATCGCCCTCCTGGATGAGGGGAATGACGGACTGCAACGTGACCATCCGAAAATGATCCAACCGCACCAATTTGTTCAGGGAACGGAGATTCAATATGGGGCGGAAGGAACCATTGGGCTTTGGAACCAGAAACAGATGGGAGTAGAACCCCAGGCCCACTTCCTCCACTGGAACCGGCACCACAGCCCCTTTCCGTAACAACATGGCGACGCCGGACAACATGGCAGAGCGCCGCACGGGGTCTCTTGACAACGGGGTAACCAGAAAACAATCCAGAGGGGGAGGGCCCCGGAAGGGAATCTGGTAACCCCACCTGATGACAGACAAGACCCACTGGTCGGAAATCAGAGCTGACCAACGGTCCAGAAACAAACGGAGACGAGCCCCCACAACGGCATAGTCACTTCTGTCCTGCACCAGAGGGAGGCTGTTGTTGCTGCTGCTGCTGTTGCTGAGGCCGGGATTTATAATGGAACGCGCCCCCCGACCACGGGCCCGACCACGAAAGGGCTGAGATGACAAAACCCCTTGAAACCCCTGCTTCTGGAAGAAAGACCTTTTCTTAGGAGCAGGATGAAAAGGCTTCAACAACTTCTTTTCCTCCGCAGAGCGCTGCACCATCGTTTTCAAAGCATCCCCAAAAAGACGGGGACCCTCAAAAGGCAGTTTATGGACCAAGGCCTTCTGTGCAGCCTCAAGACGTCAAGGTTTTGTCCACAGAGACCTCCTTCCAGCCACCGCTGCCCCAGCAGCCGAGGAGAAAGCCCACAAGGAATCAAAAGTGACATCCGAGAGGAATTGTGCCAAGACCTCCATTTGAGCCAACACAGGAGTAGGGTCCCCCTGATCCTGAAGACAGTCAAACAGTTTCTCAAAATCCTTAAGCAGGACCTGCGAAGCATAGGCCGCATAAGTGCTAGCACGTACCCCAAAGTGCGAAGCGGCGTAAGAACGCTTGAGAGCAGACTCCACCTTACTCTCCACCGGATCTGACAGGGAAGCCTCCTCCGAGGACAAAGAGGAAGAAGAGGCGGAAGCCATAGAGGACAAAAGAGAATTAACCTTTGGAATCGCAGGAAACTGGGAATCAAAGTCCGCCAAGCGATACCGCTTCCCCAGGAATCGCGGAATACCCTGCTTATCCACCTCAAGCCACTCCTTTGTGAGGATATCCTTCAGGACATCATGGAAGGGGAGGTCATCCACCACAGAGGAACTATACTGAGCGTAAAATCCCTCCTCAGCCAGGGATTTAGGGTCAAACCCAAGCACCTCTCGAATATGGACCAGCATGTCAGAAAAACCTTGCCCCGGACGTACTTTCCCTTAGGGGAATTGTCCATGTCGTCCTCATCATCCTTAGCCCGCTTAGCTGCAGGCTCCAGCAGTGCAGACTGGACCGCAGAATCAATCAAGTCCTGTAAATCCGCCCTAGAAATCTGCAAGACATCATCCTCCTGCAGATCCTGAACATTATGCTGCTTTGAAATCGCCTTAGCAGGCACAGGTGAAGAAGCCCCTTCACTCATGGCGAGAAATCCAGTGTCAAACTAACAGGAACTCACCACACAATCAAAGGAAGTGCCCAGCAACCTCCAATAAATACTGCCCACAATCACCCAATCACGCAAAGGTGAGACAGGCGAATGAAATAAAAAAGGGCAGCCCTGTAGTCTCCACCCACAGCCATAGATCAAAGGACAATGGCCGCGGGGGCCGGATGCTGCACGAGAGCCCCAGCGCCGGAACGACCCGGGGCCAGGAAACCACAAAACTCCCCGCCCCAGCCCAGCACATGAACGGGGAGCGTCCCTGACCCCAGAACAGGAGCGTGGTCGACCGGAATACCGGAGCAGCCGCGCCGATAAAACAAGTAAAACAACATAAAACTGAACATAACATAACATAACATAAAACTGCAACTTCAAACACTCACGGCACCGTCCTGAAGAAAATCCAGACTAGGAAACAGGAACCGGGAGCACCAGCGTTCCGACCGCCGTCGGAGCAGAAAAAAAACAGGCATGGCGGTAGGTGGGCGGGGCTTATGTAATATTCAAATACTGGCGTTGTGATTGGCTGGGTGGAGGCAGGACTGCCTCACGTAGTAAGGACTGGGACGGGGAGGACCCATGAGGGGGTAATAACATAGCAGTGTGACAATTTGGGAAGATGATCATTTAATGTTGACATAATTTATGCCTGTCATTCACTCCATGCAACCTTGTGGTTATTTTTTTCCATGTTATCGGCATTTGTATAGCGCTTTCCTGCCATGAGTAAGGCCTCCTGGGCAGTGCTCAGCACATGTCCTTAAGAAAAAAGCCTGTGTTGAGTTTTTTTTTCTTTCTCTGGCTGCCTAAGCATGAACTGAATGATAAATGGCAACTTAACCGTCCACACTTAATTGAAACCTATGCAAAATGTATCATATTCTGCCTCTTCGCAGTTCAAAGGTTGATTATGTGAACAATGGCATCTACGTTGTCCATGTGAACGCTGTGCCTGGTGCCAGCTAAATACTTGAGCAGATGTTCGAGACAACATGCAACACTTCATTAGTATATGTTCTTTTAGGTTTTAGGAATGCCCCAAATGTATACAAACACGATGACTAAATTTTTGAGTGATATTTTAGGAAACATTTTTAACCATCACGCATATTCTCAGTTGCAGACATGTACAGCCAAGTGACCTCTGAATACTGTTGTGTGTATAAGGGTTTACTTGATAATGTTACACTGTTCCACAAGAAGGCAGAGCTAAAAGCTGTATTTTTAATTTTGAAGAGGTTCATAATTCACAATGTTTCATAAAACACCAACATGATACTTGCTTGCAGCATTCGGTGGAGTAATCCAATATTTTAGGCCCCCTGCAGAATGTGATGAGGGCCCCCAAGACTCTTACATCTCACAGAAATCTATAGGCTTTATACTGAATGGCGGCACCTGGAAAAGGGTATTTTCTGCAGTGAAGGTCTGGTTTACCCCCCTGGCAGTATTATGTTGTATGGGTCTCGGGTTTTTAGTGCTAGCCCAGTGGTAGTGGTACATGTGCATTAGTATATTATGTTTGTTTGACTTCATGTGCGATAAGTTGTGCGGTTACAAAACATCATGCTAGGCATTGACACGTTCATGGTCTACGCGTCACCCACATACAGCTGTCTGTGAGGCCATTGACTTGTGCTGGTCTTCACTGGTGCACATGAGGACCCTGTCAAAGGTGCTGCCCTATGGTTGCTCAATACCCTGACTTTGACATCAATTAATGCTCGTTTTCTAAAAACATGCAATTGTGGTTGTTCTGCTCTCAGGAACAAGCTGCAGCCTTCCATAAACATCAGTGACATGACCCAAGAAGTGCTTTTAACCTATTTAGAGCTTTATACAGATATCAGTTCTGTCACTTAGTGGAATGTTCGTGACAATATTAGTGACCAAAATAGCTTCATGAGGCTCAGATCCATGTCCAGTTTTCTGGGCAAACACTGGTCATATAATGATTTATTCACATTTTGATTAGTTAGAAAAAAAATAATCATGTGTGGCTATTCTGGAAACAAGTCATGCAACCGACCTGGCCCCACATTAAATGCCCCTGTTCAGAGCCCTCAAGTTACCCAGTCCCATGTGTGGGTAGCTCTTCCAGATCAGAAATTTTCTTTGCATGCTAGGACTTGTACTTCTGGTTTTATACTTAAAACTATAAATAACAGCTTGCAGTGGAAAAACATGGACTGGACAAGCTGCTCAAGCCTGAAACTGAGTGATCTGAGATCTGTAGCTCTTGTATACAGACTGTAGCATTACTACAGGACAGCACAATGTGTGATGCCATTGACATGGAATACCTCAAGGCTGGGTGGGTATTGTAGTGCTGTGAAAACATGTGTATACACCACTCTAAGCTGAATTATTTTAATGTGCGACTAATTTACATTTTCATTTTTTCTATCATTTTCCTTCCTTAGACAGGGCAATGGTATTTCAGCTTCCACGTTATCAGAGAACATAAATAGGAAGGCATACATTACAATGCTGTCATTTAAAAAATATATATTTATAATTCCATTGTTTAGCATCGGAAGGGGAAGAGGACAACAAGAGGTTTTCAGTTTATGTTACCAAGATATCTGCTAGATAACACAACTTAAAGGAACATAGGAAGTGTTTTAAGGAAGATGAATTGATATCACTTCACGAGTCTCATTAATTTTTTTAATTTAATTGAATTTATTTTTTAAAAAGACTAGAACCCCTAGTTTTTCACATTCAAAAGCTTTTATTATAAAGGAGTGTGTTATAACTCAGGCGTAATGGTGTCACTAACTCATTACCTAAACCATGTTTTGCTCATTATACTTACTAGCCAACACAAACATCATTACATAAAACAACATTGAAATAAAATTGATCATATTTGATCACATATAATAATAGTCATAAAACAATATAATTACCTTTATACAACATTTACATTAGGAATCTGCTGCAATGAATATAGACATTAATGAGGTTAAATAATCCACAAGGTTTTTGGCACAGTCAAGGTTGGCAGTATTAAAATACACTTTTTTCTGTTCATTATAATGTAAGCATAATAATGTAAGCATTATAATATAAGCATAATAGCATAATAATGTAGCATGCCTGAACAACGCGGTCTTAACAACTAACCTGCCTGAACCATACTTGTCTTAACCACGCATGTCACTACCTCGCATACACATAGGGATATATTAAAACTACCATTACCACGCGCACCATTACCACGCATACCACTACCATGCATACCCAGGGCCGGACTGGCCGTAGCGGGCACCGGGCGTTTCTCCGGTGGGCCGGAAGGGTGGGGGCAGGTTCTAGACCGGTGGGGGCCGTTTTTGTTACTGGGTGCCGGTTTTGCAGCAGCAAATCGGCTCCCAGTAACAAGCGCGCACGCAGCAGCAGTGTCCCGGTCAGTACATGCCCCCCCACTGGGGCCGGTCGGACCCAAGTGCCCGGGCTGGTTTGCGATCCCAGTCCGGCCCTGTGCATACCGTTACTACGGACGATTCAAGAATATTTATAAATGTGTTTTACCAATCAAAATGTGTTAAAAAATTATGAATAAATAAATCAAAAATATATTTTGTTACCGAAAAGGAAGAAAAATAAGAAAGCGCAGTCATGTTACTCAAAACACATTTTAGCTATAAACATTAGTAAAAAAGCATATTACAATACATCTATTGATTGAATGAACACATTTCAAGCTATCCAGTTTGTACAGTAGTCCTTCCTTTATTCTGACACAATGAGTACATCTTTTCCAAAAGTAAAATGGCTGTCATTCTACATGAGTTCTATATGAGTAAGTCAAATAAACGCCATTTTTCACCTAAAGAAATACATACACAATCTGTCAGATTCTAAAGCACATTAAAATACAGATCCCAAAACATATTTGTGTTTGAATTATGGTTTACCATTGAAAAAAACATATAAAAGCAGCTGTCCACCTTTTTGTGGTACACTGACTCTGCTCATGACCACATGCTCCTGTGAGTCTCTGAGAGGAACAACAGTTTGCTGTGGAGACACTGCAGTACCAGTAGAGGTAAGTACAGCATTAACACAAAACACATTAAAAAAAATAACCAGATAAATCAGATAAACCAATCTTATTTTTTTTCTACATTCTCAGATTACTGACAGATTTTTCACATACCTTATTTGCAATGACAGTGACTGGGGCTAATTTACTATTCTAACTCCAAATGGGGGCATACCTTAGGACAGGTGCTGGACAGTGACTGGGAGCTATTTTTCTATTGTAACTCCACCAGACGCATACCTCTGGGCAGGTGCTGGCCAGTGACTGGGCTCTAATTTACTTTTCTAACTCCGCAAGGGCATCCCTCAGGGCAGGTGCTGGACAGTGACAGGGAGTTAATTTAATATTCTAACTTCGCTGGGGACATACCTCAGGGCAGGTGTTGGACAGTATCTAGGGCCTAACTTACTATTCTAACTTCACTGGGGGCATACCTCAGGGCAGGGGCTGGACAGAGACAGGGTGGGTGAATAAAACACAAAAAAACATTTTATATCTGTTTTTTACACAGCTAAACACAAAGTTCAAGCAAAGGAAAAACCTGAATTTTTTTCACATAACAGCACAAAATCCTCACAAAATATACCGTGTTTGAACTAAGTGAAGTAAAAAAAACATAGCATCCGCAAAGTAAATCAGAACAATGACAAAAAGTATAAAACAAATATTATATTTTATTTTTGCTCTCCACAAACAGAAAGCCTCCAACAGGAAATTTCCAAAAACATGTAAAACCTCTACCAAGGCCAAAACTCCAACATTCAAAACCAACCCTGAAATTACAGAACAGACCATAGACCAGGTAAATAAAGCTGACATTCCATTTCATCTTGTTTAACAAAATACTTTTTTCTAGGTGAAACAGGTAACAATCAATTTAACTTCACTTTTCAACAGGGCATCTTAACGTTTTACTTTCTTCACAGGAAGTCTAAGTGAGGACAAAAAATGAAAACAGCACAGTAAACATACATACTTATACATTTTTCTGTTTCTTTTTTCTTAACAGAACAAACAATAATAGCATCAGCTTATCAAGCAAGTTTTGTACAGTCAAGGAGAGACAATAGGCTCTTAAAGTATGGTGGCTACCTTTATTGTAAGGATAAATTGACTCAGCCCAAGAATCATTGGAGGTGTGTGCAGTATTTTTCATCCCACTGCACAGATCGAGCAGTTACTCTAGGAGACACTGTTAAAAGTACCTCTAAACATAACCACCCTGCCGCTGCAATGGAGATTTAAGTATGAGAAAACATTCAACAAATATAATTACTTGCAGCCACCTCCTGTGAACCCTGTGGTTCAGTTTTGAGGAGGTATCACAAAACATTCTCACGCATGTAGCCAGTAGTATGCCCACAATATCCACTCTTAAAAGGATCATCCAGAGACAAAAACAGGCAAGTTATCCCCAACAAGTAACCCCACAAACCTATTGTCCTTCCCCTTGAACTAGCTATTACTTTCACTAATTAAAATGTCCTATTGCATGATGATGAAAACCCTCAGAAAGGAATACTAATATTTAGAACAACTCATCACCTAGTAACTCTTGAGTGTAGCGATATTTGGATGATGGATGGGACTTTTAAGTCCACACCCCATCCATTCGCACAAATATACACTATTCATGCTAAAATATGTAACACAACACTCCCATTAGTGTACAGCTTACTTACTGACAAGCAATCCTCAAAATACACTGAAGTTTGAACAGTGATTAAAACCAAAACATTGAATAAAAGCCCTAGAAAAGCGATAATTGACTTCGAATTGACAATGATTAACATCATTTGCCAACTGTACCCCACCACCCAAATTCAAGGATGTGTTTTTCACTTTTCGCAAGCATATTGGAGTATAATAAAAAAAACATCCTTAGTTGAGGATTACATGGCAAACAGTAAATTGCAATTTGAATTAAGAAAACTAACTGCGTTATGCTTTGTACCTCCTGAGTGTGTGGACGAGTTCTACACATCAATTACCGAATCTACCAATTTTACCCAAACGAGGACAAATTGTCCCCACTACTAAATTATTTTGGGGACACATGGATTGGCCATCTAAGCAGGTTGGTTTACAGGAGGAAGTCATGATTCCCCATTGACTGGTGGAACTGTTACTCGACTTGCTTAGACGGAGGTGCATAGACTAACAATGCCATTGAGGGATGGCACAACTCCATCAATAAATTTATTGGCAAACATCACCCTAACCTTTGTCATTTCTTGGAAATTTTGAAGAAGGAGCAAGGTTTCAAAGACAAGTGAATTGCGCAGTCTTTAAAGCCTGAACCCCCGGGTTTCACCAAAAAGTTAAGAAATGTCCTAAAGACTATTGCCAAAAATCAAAGATTTTTCTTTGATGGGTGCTTCAAACTGCCTGGAAAACATTGCCTACATCCTACACTTCTAACCCACGCTAGCAACCTCTAACATTACTTGCCTGTTTCAACAACAGTTAAATTACATTCACATTTTTGAAATTATGTTTTACATATTAAAGATTTTTTAGTGTTCCTACTTGAAGATGTCTTCTGTCTTTAACTCAGGGTATCCAATAACCAAACAAAAGCCCAAATCCCCCAAAACGTATTTTCAACCCCAAAAAAATCCACAACATAAAAAAGTGTAAGGCAAACTCCCGTTCTGACTCCCTCTAGAAAAAACGAAGTTTGATCCATAAGCCAAGTTCCTGAAAAAAAAATTGGTGAAAGAAAACAATAAGGGCCTGATTACGATGTCGGTCGGAAAGGCTCCGAACGAAATTCGGTTTGTCCGAATTTGTGTCAGAACCCGTGTTTTCAACCGACCGATTACGATGGTAGGTAACCGTTCGGTCCTTCTGACTCGGTTCCGACCAGCATTCGGAGGAACCGAGTCGGTCAGAGCCGACTCGTACGGCTCTATGGACTGTGTTTCTAACTGACAGATTACGATGTCAGATTCGGACAGCCTTTCCGACTCGGTTTGTCTGACACACAACGGCTGTCGGAATCAGAGTCTGGGGGCCTGTAGCATGCCCCCTTCACCCAGAGGCCACCGGTTGGGGCCCGTGGCCGTTCCCATGAGACCCCTCTTTGCAACTATGCACAGTGTGGCAGGCACCATGGGGTGCCCGCCCCAGGGTGCACATTTTTCCGCAACCACCCTTTTCTTCACTGGGAGCCTGTGTTGTCGGTCGGTACACAGGCTTCCATTGAAGTCAATGGGAGTCCAACCGAACGGTGTTTGGTACCATCGTAATCGGTCGGTCGGACTCCCTGAACCCGAGTTGGTCGGAAACCATTCTGACACAGAGTCGGTCGGAATGCTTTCCGACCAACATCGTAATCAAGCCCTACGTGTTGTATAATGCCCAAAAACCAAAAATGTCTCTTCCAAAAAAGAAGAAATTCTATGTAAAAAACTCCAATTGTAATCCATTCACAAATTTCCATCTATTTCCTCCCATGACATGGCGTTTCTCCCAATTCAAAATCCAGCGTGGTACAAAACAAGTCACCAAACAATTAAAAATGTTGTTTTTGTTTCAAATAGGTTTAAAAAAGTAGTCACTATTTCTTCATAAACTTTTTTAAACCTAGGTTAAAAATCAACCGCCCGACGTGGGCATATGAACTCAACCTGCATGGGAATGAAAAAGTGGTAAAAACGCGAAGAATATATAATACTGTACTCAATAACATCTATCTACCTCCCCGCCCCGTCTTTACAATAAAGTTAGTCACCTACATACTTTTAAATGTAAATGCAATTGTTCTTACCTGACCGCAGCTCTTCCTTGCTTCCAATCTTGACCACGATGCTCCACCGACTGTAGAAACAGATGCACTACCGCGAGCATCATGGCTGATAGTAAAAATAAAAAAAGAACAATTTCTCCCATTGAAATCAATGCGAAAGCATGGAAAAAACTTTAACACATTTTTTAGAATATGTTATGGTATTTGTACAAAAATGTTATTATATTTTATAGTATTTATTGCATTTTTTCCAGATTTTTCAAAAATGTTTTAATAAATATTTTTATACAAAGCATGGTGTGATTTTTTATCTTTCTAAATTAAATTGTTCTAAATGTTGTTTTATTTTCTTAACTATCATAAATACATTACTTAAAAAAAAAAATAGTACTAAATTTTAGGAGTGGTAACTATCCATTAAATAATTTTATTAGTATTAAATTACTATATTTTTTTATTTTTAAAATGAATACTCAGGTATTAAAACTTCTATCTAAGTATCAATACACTTCCCCACCCTTTAACCCGATATTTCTTACATTCAGTGCCTCAAAGTAAGTGTGACAATTAGAATAACATATTTTAATAATAATTATTAATTTATTGAAATATATTAAAATGTATCTTTATGCATTAACATTAATACCTGAGTGTTAACACACTTACCCACCCAATACCCCATTATCCTTTGCTTCCTGTGAGTAAACGTTTGCATTACAATTAAACAACCATTTTGAAAATATGGTCTTGAGGCCGCAATATGCTTGGCGGTGCCACTGCAGTACCGCCAAGCATATTACGAGTTTCCTCTCCACCACGGTTTTCATGGGGGTGAGCCTGCCATGAAAACTGTGGTGGAGAGGAAACAAAGGGGCCCTACAGGGGACCCTGTTGCCTCAGGGCCATAGGGTGTATGCAAGGAGGCACATATTGTGCCCCCCTGTGTACATGCACCCCAGTTCCTGCACGGCATGTACTGCAGAGTCCATGCCATCCAGGAATTGTCTATGGAACTACCATTGATGTGCCCATTTTCAAGGTACCACCATGGGACAACCAAACAAATGCCCTGCCAGACATGAGAAAACTCATATTCACACACTTTGGTGGTGTGGGACTGAAGTGGCAGCCCCACTCCCAAAGTCATAATTGGGCCCCTAGATTGGGAGATTAGTGATCAATTTGTCTCATTAGGACTTCCCATTTGCATGGAATTCTGTCTCGCTTCTAGAACCCTTTGGCACCAAAAGAACTGCTGCCTGGAGGGGTCCATCTGCCTGTAGAGGGGAGGTTTCATAGAATTTAGAGCCTGCAAAGATTTAATCAGTCTCAGTTGGCTTCAATTCATAATATATATATATATATAAATATATATATATATATATATATATATACCAATGAAAGCTGCTCGCTATTGAAGACACCATCCACAACATTATATTTCACCCCTTTATTCGGTAGGCAGCAGCACACAAAGCAGAGCACTTCAAGCAAAGTCTTGCGCCAAATCACACCATACGCGTTTCGGAAAACTTCCCTTCATCATTGGCTTGGCGTTAAGGGGAAAGGAGCAGCGGCAGGTGTTTAAGGTTTTAAGTCCTGCCTCAGTGGGCGTGTACTTGCTATGCATGCTGGACATCGTAGTCCCGGTAAGTATTGAATTCTTCAGTAGAAGCCGCTTTACCTTCTCCTCCATGATTAATATCCATCGGGTTGCTATGAGGGGCACGGCCAGTCTGCTGCTTCACTCGCGCCTTAAACACCTGCCGCTGCTCCTTTCCCCTTAACGCCAAGCCAATGATGAAGGGAAGTTTTCCCGAAACGCGTATGGTGTGATTTGGCGCAAGACTTTGCTTGAAGTGCTCTGCTTTGTGTGCTGCTGCCTACAGAATAAAGGGGTGAAATATAACGTTGTGGATGGTGTCTTCAATAGCGAGCAGCTTTCGATTGGTATATGTTGTGGTCCGCTCAGGCCACGAAGACAACCCCACTGCCAAAGAAGCAGGTCCATGTGCCTTGATCGTGAGGCGCATAGTGGAACAACGTACCCGTTTGGTGAGGCGCGAGTGAAGCAGCAGACTGGCCGTGCCCCTCATAGCAACCCGATGGATATTAATCATGGAGGAGAAGGTAAAGCGGCTTCTACTGAAGAATTCAATACTTACCGGGACTACGATGTCCAGCATGCATAGCAAGTACACGCCCACTGAGGCAGGACTTAAAACCTTAAACACCTGCCGCTGCTCCTTTCCCCTTAACGCCAAGCCAATGATGAAGGGAAGTTTTCCCGAAACGCGTATGGTGTGATTTGGCGCAAGACTTTGCTTGAAGTGCTCTGCTTTGTGTGCTGCTGCCTACCGAATAAAGGGGTGAAATATAACGTTGTGGATGGTGTCTTCAATAGCGAGCAGCTTTCGATTGGTATATATATATATATATATATGTATATATATATATATATATATATATATATATATATTTATTAGACGCAATTCCTGCCCCACGACGTGGTGGCAATAGAGAGCGCATGTTAAGGCAATTAGAAGCACGCATTATTATGGAGTTCGATAGCAAGGCCCCAACAGGACTCAATACCACAGAGGACCTCCACAATTTTCTATAGCTAGAATCTTTCCCCTTGTCTCCAAGGGGTAAGTACAGATACATCAAGTCCAGCGTCAGCATAATTCTCTATTTTTTAATAAGTCTTGAGTAAGGATAGTATGCTACAATGGCTACATGGAGTTAACTGCTGCCTTATGACATACTGTACATATTACCATATGTTGATTAATTTTTATTACTAAAATATGAAACCCCAAAAATATTTTTTAGAATTGTTGACATGTATATTTATTGCTAAAATTTGCACTTATAGTTGATTAGTACTGTATAGCACATAGCACTTTTTGTGCACTTTTTTGCACATAGCTATCAGCTATTATGCATCGGTCACTTTAGGTGTTTTATAGAATGCATTAGAATGTTTACAGCAGGTATATCAATAGTAAGACTGCAGGAATGATAATATAGGGCATCACTAATGGTGCTAAATACATATGAGCCTTGTTAAATGGGGAAACCGGGATACAATTTTGATCATTCGATGGTGCATTAATGCAAATAGAAAATCAATTCAGGATGGTTTCTTTTATTTCATCTGAATGATTCTTATTCCGGTTTTAAACATTATTTGATATTTATCAATCCATACATATTTTTAGTATTTATGTATTTATGTACTCATACAGTTGCACATATGCATGCGCCCAATATTGTTTACATATCAGTTATTGGATGTAACAAACTATATGGTCTCAATTCAGTGCAGTCTTACCCTTATATTAAAAATACTGCCGGGTGGCGTTATTTAGGTCACAAAGAAATATAATGTGCTGCTTTGTCAACAACGAACTTAACAATGATTTTAAGTCTTTCTTTTATGTTAATTGGGGGTCACGTGACACATTGAGGTGGTATAAGACAATTCACTGCAACGTATTTCCGCATGTGATCAAGGCCGTTTTACCGGCCGAAACGCGTTATGACTGTTACCTGTGTGAAATAAAGAAGAATTTTGCCTTATTGCAGAGGAGTTCATGCTTTCTTTATCGCCACAAGGAGGTTGAGGAAGGCAAAGCAATCGAGTTGGATATATATATATATATATATTTCCACCAAATGCCGACGCGTTTCGAGGTATTAACCTCTTCTTCATAGGCAGCGGGCGGGTATAAAACGTCATGCAGTCAATTAGTTTTCTAATTGAGAGTCCTCTGTCAGGCATTCAGGAAGCTGCCTATGAAGAAGAGGTTGATACCTCTAAACGCGTCGGCACAAGGATTTTAAGAGCCGGAATGATTCTGTTGGTTTGCCATGATGAAATAAACCGTATGGTTTTTACAACTGAAGCGAGTGTGTCCAGATAAGCCTTGGGCATTTGGTGGAAATATATATATAGATATATATATCAAACAAAAGGCTGTTACCTCGTAACATTACAGCAGCCGCGGACACCAAACGTCTTTCAAGCAGTTGTTTATTCAGCAGATACGAACAACTCGACGCGTTTCGGGACCCAGAACAAGGGACTGGGTCCCGAACGCGCTCGCAGTTGTTCGTATTCTGCTGAATAAACAACTGCTTGAAAGACGCTTGGTGTCCGCGGCTGCTGTAATGTTACGAGGTAACAGCCTTTTGTTTGGTGTTATGAGGCTCGCCCCCTTGCCGCGGACCGCCGTTGTGAGAGGAAGGGGAAAGGCGATTTCAGTGCTTCTGCACTGAGCTGCGATTATAGATATATATATATATATATATATATATATAATATATATATATATATATATATATATATATATATATATATATATATATATATATATATATATATATATATATATAATAGTGCCACTGAAGCATCACTTTTTTTTTTACGCTCTGGTGGCGCAGTGTGCTGGCACATATTTAGAAGGCAACGCTAAGTCAGCCTGCGTGACTTTTCATGGGCTTGTAAATATGGCCCCTTTCATGCAATAATCTGGGTGAAAGGGGCATTCCATGGGTGTTGCTGTGGGTGGTCCCATGAAACACCCATGGATTCTGATGCATTCGCAGATTTACAAGGTTTTGTAAACCTGGGAATGCGACAGGTTCTAATGCCTCTCCAGGGGAGCCGTTAGAAGTGGCGCAACAGGGAGAAATGCCTTTATTTCTCCTCATGTTTTCCTCTTTCTATGTGTGATGCATTCTGCAGCACACATAGAAGAAGGAAAATGCCATCAATTATTGTTTTTGTGCAGAAAGGTGTGCCTTCCTGCACAAAAACAATCATCGCTGGAATGCAGGCACCCTTGCACCGTTGTACAAGGGTGCCTGCATTGGCCCTAGGCAGCCTATTTTGTGCCAGGGCAGAGCAAAGCACAGGAATGCCTTGTATTGTCGTAAAAGCGAGCATCTCTGCACTTTCCTAATGATGCAGCGTGGCATAGCAAGATGGCTTGCAGCGCTGCGCTGCATCATTATCTTGTAAATATGCCCCTACATTTGAACATTAAGTAGATATAATTCAGTAGGAAATTACATGATCACACGAAGCCCATATATTTAGGGTGACTACTTTAACATTTAAGAGATCCAGACTGGCTATCAATGTTTTCTGTCTATGATGATAGGTAATTTATTCTGTTTAATACAAAAAATATTTTCCATTTTCTTTCCTTGTCTCAATCTGAGTACTCTAATCACACTGTTCCGAAAAGTTTCCCTATCCACTTCTCTCTTAAGTCCTCAGTACATCCCTGTCATCAACACGTTTATTTCCTCTTCCTCTTTATAAACCTTTCATTCATGTTTCAAAAATACAATTTCAAAGACAGATATTGTTTTACTTTTCAGGAATGACCTTTGAGGTATGCAGTAATACTGCCATTCACCTCCCTCGACGTCACCGCCAATGAAAAGAACATGATGGATTTCTAATACTGATTTGCATGATATATTAATATTAATCATGGCTACCATAATGTGCCTTTGAGACACTCGTTACCAGTGAAATTCCAAAGTGCTTTGTAAACAAGAAACACTTTTTAGCATGGTTTAATTAGACTTTCTCATCATCCTATATGCCTCGTTAAGGTTAACGACTTAATCTACCTCTTTGTATTAGTTCTCGTATCTCTAGCAAACTCTATCAGTAAGCTGTATTTAGTCTTTCACAAGATTGTTTTAAATGCCTGTTTCATAAACTATGTGCTCTTTTAGAGCTCCAAATAGATCTGTAGTTATTTATTGAAAGATTATCAAGTAAAGTTATCTCTTGCACTGCCCGCTATCCCTTGAGACGCTGTGATAGTCTTAGATGAGTCCTTAAAGTCAGGGTTGGATTGGGATCAAAAATAGGCCCGAGCACGCTAAAAAAAGTGGCCCACATTTGCAGATTGCCTTTCCGCAAAGCACTGCTTCAGGAAAGTTTTATGAAAAGAAGGGGGGCTGGGGTGGGGGGGCAGAAGCATGTTTTCTTAAATTCACTTAGATAAAAAAAAAATGCATGGATTAGTGTTCACACTGGTGAACCACACCTGAATACAAGTGAGACCACTTCTGCTCAGGTCCCCTGCCCAGCTCAATCTGCATAAATTAATGGGCCGGCCCAGCAAGAGAAAGGGAGTGACACCTCCGCCCGTTGGTAAAAAGGAGGTAACAGAGGCCCATCTGCCTCCAGAAAGGCCACTCAGGCACCCACTGGGCCGCTGGCGGCATCTGAACACTGACACTGCCCAAATGGGCCCCCAGGCTGCCCAAAAAAGCGGCCCACAGCTGGAACTCGGATACCGGCCTCTCGGCCATTGCCCGAGTGCCCGCATTAACAATCCGACCCTGCTTAAAGTTGTTAAAAGAACAGTGTTGTTTTAGAAGTAGAGCCAGAGGGTGGGGCCAACATCAAATAGCTTGGTTGTGCACTTAGGATTTGGCTATATCAAGGATGAACTGAAGAGGTGATATTAAGGTTTTTAAGTGCGTCTTGCATACAGAGGCCTAGATTTACAAAAAAATTGCGTCAGGTTTGTGTTTGCTTTTTTAATGCAGACTCGATGCAAAGTCCAAGATTGAAAATACAAACCTCACAAATCACAATCTGCGCTTGTTTGTAACCAAAGTAACAAAAATGCAGTGGAATGACATAACTTTTGTTACTTTGCATCAAGGGGACGTTACATGGGTGGAGCATGGGCATTCTTGTGCAATCACGCATGGGTTTCGATGCAAGCCCTATCCACAAAGAGCTGTAGACTTGGATTTCCCTAAAAATTCAGAAGTAATGAGGAGAAATATTGTACTTTCTCCTTGTTTCTACCTGTTTGCATGTGGGTTGCATTTGCCAGCACACATGCATAAAGGACATTGCCTTAAAGCATAGACTTTGTGTAGTCAGGGACTCCTTCCTGCATAAAATGTATTCTGACCACAACACACTCAAACTTGCACTATGTCGTAAGGGTGCCTGTGTTGGCGCCTGTCTGCCAGTTGTGCACCAGCGCAGGGAGAGAGCAGAACTGCGACACTTCTTAGTGTATATGATGCAGTTCTGCTCTATCCTGTTAACACAACGCAATGCAACACAGAAATGTTACTTGTTGCCCTACTTTGTGTGAACTTGGGCCGGAGTTTTTAGTTTTGAACCCATACACAATTTATTCCATGATGCAGCTTTTGTATAGTATGGTCACCCACTTGAATGTGATGGATGTGTCAATAATGCACAAGAGTTCACAAACACACGCAGATTCACTTGGATCAAAGACAACATGCTACCCTTAATCATCTCTTCTCTACCTGCCCTTCAGGGTCTCGTGCCATCGAGCAACAATTATACCCTTTGGGTAACTGTGCTGTAGTCACTCATCCAAGCCCTCCTTGTCACAACAAACACTGCTTTGTATTACATCTGATAGGGACGCTCTGTACCTACCCTTAAACATAATTGGTGGGAAGAAGAGAAACACACAATTCCCAAATGGAAATCTACTACGCGCAAACTCTTGACACCCTGGCACATCAAGTAACTGAACAAAAGTAATAGAATTATACACAAGCAGGAGCATCGTAGGTGACTGTGACCAATCTGTCTTTGCAGAAGGCTACAATAAATACAGAGTTTTGTTCAAAATATTCCAGTAATATATCAACCCGCTACCAGAAGTATTCCCTGTCATGAACAACATCTTCAGTGAGAATTTTTTCACTATTTAGGGCCACTTTGAATCAAAGGCTAAACTACTGATTCACCCTCCATGACCTCTAACAAGTCTAAATAGAGCGTTTTAACAATCATAGAAGTTGCCAACACCACTGCATCACTGACAAAAATCTTTCACAAGCAAACAGTCTAATTTCTCCCTTCTTAATACTTTCACAAATGAGGACCTGAAACCATTGCTCCTCAATATTATCACTGCACTTACCAACAGAGTCTTGCCATTATTACAGCAAATGGTAAATATTTTCTCTAAAAACTCCACCATTGACTCAGAGGTTATCAGTTATGTTACATCACACACCCTCCCTTGTTTTGGGAAAAAGGAATGGCAGACCTGACAACTTATTAAATGTTTTCACCGTGTGGGGAGAGGGGGGGGACCTCAGAGGGGAGGGGCTTAGTGATGTGGACACCCGCACGTCTAAATTCACCACTAACACCAAAAAACAAAGCTTCAGAGGCTGCTGCCAATGTCCTGATGAGGTTTCACACTTCTTAATGAACGTCAGCTGCACAAAACCTCCAAATGATTAGCTGGAAGCCTGCTCTCTGCAGAGGTTTGCAGCTAATTGTGCGCACACCTTGTGACATCGGCTCCTCACCAAATGACTGTGTGATGGGAGCCGATATTGCGTGACACGCAATGGCATTGTGTGAGTTGGAATGTCTGGCATGGGAAGGAAGTCTACAATCTACTTAAGTGCCATTAAATTGGCTTTGGAACTCACTGCAGTAGAGATTTGTCTCATAGTCCACCATTTTCAACAACTATATAGCAGATAACAGCACATTAAACTCTGGCGAGTTACATACATTGCAAGTGTGATGAGTACAGGCAGCGCAATAACAGATCTAGCAGTCAGTTTAACAATTGTGCATACTTGGAGCAATACACAATAAAAGGTGATTAAAAGGTGATGACACTCCCTACTCAGTCTCCACATTGGCGGGACTCTCAGTCCCAAGTGCCAATCAACTGCCTCTACCACAGTCAAGGCTGATCTAGGACACACACAAGTGTCCCCATCGTGCCCTGGGACCAAGCCATGCAGCAAAGAACGCACATATCCAACCATCCAGTGGGCCTGTGTCAATAGATACTAACCCACCGGTAAAGTCCCTTCAGCACCCTCCCCTGCATCTGCAAGTCCATCATCATCTGCTCGCATTAAAAACGCCTGGTAGGTTCCCCAGATATTCTTCGGCTGACTATGGGGTGGCATAAAGTCATGATAAGCATCGGACTGTGTGCTGCAATATACGTCATGACTGCATGCCATTCCTTCAGTGTCAGAAGCGGCCCCTTAGCCCAGTGCATTGCTATTCTGCACTTTGCAAGCAGCAGTCCTAGGGCAACCAAGCGCCTAAAGGTCTATGAGACCTCTCTGTCAGCCCAGCAGCGTCAGCAAGGGGAACAACTCTATGCTTTCGCCAATGATCTCCCACAACTCTCCCAAAACTGGGCCCCAAATGGCTTCACGCCAGGGCAGAACCAAGCCACATGGGCAAACCCCGCATCCTCAGCCCTGCAGCGAAAGCAGCAAGACCAGTTCCGTAAGCCATAGCGAAAGAGTTGAACAAGAGTGTAATACACCCTATTGAGGTATTTGAAATGGATGAACGGATGTCGACCATTTAGAGCGATAGACCTAAGAACCGAGCATCAATACGTCCATTGCTCATCGCTAATAAGTAGGCCCAAATCCTCCTGCCAGTCCAATCGGGCCTTAATAACTCTCAGCGGCCACATTTCCTGGGAGCATGCATAAAGCTTTGCTATAATGCACTGAGGCGTAGTCACCGGGAATAGGTAAGTCAAAATTGGCAGCTCTGGAGTTTCCACCAAGGCCTCACCCAGTAATTCCTGCAGAATGTGCTGCGCCCTAGAGTAGTGAAACTGAAGCAGAATAGTATGCTTGCCACCCTGTGCACTCATCTGCCCCCAAAAGAAGAGCACTCCGTCTGCATAGAGATTGCCCATACATCTCAACCCCCAGCCCTCACAGTGCACTCACCGCCGTCCTTTCCTGACCCAGGGGAAACCACATGCACCACTCCAGCGATACCTGTGGATAGTATAGCAGTGGGTTAGCCTGCAGGTCAGCCATTCTCGAGTATTGTGTGGTGCACAGTAAATCCACTGTGTTCTAATGTCGTGTCAGTTTATCAAACAGTGCTTTCGGCATTGTCAGAGGTGAAGCTGCATCGTGCCAGAGCCACAGGCGAGGTAGTTCACTAGGGTCATGCAACCAATAGTGGCTGAACATACATTGTGTGGCTCTATAGTAGGTCTCTTGATCCGACAAAGAGGCAGTTAACAACATTCTCAAAGTTATAATGGCTCAGCTGCTGACTTTAGAGCCTGGATAACTTTCTCTACTCCCTTGTTTGGCCTTTCATCATCAAAATGTGTGATCTTGGGCAAGTCGTCTTTCTCTTTGTGTCTCCAGTAGAATGGTAAATATGTACAATGCAAATATGCAAAAACTACCTACATGGTGTGCTGTCCAAAATGTCCTGTTTACATTTTGGTTGCAACCAGACTTACGTAACATCCTCTTCAATGCACACCCCCCAAGTTTATAATGACTTTGCAGTAAAATAAATGGTCTCTTCAGTTTGTTCTGCTGTTCATTGGAGCTAGCAACACAATTTGAAATACATTAAAAAATGTATGGGCATGGGTGACAAAATCCTTTGACAGATGTTAACTCTGTGGTAAATGATGACAGTGGGACCGATTATGAGTTTGGCGGTAACGCAACTGCCCTATTACAATGCATGCACTCCCATAGACGAAAGACCGCTGAGCCACTGCTGCCTGGGCCAGTAGATCCTGACCGTGTCAACGGCATGATAGGCCAATGCATCTGTCGAAGGGCAAACAGACAGTTTATCCCACCCGTCCTATCACGATGTGCCTTACCGCCAACGTGACTGTGGTGGCTAAGCCTCCACACCTGAGCTGGTTGAAAGGGAAGGATATAAGATGCAAACTCACTTTTACACACCTTCACATGTCCCATACCGCCATGGAGCTGGCCCACAACGTTCTGCTACTGCTGCTTGATGGTGACCAACACTGTCATGGATGCAACCAACGGTAAGCCATATATTTACGCGTTCACATTGACTCCCCAGAAAATAGTTGGTCCGGCATGGAAATGCGAAGGTATATGGGGTCCCTGGCCCAAACATGTCATGTGGCTCACTGTCCCCAATAAATCGGAATGCCTGATCCAAGCACTGCCATGATGCCACCAATTTTAACATGTGTATAAAAGTAAGAATCAGGGATACTGATATGTGCATTGATTGGTGCAACACAACAGCACCATCCCATCAATTTCCCAGTTACTCATCTCCGTGACACCATCACATTTACCACTTGCTAGGTCCTGTTCTCATGTCAAAGAGAATTTTGGATGGATGTGTCATGAAACCTAAACACATCCTCTCTGCTAAATATCTGCATTTGACACTCAAACATCACCCACATAAAAAGTAAATGTGATGTCAATGGTATCTCAAATAATCAGTGAGAGAAGCATACAAAGGTCACAGTGTAAACACTCTCTGCAGAATAGGCTTGCCTCTACCAGGAGAACTGCTGAAAGGATGGGCTCCTTGGTCCCAGTCCACTTTGCACATGCCGCAACCCCTGAAAGGCTGGGCTCTTTGGCCCCATTCCACTTTGCAGATGCTTCAAAACCTCTATGTACACATGACCTGTGGCTTGAACTATATCAGGGACAACCAATAGCATAACCAAGAGACATGCATATATGGCGAATGTGTGAGTGCAAGTCATGAATACAAACACAGCAGTTACAGCATTTGTCACACACATATATAAAGTAGATGTAAGCTGATCACGCTAAAAAGGACACAAAGAAGAGTAAAAAGGTATGACTATTCACCACCCTCCATGTGTGGATAAACAAATAAATAACTTGCATACATCAAACACATATCTAATCTACATCATAGGGAGAACTGGAAGTTAATGATGTTCACAGTGGAGAAGTGTGGCTCAATGGTTAGAGCGGCAGACCCTGATGCAGAGATCTGGCCCGGGACCAGGGTTCAATTCCCGCCTCGGCGGGTCTTGGGCTCAATTTCCTCAGACCTGATAATTCTCGCCTCAGTGCCTATTCTAATCATGGGTCCCACTCTGCAACTCTGGGCAATAGCTTGCTTAATCTCCACAACGGCCCCAACAGCGCTGGGATGCCTGGCTTCACCCTGGGGGTGCCCAGGAGTGGACATTTCACAGGGAAAAGCCAGGAAGGGTTCCACAGCGGTATGCGTACAGCGCCTGGACACCCCTTTGGGGGTATGGGTGCGCTTTACAAGATACAAATTTCATTTCATTCACATTGCCTAAGCCAAGCAGAAATACTTACCATATGATATCCCACCCAATGCAATGTCAGCCTCATTTGGAATTCATCCTACATAACCATTCCTGGAACAGTTACCCTTCTCCTGTGTAACTCCAGCACTGGTCCCAATGTCCAATTATACAAACCCCTTCAAATGGATCAGCAATCAAGGTGAAACAAACACAACTGTAGACACACATCCCGAAGTATTCAATAACATCAAATAGTTAGAAAAGTAAAGGCAGCACTATTGTGTTCTAAATCAAACAAATGTTTAATTTCTCCAAAATAACCGGCTGAAGTAAACCAAAGGCCAATGGCCAGTCCATGTCCTCATTCTGTGGTCCAGCACACTGCTGTGCCACTAAGCTTGCCCTTCATGAAACTGCCAAGGAACCTCCTCGCAAAGGGGCATCAATTGGGCATATCAGACACCTCGATGATCTTATTTGGAAAGAGGACGTTTGGGATTTTAAGGGGTGACCTTGGATTGGGAAGGTGGGACTTTGGAAGAGGAAGGGGTGGACTGATATTTAGGAGGGAGGGTTGGGAGTTGGAAGGGGTGGAGCGACATTTGGAAGGGGGACACTGGGAAAGAGATCGATGGGTCAGGAACAGGGGTGGATTTGGAGGTGGAAGTGTTGCTCTTGGCTGTGGTAGGAGGAGGAAGCTTCTTTGAAGGGGTGGTAGTGGTGAGGGCAAGGGGAAAGGAAGGTTCTTCTGTAAGGAACTTGGGAGGGATGTGGGAAGGAGTGGGGACTTGGAAGCAGAGGAAGTGATTTTGAGTGATGTGCTTGGGTCTGTTGCAGGTGCATGTTTGTCTGGTGTATGTGCTGCAAGGATGGGTGTGTCTTCTTTATCTGGTGTTTGTTGGGTGCTTGATTGTTTTTGTCTGAGTTTTTTAGGTGTATAGAATGTGTGTGGTGTGTCTGTGGATGTTGCTGCAGTGGAAGTGCTGGACATGAGTGTCATGAATGGTGAAGTTGTGCTGACTGTGGGTGTGTCTATGGATGTGCTCGTGGGTGTGCATGTGGGTATGGGTGTGTCTTTGGTGCATGGGGTTGCGATGGTGGGTGTGTGCGTGCATGTGTGGTGTATGAGGATGTGATAGGTGTGTGGTGGGAGTATGTGGGTGTTGTGCTGTCAGTGGTGTTTGCGAATGTGGTGGGGGGTGCCTGTGAGTGTGGTGGTGGGTGCGGTGTCTGTATGTTTTGAATGTATGTTTGCCTTTTTTGTGATGTTTGTGCTTGTGTGTGGATGTGCTGCTTGGATCTGTATGGGAGGGTGCGTGCAAATGTGTGCATATGCTTTGGACAGCTTTGGGAATAGGGTATTGGATGAGTAAGAGGCAGGGGGACGAAAGCAAATTTGGGGGATGGGAGGCTGTGGTCAGTGAGGAGACCATAATCTGAAAATATCTCTGTAAGGCAGGACATGGCACTGTGAATGCCTTTCAAGTAGGCCACCATCTGCTGCAGATGGCTGCCTTGCACGTTGATGGCATTCAGCAGTGCAATCTGAGCCACAGTGATGTCCCTCAGGGGGTCAATTGCCTCCTCACTCAGCATACCAGGGGGACAGGGGCAGGGACTGAGGTGCCTGGAGTGAAGGGGTCCTGGCACGGGCAACTGGGTGGGGAGCAACTGAGAGGGCGGAGCTGGAACATGGAGTGGCAGACAAGGAAGACAATGGTATATTTCCTGTAGGGTCCGCTACCACTCAGGAGTGTCTGCTGAAGGATGACTCTGATGACTCCGATGAACTTGAGCTTGCCTTCTCCGTGACACTCCACACACCTTCTCGGTCACTGGGTCCCTCTGTGTCAGAAGTACCTGAACCACTGGGCCAGATGCTTCCCCGCCGATGTTGGCCCTCTCTCCTTCACTTGTCTGAGATGATACTGCAATGTAAATTGAAATCAGTTTATTGCATCTGTGGTAACACACCCAACCATGAGATGTTAACACTAAATATTTCAAAGGCGCACTGATTACACCAGCTCCAAGTTTCAAAATATTGGCTCCAACATTAGGCTGAACACATGAATGCATGGTACAGAGTCTGTGAACAGTTGCTCGCAGTGATGTCCTTACCCCACACAGCTACAAGACCATGAGTGAAGTTTACCCCGCTTCATCCAGATGTATCTACTGGTATTGGTCCCCAACTTCTACACTTTGGGCCACTTGGGACACCAAAGTGGACAAATCTACACAAATTGGAAGGAGACAAAACATACTCATGGCCAGTCTCCACACAAGGCTCTGAATTAATCAAATATGCACATATCTAATAACACATCCTCATGTACTGTCTGTCAAAATGTACAGCTATGTTGCAGCAATATGTGCAGGTGCAGACATCAGGTCACATGAAAAGAAAAAACTCACATTATTGGAACATCAAATACCTACAGTCTTCATGTATCCACGGTCACATTGGTCCAAAGTAAAGTGATCTGAAGTAGCTTTGCAATGTTTCACATGTAGCACTGAAAAGTAGAGTGCACACATGTAAGGCCAAATATATGGGTGATCAGTAGGCATGGGCGGAGTTCGCGGAGTTCTGCTATGTGGAACTTTGCGAAGTGACCAAAAAACTCCACCGCACTGCTTTTTTCTGCCACCCGAGTAGATTTCCTACTTGGGCGGCAGCTTCCTCAAAGCGAGAGGATGGGTTCTAAACGTGAGCAGTCGCAACCATCTGCGACCACCCGCGTTGAGAAACACTGCTGGGAGGTGGTCTAGCGTTGGATTTTCCTCACTCGTGCTCACCAACTTAACGGAAAAAACTTAAAGGAAAAAAACTCTGCTCCGCAAAGTTTTTCGGAACTCCGCGTGCTGTGCAGAGTGCGGAAAACTCTGCAAACTCCGCGAACGGAGCAAAGTTCACCGCCCAGGCCTACTGCTCAGTGAACAAATGCCCACAGTATAAGTTGTCACACTGCCCTAAGGACATCCCCATTTCAACTTTGGACTGTCTGACCACTCCATTCATACTTACCGTTTGCAAAAGACAATTTACCATTCAAAGCTCATGAGTCACAGTGAGTATCTGTGACATCAACATGTAGAGTAAGTTTGTTCCAGGGTGTTAGCATATTACAGTACCCATTTGTATTGATTACCACAATTGACTTGGAATGCTGAGTGAAGAGTTTAACATAATCTCAGTTTGAACTTGAATAGCACTCCCTGATGCATTTGACCACTCATTGAATGAACCTGCAAACATGAACATGAACATGTGCACCTCACATTGCTGATTAATCTCAGAGTTATTCCCTGTAAAATCAGAAATTGCCACATTAGTGAAAGTCTACTTATTGTGTTGTTCATAGCTTCACCATTTGGACATTCTCATAGAAGTATGAGTAATGGATTAGGGTATGTGTCACACACTCACCAATGTGTACATAGTCCTCGCTGTGGTAAAACATTGACTGTTTAAGTAACACAATTAACTCACAAATAGTCTCAGTGGTCTACACATACATATGTCTGATTGACTCAGACTTCAACCTAAGATTGCAGTTACATCATGTAGAACTCACGATGGCTGATGACACAATTACAGTAACAGGTTCACAGGCCAACATGTAAGCACTAATACTGATTGCACCTGTTATGAAGGAACACTTATGTTATTTTACATACCCAACTTACCAGTGGGAAGTATTGTCCAGTTACTGCATCAAAGGTGCACAAAATATTATGTCACATGCGTTAGGCCTACCATCACATGACACACAGAAGTGAGTGAGCTTCACTCATTCCACAATGTAGACAATTATCATGAGATGAATCATCACTTGAGTCAGCCACATGGCAGCCCATGTCAGGTTCTTGGCAGGTGACTGGTCACTGCTGTGTAGCAGGTTGATACAGACAATAGGCAAAGGACATCATTAATCATCTACCACCAGACCTACACATTTGTGTACTCCTCTCGTGCATTTCAGTTTGGGTCTGCCATAGTTCAGATTGTGACACGCATGCCTGTGAGCTGGAAAAAAATCTTAAGACCACTTGTACCACTCTGGTCATGACTTACCCCCTTGTCACTGCTGTTGGGCCCTCAACTGGCCATCAAGCCTGAGATAGGCCAGAGCAAGTATGTGAGCCATTAGGGGGGGTCAGTGTGGGGTGTGCGCCCGCACACGTTGGGAGGACAGCCCCAGCTGGACCTCGTGGATCTTCCTGGTCCAGCATCTTAGCTCCTCCCACCACTTGTGGCAATGAAAGCTACACCACTTTCGTTGCGATGGCCTTACAGATGTCACGCTTCTGATGGGCATTGACCTGCATAGATACAAGAGCGGAAGCAAACATTTTGTAACCGAAAGCTAAAGTACATCAGTTTTGATGCCACACAAGTGTATTTCATCTGCCATAAGCTGACACCAATAGTGAGCACACACCATGTGAATATTACACAAGCTGAGCTATACAAACACCCCAAAATACACTTCTGTAATACTCTACTGAATACCATTATCCCTGTTAATGTCCCTAAATCACAAATGAACCCCACTCACATGACGTATCCCAGGGGCGAGCTACATGTACTGTGATGTGAGCTACAATGAAACCTGACAAAACCATGTGGCCTTTAGAAGGCTGCACAACTTTAGGCAAAATTTGACATCCATCTGTAAAGGCAGACAGTCCTTAGAGATTGTTAGCAGGGTGTGGCCCACAGACTTTCACTTATCCCACTTTGACTGACCTGCCACGTGTGTCAGTGAGGGGATGCTCACTGGGGAGGTGTGGACATGTCTCCTCCTTGATGTTACACAATACTACAGCTTATTGAGTATTGGTGCCATGTACTAGCCTCACAGGACACATTTTGTAATATGTGAGACTGTCACAGTGATGCCATCAACATACCACAGTAAGTTCACCCTGGCTTGGTTGAATGTATGGTAGCTGCTGATTTGTCTAGCTAACATCTCACATTAACTAAGCAATGATCTGTACTGTGAGTGTGTGCACTTTTTAATTGGGCGCTGTACTGTGCAAGCATCAATTGTTGCATATTGTTCACAGATCACTGGTAGTAATGAGTCTTTGTTTGTGAAAATACACACATTGAACATCATCTAGAATGGACTGGAGTGTCAGGTCAAGGGGTTACCTTACTCACCATCTAAAAGTGTGTCCATGTGAGATCAAGCAGGGGTATTGTTGTGGTAGGGACAACTCAATTAGACATCACACAATGAAAAAGAGGACTACAGGGACTTAGCTCTTGGCATCAGTTATATTTCCACAGACTCTCTGCCCCAGCCTGGGACATGCTTCTGACTAACCACAGCTAATTGTCAGGCCTTGCTTTCTGCAGGCTGAGCATACAGATGTCCCTTTTCCAGCACATTACCAACATATCCCACTCACAAAGGTCAGCTTTTGGACATCCAATAAACAAACTCGTGCTGGGTGGCATTCTGAAGGGATATGTGATATATTGCTAACTCACATACAACCTTTTTGAGAGTCCAAATTTAGGCAGAGTGATATGTGTAGCTAGACACATTGCTGAAATCAGCCTCATCTGCTCTTGACAGAGTACATACAGTCCTCATGCTGCTAAGGATATGCATATGTTTTCATATCTGGCATTATCAGAGTTGTAACAATATCACAGGTACCATTAAATGAATGAATGAATAGATGGATAGATACGCCCAAGTCTGCCTCACCATCGCAGGTACACTTAGAATTTGGCCTGACTAACGAAACCGTAGGGAAATTGTACTCACGATAAAGTGCTGGTATAAAACAAAACAAAATTTGGTTCGCAGCCCAGTTAATGAGGCTTTATGGGAAGAAGTCGAAAAAACCAAAAAATCGACATACAATCAGTATCTGTGTAAAGCATTAAAATTAACCAACTCTGGAACAAGAATCTCTCTTTTGAAACTTTTAAACACACGTTAAACAAAGTTGCAAAACTTAATTCATTACTACTTGATAAGAACACCTTCAGCCTTGATCACACAGCTGGATGGTGATCAAAAATTACAAACCTTACAACTGGCAGCCTACCTAGGTCTCACTTTTTGGCAAGAATAAAAAAAAACTGATGACGATCTGCTTTGGACAGCTATCATCACTTTCCGACCAACCATTACTTTCCGACCAACCATCTTGGAAGTATAGCGGGTCCATAGTATGTAGACTTTGTGGAGGAACCAAAGAGGATTTTATTCATCTAATCTGCATTTGTCCATACTTATATAAAGCATGCGTTTCTTTTTATTGAAAAAAGCCTTCATTGCAAGAGGAACTAGGACATGCAGAGCAGCGATCATACAAACTCTGGACCCGTCAGATTCGCAACTGAATTGCAAACTGTTAAAATATTTAAAACTACATGATCTCATGGTAAGATTAACACATCAGGAAATATTTTAAGAAAGAAAGGTGACTAACCAATCAAGAACAAAGAACAACAACAAAATTATTCTGGCCTATAAGAACATTTATCGTATAAACAACCATAGTTGGAGGACTTTGAGGGCACTTGTCTAAAATATGGAACTGACCTTAGGCACAAGACCACATACTATAATACCAAGCCTACCTCCTACATATCAAGCTTATTTGCACATTTTTTTAACTGATTTTAGCAGAAAGCTGGCTGTACTATGATGAGCAATGATTTTAAAATGTTGTTTTTATTCAGAGGTTCTATTAAGTATCACTTGTACTATGTGTAATTGTGCACAAATTGTTAAGGTTTTAATTAACTAAACAATAAACTTACTTACTTAGATGGATAGATACACCCAACATGGGACTCCAGCCCTTTTCATATTTTCCCCAAACAATGGTGATGTCACATCCACAATGTATAGTGCTCAACAATCACTAACATGACTGTCCTAGTAATGAGCTACAAATGATATAACACCATATAGACGTATAATGTAGCCTGTGGACATGGCAAAGTTTGAGTTACAGAGTTATATACGTTGTTAGTAACTCACCTGTTCCTCTGGCGAGCCAAAGAGCTGGCCATACCGGGAGAGGACCTTGTCTTCTAGCATTTCCAGTTCTTGCGCAGAGAAGGCAGTGGCCCTCTCCACTTTTTGGGCTGTCATAATTGCTCCCAGAGGTAGCAAACAGCAGCCGAAGTGGAGGAGGTATTGATGGCAGCAGTGTCTTTAGGCAAGTGAGCTATTTTTTAAACTGCGGCGTACATGTATGAGACGTACGCAGTAATCAGCAGAGATGGACACAGCCATTGGCCCACTACCGTCACAATCAACAACGTTAGCCTATGGCTGTGTCAGTCATGGGGTGAACCAACCATTGCGTGTAAGACTTCCGCCAGTGGTGTCACAGTCAGATTGTTCCAGGAGCGAGGCCAGGCAGCCGCCATGTGAATGGTTGAAAGTAGTGGATTTTTTCATTTAAATGCGTCACCACCACTCATATGAAGGGGTTATATGTTGACATGGGAAGTAATCCATAGCTATGTAATTTCCTCGAAACTCAGCCTCTGTGTTGTTTGTTACTGGGCATTATCGCTAGATTAGCGCAATGCAGTTTATTCCGCACACTGATGGGTATTTTGCACAATAATCATCAAAAAAATATAATTAAAAAGTGCAAATATCACCTATGGAAGGCAATATTTGCAAATCAATGCTACAACACATGTAAAGTGCACACTGGGGATTATTGATGGATGTTGGACAGGAGACATCTAACATGTTACATATGTATATTAAATAGTTCACCAGTTATGTTATTTCACATGATTTTTTAATTGAAATTGCACATATGTTACTGTGCCCATTGTACTGATATGTTGTCACTTCACACATAGGTACCCTTGGAGAGGGAAAAGAAAGCAGCCTCCAGTGTACCACCAATTTCCAGACCAACAAACCATGTAAGAAAGGGATGTAATTTAAAAGTTTCATCTGAATAGGCAAACCATGCTGGATTTATGTCATCAGTTCAGAGCCTGATCTCCTGCCTCACAACACAAATCCAACATGTATCCCACCAATAGTGAAACTAATGGCCGCACCAAATTTTTTTGCCAGCAGCTCATTCCAGTACATAGTGGCTTGATCTGATGGTATGTCACAACCAGTGTTGAGTGGTGTGACAGGATTAGTCCTTTCTTCTTTGATGCAAGACATTGACAGCTACATCCAGTTCCCTAGATGTGAGGATTTGGCCAATGTGAAGGCAGAGTTTTATGGAACTGCTCACATGCCACATGTGATTTGATCCATTGGTGGCACCCATATAGCTTTGATACCACCACACAATAGGGAACAAGCTTACTGTAAAAGGAAGCACTTCCACTCAATCAACATGCAAGTTGTCTGCCTAGCAGATTTGTACATCTCAAACATCTGTGCGCGGTTCCCATGATCTGCCCATGAAACCTTTGTACTGCGGAACAGCACCATACTAACCTGATGTCACAACTCCCACCAGAGAGGGTCTGGTTTTTTGTAAGTGTGAACTGTCCTAACTCTGAATGGGAAATGCCAAGTAGTATCATCTCAAGTGGTTACTCATTGTTGCACTCATGCCTGACTTCCAGCTAGGTGACTCAGCGTATCCTAACCAACCATGGTTATTGAGACCGCTGAGGAATCCAACAATGCCAGGGGAAGTCTGCTTCAATGAGGCCCATGGAAGAACACGGCTGCCAGTGGAGCTGGCTTTTGGGCTCCTAAAAGCCAGATTTAGATGTCTGGACAAGACTGATGGAGCCCTCCTCTACTCAACCGGGAAGGTATGCCAAATTGCCATGGCCTGCTGCATGCTCCACAACATTGCCCTGCAATGGAACATCCCTTACATTGCAAAGGATGAAGATCATGGCGAGCAACCGGGTGAGGACCATGAAATGGCAAATGAAGATGATAGTGGTGAAGAAGAAGGAGTGCACGTGCGTGGGGATCTCATCAACAATTTCTTCTCCTGAGTTTAAGTATTTGTTGACCGTACATTACTGTGAATGTTACAGCACCTCTTGTTGTGATGATGAGACAAGTATGTTAAGCTGAAACGAAAGGAAAGACAAGCTTTGGGACCTAGTAGGCAAAGGTATACTTAAAACAAGATTTTGACACATGGGACTTTAGTTTCTGTAGCATTGTTTATTTTAGATTTTTGACCAAGACTGTGCTCTCCAGATACTGACTATGTGAATTATTGTATATGTATGGTTTGTAATCTACTTTTTATGTAATGTTCTGTTGTAGGTACCTTCACTTTGTCAACTTTATTTGGATAGTTCAGAGTTGTGACATCTTCAGGCCTATGTTACTGTTTGGAAGTACAAGGGTGACATGGCTTGTTCCTGGGACTGACACACACAGACTTTGGGTGTACAAATTCTGGCCAAGACTGCTTGCAAGGTGATTGGATGGGAGTTCTGAGGAATCCATTGGACTTGTTCCTTGTCGTGTGTTGGACTTAATGCAGTGTGTGTACCATCCTAAACTCCAACTACATGTGGTAGTGGAGCCTAGTCATGCAAAGCTCCCTTCACATTGCCTAAATCCTCATTGTGGGTAATGTGTATGTAGCTGTTGATGTGTCTCATCATTGTGGGACATACCTCTAGTAGCATACCATTGACATTTGGTGGTGATATTCCATCAAATAGTGGAACAGTGTATTTGAATGATGGTTTGATATCAAAAGAGTAGCACTGTTTGTCTTTTGGTCTAATTGATGTGGGATTCCTTCTTTGAGATAGGTTATATGGCTCCAGCTGATGACATTGATCAATGCTATATGGCCTAATCAATTGTAATTTGTTAGATGTATCCCTTCCTTGCATGATGGTGTGATGTGAGACTTTACATTTGTCCCCTAGCACAGACTACCAGTGTAATGTTTGATATGGTTTGTTACTGACATGACAGCTCATCGTTTTTGAGATGGATTAAAGATGGTATTTGACAACACATTAGTTTTTATATTTGGTTGAGACATGGTTGTTAACCTGAGCTAAACATTGTGTACATGCAAAATATAATTTCCAACACAAGCAAAAGTTGTGGAATTGTTAAGTTCAGATGGGAGTACATATATGGTGTTCTAGATTTGAAACATACTACAGTAGTCAATGAGTTTCAGACTAGTGCATGCATTTAAGTTGTCCCCCTCCTACATGCCACCATTTTCCTCCTTTATGCCAAGAATCAACTCCAATGTGCTACTACCAGCATTTTGTCATCGGTGCTCCATAGGCATAGAATTATTACTCGTATGCCAGCAGCAGCATTTTTCTGTGGGAGCGCCATACCATGAATTTCTCTGCACTGAGGTGAATATTTGACATTGTTCTGCATTCTGTCCATCAATTGTTCTTTTTGCGTTTGTCACCCTGAGTGGGACAGGTATGCCCAGATGTGGGTCCTGTGCTCTCCATGCCACTGGAGTCAAGCTATCCTGACTGATGAGGGATAAAATCCCGAAGCCGGTCCTAGGATGCTTGTTTGCAGTCGAGGGAGGACCTGGCTTGGCAATTTGGGCTGGACTGTTCCCATTGGGCGCAAGGTCATGACTGATTTGCATATGGCTGGGTTCAAACTGGAATGGCACGGCGAGCAAAAAAACGATGGATTTAGGCCTAGATCTCTGTACTGGGGTGAATGTATGACATTATTCTGCATTCTGTCCATCAATTGTTCTTTTACCGTTTGTCACCCCGAGTGGTACGGGTATGCCCAGACGTGGGTTCCGTGCTCTCCATGCCACTGGAGTCATGCTATCCTGGCTGATGAGGGGTGAAACCCCAAAACCGGTCATAGGATGCTTGTTTCCAGCCCAGGGAGGACCTGGATTGGCAGTTCGGACTGGACTGTTCCCATTGGGTGCAGAGTCAAGACTGATTTGCATATGGCTGGGTTCAAACTGGAATGACATGGGGAGCAAAAAAACTATGGATTTAGGCCCAGATCTCTGTACTGGGGTGAATGTATGACATTGTTCTGCATTCTGTCCATCAATTGTTCTTTTTACATACTACAGTAGTCAATGAGTTTCAGACTAGTGCATGTATTTAAGTTGTCCCCCTCCTACATGCCACCATTTTCCTCCTTTATGCCAAGAATCAACTCCAAGGTGCTAGTACCAGCATTTTGCCATTGGTGCTCCATAGGCAAAGAATTATTACTCGTATGCCAGCAGCAGCATTTTTCTGTGGGAGTGCCATACCATGAATTTCCTCCAGTATGCCAGCACCAATCTTTTGCAATGGATGCCCAATATATCAAGTAATACCTCTAGCATGCCAGTGCCAGTATTTTGACACAGTTTCCTGTCATGTTAAGAATTGGCTCCAATATGCCAGTGCCAGCATTTTGCCATGCGGTCCTCTATAAGCCAAGAATTACCTTTGGCGTGAAAGGGCCAAAGGCAGACTCTCAAGCATAATACCATATTCTCACTCACTTACATTCACTCACTCACACTCATCTCACCTACTCACTCTCACTAAATCGCTGTCACTCACTTACTCTCGCAGAGTTGCGTTCACTCGTACTCTCACTCCCTCATTCTCCACGTTGTGACTCACTTTGACTCACTCATACTTACTTACTGACATTCAGTCTCATTTATTCTCACTCACTACTAGTCACTAACTGTCACTTTCACTCCTACACACACACACAAACACACATACTTACACAGAAAAGTGTCCTCTCTAAAACAAACAAACAAAAGTCTCAACCATAAGTATACACACTATAGTGACTAATATAAAGTTTTTCACTGCTGGCATAATAAAGAATGAGCCAAAAACAAGGATGGTGGAGCACTTGGTCTTGAGTTTGCCAACCCTGAATGAAGGAGTCATAAAGGAAGTACAAGGGGTAAACCAGGGGTTTTAGCTGGTTGTCTGATAGAATATCAAAGCTAAAAATATTCTATGGAAAGAATATTATGTCAAAAATATTGAGGATCAAAATATCGAAAAGGTAAGTGCAAGTAGGTACGTATAGATTTACTACTCTTAACTCCACATTGTTATACCTTGAAGACATATATATATATATATATATATATATATATATATATATATATATATCCATAAGCAAGGTTGTCCCAAACAGAGAGCCAACACAGGTAAGTTTTCTCATTCATATATTTACTTGCAGCAGCAGACTTGTACAGCGATAACCAGAGCACCAGCAGTAGCGCCAGACGCGTTTCGGGTAAAAGTCTCCCTTCCTCATTGGCGTTTTATCACAGTGAGACAGTCATTTTTCTTTTTTCTTTTATAAAGCACTTCACCGCCTCCGTGGGCGTGGCCCGCTTAGCCTTATGGTTCATGTAGTTCAGCCATTAGTATTGCTCTGTGAGCATGTCTCATTAGTCTGCATATGTTCAATAGAATTACCACAGTGGGTCGATGTTCAGGCTCACATCACCAAGACTGCTCGTTTCTTGCCAGCAAGTACGAAATACCTCCCAGCGCCTCGGCAATGTTTTATTCTCTTCATGCCGCCTGGGTCCGCTGTTGTGCGGCGGGGCTTCTCCACTGCTTGGATGAGCCGTTATATATCCATAAGCAAGGTTGTCCCAAACAGAGAGCCAACAGAGGGACAACCTTGCTTATGGATATATAACGGCTCGTCCAAGCAGGATACCAGAAAAGGACTTTGTTCATGGCGTGTGCCCTTGCTTTGGCGTAATTTCCACCTGGGAGTGCATCCCACCTAGAGGCAACTCTTTTTGTATAATATATATATATATACATAGATATATATATATATATATTATCTACTGGCGGTCGCCAGTAGATAGTTATAGTTACAACCTATTATCCATAGGAAATCCGCGACATTCTATTTGAAATAACTCTCTTGCCGGTTGACGTATCTTCGCAAAATTTTCAAACTTTGTGGCCCGTTCCGGTCCGCTCCTACCCTGAAAGTCTCGGGGGATTCGTCAAGCGGGGGCCGAGAAAAAGGGGGGTCCCAAAACGCGTTTTCCCCATGCAATTTTCCATAGGAAACTTTAGACACGGCTACAGCCCGAACTGCTGAACGGAATTACACCAAATTTGGCAAAGAGGTAGTTCTTGGTTCAGAAAGAACCCTTTTTGTTAAATGGTGTAAATCCGTTCAGTAGTTGCTGAGAAAATCAAAAGTAAAAAGATAGTGATATCTATGGCCGCGTCGGATTCGCGCACCCTCCCGATCACGAGCTGCATGCTAATTGGCTGTCAACACTCCAAATCAGGAAGTGTTGGCAAAGCGCACAACGGGGGCAGGGTAGAAACACCCTGACCCCCTAGGTCTGCTCAGGGGGTCCCACAAGGACCCCCTGGGCAAAAAAATATTTTTTTAAAAAATCGGCAGGATGCGCTCAGGGTGCGCGAATCCTGCCGAAAATCGAGCGCGGTCTCCGCGCTTCGATGTTAATTGGCCCCGGGTGGGCCAAGTCCCGAGGGCATGCTGGGGGGGGTTAATTTTATGTGTGGGGGCCTCTAAGGGCCCCAAGCCCGGGGACCACCACCCCCGGGGCTTTATGTAGAATGGTGCGGGAGGGCTCTGAGCCCTCCCGCAGCCCCGAGGACCGCCACCTCCCGGGGCTTCTTTTTATTTATGAAAAACCTGTGTGGGGGGCTCCAGCCCCCACACGCCCGAGACCACCACCTCCCCGGGGCACTAAGAAAATTACAATGGGGGTCCGTTTTGGACCCCAAGCCCGGGGACCACCACCTCCCGGGGCTTTCAAAATGTAAGGAGGGGGCCGCGCGGCCCCCTCCTGGAGCCTGTGGTGGCCCTGGGGACCGCCACCCCCAGAGGCCGGCTCCTGCAGTGTCCCGGGGTGCCTACCCCGGGACACTGCTGTTTGCAATGACAGGACGGGAGCCTCGCGGCTCCCGTCCTGTCATTGCAAACTTGCTTTGGATATTGGAAGAGAGAGCAGGAAACCTGCTCTCTCTTCCAATATCCAAAGCCGATTGCTTTCCACATGGGGAGCAGCATGTTAGCTGCTCCCCATGTGGAATAGCTATGCCGGCTCCCGTAGGACACGGGGAGCCGGCGGGACTGTGGGGGATTGGGGACCCCCACAGTCTCCAACGTGAGGCCAGGCCCGGGGATGGGGTCCCGGGGCAAATACAGGCCCAGGGAAGGGGGCCACGCGGCCCCCTTCCCGTTTTTTAAAATTTGTAATAAAAAAAAGGGGTAAGGCCCTGGGGGATGGGGTCCCCAGGGCCCAAAAACAGAAAAAAAGGAAGGGGGCCACACAGCCCCCTTCAGGAGACAAAAAACAAACAAAAAAAAACAAAAAACGATCGGCCCGCAGGCCCCGCCCCTTCCTTCACCACTCTGCAAACGCGCCCCTGGCGCGTTTGCAGAGGAGAACAATTCCCCTTGAATACTGGGGGTCCCTGGGGCCAACTAGCCCACCAGGAACCTCCAGTATGCGCCAGGGGCTGCCTTGCAGAGAGGTGTACAGAGGCCACGCCCCTTTTACACCTCTCTGCAACGCAGCTCTGTGGCGCTTTTGGAGGTATATGGTGGGCTAGTTGCACCCCAGGGACCCTCAGGATTCAAGGGAGTTAATCCCCCGACTCAAAACGCGCCACGGGCGCGTTTGCACAGTGGTGAAGGGAGGGGCGGGGCTTCAGGTGACATGTGTGCAAACAGGCCCCGTGGCGCGTTTTAAGATGGGGAATTAAATCCCCTTCAATCCTGAGGGACCCTGGGGGCCAACTAGCCCAACAGGTATGTCCAGAAAGCGCCACAGAGCTGCGTTGCAGAGAGGTGTAAAGGGGTGTGGCCTCTGTACATGTCTCTGCAACGCAGCCCCTGGCGCATACTGGAGGTTCCTGGTGGGCTAGTTGGCCCGTAGGGACCCTCATGATTCAAGGGGACTTAATCCCCCTACTTAAAACGCGCCACGGAGCGCGTTTGCACAGATGTCACCTCAGGCCCCGCCCCTCCCTTCACCATTGTGCAAATATTCCTCTAAAATCAGCCAAAATACGAATTCTGATTTACTCACCTGTTATCAGGAGAGACCTCAGTGCTGCATCTTTCAGCCCAGTACTAATCCTGAAAAGTAATTTTAACCGTACTTACCAGTAACTTGAATTTCCTTCCATAGGCTAACATTGACTGGTTTCACTTGGAAATTCTTCTAAGTGTGGAGTTTTGGAACTTTAAAATATTCCTCTAAAATCAGCCGAAATACGAATTCCGATTTACTCACCTGTTATCAGGAGAGACCTCAGTGCTGTATCTTTCAGCCCAGTACTGGTCCTGAAAAGTAATTTTAACCGTACTTACCAGTAACTTGAATTTCCTTCCATAGGCTAACATTGACTGGTTTCACTTGGAAATTCTTCTAAGTGTGGAGTTTTGGAACTTTAAAATATTCCTCTAAAATCAGCCGAAATACGAATTCCGATTTACTCACCTGTTATCAGGAGAGACCTCAGTGCTGCATCTTTCAGCCCAGTACTGATCCTCAAAAGTAATTTTAACCGTACTTACCAGTAACTTGAATTTCCTTCCATAGGATATAATTGCCAGCTTTTTGCTGAAAAAGTTTCTAAGTGTTGATTTTTGAAACATACAAATATTCCTCTAAAATCAGCCGAAATACGAATTCTGATTTACTCACCTGTTATAAGGAGAGACCTCAGTGCTGTATCTTTCAGCCCAGTACTGGTCCTGAAAAGTAATTTTAACCGTACTTACCAGTAACTTGAATTTCCTTCCATAGGCTAACATTGACTGGTTTCACTTGGAAATTCTTCTAAGTGTGGAGTTTTGGAACTTTAAAATATTCCTCTAAAATCAGCCGAAATACGAATTCCGATTTACTCACCTGTTATCAGGAGAGACCTCAGTGCTGCATCTTTCAGCCCAGTACTGATCCTCAAAAGTAATTTTAACCGTACTTACCAGTAACTTGAATTTCCTTCCATAGGATATCATTGCCTGCTTTTTGCTGAAAAAGTATCTGTGTTGATTTTTGAAACATACAAATATTCCTCTAAAATCAGCCGAAATCCGAATTCTGATTTACTCACCTGTTATCAGGAGAGAACCCAGTGCTGCATCTTTTAGCCCAGCACTGACCCTGAAAAGTAATTTTAACCGTACTTACCAGTAACTTATCTTTTCTTCCATAGGAATCCATTGTCTGGTTTTCAGCAGAAAAGTTTCAAAGTGTCGATTTTCACAAACTACAAATATTCCTTAAAAATCGCCTGTATGACTTAAACGCATTTTTTCAACTGTTTACAGGAGATGCACCAGTGCTGGATCCAGGATCCAACACTGAGTAAGAAAAAGTAACGATAACAGTTTTTACCTGCTAAGTGAATTTCCTTCCATAGGATAACATTGGTGATTCTATGAGGAAAAGTTTCTAAGTGTCAACTTTTAAAATACAATAATATTCCTTAAAAATCCCGACTGTAACCAAAACGCTTTTACTCAACTGTTTACAGGAGATGTCCCAGGACTGAATCTAGGATCCAGTCCTGTGGTTAGAAAAGTAATCCATAAAGTAACTAATTGCATTTAACTAGAAATTCACATTGAGCTGAATGTTGCATTGTGTTTGAAAATGTGTTGCCCATTGCAACAACTGTAACTACTGTACTTAAAAGTCTATTGCCTATGTGCTAAGTATTTAAACTAAAGTAATTCATTCTGAGAAAGTATTTTTTGTAATGTAATGTATAATGTAATTACAATGTAATTTAAAAATAAAATATGTAAAAGAAATTGTTTCTAAAAATGTAGTAAATCAGTATGAAAAAAATAATATAAAAATTAATACATTTAAAAAACCTTTGAAATTCACTGAAAAAACCGTAGGTTTCAGGCACGTTATAGTTACAAATTAGCATTTAAAAAACCTTTGAAATTCACTGAAAAAACCATAGGTTTCAGACACGTTATAGTTAGAAATTAGCATTTAAAAAACCTTTGAAATTCACTGAAAAAACCATAGGTTTTAGGGACAGTTATAGTTACAAATTAGCATTTAAAAAACCTTTGAAATTCACTGAAAAAACCATAGGTTTCAGATATGTTATAGTTACAAATTAGCATTTAAAAAACCTTTGAAATTCACTGAAAAAACCATAGGTTTTAGGGACAGTTATAGTTAGTTGGACATTTCACTCGTACAAAACCCGTGAAATTCCCCCGTTATAGTTAGTTCAGCTAACTATAACTCGCGCCCGCAATGCACTGCTGATGACGTCACATATTACATCACTCATGACATGGTCAGTGACATCACTGATGACATCACTGATGACATCTCAAATGACATCACTGATGACATCATCCACGTGATAATCTGATGCAGCTCCTCACACCCTAATATAACCTTTGATACACCCAATCTAAATTACAGACTGCCATTCGCAAAACTATAGACACTCCAACACCAATAACTACATACCCACTCACTGATTCTTAGGTCTACACACACACATCCACTCACTCACCCGTACAGTCACTCATACTTATGGTCACTCAGTACAGGACTATCATATGCACTCTTACTCCTATATAGACACTCAAACACCGCCACTCATCCAAAGAGGTACTCACACACCTAGTCAGTCATGCAAATAATTAAACACACTGCCATTTACTCACCTATACAGTTATACACACACCAGCTCACTTAATCATACAAATACTAGCACATTGTTACGCTCTTATACAATCACTGATACAAGCACACACTCATCCATACAGCCACTATCACAATCACTCACTCTCGCTTATAGCTATTTATATACTCCAACACACATATATACTGGCTTTCACATATGTAGTTACTCACACATGTACCACTGGGACATACATTCCCTCACTAACACACTCTTACACACACTTACCCACCCATACAGTCTATCACAGATGCACTCTTGAAACCATCCACCCAGTGAATCACCCACTCACACATCTATGCACAGAGTCGCACACACCCCACCCACACAAACACTCAGGCACCCATACAGATACTCAGACAACCAATCAATAACTCATATAGACACTCATGTAGCTATTCACAAACCCATGCAGCCACTTACATAGCAACAGACAGACGGATACAGACATTCACCCAGTTTAGTCACTAACCCATGCATTCAGTAAGATACGTTAAATCACTCACTTATAGAGTCAGTCACGCACCTACTAAATCATCCATACAGACACTTACACACCCACTCATTCTTCAATACGTCTTTTCCTATATATATAAAAAATATTTAAACTTTACAGAAACACACAGTCACTGGATGATGTCATCAGTGATGTCATTTGAGATGTCATCAGTGATGTCATCAGTGATGTCACTGACCATGTCATGAGTGATGTAATATGTGACGTCATCAGCAGTGCATTGCGGGGCGCGAGTTATAGTTAGCTGAACTAACTATAACGGGGAATTTCACGGGTTTTGTACGAGTGAAATGTCCAACTAACTATAACTGTCCCTAAAACCTATGGTTTTTTCAGTGAATTTCAAAGGTTTTTAAATGCTAATTTGTAACTATAACATATCTGAAACCTATGGTTTTTCAGTGAATTTCAAAGGTTTTTAAATGCTAATTTGTAACTATAACTGTCCCTAAAACCTATGGTTTTTTCAGTGAATATATATATATATATATATGTGTGTGTGTGTGCATATATATTCATATATATTTTCAAAAACAGGGTACGGCTATTGGGGCCTCTTTTGCCCCCACGTATGCCAACCTATATATGGGGTGGTGGGAGAAGGAGGCAGCATGGACTGACAACAATATGCACTAGATGAATAGCATTGCATTATGGGTGCACTTTATTGGTGATCTTTTTTATTGTGGGACCAAGATGAACCACTCTTACGAGAATATATTGACGTCTTGAACAGGAATGCCTTCAATATTAGATTAACAGCAAATTGGAGTGCGAAGGAAATTGATTTTTTAGATGTTAAATTGAAAGTTCATGACATTTCAATTCAGACCACCACATTCTGCAAGGAAACATCATGCAATTATATTTTACATGGAAATAGTAGGCAACCGAAAGCTCTGAAATGGAGCATACCCTATAGCCAGCTACTTAGAAACTGCAAAATTTGCTCCACCAATGCCCTGTACCAAACTGAAGCTAAAGCTATGATAAAACTATTCCTGGACAGAGGGTATCCTGATACAATTCTACAGGAAGCTTATCAAAGAGTGTCCCTTAAGAACAGATATGAATTGCTTTTCAACAAAGAGTATAAGAAATGGAAAGACTGGACACAGGATTCAGAAGGGAATGAGGGCACACGCTTCTTTTTAGAATACAACAATGAACATCATCAAATTCGCTCTCTTTTGACCCATAATTGGCATGTGTTGCAACATGATGAGCATCTTCAGACCCACCTTGGCCCACATCCCAATATCACAGATCGCAAAGCCCCATCAGTAGGTGACAGCTTGACGAGATCCATGTTCATTGATGGAGATGGAGCAGAATGGTTAACCAGGAAAACTCTGGGGTTTAGAAAGTGCAATAGTTGTAAAGCTTGTGATTTTGGAGTCAACAAAACGTCATTTGACATGTTTGAGGGAAGAACATGCACCATTAAAGGAAGAATTACATGTGACACGGAATACATTGTCTTTATCCTCGAATATGGTTGCAAGATGCGATATGTGGGGAGCACTGTGAACAGCGTAAAAGTAAACATTTTACAACACATAAGGGACATTAAACATCAATACAGAACTTATCCCATTGCAAAACATTTTTGGAAGGTACACCACGGGAACCTGAGTAGCTTACAATCTCATGGCATTAAACAAATCAAGGCCCATCCGCTTAAACGGAATAGAGAACTCGAGCTTCGGAGGTGTGAATCCAAGATGATTATCCTTTTGTGAACAGAAAAACCATGGGTACACCATCTGGAAAAGGAAAAAACCCCTATACTGATAAGACACCCAAAAGTGGAGCAAGAAAAATCTTAATGTATACAGAATTTAAAAGGGCCAAAGTCCGGGAACCATATTTCTAGGTAACAGGTATAGCAACATGAGCACAGAGTCTATCATATGCCTATGTGGGTGCACAATTCTTCCTCCTTATTAAGGCCATAAGGGGTTCTTGTGTTGAGGTCAATTATATATTTTGATTCGAGAATCCTTAATTCTTTTTCTCGATCACCTCCTCGAATGTGTTTATAGATCCTGTCAATGCCACAGAAATTAAGCAGTTTTCTATCACTGTTGTGTGCATCATAGAAATGCCTTGCTACTGGATCATTGAAATCCATGTTAGTGATAGCTCTCTGGTGTTCCAAGATGCGTTTGTTACACTTTTGGGTGTCTTATCAGTATAGGGGTTTTGTCCTTTTCCTTTTGTAATTATAATTTTTGTAAATTTTAACCTTGGGTGCACCTGACACTTAGGACCGTAATTCAGGATGTTGGACTATGGGGCATTTGCTTATTTATCTCCGCCATTAGGCATGAATTGCAGGAACCCTCCGGGCAATATGCATCGCCCGCAAGATTGTACTTGTATGTTGGGAGAATACAAACCCCTTCATTGTGGTTCCTGCCTTGAATATGCCCTATAGGGTTTTTCAAACCTTTTGGGTTCGTCCTCTTACGTAGCCATAAAATTAGAGTTAGACACATGTTAATTTTGCACACCCAGCACTATAAGAGAATGAAATTCTTTGATACCATAGCCATCCCTTCATCTATCACCAGCAATTTACTAAGACATTAATAAGAAAAGTAGTAATTTGTCTCACATGAATTTATATTTGAATTTATATTAAATCACATATCTGAAATGATTAACTATACAATAGGAATTGTGTGCCACTTGGAAATAATTACAATTATGTGCTGCTATGCGCCGATTTGCTTAAATATAAATTATGCACTCATTTTTATGTACCATAAGTGTATATTTTCCATCTTCATGTATGTGCTTATTTTGGAAAATTTTCAATATAACATGAACTCTGTGTCACAGTAATTGTGCGGCACGCCGGATATATTTCTTCCATTTCTATGATTTGGACAAACATTGGCGTTTTAGTCCAAATCAGTACGTGAAATCATGCGTTTAAGCACATTACAATAAGTGAAACACACCTACTTCTAAATACAATGAATTAACAATTTAAAGTCATGTATTTATGAGACGAAATATTTTGGTTATTTTCATGGTGATTGTGAACCATACATTTTTTTCCATGTTTACTATGTCGTCATGGATACAAAATGGTGATTGAGAATGAGGAAAACAACTTGACAAAGGCCGTTTTGCGGCTGAAACGCGTTGTTGTTTGGTAATTAAATTACCCATATCGAATTGGTGTGCCGCCTCATTCCTATCTCATGGATTGAATTGTTAATATATATATATATATATATATTTATTCTCTAAAGAAACCAAAGGTTACAGGGACATTATAGTTAGGCTCAGATTTCACTTGTACAAAACCAGGGAAATTCAGCAGTTATAGTTACCTGAGTTAACTATAACTTACATGCCCACAATGAACTGCTTAAGATCTCACATATTACATCACTAATGACATGGTCAGTAACATCACTGATGACATCTCAAATTACATCAATGAAAGGCTTGTTGGCCCCCAACCAGCAGTGCACCAGGAGGCACATTTGCAGAGTGGTGGAGAAAGAGGGCATGGCCTCTGACAACCTCTCAGCAATCCCGCTGTGTGGGACTTACTGGAGGTAACAGGAGGAGTAGCTGGCCCCCAAGGACCCTCAACAGCCAAGTGGACTTCATCCCCCAACTACTAGTGCACCAGGAGGTGCATTTGCAGAGTGGTGGAGAAAGGGGGCGCGGTCTTCAACAACCTCTGAGGAATCCTGCTCTGTGGGACTTATTGGAGGTAACAGCAAGAGTAGATGGCACCCAAGGACCCTCTGGAGGAAATGGGAATTAATCCCCAGCTAGTAGTGTGCCAGGAGGCGCGTTTGCAGAATGGTGGTGAAAGGGGGTGGGTCCTCCGGCGACATGCCAATTATTTTTATTTATTAGGGGGGGCTGTGTGGCCCCCTTCCCTAGGACAATTTCAGCCCCAGGGACCCCATCCCCCGGGACCAGGCCTTTTTTTAATATATGGGGAGGGGGGCCGCATGGGCCCAGCCTTTTTAAAAATTTACTTAAAAACTTAAAGGGAGGGTGGTCATGAGGCCCCCTCCCAGGCCGATTTCAGGACCAGGGACCCCATCTCCCAGTCCTTGTCTCAATTGTGGGTACCCTGGTCTCATCCACGTCACCCACTCTGTTGGGGACCATGGGGGAGAATCAAGGTCCCCGCGTTCCCTGCCAGCACCCCGCCTCCTGCGGGAGCCTGCACTGCTTTTGCAGAGAGGGAGCTGCTAACATGCAGCTCTCTCTCTGTAAAAGCAATTGTGCTCCGCTTTCAGCAAGCAATCGCATTCTTAATTATCTTGCTTGCTGAAAGCAGAGCACAGTTTGCTATGGCTTGGTGGGAGCGGTAAAGCTCCTGCCAAGCCATGGCAAACAGCTATGTCCCGGGGTTTGGCACCCAAGGACATAGCAGGAACCGGCCCTGGGGGGTGGCTGTCCCCAGGACCATTATTGGCTCCAGGAGGAGGGCCGCATGGCTTGCCTCCCTTTTTCAATTTTGCCCCATGGAGGTGGTGGTCCCCGGGGCTGCGGGGGGGGTCCACGTGGCCCCCACATTAACTAAAATTAAAGCCCCGGGGAGGTGGTGGCCCCTGGGGCTGCGAGGGGGTTTGCGTGCCCCCGCCTTCTGTAAAGATAAAACACAGGAATTTGACAGTCCCCGGGGCTGGGAGGGGTCCGAGAGGCCCCCCGAAGTAAAAACTAAATAAGGCCCAGGGAGGTGGTAGTCCCCGGGGCAGCGGGGAGGTTGTATAGGTCTCCCCGCTTCCATTTTTAAGGAAGCCCCAGGGAGTTGGTGGTCCACAGGGCAATATTAAGCCCGAGGAGGGGGGTCCATGTGCCCCGCTCCATTATTAAAGAAATGCCCCTGGACCTGGCACACCCGGGGGCCAATAATTAACGAAGTGCGGGAGACCGCGTTTCATTTTTTAAAACATTTTTTTTGTGACTCGGCTCAAGCCAAGTCACAAAATTGCTGCCAACACTTTCAAGTGTTGGAGGCCAATCAGATCTCAGCATGAGATCGGGATGGGTCTCTGATCCGCCGCATCCCTTTATATACAACTGGAGATTTCTTTAAATTTCTCCACAACTACTGAATGGATTTATACCAAATCAAAAAAAGGGCACTTTCAGGACCAACATCTATCTTCCTGCCAAATTTGGAGTAATTCCGTTCAGCAGTTTGGGCTATAGCTGTGTCTAAAGTTCCTATGGAAATTAATATGGTGAAAACGTGTTTTGGTACCCCCCTTTTTTCCTTAGCCCCCACTTGACAGATCACCCCAAAATTTTAAAGACAGGAGCTGAAGTGCGTAGCAAACTAGTTTTGAAAGGTTCGTGAGGATTTGTCAAAAGACACCAAAGTTATTGGTAAATTAAAAACATTCTTCCGATGGAAACTACATCCTAACTATAACTACCTACTGGCGACTGCCAGTAGATAATGTGTGTTTGTGTATAAATATATATATATATATATATATATATATATATATATATATATATATATATATATATATATATAAATATTTTACCTACTGGAGGTAGTTATAGTTAGAACCTAGTTTCCATAGGAAAAGCATTTTTGATTTGCTAATATCTTTGGCGTCGTTAACGAATCTTTGTGAAATTCTCCAAAAAAGGTCTATCCAGGTCAGCTCCTATCCTGAAAGTTTGGGGTGATTCGTCAAGCGGGCGGCGAAAAAGGGGTCCCAAAAGTGTTTTTTGTGTGTTAATTTCCATAGGAAATTTTGAGACAGGTTACAGCCCGAACTGCTTATTGGAATTACACCAAGTTTGGCAGTAAGGTAGCTCTTGGTTCAGAAAGCTACCTTTTTTTAAATGGTGTAAATCCGTTCAGTAGTTGCTGAGAAATTTAAAAATAAGAGTAAAAAAATCAATTTCCCATAGGAAATTTTAGGCAAGACTACAGCCCGAACTGCTGAACGGAATTACACCAAATTTGGCAAAAGGTAGTGCTTGGTTCAGAAAGCGACCTTTTTTTTAAATGGTGTAAATCCGTTCAGTAGTTTTTGAGATATTAAAGAAAAATTATATATATATGTGGGCAGAGCCTAATCCCCGAGCACGAGCTTGGCTCTCATTGGCTGCCAACACTTCAAACCAGGAAGTGTTGGCAGCCATCTTGTGCTCGGACCGAGGGAGAAAGAAAAGGTGAGAGACAGATAAAAAAAACAAGAAAACACCCTGACCCCCCAGGCCTGCTCAGGGAGTCCCACAGGGACCCCCAGGCCCAAAAAAAGCATTTGTTTTTTTAAATCGGCCGAATTCACGCTGGGTGCACGAATCCGGCCGAGAAAATTTAAAAAAACGAAGCGCAGGCTCCCGCGCTTCGTTGTATTGAACACCCCGGGTCGGCCAGGTCCCGGGGGCACTGAGAGAAATGTGTGGGGGGCTCCAATCCCCCCACACTGCCCCGGGGACCACCACCTCCCTGGGGCTTGATTTATGAGTTGCGGGGGTATGCAGCCCCCCCGCAGCCCCGGGGACCGCCACCCCCGGGGCTAATTTTTAAAAGTGTGGGGTCCTCCAAGGCCCCCCCAAGCCCCGGGGACCACCCCCATTAATTATTTGCAGGGGCACACGGCCCCCCCCCGCAGCCCCGGGGACCGCCACCCCCCAGGGCTTTTGAATTAAATAAATAAACCTGTGTGGGGGGGCTCAAGCCCCCCCACACGCCCCGGGGACCGCCAGCTCCCCGGGGCACTAATATGCAAATGTGGGGGTCCGTTACGGACCCCCGAGCCCCGGGGACCACCACCTCCCCGGGGCTGTGCACTAGGTGGGAGGGGGGCCGCGCGGCCCCCCTCCTGGAGCTCTTGATAGCCCTGGGGACCGACACCCCCTAGGGCCGGCTCCTGCAGTGTCCTGGGGTGCCCACCCCCGGGACACTGCTGTTTGCTATGGCAGTGTGGGAGCCGTGCGGCTCCTGCCCTGTCATAGCAAACTGTGGTTTGGATTTTGTAAGCGAGAGCAGGTTTCCTGTTCTCGCTTACAAAATCCAAACCACATTGCTTTTCCACAAGGGGAGCTGCATGTCAGCAGCTCCCCGTGTGGAAAAACAATGCTGGCTCCCGCAGGAGGCGGGGAGCCAGCGGGACCGTGGGAGAATTGGGGCTCCCCCCCACGGTCCCCAACGAAGAGCCCAGGCCCCGGGGGATGGGGGATGGGGGATGGGGTCCCCGGGGCCATGAGTGGCCTAGGAGGGGGGCCACGTGGCCCCCCCTCCATGAATGAATTGAATTTTTTTTTTTAAACGAGGCACAGCCCCGGGGGATGGGGTCCCTGGGGCCACTTGAGGCCAAAGGAGGGGGGCTATGCTGCCCCCTCCTTTAAAATGATTTAATTAAAAAAAAAGTAAAAGGTGGCCATGCCCCGAGGGATGGGGTCCCCGGGGCCGAAATTGGCCTCGGGAGGGGGGCCCCGCAGACCCCTTCTCGTTTTTTTTTTTTTTAAAAGCAGGCCCTGGGGGATGGGTTCCCCAGGGCCCCAAATAATTTAAAAGGAGGGGGGCCACACCCCCTACCTGCAGCACTCATCAAACGCGCCCCTGGCACGTTGTAGGTGGGGAATTAATTTCCTTGAAGACTGAGGGTCCCTGAGGCCAACTAGCCCACCAGGTACCTCCAGTATGCCCAGGGAGCTGCGTTTCAGAGAGGTGTTCAGAGGCCATGCCCTTTTACACCTCTCTGCAACGCAGCTCTGTGGCGCTTACTGGAGGTACCTGGTGGGCTAGTTGGCCCCAGGACCCTCAGGACTCAAGGGAATTAATCCCAATTTACAACGTGCCAGGGGGCGCATTTGCACAGGGGTGCACAGAGGAGGCGGGGCCTGACATACCAAGTGTGCAAATGCACCCCCTGGCACATTGTAAATTGGGGGATTAAGTCCCCTTCAATCCTGAGGGTACCTGGGGGCCAGCTAGCCCACCAGGTACCTCCAGTAAGCGCCAAAGAGCTGTGCTGCAGAGAGGTGTAAAAAGGGGCGTGGCCTCTGAACACCTCTCTGCAACGCAGCTCCCTGGCGCATACTGGAGGTACCTGGTGGGCTAGTTGGCCCCCAGGGACCCTCAGGATTCAAGGTGATTTAATGCCCCAATTTACAACACACCAGGGGGTGCGTTTGCATAGTGGTGCAGGGAGGGGGCGTGGCCTGATGTGACAAGTTTGCAAACGTGCCCTGTGGTGCGTTTTAAGTTGGGGAATTAAGTCCCCTTGAATCCTGAGGGTCCCTGGGGGCCGACTAGCCCACCAGCTACGTCCAGTAAGCGCCACAGAGTTGCATTGCAGAGAGGTGTAAAAAGGGGCATGGTCTCGGACCACCTCTCTGCAACGCAGCTCTGTGGCACTTACTGGAGGTACATGGTGGGCTAGTTGGCCCCCAGGGACCCTCAGGATTCAAGGGACTTAATTCCCCAACTTAAAACGCGCCACAGGGCGTGTTTGCACACTTGTCACATCAGGCATCGCACCCTCCATGCACCACTGTGCAAACGCACCCCTTGGTGCGTTGTAAATTGGGGGATTAAGTCCCCTTGAATCCTGAGGGTGCCTGGGGGCCAACTAGCCCACCAGGTACCTCCAGTAAGCACCAAAGAGCTGCGTTGCAGAGAGGTGTAAAAAGGGGCATGGCCTCTGAACACTTCTCTGCAATGCAGCTCTGTGGCGCTTACTGGAGGTACATGGTGGGCTAGTTGGCCCTAGGGACCCTCAGGATTCAAGGAATTAATCCCCAAATTAAAACCCGCCAGGAGCGCGTTTGCACAGTGGTGAAGGGAGGGGGCGGGGCCTGATGTGACATGTGTGTACTTATGCAACCACTGCACCAACACCCAAGCACTTATAAATTCACCATGCACTCTCCTTGCAGCACTCTAATCATCCAGTCACTACCCATGCACTCATGCAATGACCCATGCACTAACTCACGCACTCCTACAATACCCTGAGCAGTCCCCATGCAGTCTAGCCATTGCCCTGTCACTACCCATGCACTCCTCCAATCACCCAGCGAGCACCATGTACTTATCCAATCACTCCGCCAAAACCCAGGCACTTATAAATTCACCATGCACTCTCCTTGCAGTACTCTAATCTTCCAGTCAGTTCCCATGTACTCATGCAGTGACCCAGGCACTAACACATGCACTGCTACAATCCCCTGTGCACTACCCATGCAGACCTCTAACCACCTACACAGTACTGATTCACTCCTCCAATTACCCAGGTTGCACCCATGCACCCCAGAAAGCCCTCTGTCACTACCCAGTACCCATGCACTCCTCCAATCACCCATTCAGCATCATGTACTTATCCAATCACTCCGCCAAAACCCAAGCAGTTATAAAATCACCATGCACTGTCCTTGCAGCACTCTAATCATCCAGTCACTACCCATGTACTCATGCAATGACCCAGGCACTAACTCATGGCAAATACAGAGGAGGTCATGCTCATTACAGGGGTACCCCAATGCATAGTGTTCCCTAGTGTATGTAGGTGTTTTCACTGTATTCTAAGTGTCTTTTAGCACTGGCTTGTCCTGGTTAGTCAGAGTCAGTTACCACCAGTACCTGTCACTAAAAAGTTCGGGGCACAGGAGGACTTTCTGCTCCTCTGTTGGTTCTTTCTGCACATCTCTTGCTTCTTCCTGCACTTTTTTTCGTCTTTCTGGACTTCTGTTGCCTCTTTCTGCTTTCGTCTTGCTTCTTGCTGCGCTTTTCTTCCTCTTTCTTCACATGTCCTAACTTTGTAGGCATAGTTAGAAATTAGCATTTAAAAAACCATTGAAATTCACTGAAAAAACCAGAGGTTTCAGGCACGTTATAGTTAGAAATTAGCATTTAAAAAACCTTAGAAATTCACTGACAAAACCATAGGTTTCAGCGACGTTATAGTTAGTTGGACATTTCACTCGTACAAAACCATAGAAATTCCCCTGTTATAGTTAGTTCATCAAACTATAACTCGCGCCCCCGCAATGCACTGCTGATGACGTCACAAATTACATCATTCTTGACATGGTCAGTGACATCACTGATGACATCACTGATGACATCTCAAATGACATCAAGATTTATACAAAGTGCATGGGGCCCCCCATCCAAGGGCATATTAATGCCCCGAGGACCACTACCTCCTCAGGGCTTATGTCAATTATAATGGGGGGCCTTGCAGACCCCTCTGGACACTGGGGAACACCACCTCCAAGGGCCAATAATTAAAAAAAATAGATGTTCCGCAAGGACCACCCTCGGCCCCAGGGACCCAAATATTCTTTTTAAATGCTGGAGGGGGTCCCCTCCTGGGCCATGTTTGGCCCCAGGGACCACCACCTCCCTGGGGCCAGCTCGTGCACAAAAAAGGAGGGGGACCGTGCAACTACCATTCTGGAGTCAATAATGGCCCTGGGGACTGACAACCCCAGGGCCAGCTCCTACTGTGTCCCGGGGTGCTGCAAAAGCAAACACTCCACTCCCAGCAAGCGGGAGCTGTTAAACTACTGCCACTTGCTGAAATTGGAGTTTTCATCTCTTTCCCTGGCTGCAAACATGCAGGCAGGGAAAGATATGAAAGAAATTGCTCTTGCACGCAGGAAGCTGAATTTCCAGCAGCTCCCTGTGTGTGAGAGCAATGCTGGCTCCTGCACGAGGTGGGAAGCTGGCTGGGACAGCAGGGGCCTTGAGGCTCCCTCTGCGGTCCCATAGCACACTGGGTGCCCTGAATCGGACCAGCACACCCATGGAGATATGGCCGGGACAAGTGGGATAGGGTTCCCAGGGCCGAAATTGACCCAGGGAGGGGGGCTTGCGTGGCTCCCCTACCCCATTCAATTAAGGCCGGGCCACTGGGCATGTGCCCCAGGGCTGAAATCGACTTGGGGAGGGGGACTACTCGGCCACCTTCCCCTATTGAGTTGAGGCCGGGCCTGGTTGGATAAAGATGCACAAGGAACTATCACATTGCCAAATGCACACAAGGTCGCTGGAGACATTCCTTCATGGTACATTGTGCAGCTGTAGTGTAGAATAGACACTGGACATTTACCCAATGAGGTAGGACTTACTTAGTAACCAGTAGAAAGTACTGTAATTGGGTAGACATTTTGTGGAAAACTATGGAGTCTTGTTGGATAAATGGGCAGGTGAGCCTTCATTCTGGCCATGATGCTCATTTCACAGAAATTAAACCTCAACAGGAAGTAATTACAAATGTAAAGATAGCAGGTGCCCCAGTTGAAGCTCTGCTTCTGTAAAGGACAAATGATCCTAACTCGTGGGCTTAGCGAAGGGAAAGCAAGTGTGTTTTCTCAGCAATTTCACAGTGAAAGATGATGTGAAATCCTTTGTGGAGTACATTGTTGATCTATTGGAGCGCAATCTGCATGTGACTGTGATGAGTGGGTTCTTTCTTGTCCTCTTCTGGTGAGAGCAGAGTGCATGATTCTCCCTTTAAAATTACTGTGAGCATGCAGAGGTCTACCTGCCTTTTGCCAGGATGATGGAGAGCTTATCAAAAGACCCCCAGCATGTCTCCTGCCGATTTTGGTGTCGCATTCTTGATGCTGAGGAATTTGAAGAGATCTCCACCAAAGAAAAAAGCACCTATTTCATAGTGTTAAGAAGAAGGGCCCTTGTTTGATGGAGATTTACCTCTTTGTACTTTTGTCATCCTCTCTATAGAAAGATTCATGTTATCACAAATTTCTGGACAAAGGCGCACAAGGAACAATTACATTGCCAAAACACACACATGGTCACTGGTGACATTTCCTCATGCTCCGTTATGCAGCTGTAGTGTAGAATATGTACTGGACATTTATCCAAGGAGATAGAACTTAGTAATTAACCAGTAGAAAGTATTCCACTTGGGCAGATATTTTGTGTAAAACTGTGGACTCTTTGGATACAGGGGCAGATGTGGTTCTGTACTGGCTCATGCAGACACTTAGATACCCACTCATACTCAGATACTCACACACCCACAGACAGACCCACTCAGTCACTGATACACCCAATCACAGACCCACTCAGACATTCACACACCCACTCACACACTCACTCACAGACCTACTTAGAGTCTCATATGCCCACTTACAGATGCTCTTAGAAACTCTCACACCCAGTCACAAACTCATTAAGGCACCCATGCGCCCACTCACAGAACCACTCAGACACTCTCAGCCACTCATAAATTCACTCATGCAATCATGTTCCCACTCACAGAACCACTCAGACACTCTCACAGCCGCTCACAGACCTATTCAGGCACTCATGCACCCACTTACAGACTCACTCAGACCCGCACACCCACTCACAGACCCACTCAGAGACTCACGCATTGACTTACGAACCCACTCAGAGACTAACACACCGACTCACAGACCCATCCAGAGACTCACACACACACTCACAGACTCACTAACACACTCATGCACTCACTCACTCACAGACTGACCCACACACTCATGAAGGCACTTGCAAAACCACTCAGACACTATCACACCTGCTCACAAACTCATTTAGATACTTACTCAGATACTCATGCACCCACTCAGAAACCCACTCAGATACTCACACCCCCACTCACAGACCCACTCAGACACTCACGCACCCTTTCACATACCCATTCACACTCCCAGTGAGACACTTATGTAGCAACTCCCAAACCCACACAGACACTCACACAACCATTGAGGCACTCACATGCTCACTCATGCACTCAATCACTCTCAAAGGTTACAGGTTACGGCTAGGAAATAAAATTTAAAAATCCTTAGAATTTCACTGAAAAAACAAAGGTTACAGGGATATTATAGTAAGGCCCAGATTTCACTCATACACAACCAGTGAAATTTATCAGTTATAGTTACCTAAGCTAACTCACTCACCAATACAGCTACTCATATAACTAGTCACTCACACACACAGCTACTTACAGAGCCACACACTCGCCCATACAGCTGCTCACACACCTACTTATTCACCTGTACGGCCAATCACACACCCACTCACTCACCCATACAGCGTCTCAAGACAGCCACTCATTCACTCATACAAGCACTCATCCACTCACACACACCCACACAATCACTTACATACCCATGCATACATCAAAACATGCACTCCCACATTCGCTCACTCACCCATACAGCCATTCACACAGATACCAACTCATATAAACAAACATCCACTTAAACAGTAACTCACTCACCCATACAGCAGCTTACACACCCAGTGACTCACTCATACAGCCATTCAGACATCCATTTGCTCACCATTACAGTCACTCACACACAAACTCATCTACCCATACAGCTATCCACATACTCACTCACACACACATAGAAGCACTCACACATGTACCCACTTACCCATACAGCCACTCACATAGATACTCATTCTCCAATGCAGCCACTCACACAACCAATAAATATCACCCATACAGCCACTAACAAATTCACTCAGAGACACATACAGCCACTCACACAGCCACTCGCTCATCCATACAGTCATTCATATATCCACTAACTCACCGATACAGCCACTTGCACAACTAATCAATTAACCAAACACCCACTTAAACAGACACTCAGTCACCCATACAGCCACTGACACACACATTCTTTCATCCATATAGCCACTCACATAGCCACTAACTCACCCATACAGCCACTCAAACACCAACACACTCATCAATACAGACACACACACACTCACTCATCCATAGAGCCACTCACACCCTCTCACTCACCCATACAGCCACTCACACAGCCACTCACTCACCCATACAGTTACTTACACACACACCCTTATTCCTTCATGCAGATACTTACACACCCACTTATTAGCCCATATAGCCACTCACACACCCATATATCCAACTCATACATGGATACACACAGTCACACTGCCACTCACATAATATATGTAAGAAATAGCATCTCTCATTAATAGTATACAAAGTATAGTCATTTAACGTGAGTAGTACCTTAGTATATATGTTTACCACTCATAAACATTTAAACACTCACAATCACTGAATGATACCATCAGTGATGTCATCAGTGATCTAATTTGAGATGTTATGAGTGATGTCATGAATGATGTCACTGACCACGAGTGATGTAATATGTGAGGTCATAAGCAGGGCTTTGTAGGGGCATAACTTATAGTTAGCTCAGGTAACTATAACTGCTGAATTTCACTGGCTTTGTATGAGAGACATCTGTACCTAACTATAACTTCCCTGTAACGTTTGTTTTTTTCAGTGAATTTCTAAGGTTTCTTTAATTCTATTTCCCAACTATAATGTCCATGTAACCTTTGTTTTTTTCAGTGAATTTCTAAGTTTTTTTTATGTTAAGTAAGATGCCCATCTCAATGCACAGTGGGTTGGTGGCTTGAAAGCAGTGCCTGGCCTGGCATAGTGCTGCCCCTATACAAGCTTGCCGCTCCTGCATCCTCCTCCTTTCCATCCATTGTCTAAGTCCATGACCCTGCTCCCTCATTACAGCCATGTGTGGCTGTTGTTCTGTCACTGTCCTTCCTGCCTGCCCTAAGCAGTTAGCTTATTGCCCCATTCACCTCCTCCCTACCCTCTGTTGTCGAGTCCATGCATCAGCCCCCACACTCCTTCCCTGCATGGTCTGATGTGCTGCCACTGCCCTCCATTTAGCTTGATGTCCCTACCCACTCCTCCTGCCCCCATTGCCCAGCACTTCTTTGCTGCATCATTGCCCTCCTGATTAGCCTATGTGCTTAGCCTGCTGCCCCTACTCTCCTTCCCCCGCCCTTCAATGCCTGTGTGCATGCCCCTGCTCCCTCCTTTTTCCCCACAATTTTCCATGGACCTGTCATCCTCCTATCCACTCTGAGTGTTCTTTTGAGCTGCCACTGCCCCTCCCACCTGCCTAGCATGATCAGATGGCTGCTGCCTGTCCCCGCCATTTCCACCCTGCCTGTCCCTATCCCCTCCCTCCTGTCCTACAAGGTCCATGTTGTTGCCATTCCCTTGTGCCCTGCCTGCCCTGCGAGACCTGTTGTGAAGCCCCTTCTCCTGCCCTCTTTTGTGTGTGTCCAGCTCCTAACCCTCGCTTCTGTCTTCCATAAATAAATAAAAATAAATCCGTATTTGTAAAGCGCTGTCGAATTTCCTGACCTTGAATAACATATTGGACCCCTCCCAGAACGACTTTTGACCTCGTCACAGCACGGAGTCTGCCCTCCTGGCCGTGACAGAACATCTCTGGTCAGCATTGGATGCTGGGCAAACGTCGGCGCTGATCCTGTTGGATCTGAGCGCCGCGTTTGACACTGTGTCTCATGACATACTGCTGAGACGCCTGGAGGAAGCGGGAATTACTGGCTCAGCCCTGGAGTGGCTTGCCTCATTCCTCAATGAGAGGTCATTTTCGGTAACTGCCCCCCGTTTGCCTCCGGCGAACACTCTGTTAAACAAGGGGTGCCACAGGGTTCCTCCCTTAGCCCCCTGCTATTTAATATCTATGTCCAACCGCTGGCTGCAGTAGCCACTAGCAGGGGTCTGACCATGGTCTCCTACGCTGACGATACACAGTTGGTGGTGGCACTCTCGAATAACACCGAGCGGGACGCCCTCAAGTTTCAGGGCGACCTTGCGGCAGTGGCCGGTGGATGACCACCAACTGTCTCCAGCAGAATTCTAACAAGTCGGAGGACTGTTAGTGGGAAAGGACCATGGTCAGTGGAGTGAACTGTGGTGGCCAGATAGCCTGGGCAGGGCCCCCTCTCCCAAGCAGGCAGTGAAAAATCTAGGGGTATGGCTGGACTCATCTCTTAACTATCGAGTCCAAACAAAAAAGATGGCAGGGACCTGTTTTGGACTCCTACGGGGGCTTAGACCCCTGTTGGGCTTCTTTGATGCACCTACGCATCAGGTTATCATTCAGGCATCTGTACTGTCCAGACTTGATTATGCCTGTTCTCTTTATCTGGGGTCCAATAAGGCGGACATTCGGAGGCTACAAAGGGCACAGAACGTGGCATCAAGAACCCTTTTAGGTTTGCGCAAACCTTACTCTGTGTCTGAGGCCATTCGCCGTCTTCATTGGTTACCTGTAGCCAGGCATATTGAATTCAAAGCCTTATGCATCGCCTTCAAAGCTTTGAAACTGACCACCCCCTCTATTTTGGCCAACCTCCTCTTGCCATATGTTCCCTCACGACATCTCCGCTCACATGGTCAGCATTTGGTGGTGGTACCCCGGACACGAAGAGTTTGTGCTGGTGGCCGCTCCTTTCGTAGTAGAGCGGCCATCCTTTAGAACTCACTCCCTGCGCATATTCGTGGCCTTAGTAACTATTTAGAATTCAGGAAGGCCATCAAGACGCTGCTTTTCCCTGCACCATAGTTCGTGTCCGCTCCATCTGCTTATGTCAGTCTTTTTGGTTTTAGCACCGGGACACCCCTTTGCTGGAGCAGCTGTAGCGCTCTACAAGTCACAGTAACATAACAAACTACTCAACCTTACGGGTCTCAAGGCGCTGGGGGCCGTCGTGGAAATTAAGTGAGCTATTGCCCAGAGTCACATGGTGCTGAGCTGAGCTGCCGCCGGAGCCGGGGATCGAACCGTGAGCCCTGTGCTCCGAAGTCAGCTGCCCTGGCCGCTGCACCACACCTCTCCACCTTCCATGGACCTTTGTGCATTCCCCTGCCCCTCCCTCTTGCCCACCATGGCTGTTGTGCTGCCACTAACACTCCTGCCTGTCATGCATAGTCTTCTGTGCTAACACAGCCCCTCCCACCTGCCTTGTGTAGTCAGCTTGCTGCCCCTGACCCTCTCTCACCTTCCCTCATTGTCTGTGTGTATACCATTATACTCTCACTGTTGCCCTCCATGGTGTATTGTGCTGCCAGTGCCCATCCCACCAGCTCTCCATGGTCAGCTTTCTCCTCCTGCCCTGCCCACCGTTTTCCATGTGCAGACCCCTGTCCCCTCCCCCTGCCTTGTATGGCCCATTGTCATGCCCCTGCCCCATCCCTCCTGGCCTTCATGGTCTGTAATGCTGCAACTGTCCCTCCTGTCTGTCCAGTATGGTCAGCTTGCTGCCCTTGGCTCTTTCCCCACTGCTTTTCTTGTCCATGTTCAAGGTCCTGTCTCCTCCCTATTGCTTTCCAAGGTCCGTTGCGCTGCACTGCAGTCCCGCTTGCCCTGTGTGGTGTATTGTGCTGCTGCAGCCCCTGACACCTGCCCTGTAAGGTCAGTTTGGTGCCCCTGCCCATCCCCCACCTGCCCTCTGGTATCCGAGTCCATGTCCCCACCCCATTCCTCCTGCCATCCGCGATCCAATGTACTTTACTTGCAAACATTTTGAACTTGGTTAGAGGGAGATTTTGAAAAAAAAACTGGGGATTTGATTTTCCCTCTTGACTTACACTGAAAAAGAGGAGAGTTTAGGTAGGAGATAGATAAAATAAAGCCCCTTTTGAGCTTAAAAATGATGGGAGTCTCCTTATTTGAATCTGGGTCTTTTGGCAAGTCTGGTTCTACTGCCACTGCCTCTTCTTTTGCCCTGGATGGTCTTTTATATTGCCTGAGCCTCTCTTGCTTGTACTGCATGGTTGGTTTGTTGCCCCTGCCCCCTTTGACCTGCCCTTCATGGTCCGTTGTGCTGTCACTGCCCCTCCCGCCTGCCCAGCGTGGTCAACTTGTTGCCTCTGCACCCTCCTCCATGAGAGGGTCTTATTCTCATAGAAATTTTTGTTAGTTCTCTAAACAACTAAAATGAAGACATATTTTCTGAGTTCTCAAAACTGAAACCCTGATGAGGCTCGGAAAGCCTCCGACCTGCAGTCGGAGGCTTTCTGGCCCTCATTGTAATCGGGCCCTAAGTGTTTTGCACACTTCTGTCATTGGGATATACTTGGGTTATGTTTGGGTGATATTTGTGCTATATTTGGGCTCTTTATTCTCTGGGGGCCATATTGGGAGGTTTATTTGTTAGGAAGCTCCTTCATTTCCTAAGTTAGTGCAGTATCCTCAGTAGAAAATGCTTTCACTTTTCCACTTCAATTCCATCAAGATGGCGTTCAGATGTGCCACACTTTTGGCATCAATTCAGAATGTTGCACTCTATTTGCTCATTAGAACATTGTAGTAAAGCTGCTGATCACCAGGGAGTTAACTGGCAGTCTGCTGCTGGTGTTGAAAGTGCATGTTTCAGTCTGAATGTTTTAATGAAATAGAAGAGGAAGATATTTGAGAACTCACTTAAAATGTGTCCTAATTTTTCTTTCTACAGTACTAACTATAATTTCTATGAAAAACTGAACCTCTCATTTTATTCCTTTCTAAATAAAATGTTTAAAGTGTTATCAGTTTGATTCAATTAACATGGCTTCAGGAGTGCTGTACTTTTAGCATAAGTAACACTGTTAGCGCTCTAGTTGTTCTTTAGAGCACTCTGGGAAGCTGCAATACAGCACAAGGGAATCAATTGACTGGCTGCTCCTATTGGAAGTACATCATTTACTGAGAATGTCAGACTTCATTTTCCTATGCCTGAGAAAGATAGTGTGATTTTACAGAAAATATGCTCTCATTTTAGCTTCTGGAGCACCTTCCATAACCTCTATGGGAAAATCATGAGAAAACAGTTTTCTCTCAAACATGATTCATGAAATCCCAGCAGAAGACTTTTTCACAGAGTAAAATCATCTTAGAACACACCACATTTCCTAAAATGAGTATTGTACCATCAACAAATGATTTATATTGTAACTAAAATCAGTTAGCACCCTGCATACGTTCTCCTTTTTGTGACCCTCAAAACCTGCCATTCACTACAATGCATTTCAATGGGGTGCTATCATGTATATCGTTCCAAGATAGCTGCCAACACTTCCTGGTTGAAGTGTTGGCAGCCAATCAGATCCCACCATGAGATTTTTGCTTATAGACTCCGCCCAGATATTCAAATTTGGTTTTCCTTTAATATCTCCAAAACTACTGAACAGATTTATACCAAATAATTAAAAGTCTGATCTCCTGAACAACATCTACCTTTCTGCCAAATTTGGTGAAATTCCGTCCTGCGGCTCCGGCTGCAGGCATGTCTAAAGACTCTATGGCAATTTACATGGGAAACACACTTTTTTTAGCCCCCTTTTTCTCGGCCCCCGCTTGACGAATCACCCTGAAACCTTCCATGCACAACAAAATCCAACTTGACACTTTTTGGAAAGTTTTGTGAAGATTCGTCAAACGGCGCCAAAGATATAGGCAAGTCAAAAAATGCTTTTTCTACGGAAACATGGTCCTAACTAACTAACTATATATCTATATCATCAAGGTACATAGATGTGGAGTTAAGTATAGTAAAACTTTGCTCACACATAAAAACATACCTTCACAATATTTTGTCCTCAATATTCTTGACATGATATTTTGTCTACACAATAGTTTTAACTTGATATTTTCCCCAAACACTTCGTAGCTGTGACCCCTGTAGCTGTAAATGATGTCCATGTCAAATGCTGCATCTAGGGGATAAAGGTGTACTTCCATACATCTGTTTATATTATATGTAGCAACACGCATTTTAAATCACTGAAGGTTCCAGATTTTGAATTGTTTCAAGCTTGAGACATGAAACTTCCCCTCAGACAGTGGGGTTGCACTACGTGGAGGTGGAGGATGAGGCGGGCAGACAACTCTGGTTTGGGATGTCTTGGGGTGTACAATGTTCCTTGCAGTATATCACAGAGGTTGAAACTTGGCAGATTCTTACATATAAAGTAGTACTTTGAGGTCAGCATGATATTGGATGTCAGTGTTGCTATTGTATGGGCTGTGATGAAGGTAGTTTTGAGAAACAGAGTGCTCTCCCAGGCCTTAGAAGTAAGAGGAGAGAGGTCACTGGTTCCAAATAAAGCTGCATGGGGGTGTTCTTTCCGGGACATGTTGAATATTAGGGTCCAGATTTATATCTTGGTGGAGAGGGAACTCGTTGGAACAGTGACGGATTTCCCTCCTTGCTAAGACTATGGTCCACCCACCCTTTTCAAATGCGGACAGACCATAGTTTGACGAAGACAGAGACTACTCATCTGTGCTGTGGTCAAACTTCCTTATTCCATCAGGCTGATGGTGTTTTTTGTTTTTTTTATTAACATTTCTTCATTACAGCCTACATCATAAATGCAGTATATTCACATTTCAAAGAGTTCCATGAACATTGGCATACATAAATAAACATCTGCCTATTCCTTCTATTTTGGTGAGTTCCCTACTCAGAACAGTCTGTTCTGTGTATGTGTAGTGGCGGGGCAGAGCCATCTCGCGCTGTAATAATGATGTAGTCCAGGGGTGTCTGCGCCTATTACCTTCTATCCTCAAGTCTCGGGGAGTGCGCGCTTTGGTGATGTTAGCATTTTGGTGGGGGAGGTTTACATGCCTTCTGAGGGTGTTTGTTTCGAGTTTGGTATCCCCAGGTCCATCTGATCTAATTGCTGGAGGTAAGGGGTTCCTTGGTGTCGCCAGCCGCCTCCGGGTATGTAAGTAGGTATGTGCGCAGTGGGTCCTAAATATCCCTTGGCCTCGAAGCTGTGGGCAGCAGTTCTGCATATATCAATGTCTGTTCTTGCCATAGAAGGAGATCCCTGATCCAGTCCTTAAATTTAGGCACCCTCCCTCTACCCCATCTGCATGCCACCCTCCGCTTAGCCAATAAGAGGCTCAGTGCCGTAAATCTGCGGTATGCTGGGGGTATGTCTGCCGTGTAGCCCAGAAGTGCAACTACAGGAGTCTGTGTGATTGTTATCATGATCATGCGCCCTAGCGCCTCTAAGACCGTCCTCCAGTATAGTCTGATCTTTACGCACTCCCATGCCAAATGCAGGAAGTCTGCTTTTCCTTGTCCACATCTATCGCAGGCATCACTGTCCCATAATTTAAACTTAAATAGTTTTGCAGGGGTGCAATAGAGTCTTTGAAGATATTTATAATGAATAATTCTCAGCCGACTATTGGCCGATATCTTACCCGTCTGTTCGCAGCCATATTGCCATTTCTTTGCATCCAGGGGTTCTCCTATTTCTTGCTCCCAGTGCTCTCTAGCAGTCCCTGTGTGTAAACTGGTTTCTTTCTGTTTAGCGTGGTATATCTGGGATACTACATGGGCGGAGTTCGCGTTTTGGAGGAGCCTATGTAAAGGACCCATCGTAGGGGGTTCGTCAGCTAGGCAGGGGTAGCAGCCCTCGCACTCTGTCTCAGCCTAACATACATGAATAATTCCATCGACTCAGGTTCCCTATTGGCAAAGAACTGTTCTTTGGTAAGAAACGTGCCGCCTTTGTAAAGATCGCCCCATGTGGTTATATTCATCCTAGTGAGAAATTGGTGACATTGCACCTCTCGTGTAACCTCTAAGGCAGGGTGGCGGATCACTGGGAGCAGCGGGGAGTACAGCATTCCTATATTGAGTCGTTTCACAATTTTATGCCATGCCGTCACTGTGCACTTCACAGTGGAGGAGTACACTTCGCGCGTCTGTGTTTGTGTTGCTATAAATCCGGATGGTGGTGTTGGTTGCATGTAATATTGTTCTATTGCCAAGTGTGGCATAAAGGGGGGTGGATTGAACCAATAGGTCGCATAATGCGCCTGCGTGCTTAAATAATATAGTTCAAAGTCAGGGGACTCAAAGCCCCCTTGTGTAAAAGGCAGCGTCAGCGTTTCCCACTTCAGTCTGGGTTGCCGTCCACCCCATACGAGGCGTATCATCTGGGTTTTAAGAGTTTTAAAAAAAAGAGGGCCCCGGTGAGAGAGGGATATTAATGAATAAGTACAATAACTTGGGTAGGATCACCATCTTCATTAGGGAGATTCTTCCCGCCATGGATAAGGGTAGCGCTATCCATCTCTCCACGGATTCCGTGATGTGTTCTATCGCCCTCCCGTTATTGGCACGCAAGAGTTCCGGACCATCTCTGGTTATTGTTATTCCCAGATATCTAACTTCATGGGGGCACCATTCTATGGGGTAGTCCAAGGGATAAGGGCACACAGCATGGGTGAGCAGAAACATTTGAGATTTCGCCCAGTTTATTTTAATCCCTGATAGCTCACCAAAAGCTATAAACTCTCGCAAAATCGGATTAAGGCTGGTCTGGGGTTCTCGCACGTATAGCGTGATGTCGTCCGCATATAGCGAAATTAATACATGTCAAGTGGGGTATTCCAGGGCCCACTCGCGATGTAGCTGCCTGAGTCGGGCGCCTTGGGCTCGACCGCCAAGGCGAACAACAGCGGCGACAACGGGCACCCCTGTCGGGTGCCCCTCATGATCTCAATCCAGGGCGACCTGGCATCGTTTATTACAACCCTTGCACGTGGCCGTGTGTATAACAACCGTATCCAGGCCAGGAAGCATTCTGGCATCCCAATTCGCCCCAGTATGACAAACAGGTAGTCCCATTCCACAGAGTCGAACGCCTTGGTGGCATCGAGGAATACCGCAGCCGCCTCTAGGTCAGGGTCCATATCCTGCATTGCCGCAAATAGAGTGTGCAAGTTATGAGAGGTAGCGCGTTCTGGCACAAAACCCGCTTGGTCAGGCAGCACCAGCGCCTTCATGAGGAGACTCAGCCGATTTGCAATTATTTTAGCCAGTATTTTAACATCACAGTTGATCATAGAGAGAGGTCTGTATGAATCGCATTTATCTGCCGGCTTCCCGGGTTTAAGTATGGAGATTATGGTGGCCTCTCTCATGGATGCCGGCAACACCCCCAATTCCAAGGCTTCCTCATATACTTGTTTAAGTATTGGTGCTAGGTGCTCTATGTATGTTTTGTAGAAGTCGGCATGCAGGCCGTCAGGCCCAGGAGCCTTGCCCGATCGGAGCTGCATTATGGCAGTTCTGATTTCATCTAGTTCGAACTCAGCGGACAGGAACTACCTCTGCGAGTCTCCCAACCACCCCAGGGCGACCGATTCTAGGTATTGCTGTAGGGATATCGGCTGTTGTCTCGCCGGCGTGTATAGTGCGGCATAAAAAGTTTTAAATGTTTGGAGAATATCTGATGTATTTTTTGTGCTTCCTCCTTCCGGGGTTTGTACCTCTAACACGTAACTCGAAAATCTGGGCTTCCGTATGGTTTCGGCTAGTGTTCTCCCTGGCCTCTCACCCTCCCCATAGCGGCGAGCTTTAAAATATTTCCCTCTAAATCCGCACTCCCTGTCTGCTTCCTCCCGGTATTCAGTTATCTTATCCCTAAGCTCCGTGTATTTCTGCGGGGATGGTGATCGCAATATGTCCTCTTCAATTCGCTTGAGTTCGTTCTCTAATCTAGTGAGTGTCTGTCGCAAGTCTCTAAGTACCCCTCCTCCCTTTGCAATGCTCAGCCCTCGGAGCATAACTTTGAATGCCTCCCACACTGTCGTCACATGCTCAACCAAACCCAGATTTCGCTGAAAGAATTCTTGTATTTCTTGTTCCATTTCGGCTCGGAACGCCGTGTTTAAGAGCATGGTGGGGTTCATGCTCCAGTTTATGTATGGAGTGTGTGTGATTGGTGGCGATATACACAAGTACAGGGGAGTGGTCAGAGTAGGTGCGTGCTAAGTGTTCCACTCCCGTCAGCCATGTGCTTAGTCCCCTAGTGACCACCCAGTAATCCAAACGCGACCAGGTCTAATGCGCGGCTGAGTGGCAAGTGCCTTCGCTTCTCCCCGGATGCATATATCTCCAGGCATCTAGCAAACCCCAGTCTGTAATGATGTCCCCCATTTGACGTTGGGAGCGGGTGTAGTGGTGTGGTTGCAGATAGTATCTATCTAGCGTCGGGTTCAAAGTGATATTTAAATCTCCTCCCCACAGCATGTGTGTAGAACCAATATCTACAATCTTCCCCCATAGTGTAGCAAAGAACATCGGGTCATCGATGTTAGGACCATAGCAACTAACTAGTGTCACCAAGTGTAATGCAAGAGCTCCCCACATCAGGCTAAACCGGCCTTGGGTATCTCTCGTGTGGGTACATATGGGGTATTTTTGTGAACTAGTATGGCCGTACCTCGCGAGTAGGTGGAGTAGGATGCAAAGCAGCTGTATCCCGCCCATTTAGCTGCAAATCTCTGCGGTTTCTTGGGGTCTAGATGGGTTTCCTGGATCATCGCAATTTGAATTGAGTGTCTATCTAGGTATGCTGTTATTTGCCTACGCTTTCTTGGGTCTCCCAGCCACCGAATATTCCAGGTCAATAAGCGTATCTGGGGGTTCGTGCCAGGGTTATACATCTGATAGGATGGGCTTGTCTCGTATATTCTGTCTAGAAGGAGTGCGCTCTTTCCTGTCGATTGCACAGCGGGCAGGTCTGTAAGTGTCATGTAATATGTCAGTAAACATACCTTGTACGCCGTTCTGCAGTTCTGTGACAACTATGTGTTGTGCTGCTAGGTATTCAAACAAAGCCTTTCCCCGTCCCATCCGCCCTCCCACATCGACATCCCAAACCTGTCTTGAAAGAACATTCCCATCCCCCGCCCAAAAAAACAGTCTGTAAACATGCTTTCATTAATTTCTGTAACTTAAACTCGGGGCTCTCCCTGTGGGGGTAGCGTCAGAGGGCGCGTCCACCCGCTGTCCCTTCTCTGTGGCGTGGGATTCAGAGGGGGCGGGGCGCCCGTGATTCAGTGTAGCATGCTCACTCATTGTCAATAGTGATACTATTCAATCTTATACTTTGAAATAGTTCATTCTATGCTTATGTAGTTCACGTTAAGTCTTTAACCAGTTCGGTAAACAACACATCTTGATTCCTCATCTCTGGGTTTTGTTGCTCGCAGCACTTTTCTCGCCAGACACAGTCAGTCATTGTCCGAGATCTGAGAGGATATTCTAGTTTCTGGATCGTCAGTTTCGAGGTTCGATCTTTGTTTCTTCAGTTTCCGCAGTAGTCCTCCACCTGCTGTGGATTGGTGTAGAAGTACTGCTTCCCCTGATGAGTGATCCGTAAGCGTGCAGGATACAACATGGCATAATCTATCTGTGCCTGCATGAGCTTCCGCTTCACCAGCACAAACTTCTTTCTGGCCTCCTGGACAGCGATGGTAAAATCCAGATACAGAGCCACCGTATGGCCGTCATAGGTTAGAGGTGATTTCGTTCTCGCCAGCCTCAAAGCTGCATCTCAATCTCTGCAGTTAAGAAGTTTGGCAATGATAGGTCTGGCTGGAGCCCCAGGGGGGGTCTGGGTCCCAGAGATCGCTGTGCCCTCTCGACCCTCAGTAGGCTCGAGAAGGCCTCCGGGCCAAAGAGTCCACGTAGCATCTTTTCCATATATTCCTCCAATTTGCTGGTGTTGGCACTCTCTGGTACTCCCAGAATGTGGATGTTATTGCGTGGGGAGCACGCTGCAGGTCTTCATTCTTAGCTGCTATGACCTTTAGTAGCTTGTCCAGTTGTGCCATCTGCTTTCCTGAAGAGGTCGCTGTGTCCTCCAAATCTGAGATTCTGTGCTCTGCCTCCTCAATTTGCGCATCATGTTTTTCAAGTTTTTGAGCCATGAGATCAAGTCTGTTGCACATAGTGTCCATTTTGACTTCTATAGAGACCAAACTATGCTTCATGGTAACGAGCAGGGTTTTTAAGTCATCTTCCCCGGGTTGCATGTCTTCAGTGTGTTGCCATGTGGGTGATTGTTCGGGATCGCACTGGTGCCTCGGCGTTCTGCGGGCCTCAAAGGACAGTTTATGCTGCTTTGGGTCCGTTTTGCCCATCGCGTGTAGTCACGGCTTATCCGCACCTTTCTGTAGGAGCCTCTATGGACCTAGAGGTCTGTGATTTCGTCGCAGGGCTGCTCCGGCCGTGTGGTATCTAGGAGGGCCCAGACTAGTTGATCGCTCACTTCATGTTGGGTCTTCCTGCAAGTATGGAGGGACGCTGCGGGTGTTGCAGCGCAAAGAGCTGCAGTGCCAGTAGGCTATGTTCAGCCAGTTCCGTTATGTACCCTTCAGTGCTAAAGGGTCTCTATTCATGGGCGCAGTGACGTGAAGGCAGAGATATCGTGTCAGGGCTGGGGACCTCGAGTCAGTTGCGAGGTCTCCCGAGGCATGCGATCAGCGACAGTGCTAGCAATCTGTCCTTACTGGAATATGAGGGTGACACTGATGTTTGGGTATCTGCCTGTATGCTCTCAGCAGGCCTCAGTAAGATCGTGAGTCTCAGTTAGGCCTCATCAGTTATCCCCTGGTGTGCGTTTCCTCCCAGTGTGGGGGAGAGGGCCCTGCAGTCTTCTGGTGGGGGCAGTTACCCCCGGTGTTAGCGTTATGTCCTTTCGAGTACTACGCAGTTTAAAGCAGTTTTCACAATTCTGCTGTGCAACACTACATGCGCGTGCCCGCCATGCAGTTTAGGCCACCACAGTCCAGTGGGCCTCCCTCGCGTCTTCGTTTAGGCCTCAGCTAGGCCTTCTCCTCTGCAGTGGTAGTTTCAGTTCCTTCACCGCAGGGGTGTTCCTTTCTCGCCACCTGCTACACTCCGGGTGTCCTATATCCCACTCTATTGCTCCGCAGCGCAGCTGATCCGCAGCGTCTCCACCGCGCGTACCTGAAAGTCGGTCAGATCAGGCCTTCTCCATGCCGTGAGGGCCGCGCTCGAAGTTATCGCGGCCGCCAGCTCTCAAGGGAGGAAGCGAGCACTCTCCGCTCCTCCGGTCGTAGTCTCCACCAGCACGCAAAGCGATGGGTATCTCAGCCAGCCGTACAGTCCTCTCGGGCACCCGGGCGAGGAGGAGGCATACTCCGCACCATCTCAGTGGCGCGCCCCGGGACCTCCTCTGATGAGGCACGCCCAAGGCTGCACAGCCACGTCTTCACAGCGGCAGAGCGGACTTGCCGTTTCTCATCGTTCAGCAGGACACCGTGGCAGCCGATCGCAGTTTTTTTGTCCCAGGCGCACTCCGATGCGTTATTTTCGGTGCCTAGCCAAATTATCTTAATTCAGAAGCAGGATAATTACGGATAATTATACCCGGGCCGCCAGAACCTCACACGGGTGCAGCCATCTTGGTTGCGCGCCCTCTAGCGCCCCCGGGCTGATGGTGGTTTGGCCATATTTCCGCCCCCTAATATAGATGGGGAGACATATATCCGTTTTTCAATGCCTGTCACAGCCAGGACAACCAGGCAGCAAGGGGCATTGAAAAATGCTTAATGCCCCCCCTCTTGATGGGAGGTGACTCCCATGGTGAGAGGGGCATTGTTTATTTTAAATTTTAATACAAAATCTGCTTTGTGACTTAGCCATAACTTTGACGTACGGCTCTGTCATGTTTGACGTAGCCGTCTGGCAATGCTACAGTGAATTGGCTGGAACCGCCTTGATGGCTGCTCCTGTCAATGCTTAAAATGTCTGCTGGGCTAGTGGACATTTCAAAATTTGGTGGGTGGAACCTTCGTAAGGGTAAGGGAGTAATTTACTCCATTGCTCTGGATGAGGACGGGCTGTCCACCAAAAAATGAACTGAGCCTTAACTGTCAATAAATTTCCACATAGATACAGACTGGTTAAACCCTTTTGTACATCAGGCCCCAAATAACTTGGCAATAGGTCAGAAAAGGCCCTACTATCACTCAAGCATAGATTCAATGAGAAGGATGAGTGTATTGGCCCAGAAACTGCGGGCCTCATTTATGAGATTTTGACGTAGGGCAGCGATGCAAGGAATCTTACTGCGCTGCCTTACATCAAAAGAAAAGGACAGGAATACGCTGTATCTATAAGATAAGGTGCATTCCTGTCTTTTTCTCCAGTGCCAGCGCACAATGGGCTGCCGTGCGCCAACGTAGGCACCCTTGCACCATGGTGCAAGGGTGCCTGTGTTGCTGATTGAATTTGTGCAGGAAGGAACACCTTCCTGCACAAAATCAATCAATTCAGGCGATTTCCTCTCTCTGAGTGTGCTGCAGAATGCAGCCCACATAGGAAAAGGAAATATGACGCGAAATGGAACTGTTTCACCTTGTTGCACCTCCCTAACCCCACCCCTGGGGTAGCGCTAGGTTCTGACGCATTCCCAGGTTTACGATTTCTCATAAATATGGTAATGAGTAAGATTCCGTGGGTGTTCCATGGGAACACCCACAGCAACACGCATGGAACGCCCCTTTCACCCCTTTCAAGGCTTTACATGGCCTTGTAAATATTCCGGGGCACATTGCGCCACCGAACTGTCAAAAAAGTGACGTTCCAGTGCCCAAAGGGAAATGAGGCCCTGAATGAGAAAAGGAATATGTTAAAGATTGGGGTTTTTGGGTTCTGATAAAACTTGTGTCATGAGAGATAGAGGTCAGGAGAACATATTGAGATCTCTCTATAAGAGTAGGGGCATTCATACTGAGAGTTTTTGTGGACTATGGCTATCCCTTCAATATCAGCCAACAAAGTGATGCCTTAGGCGCTACAATAGTCCAAGATGAACTATGCGGTTCAAATTTGGGCTTCAGGAATGACTATATCAGAGTTTGCTGCAAAAGGTTTAGCTTTGTGGTTAATGACAGCTTCTAAAATGTTGCCAGCCTGAGTAAGGGCACAAGACAAACCTCTGGTCCCTTCTATTTTTCCTTTGGCCAATGAAAATATTTACTGTTTTGACAAAAAGATTGTGATATGAGCAAAAGTGCAAGATTTGGGGAAAAGTAGTTCAAGAAATATTTAGTGTCAGATAATGGAAAGTTTTCTTTTATTGGCATAGCCATATGTCTCCCACCACTGATGTTGCTCCTTCAAACCTATGGTGAGGTATCAGGTAGCAAGGTCAACTGCGATAGAATGCAACTCCACCTGATTATCTCGGAAAGAAGGACCTGTGTGTTGTGCATAATATGGTTTCTTTTAGAATTGAGGAGAAATTGGTAAAATATCTGGAGTCTATGTGATTCAAGGGTGGGTGTCCTAGAGGGCAGAAGCACCTAACATATTAAGGGATAGCCAGACTGATTGAATAGATTGCATATATTGTTCACTTGTATCGGCGGTTAAAATTAATGAAGGTCCCTGCCTTTAGTTTGAATGTCAGGGAAAACTGAGGATGCTGTCTGCATCAATAATGAAGTCCCCAAAAGACTTTCTAGATGTTCTTTATACTATAGAGCAGGGCATTTGTGCATCTTTGTTGAATAGTCACATATAGACTAAAGCAAGGTAGGCATGGCCTTTTGGGATGTCCTTTGGCTTTCAAGGAAGAATATAACCCCCAGTCTTCTGAGCCAACCAATTTACTAGAATAATAACTATATGATTATGATTAAGAACCTGTCTGTGCTCACTTCAATTCACTATAATTCACAGTTCCCACCAATGAATATAGACAAGGCTGATGATAGTTATAGAAGAGTTTAGACATACACTTGATCTAGCCTTCATCCTGTCCGGACTGATAAAGATCACCGGCAACAAACTAACCTTCAGCTTCAAGTTCTTTTCAAAACCAATGCTATCACAGCACCAGCCACTTACAAACACTAACTAATCTCAACATCTTAGAACTTGCATCATCCATCTGCATAGGATAATGTAACAGTTCTCTCACCGATCCATCCTTAAAAGAAGTACCCAGGAAATATTCATTTATTCCTCATCTGATTATGAAGTAATATCACTGCATTCTCCATCATTTATCTGAGCAGGAAATGACATCAGTGGCTTCCTGACAAACCATATTAAAAGAATAGGCCAGACAACAGGATTTCATTCCCCATCATCCATATGCACAGGAAGTGACATCTTTTCTAGTCTTCTTCTTACTTTAGTCAACTTCTCAGAGCGTCCCACTGCCCAGGCGTCCCCAGCAAAGGGTGGCCCGAACCCTCTTCCAATAAAGTCTCCAAGGTAAGATCTAATCATGTGCTTTACCCAGCACCCATACTGGTATTAGCCACAACAGCACCCATGCCAAGAGGACACAAACACTCACATAATATACATACAACATGCAGACTCAACCTCGTACATATCCCACTAACTACCACACACCCTTAAACTACAGAACACACATTCCAAATCATGCTCATTAATACTTGCTCTGCATGCACCATATATCACAGACCTCATTGTCTACCCTAAGCTCAATGTTCTCTTTATCAAGCCTATGTAAGCTTCCTCAACAGAACTAGGAGTTCATTGAAGAATTCTTGAATCTCCTCACCACCACATCATACAATACACCCACACCACCCTCTTGGATGACTTCAACATCGCAGACAACACAAACTCAAAAATAAATAGGAGACACCTTCCTTAACCTCGCCAACATAATTAATGTGATACAGCATGTCACCGAGCCAAAACACTCCAAATGCCATATCCTCTGCCTCGTCTTTTCAACATCACCACCAATCCAATGCAAAACATTCATACTCCTTAACTGGACTGACTGCCTTGCCTTTTTTATGTCCCTACTCAGCATCCTACCAACAAACTGAGGTCAACCCAAAAGAGAAGTCCAAACATTCCGATCCTTCAAAGACTCAGCCATTGACAATCTAACGCATTAAATCATCTCTCTCGCCCTGCTAACTCCACGCCTGATGCCAACACCCTTCTAAATTACTACAATGTTTTTTTGCAAAACTGTGTGAACATCCATAATTCAATGAAAAATACACAAGTGCAAGCTGAAACCTTCAGCATCTCTGTAGACGATGCTGTGTATAAATGCTCCACCTACAGCCAGGAAAGAAGATGAAAGAAAAACAGAACTCCCAATGAATTCATGCTCAGACTGCTCATCATATCACTCAAAGTAAATTACTAAACCAACACCATCAATGAAGCAACCTACAGAGGCATAACACTTTTCAAGACAATCAAACACCGCATCTAACCCCTGCCTCTCCCACCTATTTCACTCTCCATTGACAAGTGCAATGCCATCAGCCTCTTCTTCAGAGAAAGAATAATGATCCGGCAGCACATTTAACGCACCAAGTCTGCTTCTCCTCTTACACTCACTCATTTCTCATAAAATCCTGGAATGGTCATCCTTCAAAGCCTTGTCTCTGTCATGACCCAGGGATAGAGCAGGAGAAGTTTGGTTAGCTGAGTAAGAAGAACATGGGAGAAAGGCAAAAACATGGAGCTAAGATCATGGAGATTGTGGAGACTAATTCAAATGAGGCTGGGGCTCAGAGGGAGAAGCCAGGTCTTCCAGGTAAGACAAAATAGGACAGCCAATCAGATTTGCCATAGAACCACATCCTGGATAATTTAAGCAGCTGGGTGGCAGTTGCAAGTCGCCTCACAACAGCTTAGTTGTATGGTTCCCACTCCCTTAGTTTGATCACTGTTATTGTGTTTCCCTGTACCTCTGTTTTGTTTTATCATTTTCCCTCATGTTTCCCCTTTGTTATTATTTTGTATGCCTCTGAAGACCAGCATTCAATTGACTTACAACTGCTTCGCACAATTCTGCTCAACCACAGTTTTTCAGCATCTCCTGGTGCTCCTTAGCTCAGCAAAGGTTGCCGGTTACTTTCTGGGTATGTTATCTGCATTTTCTTATAGAGCAGCAGGTAAGAGCAAATCTATTGGGGATTGCTATGTACTGGCATACTGTCACCACTGCTATTGCTTTCCATTTGCCTTTATCATTACAGTCAGACTTGATGTACTAGTGGTGTGTCCGATTTCTTTAAGACTTCCAGGGGAGCGAGTACTAACCTGAGTCATGAAACAATTCAAACACCTGGGAGACCTTACATCTACTCCTGTGTGTTTTTTCCTTCCTCCCCAATCTCCATTTTTCCTTATTATGTACTAGTAGATTGGAGATTCCTATTCCTCTGCTTACTGTTCTTACTTGGTGGAGAGTGGTGGGTTAGCTTCGCAATTTCCTTCTCTCGCATGGCTGCAGACAGGGTAGTGGCAGTCTGACACAGATCTGAAACAATCAACTCCCACAAAGCCACTTCTAATAAAGATGTCATATTACCCTTATTCTTCAAAAAAGCCCCCTCCAGGGAAGCTCTTTCACCACTACTCACCATTCTGAATGACTAACTCGCTTAAGGCATCTTCCCAAAAGCTCTCATGAGAGGCCATATCCTCTCAATCCTAAAGAAACCTGCATTAGACTTTGATGACCTCGCCAACTATGGCCTATCACTAATCTAACCTTCATCAGTAAGAACAATGGAAGAACAGTCTGGGCTCACCTCCAAGATAATATCAGTTCTAGCCATCTCCTGCATAACTAACAATTAGGCTTCAGATCATGTCGCAGCACTGACATGGCAACCTTACACATCATAGACGATACCCTCATGACCACAGATACAGATAACACCTGCCTCATGATATTGTTGGACCTCTCATAAGCCTTCGACATGGTCATCCATCCAACCCTCATCCACACCCTGGAGTCTTGATTGGGATTCACAGGCAATATCACTCAGTGGTTCTCCTTCTACTTTTCCAATTATTATCAGTTTGTTCCCATGGGCAACCCTAGGTCCTAAAAGGCTCCTATCACCTACAGAGTCCCCAGAGAACAATACTGCCTCCTGTCATCTTCAGCCTCTACAGAGAGCCCCTTAGGGTTCTACTCACCAATAACAGCATTAAATATTTACTAATATGCTGATAATATAGAACTTTATAGTCTTGTCTATTCCAGACATCCCTTGCCTCACACACTGCCTGGGCCTCATCCACACCTGGATGGCCAGCCACTACCTAAAGTGCTACACAACCAAGACAGAATTCACGGTATTTGCCAAGACCAACAATTAAGAGATAGTGCAAACCTTGCTCAATGACATGAAACTTGATAGCTTCCGACCCCGACTTTCACAGAATGCCAAAACACTTGGATTCACCTTGCTCACCAACCTCAACCTCAAGGAACGAACAATCAAACAAAAACAGCTTGATACCAGCTTTCTTTTCCAAAGACAATACAGAAAGCAACGGGGTAAGCCAGTATCCCTCAGAACCTGGGCATATACAACATACGTAACAATAGGTTCTGTCGGGTAAGACAATTTCTTTACAATTGGTAACACCTATGGGAACCAATAACTCTAGAGGCGACGCTGGAACACATATGGAAGTGACAATGCGGTTTCTGGTATCAACAAGATTTTTAACTTTTTCTTTTGAATAATTTTTAGACTTTTTCAATGACACCACGAAATTTTAAAAAACCACAAATTTTCAAAAGACACATAGGCTGTCTAATAATTCATTTAATGAAACGGCGCAGGAGACAGATATTTACAGTGACTAAAAAAGTGCCCAAGTGACAGAGAGTGACACCGTGTATTATACATAGAAGTGAAAGAACAATACGTTGATAATACATTTGTACAAGGGAAGAGAGTTGAAGTAGGTCCAGATACTATAAGCTTTGAATGTCTCTAGCCCAAGCAGTGATTACTTAATGATTTGGAGGCAGCGAGACCTATAGATACATGGACATTTGTAACCGTCGCCGTTTCGACCCCGACAGGAGCATGATTAAAGGATTGTCATAACGGGTCTTCTTCAGGACAGAGGAGGCAAAAGGACAGCCTACAGAAAAAGAATTCAGGATAAGTATGTGTTCTACACGTTCGTAGTAAGCGATTTATGGGCCAAAAGTGCCAATAAACTTACCAAATCCATACAAACTTATGGATTCTGTGGAATGTGTCAAACGAATATTTCTTAATTCAGGTGGACAAGAGAATCCTTGTGGTGGGTCCTTGTTAAGGAAAAGGAAAGGGGACCTAATTAATACGGACTCTACCAATGACAATCACTGATAACAAGTGGAGGGAAAGGGGGGGGGAGGCGGTAAAATTACCTGGGCTGGATGAAACCGGCTTACCGTCTTTGGAATGAGGGCGTTGTGGTGATGAATCACCTAGGAAGAGAGGACGGGGGAAACGGGGAAAGCCAATTGAGTTAGGTGAACACCCAGATCTGGCTAGTGGGTGGACGGTGAAACGTGCCAGAAATGAAAACAGCATACCTGGGTCTCAGATCATGCCAAAGCACTCTGTAAGGCAAGGAATTCAATCGGAGGCCGGTTGTTACGTAAATCAGATGTGTGCGTCCCCGCGCAATTCAGAATTACTCTAGTCAGTGTGGGAGCATCGCTTGTTTCACGAGTTAATCGTGAAAGTGATCAATTGCTGTGAGGGAGAAAAGGGCGATGAGTAGGCAGAAGGTGCATTTGGTCAGCAACGTGAGGGTTGTGAGTGTGACGCGCGGGCTTAGACATACCTTTGTGAGCAAACCGCGAGATGGCTGTTCATCTGAAGCAGTCTCGAGCGGCCGCTGGACGAACTGATTTTAAGGGCTATGACAAAGGGCGCGTCAGCCCGGCGTCGGCGTCTAGCGTGCATGGTTCTGTGCAGCAGCTAGGTCCGACATCTGTCAAACCGGGTGACAGAAAGGAAAGACTCTTATCTCAAAGGGTTCTTTCTATAGTTGCAATACATTTTAATTGGATGGTGCATCAGTCAATGTCATAAAAACTCAGCAGTAATCACTTCTCTAACTATGCCAAAGTAACTATGTATCACCCCCGAGCTGTAATAGAGGTGAAGACATTTAACCTTATAAGGCGAACATTTCCCCATTGTACAACGTTTCATTATTGTCAATACACAATGACACTCGAGAAAATCAATGCTAAAGAAAACGAACATGTTGCCAATTTTGACATCAAAAAGGAGAGGGAAAGGGTAAAAGACATGTTGGAATGGTGTTTGCTTTTAGAGATGATAGACCTTTCAACATTATGACTTGAAATTATATTCTGACATGATGATAACTGGTGGAGAATGAAAGTTAATGAACATTTCAACATTATTGCTTAAACGGAGAGCGGAAGAGGGAGACCAGACACGCAAGTGCAGATGGAAAACATTCATTATTATAACCACAATGGTCTCATATGGTGTAATAGTGCCATGTAAATGGTAACAGATACAGTCTGGTAGACATGTATTGAGGAAACTGAAGTTATCTATAGCTCAGCTGTCCCATTTGTTTGTGTGTTTCTTCCATTTCGTTCAGACCCAGTGTGACCGTTTTCAAAGAATGTATCCATCTACACTCTTTGAAGTTCAATGAGGATGCCACGTTGCCTCCTCTAGGATGTGGGCAGATTTTCTCGAGTATCACCCACTTGAGGCTTTCTGGGGGATGGTCTTGACTAACAAAATGTTCGACTAAGGGTGCCCCTTGGTCTTTACATTTGATTCTGCTAGTATGTTGTAAGATCCTGCACTTGATTTTTTGGGTGGTCTGTCCCACATATAGCTTATCACAGGGACATTTGATTGCGTAAATTACGTTGGAGCTATTGCAATTGGTGTATTGTGTCAATGTGTAGGTATGGTTAGCATGTGTGAAGCTATTTCCATCAATTGTCAACGGCCAAGCCTTACATCGTCCACATCTATGATGTCCAGTCAAGGGTGGCAGGTTCAGTTTCGTCCTAATGTCCGGTGTTCGTGGAGTCTCTAGGAAGGCGCGGACTACAGAATCCTTGACATTCTTTCCTCGCTTAAAAGCGAATATCGGATCTTCAGTAATCCCAATTTCTGTAGATACCAAATTCCAATACTTTTTTTTTTATTCTCTTGATCTCATGACTTTTGGGGTTATAGGTTGTCAAACATACCATCTTATCGTTTTGGGTCTTCTTAGGCTTAACTTCCAGTAGTGTTTCTCGCGCACAGTACCAAGCCCTTTTCTTAGTGCGTTTAAGTAGGCCAATGGGGTAATCCCTGTCCTTTAGGCATTGGATCAGTGTATCAGACTCCTTGAAATAATCAGACCTGTGTGAACAATTCCCTCTTAGCTGCAAGAACTGCCCGCATGGCAAATTATCACGAAGACTCCTGGGATGGTGCGAGTCGTATTTGAGCAGAGTGTTATGCTCTGTCGGCTTCCTGTACAGATTGGTAAAAATCAAACCTTCCTCAGTTTGTAGTGTAAGGTCCAAGAAGCTAATCGATTCTTTGTTGAATGACATGGTAAATTGGATGTCCCTAGATCTGCCATTAAGCCAATTACAAAATTCGATCAATGATGTTTCGTTGCCCGACCAAATCATAAAAACATCATCGATAAACCTTTTCCACATATTGATGTTGTCTATGTAGAGGTTATTGAGACTGTAAAGGTACTCGTCTTCATAGGCGTCCATGAGCAGGTTGGCTAGGCTAGGAGCGAACCTTGCTCCCATAGCCACGCATTTGCATTGGAAGTAATGTTGGTTTTGAAAGACAAAATAGTTTTTAGACATGGCTATTTCTAACAGTGCTATCAAAAAGTCGGTTGGGACCCAGTGTGGTGTGGGGCGTTTATCCAAGACTTGACTGGTCACTTCCAAAGATTTTTCTTGTGGGATGCTCGTATGCAAGGAAGAGACATCGAGCATCATCAAGAATTGTTTAGCAGGATCAAAAGGTTGATTTTCCACGATCTGAATGATGTGCATTGAGTCTCTTATATATGACCTTGTCTGTTCTATCCATGGTTGGAGGAAATGATCAATATATTGGTTCAGAGGTTCCAGAATAGATCCGCATCCTGAAACGATGGGTCTTCCAGGAGGGTTCTCCAGGCTTTTGTGTACCTTGGGTAAGGTATAGATCGTGGGGATTCTGGGATTCTTTTTATTCAGAAAGTCATATTCGGGCTCACTAAGGTATCCCTCTGTTATTCCTTTTCCGGTAAGGTCTTGAATAAGTTTCCTGATTTCAGGTGTGGGGTCCTTGGGGATGGGCAGGTAGCTGTTGCGGTCACTGAGTTGTTGTAGTATCTCTTTAACGTAGTCGTTGGTGTTTTGTACTACAACTGAACCACCCTTGTCCGCCGCTTTAATGACGATATTCTTGTTTTGTTTGAGTGACTCTAAGGCTCGTTTTTCTTCTATGCTTGTATTATATCTGATGTATTTTTTGTTTTCTAGAACATCCATCGTCTCTTTTAATACAATTTGTTCGTAGGCCATGATTTTCTGACTCATTAGGTAAGCTGGCGGGGTAAAGGTCGAGGGTGGCCTGAATGGGGTTGCCGCAGATGGGGGAGGAGTGTAATCTCTCTGGGCAAAGTAGTATTTCAGTCTTATCTTCCTAAAGAACTGTTGAAGCTCCAGCTTAGTATTAAAGGAATCTGGGGGTTTCATTGGGACAAAGGACAAGCCTTTGGATAGGATCTGTTTTTCAGGACTAGTCAGTGTGTAGTCTGAGAGATTTAATATAGGGTCTCTGGGATCAATGGCCCTTTCCCTATGTAGGTACGTGTTGTCTATTTCTATAGTCTCGCCTTGAATGATGTTACTCTCACTACCTGTGGTGTTATTATTGTGCTGTTCAGGACTATCTAGTGGCCTGCTGGTACTCAATTCTACCAACATTAGACTTGGCGTCGAGTCTGTATCTCGCCATGACTCTCCTGTGGGTAGAATCTGACCCTGGAGTTGCCTCTCTGGTTGTTTCGTCCCCTGTTCCACCCCCTTGGTCTGTCCCAGTTCGGGTCTTGGCCTCTTCCTCTGTTGGGTGCCCATGTAGTCTCCTCTAAAAAAGGCTGCATTTCTTGATATCTTTGTCCCTAGCCAGTAGGATAACTAGTGGAAGGTCTTTCTGAGTCACTCTCTGACCCACTGCCAAATGAGGAATCTGAAAACGTGGCGAACCTTCTTGGTCCCTGCCTACTTTTGTTGGTGAAGAATCCCTGACTATCCTGCTGGTGATATTCATCCAGCAGATAAGGGTAGGTGACCTTCTTGTCGTAATTCCTAATGCCCTTGCCCAGTTTGTCCAGCTTTTTATTTAATGTGATGGTGTTAAGTTCACTAATTGTTTTCTGAGCACGTTCTAATGCTTCTTTAGCATTAGTCAGTGTTCCGTCTTCCAAGATCTCCTTTTTAAGGTCAGCTATCTCAACTGAGAGTTTCTTTACGTATTCTAATGCTGTTTCTACTCCAAGCCCCATCCAGTGCCTGGAGCAATTATTGGCGACAAAACTGAACCCTTCTCTAAATTTAGGAATATCGATAAAGATGGCGGGCTCGTTCCTTACTTGCAAGCCTTTGGGGATAATGTTTGCTTGCAAGTACTTAGTAAGTAGATGCCCGTGTAGGCGGGTACGTATTAGCTTTTTTTCTAGCCGCTCTAATTTGGCTAATTTCTCATTAAGGGTTGCATCAACTAATAGTGTACCTGTACCTAAAAGATTGAATTTGCTCTGATCTTGTATCAGTCTGTTGATGTACTCCTCGCTATAAGATAAGGTTTCTCTTTCTGACATACTTCTAGTATTAGGTAACTTGCAAGAACATTTTTTATTTCTTCTAAAACAAAGTTAATTAATGAAATACCCTCGCAGGTAGCAACCTGCGCAAGACAATACAGAAAGCAACGGGGTAACCCAGTATCCCTCAGAACCTGGGCATATATAACATACGTAACAATAGGTTCTGTTGGGTAAGACAATTTCTTTACAATTGGTAACACTTATGGGAACCAATAACTCTAGAGGCGACGCTGGAACACATATGGAAGTGCCCAAGTGACAGAGAGTAACTCCGTGTATTATACATAGAAGTGAAAGAACAATACGTTGATTTGGAGGCAGCGAGACACATGGATTCATGCACATTTGTAACCGTCGACGTTTAGAACACATACTTATCCTGAATTCTTTTTCTTTAGGCTGTCCTTTTGCCTCCTCTGTCCTGAAGAAGACCCGTTATGACAATCCTTTAATCGTGCTCCTGTCAGGGTCGAAACGTCAACGGTTACAAATGTCCATGTATCCATAGGTCTCGCTGCCTCCAAATCATTAAGTAATCACTGCTTGGACTAGAGACATTCAAAGCTTATAGTATCTGGACCTACTTCAAATCTCTTCCCTTGTACAAATGTATTATCAACGTATTGTTCTTTCACTTCTATGTATAATACACGGAGTCACTCTCTGTCACTTGGGCACTTTTTAGTCACTGTAAATATCTGTCACCTGCGCTGTTTCATTGAATGAATTATTAGACAGCCTATGTGTCTTTTGAAAATTTGTGGTTTTTTGAAATTTCGTGGTGTCATTGAAAAAGTCTAAAAATTATTCAAAAGAAAAAGTAAAAAATCTTGTTGATACCAGAAACCGCATTGTCACTTCCATATGTGTTCCAGCGTCGCCTCTAGAGTTATTGGTTCCCATAAGTGTTACCAATTGTAAAGAAATTGTCTTACCTGACAGAACCTATTGTAACGTCTTTTCCAAAGAAGTACAACTGTGTCTTCCTAAAGTGATTTCTGAACTACTGTTCAACCCCTCACTCTACAGCATCTGAATAGTGATTGTAACGCCTTGCTCTGGAACTTCTCAGACTCCACACTGGCACCCCTTAAGGCCATCCTACATGCCACAACTCGTCTTATCTAAGGCTGGAAGAAGTATGATCCTATCATCCCCATTCTGATGGAACACCATTGGCAACCCTTTCTGGGCAGTACCACCTTCAAAGCCAAATGCATGATTTACAAAGCAATCATGATCAACACCCCCTTATCTTGTGGAATAGCTCAACATCTATGGTGGCTCTTGGTACATCCATAGCCAGGCCACCATCAGACTGTAGATTAAGAAGCGTAGAAAAGAAAAAAAAATGGCAGAAGCCCCTTTCCTTTTCTGCACCTAGGATCTGGAATACCATGTGTGTATCAATAAGGCGAGTTCCAGTGCTGCTCTAATTTAGGAAAGAGTTGATGGCACTTCACTTTAAAAGTACTACATGTCAATGCACATAGCAATCTTCAAGCCAGCTGCCTCTCATTGACTGTATGCTTACCTTTCACTCTGTACAGTGGACTGCTGCCTTTTTGGCTTGCGCTATTTGAAATGCCGCACACATACCTGTCCACAAATATACACACATCTGAATATACTTGATTCTCACAACCTGTTCAAATAAAAGATGTCAACCAGCTGTTTATTTAGCTTATCCAAAGCCTCAACAAGACCCCAGCTCACCATAAATCTTAAAGGATATTTTGCTATTGACTGTTGCTACAACTCTAGGTTAACCAATGTCAACTATTAGCAGTCACATCCCACTCAGAACTAAAGAAATCTAACATAGGACCTATCAACAAGAACAACAATTTCATCCTTGGGCACATGACCAATTGAGAATGGCCCATTCCTTGGAAAACTAACTAAAAGAACAGCATTATCTCAAATATCCAACTTCCTTGAGGAAAGCATTTTGCTCTCAGATTAACAAACTGAGTTCTGAATCAGGACATGAATGGGATCATTTTTGCACTTCTCCTACTGGACTTTTCCACCACGTTGAACACAGGTCACCACCACTCTCTTCTTAAAAGGTTACAGGAAATCAGCATAAAGAGAATTAATTGATCCGTCAAAGTGTCCAAACTAACTGAGAGGGCTGGCACTACTGTTGTAGTTTGGTGGTGGATGTGACGAGGAATTCCACTTGGAAATATCCTTTTGTTCAGTTGTGGGAAAAATTATATTGAAAGTGATCTTTAAATGCACCACTCACCTATTTTAGGTTTAAATCTGTTTTATTAGGAAATAAACAGTACAACAATCATCTCACCTACATCCACTGGCCGGTGAGGGACAACCAGTACTATGTTCCGTGTGTGTAGGCGGAGTATTCGTAGATATGCCGGGCAAGTCAATTCCCTTAATTTGTGGTAAAGGAACCGTACACAGGGTCCCCAAACCTTATCACATTATGGCAACTCGCAGTCCACTACTGCCGTCAGCTTTTCCATGCCAAGGTACCAAGGAGTTTCCACAGTTTATGCTGCCAATCTAGCCATGTTGGCGTATTATCAGTGCCCCAGCTGGATAGTATGACTTGTTTGGCTGCACAGAGGACAAGGGTGATGGCCTGTCCCCTTTCTAATTTGAGGGGGTATGTTAGGGCATTGGGGAGGCATAGTAATATGCAACTGGAAAACCTGGGAGGTTAGTATCGTACATTTCGTCAATGTCTGTTAGGACATTCGTCCAGTATTGTTGCATTTGGGGCAATGTCAGAGAAGGTGTGTCAATGTGCCTGTGTGTACGCATTGTCTCCAACAGTATTGCCACCCTGCTTCCATTTAACTATTCTGGCTGTGGTGTAGTACCAGTAATGTACGATTTTGAGTATTGTCTCTTTGCCCAATGCACTGCAAGCAGAGGTACGAGTTTGGTGTAGCATATAAGACCATTCCTTAGGAGTAAAGGGGCGTTCATACTCTAATTCCCATCACTGCTGCGCTGAAGATTTGGTGGGAGCCATTGGGGCAGTGAGGAAAGCGGAAATGATGGAGAGGAGGCTTTTGTCTGTGTGGCAGGTGAGGAGTCACTTGTCAAATGGTGTGAGGGGTCGGCTGGCAAGTGGGCGTAAATGAGGTTGCGTAACCCAGTGTCAAATAGCAACATATTGCTAGTGTGCGCTGGAAGGGATGTCATAGATTGGATTGTGCAAAGGCCATGAGCCTGTCTTGTTCAAATATGTCCTCCACTCTTTTACAGTTGGCAATGTGCGAAGGCGGTCCCCTGGAAAGCCAGTGGGAAGTCGGAGTTCCCCATAATCATGGTCTGGGGCGAAATGCGGGTGGAGGGCTTCCTTGATGCTTGTACCTTATCCCAGGTTCCCATCGTTGCCCTGACTACAAGGGAGATATAAAGCTCAGGTGGCTGACAGGGCTTGGGCAGCCATGGCACCTTCCAAATATAAATCCTGGATTCTGCCTGGTCTATAAAGCACAAGTGCTTCATTGTGCGAGGCCTAGACCACTCCACCAGGTATTGGAGCTGGACTGCCTGGCAATACCACACCAAGTGGGGAAAGCCTAGACCACCCTATGCCAGAGCAAGGTAAGCCTGTTTCTTTGCCATGTGTGCCTTTTTACCACCCCAAATGTAAACATCAATAAGGTGTTGCAGTTAACTAATTACTTGTGCAGGGGGCTTTAGTGGTAATGTCTGCATAACATAGAGTATCCTAGATAGTAACTTTGACAGCTGTGAGCTGTCCCAGCCAAGAGAGAGTGTTACGCTTTCATGAAAGTGATCAGATCTGGCAGTGGAAAGAATCACTGCATAGTTACTTCCCGCGGTACGTTCTGGCATAGGATAAATGTGCAGGCCCAGGTACACAGCCCAGTGGGTAGCCCAGGTAAAGGGAAAGAGGCATATAAGTTGGAGTTGGTCAGTTTTGGGATGGTAATACTAAATGCTTGAGATTTCTGGAGGTTGACCTTAAACACAGATGCTCTTCTAAATGCCTCCAACTCCCGTATAAGCGGAGGCAGAGAGTTAAAAGGTTGCCAAAGGGCTATCATGACATCATCGGCATACAGGGCGAGTTTGTGTTCCCTACCCTCCATTGTTATGCCCTCTATGTATGGGTCTTTCTGCAAGCTGAAAAAATCAGAGGTGTAGCTATCTTGACCAGGCGCTTTGCCTGGTTGCAGATGATCTAAGACCACGAGTACATCATTAGGGAGCCAGATTGCTTATGCGCCTCCTCCAACTCCCTTACCTGTCTCTCCAGGCAAGATCACTTGTCCCTTATATCCCTGTTGAGTCAGGCTGTATTAGCTATAAAGCAGCCACAAACTACTACCTTCAAGGTGTCCCACAGTAAGGCTATGGGAGTATGAGGTGCGTCATTGGTGTCCAGGAAGGTGCGAATGGTGTCAGTAATTTCAGATATGGCAGAATCATATGTTAGTATTTCGTGGTTGAGGCTCCAGGTGCGATGTTGAGGTATAGAATCTGGCAAATGAAGTGTGATGTAGATAGGCGAGTGCTCTGATAGGGCGGCTATACCAATGTCCACTGAGGTGGTGGCTGTATTAAAGCATGGGGAGGTAAGAAAAAAATCATATATCATATGTGTGATGGGCTGCTGAGAAAAAGGTGTAGTCTTTCACGGCTGGGTGATGCATTCACCAGACATCCGCTAGAGCCAAGTCTACCAGCCACTGATGGCTCATCCGTGTGAGTTCCCCATCTGTCCCGTCCTTTAAACCGACCTGTCTAGGAGTGCATCAGGGTTTAGGTTAAACTCGCCCCCTATAATAGGGTCTGCGTCAGGGGTGGCTATCTTCTGTCCTACAGCTTCCAGGAGAAAGGCCTCTTGGTGATCATTTGGGGCATATATACTGGCAAGCTTAAATGTATAATTCTTTGAGCAATGTGCAGGGACAAGAGCCTACCGAGTAGTTTGGCCTGTGTCTTAATGACCCGTCCCAGGAACGCCGCCAAACCATTTGTTAGGATGCAAAGGAGAGGTAAGCAAACAGGGGCAGACTGAGCATAGCAACAGCATCCCCGTAGGTCTGACTAGCCAGCATGAGAAGGGGGGGCAGCATGGAACAATACATCTGAGGCGTTACCCTCCTGGGAGTGGGATAACCAAGATACTTGGGGTCCATATCATCGGTGCCGGGTGTATCCACTCACAAAATGATGTACGGGTGGAGCTCTGCCACTGAAAAATGTAGCATCCATGAGGGGGGATCAGGGCTACCGGGCGTTCCCGGAACTGAACTGGGAAAATGCCCATGACTATGTGCAATGGGTAGAAAATGGCAAGTCACATGCATACTGTCTATTCCATCTTTAGCCGTTCTCTGGATCTGATATGCTGTCTTGGTGCTGAAGCTGGTGCAGCAGGGCTGGCCTTTCTTTAATGCTTTCTGTCTCTGTGGGCTTGTGGAGGTGCTTTTTTGTTGAGTGAGAGGAGCATTATGTCCCAGTGTATGAGTGTGGAGGGCTCTTCAATTGGGGTCGGGTGGTTTTCTTATCCTGTAGCTTGAACACATCCAGTATTGAGAGGGCTTCTTTCAAGGTGCGGACACTGCAGGTTTCGTTGTTCCACACAAAAGTGAGTCTAAAAGGATTTCCCCACTTGTATTAGATCCCTTTTTCAAGTAAAAGCTTGGTGAAAGGCTGGAGTGTTCTACAGCGCTGCTGGGTAATAATGGATAGATTCTGGTACTCCCTTAAAATCAATGGCGTTTCGCTTTCGCATTGATGACGACATGATGGCCTCTTTTTGTTAGTAGTAGTGGAGGCAGCTATAAACATTATAAGAGGGAGAGAAAAGCGATAAGCGTTTGACCCCCCACTCTGCTTCGAGTCGTTTATACCAAAATATCAAAAGGAGTGGGATCAAATGTTGTGGAAGGGTCTCATATGGAAAATTCTGTGAAACCCCCAACAGCTATTTTCAGTCAACGGTATATTTTTGCCACTGATGTACTAGTAACTGGTAGCTTCATCATCGGCTCTTAACCTCCACCAGGAGGAAGTCTCTCAGACCAAAGAGATTGTGTGGAATCAATGTCAAATAGTGCTCTAAAATTACCTCCTATCCAGGGTGTATAGGTTTATTAAGACCTGGGTAGGAGTAAGGTTCAAAATAGACAAGGATGTGTGCAGGGATGCATAAGGTGTCCCCCACATCATCAAGTATAAGACAGGTCTGCATGTTTCAGCCTACTTGCGCCCCAGAGGGTCGGTGGCTTTTGTCAGGATCAACAAGGATGGAAGGATCCCTATGAACCTTATGTAGGTGAGTTAACTCCATTAGAGTGCTAGAGAAAAATCTGTTCTCTTCTTCTTTCAAACTGCCTGGGGCCCCATAGGTTGTGGGGAGGGGGCAGGGTAGCTGCATTCCTTGGGTGCAGTGTGTCCATGTTTGGTCAGTCCCTCCCGTCCTGCATGCACAGCTACTGCTGTCCAGGGGCCCAAATTCTGCAACAGTCACCGGTGAGAGGACCTTCCCCAACGGCAAAGGCCAAACGCGATGCGCGAAGGCCGCAGAATATGCAGAGCGCACAGTGGGCGGTCTTACAATTGCGCCGGCTGCAGCCCCATGTCCTCCAATAGAATGCTATGCAATCAGGCGTTACTGATCTCCTTGAACTACATGGCTTCTACCATGTGACTCTCCTGTATGGGCATCAGGGCCTCCCTCACATTGAGGGGGCTGTGTTGTGGCCAGTCATCCCCAGGGCCCGACTAGGTGTGCTTCAATTCCACTGCCCGCAGTGTTCCCAGCCCGACCATGGTTGAGTGCCCATGCTGGAAGCAGTGTTGTCTCTCATCAGCCCCAGGTGCCCAGGTCCAGTCGGAGCCATCTCAGCCCCATGTCGTTGCTCCCCGTGGCAGCACCTGAGTCACAGGCGAGCTCCACCTGACTCATCTGCTATCTATTGCCACAGCCCTCTTTGGTGGCCGCCCTTCTACGGCATTGGGTATAAGCCTTCTGACATTAAAGGGATCTACCACAGACTTGTGTGGCCCACCTGAGCTGACAGACTTAAGGCTCTGTGGCGGCCGCTTTCTTGAAATCGGAGCACCCAGCCCCCCAGGCCCCTGTGTGCCTCAGCGGGCGCTGCTGCAACTTTTGTGGGGCAGTGTAGCTGCGCTTCATGTGTCGGGTGCCTACCCCGCAGAGTCCAGTTGTGTAAGGAGGCCGGAGCACGTCGCATCTGACACTTTTACCTATGCGTGCAGCAGAGCTCCATGAGAACACCACTATTCTTGCGCCATCTTGGACATGACCTCAAGCATCGATATCAATGATGTTTTTTCTGATGAATTATGAAGTTGTTTTCATATTTTATTGAAATCATTCACAGTTTATCATTTGTCTTGGGTGTTTGTGATCTCAGCCAGCTGTAAGGTAGGCTGTTTTCCGCTTTCAGTAAGTCAAGATCTTTCCAGTTTTCTAAGTGCAGTTTGATTGCAATATATATTTCTTCTCCCAATTATCATTGTGCCTCTTTAGTGTAATCACCGACGTCCATAAAAGAATGTAATCACCCATATCAACCTTCTTGATAACAATGTCTTAGCTATTTGTCAAGGCATTTATTGTACTGATACTGCATAATGTCTAGTGTTTGGATAAATATATATGTTTCTGTCAGAACTGGGGTTTCTGATTGTCAGAGTATGCACCCTGTACAAGCAGGAACTACCACTCAAGTCAGGGTAAGCTAGATACATACTAAAAGATTACCTGTGCTCACCCTCTGGTAGCTTGGCATGGAGCAGTATTCTTATCTAAAGAGGCAATGTGTAAAGTATTTGTGCAACACACACACACACACACAATAACACAATAAAAATACTACAAAAATACTCCACATATGGTTAGAAAAATAGATTATATTTTTATGAGTAAAACAAGATCAAATAGACAAAAATCCAATAAGTAGAACCGGAGTTATGAATTTTTAAAGATGAAACCAAAATCTAGCGTTTAGAGTCATCTGTTATTTTTGCTTTTTTTGCCCTAAGTGGGAAGGGTATTCCCAGACGTGGGTCACTGTGTCACTTGATTCAAGCTAGTCTGACTGATGAGGGGTGATGCTCCGAAACAGTTTCCAGGATGCTTGTTTCCAGTCCACGGAGGACCTTGCCTGGCAGTTCGGGCTGGACTGTTCCCATAGGGAGCAGGGTCAAGACTAATTTGCATTTGGCTGGGTACAAACTGGGGTGGTGTGGTAAGCAAATAAACGATGGTTTAAACCCAGATCTGTGACTAGGGGTGAATACTTGATTTGTTCAGCATTCCGTCCATCATCTGTTCTTTTTGCTTTTGTCTCTCTAAGTGGTAAGGGTATGCCCAGACGTGGGTCCCGTGCTCACTGTGCCACAGGATGCAAGTTTGCCTGGCTGATGAGGGGTGATACCCCGAAACTGGTCTCAGGATGCTTTTTTCCAGTCCAGGGAGAACCTGGCCTGCCGGTTTGACTGGACATGTCCCATGGGGACTGGGGTCAAGACCGATTTGCATATAGGTGGATCCATACTGGGGTGGCGAGGTGAGCAGAAAAACGATGGATGAAACCCAGATCTGCAATTGGGGGTGTCTGTGACTGGGGATGAATGTTTGATTTGTTCAGCATTGCGTCCATCATCTGTTCTTTTGCTTTTGTCACCCTAAGTGGGAAGGGTATGCCTTGACATGGGTCTCGTGCTCACTGTGCCACGGTACTCAAGCTAGCCTGACTGATGAGGGGTGATACCCCGAAACGGGTCCCATGATGCTTGTTTCCGGTCCAGGGAGGACCTGGCCTGGCGGTTTTGGGCTGGACTGTTCCCATGGGGAGCAGGGTCAAGACTGATTTGCATATGGCTGGGTCAAACTGCGGTGGTATGGTGAGCAAAGAAAATGATGGATTAAACCCATATCTGTGACTGGGGGTGAATGTTTGATTTGTTCAGCATTCCGTCCATCATCTGTTCTTTTTGCACTTTCTAAAAGTGGTATTTCTAAAATAGTAATGTTAAAACTTTACCATTAAAGTGGATTTCTCATTACCATTCCAAAGATATGAAACATGATGCAGCTACTTCTTTCTAATCAGGAATTGCAGCTAAAAAGTTTATTGAGGAATGCCCAGTGCTAGCCTATGAGAGGAGTGGGCCTCACAGTGTTGAAAAATGAATTTAGCTGTTTGTCATTACCACAGTCCTGCCAAGTACCACGCATCAGGCGTTAGACTAACACATTTCAGTGTGGTGCTCCACATCACCGCACTGAAATGCATTGTCACGGATTATAGGCATAGCTCCTCTGCTGTTAGTGCTGCCTAAATCTGTTATCTAAACTAGTTGTGGCAGCTAGCAGCACAGCGGCCTGCACGTGCTGCTCTGGCGGCTTGGCTGGCAGCTGAGTTAGAGCTGCTGGCAGGCTGCTACAATTTTATTATGTTCAGATTCCCGCAACATGGCTCTCTGAGCCTGACGTCATGTCGAGGTAGTCCCCAATAGCTACTACCTAGACATGACAGAGCCCAGTCAAGTTGTGTGGTCTCTGGCGCAACGGGGACGATGTCATGTCCTGCAGCAGTGTCGGAGTTTGTTATGGGAAGGCGGCTGGCTAGTTTACGCATGGCAGTCATGGCGCTCAGGGTGCTGCCTGAGTGCTTGCACCGGCCGCGTCATGGCTCAGCTGTCAGCTGAACTGCAGTATTAAAATCAATGTGACTCCCCAGCGAATTCAATTGTCCCCGAGGTGAGGGAGAGACGGAGTGTGACTGCTGCAGCGGCCAGAACTCTGGACTGTTGAGGGCTTAGTAAGCGGGCGGCAAACACTCAAATGCTGCAGTGGCAAAGTTGAATTAAGTTTAGACTGTAGCATGTGTTTATAATACAATAGAGTCAGACTGCCACATCTAATCAAAACCGTCAACCTGACATGCTATTGCTCTCCGATTGAATTTCCCATCATACTAACAGTTACAATCCAAGGTATGTTGACAGATCAAGACCAGACCACTATCTCTGAACCATGCACCCCTGAATGTTGACCAAACATCCAAAATTGAAGTCATCTAAAACAGAGAACCAAAGCTATAAGGTTTACTTTGATGAAATGATTTTGAGTCAGTCAAAATGTAATCTCACAGCTAAGATTTAAATTTTGTAAAATAACTGCTATTCCTCAAACAGCAGAAAATATCACAAATCTTTTATTGAGACTAGAATGTCTGAGCTAGAGAACATTTTCTCCTGTTTTGCATTCTTTTTGGGTGTAATAACTTTAAAAGTGCAGTTTGTGAATAGCAATGGCCTTAATCTTTTTGGATGGGTGTCTTTCCCTTCCTAAATCGCTCCTTAGCGTTCTCCAAACCACTCCTTTCACCTCTCTAAACCCCTACTGTTTAGTAGTAAGTAGTCCCCTGTTTCCTGCTGCTCCCCCTGACTAAGTAAAAAAGCTTACATGTGTGAGAATCTCCCAATAGAAAGATAGGAGAGGTAAAGGTGGAAATTTACACTTTTAGGCTTGTGAATTGCGTTTTGTAGTAAGTAGTACTACTGTACTACTATTTTATGTACTATAATTTGCAATTTGTGAATCAGGCTTGAAATGTTTAAGAAATGAACACTGCATGCCCTACATATGTGTTACAAGGAGTGGTGCTTCCTAGGAACTGTAACCATTACCATGGGTGATGTGGTCATAGTGACCATGCTTGTAGGTTATAGCACCATGCTCTTGGATGGATTGCACTCATGTTTTTGTGCTGCAAATAAGGATCTATAACAATGCCAGCAAGTAACTTTCTTTGTCATCTAGCATGCTATGTCAATGTGCTAACGAAGAAGATATCCCACAGTGTGGCCCATTATTGTTATACCACATTGCACACATGCCCGTATTATACTCACACATTTCATTGCTTTCTTGAAACGTCCAATTCTCTGTTAGCAAAAGTGCAGCAAGGGCACAGTCTTTTCTGTTTATACTAATTGCATATAAATATTCAACGGAAATCCTGATTTTATTCCCATGTTTTGGGTATTATTGCAACGGCATGTAAGGGTATATAAAAGAGTACTGCATGAGTACATTTTTACAAATTGTTCTTCTCTCGTACCTACTCTTATAAGTACTCTATCTTCTAAAATTCTGCTCATTTTTCACTTTTGCTCCCCTTACCCCTTCCTCCCTACCTATCCCTCCCTCTCCCCTTCCCCCACCCAAACCCTCACCAACTCCCTGTGCCTCTTCCCACCCCTGGCAGTTGGGGAATAGCCCACCATACCCCCTGCCTCTCCTCGCTGAAAACCCCCTAAGCCGGGTGCCATGTTATTGCACCCTTGTGTGACATACTACCCTGCCCCCCTTAGTGGAGAAAAACCAAATCATTTTAAAAGACCAAAAAAAAAAAGAGAACAAAAAAGATACACAGCAGTCATTTTGGACTCTCTACTTTTCCGTAGTGATTTTTTGTAGTAATTCCTGTGCTTCGTCGAGATTTGCGAACATGTGAAACTTCCCTTGGAACCAGAACTCACAGCTTTGATTGTTGAGCTATGGCCGCCTGAGCCCCCTGAGTCTTGAACAAGTACAGAAGCTTAACAAATTCTTTCAGACGACGAGCCGCTGCAGCTGACATATCAGAGAAGATGCGGCAGCTAAGAACTTCCCGAGATGAAAATTGCTTCTTTTGAATGGCTCTCGTCAATATCTGTTCTTTCACCCAATAATCAGCGAAGTTGACTAAGATTGTTCGAGGTAGCTTTGAGTTCGGAAATGGCTGAACTGGAACTCTATGTGCTCTCGTAATAGCAAGATCCCCCCAGAACTTGGGCAGCACATTATCCTTGAGGAATGAGTTGACCCACTGGAGCGTTTGTGACCCCTTGCAGCCCTCTGGGATTCCGACCAGCCGCAGGTTAGAGCGCCGAGAATGGTTTTCCAACTCTTCCAGCTTAGTTTCCAACAAGTTTTTCAGTTTTTAATCCAATGTAGCCTGATGTTGCATCGAGGTCATCTGATTTTCAAGGAGAGATATCCTAGATTCGGCTTCTTGAAGTCTTACCAGATAGGAACCAACTGATTCTTCGATTTTAGATAGACGCGAATGTAATGTTGCTATCTCATTTGCTTGAGTTACTTTCAACTCGTGTATCTCATCGAGAATGAGATTTAGCATGGTTTTGATGTCATATTGGAAGCTAGTCCCGGCCTCTAATCGCTGACCTTCTGAGGGATCTTCCGACCCTAGCCGAGCTTGCTGCCCCACTGCCACATTTTTATCTGCCGCGGAGGTTGAGGGTTGGCTATCCAATAGCCTATGAGGTGAAATTAGAACCTGGGCGTCGGATGGAGCACCCACTTGGGTTTCATCACGAAGCTCTTGTTCTGAAATTAGATTTTGTAGAGGCAATGAGGGCCACGAAAGGTGGGCGGTGGAAAGTATGTTATACAAGGGGATGGGTTGAGTATCAGAGGTGCAACAAACGGTGGGGTGGTCCTTTTCATGCCCCCTTAGGGACCGGGCCGCGGTCTGGGAGCTAGAGGCACTGCCTTGCACCTGACTGACTGTCCAGTCGCTTCTAGGTGTGTTAGGGCGGAACTCTGGCTTGCAAAGTTAACAAGGTCAAGGTAGCTTGGTGGGGTGTTACAGAACGGCTGGAGCTATAACCATTGTTCAGTTGTAAACTGTTTTGATAGGGGGTATGGGGTGACTAAGGCAAGCCCTGTCTTGCCTAACCGAGAAAGTATGGTGGGTAGCCGGGTTACCCAGGGGTGGGGGGACAGGGAGGTTTATTTAATTTCAAAAGTTGGGGAAAGTCGGAAGTCCTTGAAGATACAGCGATCTCTGTTCAGGTTCGAGGGAATGTCTGTCCAAGACTACACACAGTCTGTAAAAGGGGGAGCGGTGACACTGGGAGGACAATGGGGTAAAGTATTGAGGTGGAAATGGCATCTTCGACTTTGAAGGTTCTCACATGGAATGTTCGGGGGCTGGCTGCATTTGAGAAACGCAGAAGGGTATATGCTTATTTGAAAACATATAGAGTGTCAATAGCATGTTTACAGGAGACTCATGTGTGGGGGAATGCCCTTCCGTGTATGAGACGCAGGTGGAGAGGTCAATTATACGCCACATCCTATTCAGGCTTTGCTAGGGGTGTTCTGGTCTGGGTGTCGCCCGGGGTCCCTTTCAAGTGTTTGAACCAGCTAGTGGACCCAGAAGGAAGATATGTGATTGTGTAAGGTATATTAGAGGGGAGGGAACTGTGTATCATCAATGTGTACGCTCTGAATATAGATTGTCCAAATTTCTTCCCGTCTGTCACGGCAGCTGCCGCACCATACATAGGAGAGGCGATAATAATGCTGGGGGATGTAAACTGTGTCATTGATGGGACTCTAGACCGAGAGCCTCCACGTCTGCATACTAAACCACATATGACTGAAACATTGACGGACGCACTTAGGCAAATGCAGCTCACGGACATATGGAGAGAACGCAACCCCACACAAAAAACTTTCTCATGCCACACACCAGCTACTAACACATACAGCCGTCTAGACTACTGCTTTGTCTCACCGCCGCTAGCTCAAGAGGTTAAGGGGGTATCATATCAAGCGAGATACATCTCGTACCACTCACCGCTTTTGCTAAATTTTGATGGCCATAGACCAAGACAGGCCATCTCTACGTGGCGCCGTAGGGCGGAAGCATTGCTAGACCCTCCATTCGAGAGGGCGGAGGCAACGGCATTAAACAAATACTTCGAAGAAAACTGGGGGTCGGCCTCGAACAGAGCATATGAATGGGATGCCATGAAGGTGGTCCTCCAAGGCGTCTGCATCCATACGGCATACGGGTTGCGGCAGCAATTAATAAAGGATATAGAGGATCAGGAAAGTAGGCTGGTCAGGCCTGAGGACAGACTGCATGATGGCCCACAGAAGAGAGGGGAGTGGTGCTAAGCCAGGGCTGAATTGTTAGAGCCATTGAAGTGGCAGGAAAAGCATGACTACACGGCATACCGGCAGCGCCTCCACAGTGAGGGAGATAAGTCGGGGGCCATGTTAGTCAGATTATTAAAAAGGGAACTGTCCCAGGAACCAATATTATCGCTTTGAGATGTAACTGGGAAACTGGTGTACATGCAAATGGGGATCACGGACATACTTGCTGGGCACCTGGCTAACGTATATGGGAAGGGTACCGAGCCATTGAATATCACACTAGAGGAATTTCTGGCATCTGTAGAATTACCGAAACTGGCTGAAGGGATGGAAGAATCGCTAGGGGGCCCGATCACAAGAGAAGAGATACTGGGAGCTATTAAACTACTAAAATCAGGGAAATCACCCGGGAACTATAGTTTCCCAGCAGAATTTTACCAACAATTCGCACCAATATTAGTGGACAGATTAGTGGAGGTGTATAACGAGGTACTTCACGCGAGGAGACTGCCGGACTCTATGTGAGAGGCCTTAGTGATAATGATCCCAAAACAAGACAGATACCCACAACAACCGAATTCATACAGACCAATTTCGCTCCTCAATATAGATGTGAAGGTGCTGATCGGCATTCTGGCAAGCAGACTCCTCCCCCATATGTTGCATTTGACCCACCCAGATCAAGCGGGATTTATCCCACGACGTAACACCATGCTTAACCTGAGACAATTGGCCCATGTATGGCACGACCCAAGTATATTACAAGGGGAACATGCCTTAGTCCTTCTAGATATTGAACAAGCGTTCGACTCGGTGGCTTGGGCCTTTATATGGGCAGTACTGCAAAAAATGGGAATGGGCCCGGGGTTTAGTAATTGGGTACAATTGCTCTATACACAGCCCAGCGTGAGGGTGAAGACCGGGGGTAGAATTTCCAGGGTGTTCCAATTGGAGAGGGGCACGAGACAGGGCTGCCTCCTTTCCCCCCTATTATTTGCTATGGTCATGGAGCCCCTGGCGTGGGCTCTCAGGAATCAGTTAACTGAATGGGTTATCAAATAGGGAATACTAGCCATGTAGTCTCAATGTATGCCGACGACACTCTGGTGTATTGTAGACAGCCGACTAGCTCAATTCCTGTTTTGCTAACTATTCTGGAGGAGTTTGGGACGGTGTCGGGCCTCCGGGTGAACCCAAAGAAATCGAAATTACTGCCACTGGGGTGTTTGGCAAGCCGTCCGGCGGACACGCTACCTGCGGTGGGCTTGCCCTGGACGATGGACCCCCCTAGATATTTGGGAATCAGACTGGCACAGCCGGCGGAACGGTTCTTGGAGCTCAATATAGGCAGACTGGTAGAAGGGATTCGTGGCTCGGTGCGTTTTTGGAGGGACTTGCCCGTATCTATGATGGGAAAGGTTGCAATTACAAAAATGGTCATTGTACCAAGATGTTTATATGCACTGCAAAATTCACTATATAAAATTCCGCCCACATCTTTAAAGAATTAGATGTCCTGATGACAGACCTGATGTGGGGTCCCAAACGCAAGCATGTTAGTTTCTCAACGGTACAGAGGCCCTAGCAGATGGGTGGGGTGGAAGTCCCATGTACGGAATACTACTATATGGCCGCACAACTACAGCATTCGATCCACTGGTTTAATGACCAGGATAACTGGGAAAAAAGATTGCTGGAGGGGTCATATGAGGGAGGCTCTCTTCTGGAATTATTAATGAGGGGTAGAGGAGTTCCTGGTGCATTACCGTACCTTATTAGACAAGTCGCAGAGGTTTGGGAAAACACGGTCAGAAAAGTGGTGAGGCATGCACCATATGCACCAGAGGCCCCCCTAGGGGCAATCCCAGGGTTTGCTAAGATCGCAGAATCAATGTCGATCCATAAATGGAAAGAGGGAGGATGTCTGTCAGTGGGAGATTTATACCACAACAGGTAGTTTATCTCACGGGAAAGCGCAGAGACCTCCTTTGAACTAGGCACTGTACAGTACCTACAATATGCAAAAATATTGCAGGTGCCAGGGAGATATGGCCAACATTCCCAGAGGAACCGCCGGTAACAAGAACTCTACAATTGATGTTGTATATGGTGCAAGGACGGCATATGATAACCCACCTCTGCAAAGCGATCCGCGAGGATCTACCAAGGAAAACACTCCCAGTACAGGCGAGATGGGAAGAAGCGACGGGTGAACACATAACAGAGAAAGACTGGGGTAGGATTCATGAAGGGGTAAAACAGGGGTGCTCCAATGCCCGCTTTAAATTATTACAATTAATTATGTCCATCAATCAATCAATCAATCAATCATGTCACTTATAAAGCGCACTACATACCCGCGAGGGTCTCAAGGCGCTGGGGGAAGAGGGGGGTGGTGCTGCTACTGATCGAAGAGCCAGGTCTTGAGGAGTCTTCTGAAGGCCAGTAGGTCTTGGGTCTGTCGGAGGTTGGTGGGGAGGGTGTTCCAGGTCTTGGCGGCGAGGTGGGAGAAGGATCTGCCGCCGGCGGTCGTTTTCCGGATGCGGGGGACTGTGGCGAGGGCGAGGCTGGTCGAGCGGAGCTGGCGGGTGGGGGTGTAGAAGCTGAGTCGTCTGTTGAGGTAGGCTGGTCCGGAGTTGTGGAGTGCTTTGTGTGCGTGGGTGAGGAGCTTGAAGGCTATCCTCTTGTTGACAGGGAGCCAGTGCAGGTCTCTCAGGTGGGGTGTGATGTGGCTGCGTCGGGGATGTCGAGGATAAGACGTGCAGAGGCGTTCTGGATGCGTTGCAGCCGTCTCAGGAGCTTAGCCGTCGTTCCTGCGTAGAGGGCGTTTCCGTAGTCCAGCCTGCTGGTGATGAGGGCCTGGGTGACTGTTTTTCTTGTTTCGGTGGGGATCCACTTGAAGATCCTGCGGAGCATTCGGAGGATGTTGAAGCAGGATGAGGAAACGGCGTTGACCTGCTTAGTCATGGAGAGGGTGGGGTCGAGGATGACCCCTAGGTTGCGTACGTGGTCGGTGGGTGGCGGGGCTGTTCCCAGTGATGTTGGCCACCAGGAGTCGTCCCAGGCTGAAGGGTTGGAACCAAGGATGAGGACCTCCGTCTTGTCCGAGTTCAGCTTCAGGCGGCTGGTCCTCATCCATTCGGCGACGGCCTTCATTCCTTCGTGGAGGTGGGCTTTGGTGGTGTGAGGGTCTTTGGTGAGGGAGAGGATCAGCTGGGTGTCGTCGGCGTAGGAGATGATGTTGAGGTTGTGCTGTTGGGCGACGTGGGCGAGGGGTGCCATGTAGATGTTGAACAGCATTGGGCTGAGGGAGGAGCCTTGGGGTACGCCGCAGATGATCTTGGTGGCCTTGGATCGGAAGGGGGCGAGGCGGACGCTTTGTGTTCTGCCGGAAAGGAAGGATGTGGTCCAGTCCAGGGCCTTCTCTTGGATCCCGGCGTCATGAAGGCGTGTTCGTAGTGTGTGGTGGCAGACCGTGTCGAAGGCGGCTGATAGGTCCAGGAGGATGAGGGCTGCTGTTTCTCCGTTGTCTAGCAGGGTCCTGATGTCATCGGTGGCGGCGATGAGGGCGGTTTCGGTGCTGTGGTTGCTGCGGAAGCCGGACTGGGAAGGGTCCAGGATGTTGTTCTCCTCGAGGTAGCGGGTCAGTTGTTTGTTGACGATTTTCTCGGTGACCTTCACGGGGAACGGGAGCAGAGAGATGGGTCGGAAGTTCTTGAGGTCCTTGGGGTCTGCCTTGGGTTTCTTGAGTAAGGCGGTGATCTCGGCGTGCTTCCAGCTTTCCGGGAAGGTTGCTGTCTCGAAGGAGATGTTGATTATTTTCCGGAGATGGGGCGCGATGGGGCGCGATGGCTGTACTGGCTTTGTTGAAGATGTGGTGAGGGCACGGGTCTAGCGGTGAACCGGAGTGGATGGTGTTCATGATCTCGCTGGTGTCCTCGTCGTTGATGTTGGTCCAGGAGAGCAGGCGGTTGGTGGTTGTGGGGGCAGTGGTCTCGGTGGTTGCCGGGGCGGTCGTGGTGTTGAAGCTGTCGTGGATGTCGGCGATTTTGCGGTGGAAGAAGGTGGCCAGTGAGTCGCACAGGTCTCGCGACGGCTGGATGTCGTTGGTGTTGGAGCTGGGGTTGGAGAGTTCCTTCACGATGTTGAAGAGCTCTTTGCTGTTGTGTGCGTTGTTGTCTAGGCGGTCTTTGAGTGAGGCCCTTTTGGCGGATCTGATGAGGTGATGGTGACTGCGGGTGGCGCTCTTGTGGGCGGCGTAGCTGTCAGCTGTCCGTTCGTGGAGCCAGATCTTCTCCAGTTTTCGGCATGTTCGTTTGGAGGCCTGGAGGTCTTCGGTGAACCAGGTGGCTTTCTTGCTGGTGTGGCTGTTGGGCGGATACTTGAGCGGGGCGAGGGTGTTGGCGCAGTCGTCGATCCACTGTCTGAGGTTGCGGGTGGCGGTGTCGGGGTCGGAGGGTTCGGCGGGTGGGCTCAGGGCGAGGTTGTGGTTAGCTGGTCTTCCGTGACTCTGCTCCAGCAGCGGCGAGGCATTTGTTCGGTGCGGTGGTGCGTGGTGGGCTTCCTGTAGGTGAAGTGGATGCAGTGGTGGTCAGTCCAGTGGGGTTCGGAGGTGTGGTTGAAGGAGACGTGTGGGCTTGCGGAAAAGATGGAGTCGAGCGTGTGGCCGGCGGCGTGGGTGGGTGTAGTCACGAGCTGTCTGAGTCCGAGGGTGGCGAGGTTGTCGATCAGGGTGGTGGAGTTGGTGTCCTTGTTGTTCTCGAGGTGGAAGTTCAGGTCCCCGAGGAGGATGTAGTCCGTGGAGGCGATGGCGTGTGTGCTGACGAAGTCAGCGATGGAATCGCTGAACTGTGGTCGGGGTCCGGGGGTCTGTAGATGAGGGTTCCTCTGAGGGTGGTGTTGGGATCGGTGTGGATCTGGAAGTGCATGTGTTCGGCGGTGCTGAGGGTGTCGTCGGTGTTGGTTGAGACTCTGAGGGTGTTCCTGTGGACGATGGCGATGCCTCCTCCGACTCCGTTGGTGCGGTCCCTGCGGGTGATCTTGTATCCGTCCGGGATGGCAATGGCGATGTCGGGGGCTGAAGCGGGATTCAGCCAGGTCTCCGTCAGGAATGCGACGTCTGGGGAGGTTGAGTCGAGAAGGTCCCAGAGTTCGATGGCGTGTTTGCGGGCGGAGCGGGTGTTGAGGAGGATGCATCTGAGGTAGTTGGGTTCTTTCCTGGGCGGTGGTTTGGCGGGGCGGGTGCTGGCGAAGCTGCAGTTCCGGCAGGTGAAGGGCCCTTGGGTGCGCTTCAGGGTGGCCTGGTAGCAGGCGTGATCTTTTCCGGGGTGGAGTGCGTGGAGGGTGCTGGCGTCGTATCGGCGTCTGTTGATGTGGCGGGCGCGGGGGATGCCCGGACCAGGGGGTCTGGCGCTGGGCGCGGTCATGGCGCGGACGGGCGCAGACGGGCTTGCCTTAGGCGCGCCTTCGGCGCGCCAGCGGCGCGGCCGCACAGCGGTCCCATAAATGGGGAGGTGGGAGGGAGGAGCAGGGAATGGGGCAGCGAATGGGCAGTGAGGGGGCGGGGCCGCAGGGGCGCAGCGGCGGGAAACAGGCACAGAAGGGAAAACGAGCACAATCAGGGCATCAAGGGGGCACAGAAAGGGAAAAAACGAGCACAATGAGGGGCAGCAAGGGGGCACAGAAAGGAAAAAAACTAGCACAATGAGGGGCAGCAAGGGGGCACAGAAAGGAAAAAACGAGCACAATGAGGGGCAGCAAGGGGGCACAGAAAGGAAAAAACGAGCACAATCAGGGGCAGCAAGGGGGCACAGAAAGGAAAAAACGAGCACAATCAGGGGCAGCAAGGGGGCACAGAAAGGAAAAAACGAGCACAATCAGGGGCAGCAAGGGGGCACAGAAAGGAAAAACGAGCACTATCAGGGGCAGCAAGGGGGGCACAGAAAGGAAAAAACGAGCACAATCAGGGGCAGCAAGGGGGCACAGAAAGGAAAAAACGAGCACAATCAGGGGCAGCAAGGGGGGCACAGAAAGGAAAAAACGAGCACAATCAGGGGCAGCAAGGGGGCACAGAAAGGAAAAACGAGCACAATCAGGGGCAGCAGCAGGGCACACAGACGGAGCTGTGTGGTGGGGGAGCGACCTACCAGTCAAGGTCAGGGGTCAAGCCTAACTCACTCCGAAAATTCATAGCAAGATTTACCCAGTGCGCTCCAGTGCGTGCTCCAGATGCAGGGAACTAGAGGCCCACTTCCTACATGGGGTATGGACATGTCCACCAGTGGCAACGTTCTGGGAGGAGGTACTGCAAAAAATAAGAGTTGCCTCAGGTTGGGAGGTCCCCAAAGAGGTGCGGACAGTAATACTGGGTCTTCTCCCAATGCCAAAAAACAAAACGTTGAGCAGGAAATTTGTGATTCTGGGCTTAATATTAGCAAAGAGACACATTGCAATTGAATGGCAAAAACCGACACCCCTGAAGCTTGAAAGATGGCTGAAAGACATGTGTGAATGGGCAATTGCCGAGAGAGTAAGAATGACGCAAGTTAGGAGGGACGAAAAACTAATAGATGACCTCCAGGCATGGTCGGCGATGATAAATGAGGTACAACCCCCAATAGGAGCGAATTCACAGACTGGGACAGACAACTCACAGACTTCGTGAAGCACACAAACGTAGGATAATGGAACAGATGACACATTACATAGACATATCACATAGAAGACAAGAAATACAGTGGTCCGACAGTTGTCCGACAGGGGTGTTGGGGAGAGTTGCAGGGATAAGTTGGCATTACAACGAAATATGCTGGAAACTTTGACAATAATAGGAGTATAAAGTTTGCATTGTCAGAGTATTAGGTTGTAACCTGAAAACTACACCAACATGTAAACAGATTAGCGGAACACGTTCCAGCTCAAAGAGAGTATGTAAGATCTATGCTCATCAAAATGGTACATGTACTTGTGTTGTTTTTTTTGAAATACCAATAAAGTTAATTCAGAAAAAAAATGTATGGAAATGGGAGTGGTTGTGGGCAAGAATTATGTCACTTTTAGATCCCTTTATTTATTAAAACTCATGGCCAGTTACCCCAGTAATATAAAATTTAGAAGAAAACCCACATTAAGGACCTTCAAATGGGCCCAAATATCCGAGAATGCACATAGAAATTACATCTATCCATAAGCAGTGTGGCTACTTTTCACACCCACAGTTGGTGGCTGAATGGGAATGCAGCATAAACAGAATATGCCACAAATACCAGAAATCACTATGATTGAAAAAAATACAGCTAAGGGGTATGAAAGTAGGACAAATGTCAGCACAGGTGACCACTCCAGCAATCACCATGCTATACTTGTACAATCACAAGTGTTATACCACAACGTTTGCACATTTGTTTTGGTGCCCAACAGTGATCTTTAATTTATACAAGTTTTCCCTGAGAACTCCTTGATATACCTATTATTTTACTACATAAGTGTTATTTTACTAAAATTTCCAGCATTGCTTAAGTAAGAGTGTAAATGTTAGACCTGGCATCCTTGGCATGGTTTCCCCAAACGTTTTGCCTAAGACCAACTGTTTTTGTTGACTTTGTTCTTTGCTAACGTTAGGACTCTGCACACTTTAGCACTGCTCCAGTGCTAAAGTGCTTATGCTCTTTCCCTAAAACATGGTAAAATTGGCTTATACCCAATTGGCATTTTTAATTTACTTGTAAGCAGGCACGGCCCGTGGTAGGAGTGCCGGTCGGGCGGTGACGTGGGGCGGGGGAGGGGCAGGGTGGGGGGTAGTAAACTACGGATTAAGGCCGAATACAGGTAAGTGAACATTTAAATAAATAAAACGAATTTCGTTGTGAGCGCTGCATCGCCAAATGCGATGCAGTGCAAAAAGAACAGTTGATGGGCAGAATGCAGAACAATGTCATACATTCACCCCAGTACAGAGATCTGGGCCTAAATCCATCGTTTTTTTCCTCACCATGCCATTCCAGTTTGAACCCAGCCATAAGCAAATCAGTCTTGACCCTGCGCCCAATGGGAACAGTCCAGCCCGAACTGCCAGGCCAGGTCCTCCCTGGACTGGAAACAAGCATCCTAGGACCAGTTTCAGGGTTTCACCCCTCATCAACCAGGATAGCTTGACTCCAGTGGCATGGAGAGCACAAGACCCACGTCTGGGCATACCGGTCCCACTCGGGGTGACAAATGCAAAAAGAACAATTGATGGATAGAATGCAGAACAATGTCATACATTCACCCCAGTACAGAGATCTTGGCCTAAATCCATCGTTTTTTTGCTCACCATGCCATTCCAGTTTGGACCCAGCCATATGCAAATTAGTCTTGAACCTGTGCCCAATGGGAACAGTCCAGAACGAACTGCCAGGCCAGGTCCTCCCTGGACTGGAAACAAGCATCCTAGGACCAGTTTCGGGGTTTCACCCCTCATCAGCCAGGATAGCTTGACTCCTCCAGTGGCATGGAGAGCACGGGACCCACGTCTGGGCATACCAGTCCCACTCAGGGTGACCAATGCAAAAAAAACAATTGATGGACAGAATGCAGAACAATGGCATATATTCACCCCAGTACAGAGATCAGGGCCTAAATCCATCAGTTTTTGCTCACCATGACATTCCAGTTTGGACCCAGCCATATGCAAATCAGTCTTGACCCTGCGCCCAATGGGAACAGTCCAGCCCGATCTGCCAGGCCAGGTCTTCCCTGGACTGGAAACAAACATCCCAGGACCGGTTTTGGGGTTTCACCCCTCATCAGCCAGGATAGCTTGACTCCAGTGGCATGGAGAGCACGGGATCCACATCTGGGCATACCCGTACCAGTCGGGGTGACAAATGCAAAAAGAACAATTGATGGACAGAATGCAGTACAATGTCATACATTCACCCCAGTACAGAGATCTGAGCCTAAATCCATCGTTCTTTTGCTCACCATGCCATTCCAGTTTGGACCCAGACATATGCAAATCAGTCTTGACCCTGCGCCCAATGGGAACAGTCCAGCCCGAACTGCAGGCCAGGTCCTCCCTGGACTGGAAACAAGCATCCTAGGACTGGTTTTGTGGTTCCACCCATCATCAGCCAGGATAGGTTGACTCCAGTGGCGTGAAGAGCACGGGACCCACGTCTGGGCATATCCGTCCCAATCGGGGTGACAAATGCAAAAAGAACAATTGATGGACAGAATGCAGAACAATGTCATACATTCACCCCAGTACAGAGATCTGGGCCTAAATCCATAGTTTTTTTGCTCACCATGCCATTCCAGTTTGGACACAGCCATATGCAAATCAGTCCTGACCCTGCGCCCAATGGGAGCAGTCCAGCCTGAACTGCCAGGCGAGGTCCTCCCTATACTTGAAACAAGCATCCTAGGACCGGTTTCACCCCTCATCAGCCAGGATAGCTTGACTCCAGTGGCATGGAGAGCACTGGACCCACGTCTGGGCATACCCGTCCCACTCGGGGTGACAAATGCAAAAAGAACAATTGCTGGACAGAATTCAGAACACTGACTGTGCCCCCTTTAGGCAGCACTTTAAACATGCCTCAGGCCAGCAATTGCAGAGCCTGTGTGTGCAATTTTAAACTGCTACTTCGAAGTAAACCTTATGTCAGGCCCAAACCTTTCTTTTTAATACATATAAGTCACCCCTAGGGTAGACCCCGGGCAGCCCAGAGGGCAGGGTGCAATGTATTCAGAAAGTAGGACTTTAAGTTTTATATTTCTCGGTAGTGAAAAACTATTAAATCCATTTTCACTACTGCAAGGCCTATCTCTCCTATAGGATATCATTGAAGTTGCCTTATTACATTTTTCAATTGGGAAGAAATAAACAGTTCATGTTCAGTGTCTCTGGAATCATAATTTAAAATCCTAACTTGTGGTTAAGTCAGATTTTAAATTGGAATTCTAAAAATGCCACTTACGGACGTTTTCTCATTGTTTTAGCGGGCAACGTGGTTTCGAGTGGGTAACAAGCGGTGCTTTCGAACAGTGCTTTGAACAAGTACGGGGAACTTTTAAACGTCTGGTAAGCCTCAGATGTTTATTATGTATTTAGTAGGCAGGATTCACTTTCCGGCAGCGTTCTTATAGACTGTTCACTTATTTTTTAGCATTGTGATCAGCGGACAGAAGTACAGTTGTTAGCACTCGAGTGCGTTGGTGTTCACTCGCATTCTTAAACACAGAAAACCTCATTGGTAAGCTGTTAAACTTAATCCCTTTGGGTTGGTTTTAGCTTAGTAGCGGCTCGTAAGTCAATTATGCACCGTGTATAATTTTCATTTTTATTTCCGCTTTGCGCAGGGTTGTTTGCTTACGTGGTTTTACACGTTTATGGACACGGGCTGTTGACCCGTCTACATTGTTACTTAGTGCAGTAGTGGAGGTATTTTTTCGCATTTTTTCGCATGTAGTCGACTTTAAGATTATCAACACATTCACGGGTGTTTCACGCATTATTTTTAGCAGCACATTAGGCGCAGCACCTTTGATCCTTCTCTGTATTTGCACTGTATCCTCCTGTTTCATTATAATCTTGGTCTCTGGTACTTTCGTTTCAGTTTTGAAATATTAAAAAATGACGTGATTGCCTTGAATGCATGGTGACATCATGTATAACAACAGTCACAGGATTTAGGAGCCGTAATCACGATAACCTTCCCGGATGTTCAGTAAAAATGTATAGTTACTTTGTTTGATTTATAGCCAATGACGCTATCTCTTGAAAACATGTTTACTTGTAGATTTCCCCTGACGAAGGGTGGTAGAACACCCGAAATGCATTGGGAGTGATGAATATCCACGCCAGGAAGTAACATTGTATATAAGGATCAACAAGAATGATGTTGACATTTTCAGCTGTGAATAAAACAAGTTGAAGACATAATTACAGTTATTGTTATTATCATGCTTTTAGAAGAGTGTTGTAAAATTGAGTACACACTGGATAATTATGTTGAGTTTGAATATTTTGACGCTAAACTTTTTGATTAATATGATGTTAATACACTCATTCTGAGTTCACCAAGTAGTGCGCCCTCTGTCTAAGACTTAGGTCCTGGAATAGTTTTTTCATTGTTGAATAGGTGGTGGGGTGGAACCACCTCAGAAGGCGCACACTGATAGAGTAATATTTTGAGATTCTCTGGTATACCAGGTTTATTATTGGAACTTTGAGTGCATCACCGCTGTTGTTTTATGCAACTTTTATTACTCAATAATTTTTCACCCAAGACAGCATTTTGTTGCACCACAAGATGTCATTTGAGGACATATTACATCTTACTGATAATAAGGCAGAAACCAAAGCATACAGTGCAGCAGAAGCACAAGATATATATGGCCTCATTCGGGAGGTTAGGTCATTTGATATGACCCAAGGACCTGTTACACAACAATTACGTCAACTAGAATATTTGATGCGACGCGAGATCAATCAGAGGTTACACGCTACAACTCTCATCCAGTATCATAAGGCCAGCAGGATACCGAGAGGTCTGAGATTACCATTGAAACCTATGATGTTTAAGGCCAACAAGAAGTTTATGGATAGATGGTACTCCATTTTAAACAAATGTTCGCTTGATCTCATACTTTTGATAGTAGAGGAACTATCTTCTGTTTTGTTAGGTTTAGAACAGGAAATCAAAGAGCTGCAAGCTTCCATTAAACAACGTATGGAAACAGATAATTGGGTTACGACACTAGAGGAGATTAACGTTAAGCTAGAGACATATGCAAAAGAGATTCACGAGCGAAAAGTCCGTAAGTTCAGGAGAGACACGATAGATTACAAGTTAGATGAGGTGTATTCATGGGCGGAGGTATACGCCCAGAAACGGACTTTTCAAAAAACAGGAACCAATTCCTCGGAAGAGAGCCTGGTATCGGTTAGTGACACTCTCATGACTAGAACACCAGTTCCATCCACTAGTGGAACACTGGACGGGGAAGCTTCCACTTCCTCAACCACTAAGGTTTCTTTTTTAGAGATCAGTCCCGCGGCCAACAACCCACCATCGGAACAACTTACAGTACAACTAGAGGCAAAAAACTCGCAGAGGCCACGGAGGCAGCAAAAACGGCGAGTACAGGTCGAAGACAAAAGAAACACTAGTAGTTAACATTTCTTCAGTGGAACTCACCGAGGCTCAACAGATGTTATTGAATAAGGGGATTGCATTTGTGCCTACTTTTCATACAAATACTTTGAATATGGAAGTGGATGTGTATAAATTCATGAGAAAACTTAAACTTCGATATTTCTTTATCAACAAAGAGTCCTTTCAAGAAAGTCCAGGGACACTTGACTCCAGGGAGTTTAGACCTAAAAGTACGTTCATGGCTCCTACCACCCATAAGATTCTCGATTCATTTGAGACCTTAGTGAAGAAAGATTTGGCCCAGTTACCAATACCTTCTAGGAAGAGACACAATTTAACCATGGCAGATAGGAAGGCACTCAGAAATTTACGTGACAATGAATCTATAGTGTTTTTTCCAGCGGATAAAGGAGGTGCACTAGTAGTCATGGATCAAAGTTTCTATGAAACTAAAGTAGAATTTATGCTTTCTGATGAGACAACATACTTACCATTGAAATATGATCCAACACATGAATTTCAGGAGACTTTGCAACAGATCTTAAGACATGCAAAGGACATGGGGTGGATCTCTGACAAAACTTTTGAATTTCTTCAGTCCAGGTTTCCACGTAGGCCCGAGATTTACATGCTACCTAAAATACATAAACATCTTCGGGACCCCTCATTTCGCCCCATAGTATCGGGTTGTGGATCAATTCATGAGCCTTTAGGCCAGTATTTGGATACATTTCTTCAACCAATTGTACAATCTGGTTCTACATATGTACAGGACACTACTCATTTTTTGACCCTATTAGGGAATCTCGTATTGCCAACTGGGGTAGAGTTATGGTTATGTACAGTGGATGTGGTGGCGTTATATACATCTATACCACATACAGAAGGGATTGAGGCTGTCGAATGGGCTCTTCTTCAACAAGACGACATACAGGCAGATAAAGTATTTCTCTTGGAACTTTTGCAATTTTGTCTATTGCACAGCTATTTCAAGTGGAAGGACAGGTATTTCTTACAGACAACCGGAACCTCTATGGGTTTTTCCGGGGCTCCGAGTTATGCTAACATTTATATGATGAAGTTTGAACAAGAACACATTTTAGGTGACCCAGAATGGATAGATCATCTGATTCTTTATCGTCGATATATTGACGATATATTCATTATGTGGCAGGGTACGTCAGATGTATTGCAGCAGAAGCTAGGTCAGTGGAACGAAATGAATCCCAGAATTCAATTCACGCACACTATGGACAAACGGACTATCTCGTATCTAGATGTGTCAATAGAGTTGATTGGTTCAGAGATCACCACTAAGGTTTTCACCAAACCCACTGATCGCAACAATTCATTATTATACACCAGTTTTCACCCTGAGTCTCTCAAAAAACATCTTCCATTCTCCCAATTTTTACGCATTAAGCGCATTACTTCTGACCACACACAATATAAGACGACCTTACAATGTTTCAAAAAAGGTTTTCTAGACATGGGTTACCCGGAAGATATTGTGGAAACAGCGGCCAGGCGCGCTGATGACATACAAAGATCCGAGTTGTTAACCAAGCGTGTGAAAAGCAAGGGGAGACGTGATGTTTTTGTCTCTACTTTCTCGACGCAGTCGACTGCTATTAAGAAAATAATCCTTAATCGATGGGAGTTACTACAGACGGAACCTGATTTTGGTAACATTTTTCAAGAACCCCCTATTTTTGCATACAAAAGATCGAATAATATTAGAGAGATTTTAAAAAGGAGGAAGGCAGACAATTTGGTAGAATCTAAAGGTATGCAAAAGTGTTACAATTGTTCGCATTGTAACAATGTGTTACTAGGGTCATCTATTTCTCATCCCTGGTCGGGCAAACCAGTGAAGTTGATGTTCACAGCCATGTGATTTATGCCATACGATGCCCTTGTGGTTTATACTACATCGGTAAAACAGAGAGATAACTGCGCACATGCATAACTGAACATAAGAGTAGAATTAGAACAAGAGTCATGACTTCTCCACTAGCGAGTCATTGGATTGAGTTTCACCACACCATTGCTAAGTTAAGATTCACAGTGTTAGAGATTGTCAGAAGCCGACCAGACAAGGATATGTCAAAACATATCACGCAGCGTGAGACGTTTTGGATAAAGTACCTTGACACTCTGAGCCCGAAGGGTCTCAATGATAAATTGGAGCTCTTGTGTTTCCTGTAACAGTAATATCAGTGAGTTCTTGAGAGGTTGATTTAATGGTGACAGGGAGACAAAGATAGTATTAGGATACTCCACACACAAGAGGGTCAGTTATTTTGATATATATTTTTTTAATGGGTGTTTGTATGGGTCAACGTGGGATTTGTTATGTTCAGCACTTTTGATTAGAAAAATCACCATTAGGTTCTCAACTTTTTCATGTTTCATTTAAAGGTTGATTGTAATTGATGTTGTTAGTTTTGACGTGCTACATTTATATGCTGGGAAAACTTAGATTTAGCAGTTATGTTAAATCACTATACATGTAGTGACAGTAATGTCGGAATTTAGTAATTCATTGTTAAGATTGGAATGATTTTGTAAATTACAGTAACCTTTTAGAGTATGATGTGATTACAGTATTTGTTACTTTTAATAAGCAGTCCCTTCAGATAGCGTGTTTGTATTATATGTTTAGAGTATGCACAGGGGTACATGTCTTTAAAGTCTCATGCTAAGATGGCTGCCCGTTTTTCATCACATTTCCTTACACCACCTTGGTTGTCCTATTTTTATTTCTATCTATCCACGCATTCACACGTCATCACGTGAATAGTTTGAAAAACCCAGCGGCCTTTCACAAATCGGGCGAGTGTCGTTTCATTACCTTCGGGATCGAGGAAACTGTTGGGACACTTTATTCACGTTTTCTAGGTGAGCCACATTTTGCTAAAGTGATAACGTTGTGACTTTAATCAAGTACAGCACTTACGGACGTTTTCTCATTGTTTTAGCGGGCGACGTGGTCTTGAGTGGGTAACAAGCGGTGCTTTCGAACAGTGCTTTGAACAAGTACGGGGAACTTTTAAACGTCTGGTAAGCCTCAGATGTTTATTATGTATTTAGTAGGCAGGATTCACTTTCCAGCAGCGTTCTTATCGACTGTTCACTTATTTTTTAGCATTGTGATCAGCGGACAGAAGTACAGTTGTTAGCACTCGAGTGCGTTGGTGTTCACTCGCATTCTTAAACACAGAAAACCTCATTGGTAAGCTGTTAAACTTAATCCCTTTGGGTTGGTTTTAGCTTAGTAGCGGCTCGTAAGTCAATTATGCACCGTGTATAATTTTCATTTTTATTTCCGCTTTGCGCAGGGTTGTTTGCTTACGTGGTTTTACACGTTTATGGACACGGGCTGTTGACCCGTCTACATTGTTACTTAGTGCAGTAGTGGAGGTATTTTTTCACATTTTTTCGCATGTAGTCGACTTTAAGATTATCAACACATTCACGCGTGTTTCACGCATTATTTTTAGCAGCACATTAGGGCGCAGCACCTTTGATCCTTCTCTGTATTTGCACTGTATCCTCCTGTTTCATTATAATCTTGGTCTCTGGTACTTTCGTTTCAGTTTTGAAATATTAAAATATGACGTGATTGCCTTGAATGCATGGTGACATCATGTATAACAACAGTCACAGGATTTAGGAGCCGTAATCACGATAACCTTCCCGGATGTTCAGTAAAAATGTATAGTTACTTTGTTTGATTTATAGCCAATGACGCTATCTCTTGAAAACATGTTTACTTGTAGATTTCCCCTGACGAAGGGTGGTAGCACACCGAAATGCATTGGGAGTGATGAATATCCACGCCAGGAAGTAACATTGTATATAAGGATCAACAAGAATGATGTTGACATTTTCAGCTGTGAATAAAACAAGTTGAAGACATAATTACAGTTATTGTTATTATCATGCTTTTAGAAGAGTGTTGTAAAATTGAGTACACACTGGATAATTATGTTGAGTTTGAATATTTTGACGCTAAACTTTTTGATTAATATGATGTTAATACACTCATTCTGAGTTCACCAAGTAGTGCGCCCTCTGTCTAAGACTTAGGTCCTGGAATAGTTTTTTCATTGTTGAATAGGTGGTGGGGTGGAACCACCTCAGAAGGCGCACACTGATAGAGTAATATTTTGAGATTCTCTGGTATACCAGGTTTATTATTGGAACTTTGAGTGCATCACCGCTGTTGTTTTATGCAACTTTTAGAAAGTTGGCATTTTCTTGCCTTAGCCATTTAGTGCATGTAGCCTTTCTCTGGTCAGATGACTGCATGTAGCTGCCATTTGGCCTTAGTGTAGTCCTCTTAGACAGCCACACACAATGGGGAGCGTAGGTGTGACTGGATGGGCCATCACTGGCAGGATGAGTAGGAGGAGCTGTGACTAGCCCCACTTACACTTGAATAGTCTGTGTCCTGTCTCCACACAAAGGGCTGTATACCCCCTGCAGTTAATCTGGAGCCAGGAAGGCAGGCCATCTGTTCACTTCAAAGGCATGCCTCTAGAAGCATCTTCCTACTTCAAAGGCACAACTGTGTATAAAAGAAGGGACTCAGACACCAACTCCTCAGTACAGTTCTGGACCTGTGAATACTTTGCCAGGAAGAAGGACTGCTGTGCTGCTACCAAGGACTGCCACTCTGCTGGACTGCTGCTCTAAAGGAACTGCTACCATGCTGTGCTGACCTACTGCCTGCTGCCCTGTAGCCTGTGGAAGAAGAACGGGCCCTGCAACTTCGTATTGAACTCATGACCCCAGAGAGACTCAAAGGGCTAGTCTGCTGACCTCCTGATCGGAGCCTCGGGTACATGAAAGGTCCCCAACCAGCTCCTGGACCCAGCTGCAGTGAGCTCCTATCGCCCCAAGTGGTGCCTCACAGGCACTGGACCCTTGGTGTGGCTCATAGGGCCTTTAAATCGAGCTTTTGGGATCTTTTCTACAGTGAATTAGCCTGTTCACACCAAGACTATGCCACTTGCACCGAAATTCAGCACAAGCTGCTGCCAGCCCCTCTGTTTGCACAGCAAGCAACTTTTGCAAACGGAGGACAGCCACTGGGAAGCACCAGCCTGCTCGTCTGCGACACCTGGCCTGCTCTTGGCGCCATTCCACCCATCAACTGTGACCCACTCCTTGGTCCCCGCGACCCTCTTCCATGTGAACAGGACTCTTGGCACAAAACGTGAGAAGGTAAAACTTCAGCGGGACAAATCTGGGACTGTATCCAACCCACGCTCCATTGTGGTCAGCCTGAACTTTTAACTTTGACCCGGTCCAGCATGACCAGATAGCTGTGGTTGGAGCTTTATGCTTTTAGGGGCTATTTTGCAGTTTATTCTTTCAAAATTCATAACTCCAGGTCTACTGATTGGATGTTTGTTGTTTTATCTTGTTTTATTTGATAAATTAAGCTCAATTTTCTAACCTGTGGTGGGATCTTTTTGTGTGGCATTTTCACTGTTTGACTGTTTGAAGTGTTGCACAAATACTTTACGCTTTGCCTCTAAGTTAAGCCTGACTGCTCTGTGCTAAGCTACCAAGCGGTTGAGCACAGGTTAATTTCGGGTTTGCTTGTGTTCGGTGCTTGCTTGGTTGCTACTTGACCAGGGCTCACACCACAGTCAACCAGTAACCCAATTTCTAACAGTAAATATTGCGTCTGATGAAGTGTGATGTCTTGGTGTCCAGTTCTCTATAATGCAGCTACTCCTGCGGATGCCTCAGGGTGCTTCACATGCATGAATGCATTTATTACTGTGGTACTTATATAGTGCAAGCCTAGCCAAAATACATTGAAGAACAGTACAGGGTCAAAGGCAACAATACAGTTAGTGATTGGAGCTGAGGCTGGGTTCTCAGAGTGGAGGTTGATTTGTTCTTTGTTGTGATGCAGCTCTCAATAAAGAGGTTTCTCTTCAGCTCCTTCCTAAATAGTAGCATTATTGGGGCAGTCCTGATGCATACAGGGATGTTGTTCCAGATCCTGGGAGCATAATTGGAGAAGGCCTGTTGCCTTGTTTTTTTTCTTGCACTTCTTCATCTACAATCTAATGGTGTCCTGGCTGCAGGTCATCCAAGAGCCACCAGAGGCAATAGAGTTCACTCCAACACTGGTGTCATTAGGAGAGTCCAGGTGAGGCCAATGTCCCCGATGCATTTGGCATGCACCCCCCTTAAGCCACAACACTGTTGACTGTAAATGATGCAGCACACATTCTGTAAACACAATTTAAAGACTCTTACAGGATAAAAATAGATTATTTTTGACACCTGAGTTTCAATTCAATACATTAGATTATTTCGCTGCATTTACATCTGTTAAAACGAATAATTTTTAAACATAAATGTTTTCCGATTTCCACTACTGTGACAACATTGCCATGAATGAACCAAGAGATGTTTGTTTGTAAAGTGCTCTATACACTATACATATAGGCAACATTTTTGTTGTATGGGAAGCAATAGTATTGTCAGTTACACCATAAGTAAGGGCCTGATTCACCACCACCGTAAGCACCACCTAAGCAGGTTTTATGCCCGCCACATTACAATGGCAGGCGTGTCTTTGGCAGTCGGGAAGACCGACAGCCATGGTTCCAACAGGCTCAAGGAGCCTGTCAGACTGTCGGAGGGGAATCATATCCCTACAACAGTGTCCTGCAGAATAAAGGTATTACCCTAGGAACACTACGGTATTTTTACATTTACATCTGGATCCCCACTTCCATTGGTGTTTTCCAGTAAGATTTATGTAAGAACTCCCTCCTTCTGGTACAGTCTTCGAGGCGGTCGAGTCCGCCTCAGTGGCATTGCCCTACGGGGGTGGGGAGAGGACTCCTATGATGAAGCATGACACTAACAAGTGTTTGAGGTTTCCTCTTCCACTAAGGATGACGTTTCACAGATAATAGACTATGGTTTTTAGTTTCCTCTAAATCTGTAGACGTGTACTGGGCCAAAGCAATAGAAGCACTTAGTACACCACTTAATTTGCTTAAAAATCTGCCACTGTACTACTTTTTGGGTTTATGTCTAATCAGTGAAGGGAAGTACGGTGTCATATTCTGCCCCTCTCCTTCAATAGTCTTTTCGGGGTTCCAATGTCATCATACTAAAATCTATCCCAACGATAAAATATAAATTCTTTCTGTATGGTTTGAAAATCTTGGCTCTCCGTGCCCAGCTCTTATTCTAGTGGGACTAGCTGGTGTAAGGCATAATTTCTCAGCCTCTACTTGGCGGTGAGAATAAGTATTTACTCGCCCTTTATAATTCTTAGAATCAGGAGCCTTCATGATATAATCAGAAGAAATAGGCATGACTAATTTTACCATATTTTTTAACTCTAAAATTTCTGCCTTCAGTTCTTTTATCATTTCAAATATTTCCTCAATGGCCTAAGCTATTGTGTTAGGTTGATTATCCCTGTTTTTGCTCTTGCTAATATTAATCCTGCCCATCTGATTGGACTTGACATTCGTTAGGTTTATAATATAAACCAATTGTTGCCAATCACGTCAGATTTGAGGGCAATGTATGGGGCTGTTAGCGGTGACAGAATATTGTCGCTTTCTATCAGCCTATTTTCCTGTGAGGGTTCTCTGCTGCCTGTGGACATCTAAACATCTAGTCACTCTGTGTGCAGCCTTTTTTTCAAACAATTTTGCAATCTTAGATGGCTTTGTGAGAGGTTGAAAATGAGGTGCAATCCCTGTAATCTACATCCTCCATTAAGTCATCAAGTTCATCAGGGTCCAATTTACAGGTGTTTGTTTTGTGTTGTTTGTTTTTTTTGGGATTCTCTACTGTCTTTCTTTTTCCCACATTGATCTTCACATCAACAATTGAGGCTGTTCCATAGCTCTGTGCCGCTATACTATCACCTGAAATATTACCCTGTTTGTTCTAATAGTGAAACACAAAAATATTAATTAAAATTACAAATCATGAACATAAAAAATAATGGCTATGCATTTCAGCTCCTCAAAGTCTAAAGCCTCACCAGGAGGATATTGTCAGAGAATGAAGTCAAGGGAGATGGCCCAGACCAGTATCTTCCATGCAATGACGGGTGAAGACAGGCCTGCCCTTATCTAGGGCTTTGCCTGGGCATATCCCGCAAAACAGGAGTAACAATGGCACTATTTAGTGCTGGGTGGAGTGCAGCCCCTCCTCCTCCCTCTCCCCCCTCCTTCTTTGATCCTGATGGTTAGTGGGGCTTGTAGTTCCCTGGCACAGTGCTTATTGATCAATGGCAAATGTATACCTATCAACCTCTTCACTTAAAATTGTGGATCATGTGAAGTATTTAACTGGTTATCCCTTTAGGGTGAATAGAAAAGTGTCCAAAGCTGTAGTGTTTAGAAATATTTGAAGGTCGAAACTCTATTGGACTGGATCCCAACAACTGTATGATGTCATCAGAAATGTCATCAATGATGTAATCTGAGATGTCATCAATGATGTTAACATGTCATGAGTGATGTCATTTGTGAGGTCATAAGAAGCGCTTGACAGAAGCGCAAGTTATACTTAGTTCAGTAGACTGTAAGCATTAATTAGATTTTTTTTTTGTTTGAAAAGTTATATACAATATATCTTTTCAATATATGAAGAGATGTAACGACAGCGAAACACATGTCAGGGGTTGTTTTTATTTATTCCAGGTTGGTTTGGATGGTATTTTACCGGTCCAGAGTTTTAATACTGTATCTGGAGTGGTATAAGGCTTTTGCCATATTACAGCTTGGAAAGAATGGCATTAGCTAACCGTATGTTTTTTTTTTTTTTTAGTTTTATATAGCACGAACTTGTCCCAAAGGTATCAGATACCAGAGCGTTTACATGAGCACCAGTTGCGTTACAGACAGACACATTCATTTCTTCGTTAGGCACAGGGAGATTAAGTGATTTGCCCAGAATCACACAATGTTAAGCGTCCTTGTCGAGAACTCAAACCCGGTTCCCCAGCTTTGAGGTCCACCGCTTTAGCCGTTAGGCCACATCCTCTCCCCAAAAGACTTTGCTGTATAAATGGCAAAAGACTTTGTCCCTTACTAGCTCGGTGTGGATGGCACTGTGCTAATCCTATGCTTAAAAGCTTTGACAAAAAAACAGCCATTTGAGGTGAGCAGGTTTAAAGTGTCAGTGGCGTTGTAGGGTGCTCTATATAGGAGCTGCTCTGCACCTAAACTTGGGAACCACCCAGCATTCTCCGTTTCTTTTTTGCATAATTTGTGCGGCAGCACTTTAAGCCTGTAAGGGTATGTGTGTGTATATATATATATATGATTCACCAAATGGCCCTTCAGCGGGGGGCGCTCAATTTAGCTGGTGCCCACGGCGAGACAAGGACCGTTCTCGCAATATATTATTCACCAAGAAAATAAACGTGGCACTCTCCTTGGATGGTTAACTGGTTTTATTCACACCACCACTCTTCTCCTCCTACGCGTTTCGACCCCACAATAGGTCTTGATCACGGTAGTAAACACAGTCCTTTCTTAGTTTCCTATTTTTATACTGAATCACCACTCCACCCATAATGAGGCATTGTGGGATCAGTAGTTTCGAAATCACAAATTCAATTATATTTCATTGAATGAACATTTTTGATGGATAAATGTGGTGTTTCACCATGCCCCATTCATTTTTCATTGTACGTGTGATGTTATTGTCATATACGTGATGCTTACCAATAAACAAAAATCATTTTTGGTACAGTGGCCATTAAATTATTTTTATATTGAGTATGTAAGATTTGTCGGGTAATGCGATGTAACCATTACCCATCCTCCCTCCATTTGTGGAATTTGTAATCCACAAAGTCACCTACTCTTTGGAATTCACATCACGTTTTTGCTATGCATTCATCATGGACTGAGTGTCCTGTTTTGTCTGTTTCGGGCTGAGTGCCCCAATTTCCGACAATCACAACGTACACATTTAAATCATAGGACAAAGGCTCCATTCCACACCCACCACCAAACAAAAATACTACTGTTACTTCATATAATCAGATTAAAACATATTCACGACAATGTGGCACGTTCAGTCATTGCTAGATTCTTCCGGGACTTCTATTCTGTTAAATGGTAATGATTCATTCCTTCTCTCACAAGTGAATGTACATTTCCTCGTCCCCATTAAGGCCCAGCGGGATCTTAGTTTTAAATCTTATAATTAGTCTCGATTCAAGGCGTCTGAGTTTTAAAGTCCTGTTTCCTCCTCTTTCATGCGGTGGTACAGTCATCAATCCAGAGTATCTCAGGTCCATCTATGTTTTACTTTCATGTGTTTTCATATGTTTTGCGACAGCATATGTCAGATCTTGATTTTGTGTTGCCCTAATATGCTCTAGGATCCGTTTCTTGAGTGGGCATATTGTGCTTCCTATGTACCTCTTCCTGCAGAAGCACTCGATCAGGTATACCACATATGTGGAGTCACATGTTATTGCCTCGTTGATGTTAAATGTGCCACCTCTTGGATCTTGAATGGACTTTAGGTTTTTTCCAATTTTGCAGGCCTTGTAACTGTTACACTTTGCAAACCCCTTTTTATGGGTCTGTAGCCATGTTTCTTGTTTCTTGGCTTCAAAGTGACTATGTACCAAGGTGTCCGATATTGATGGTGCTTTCCTGTATGTTATCAGCGGGCGCTCTCCTATCATGGTCCCAATATCCGGGTCTTTCTTCAGGACACTCCAATATTTTATCAGGATCCTCTGGATCTTATAGCTCTCTTTACTGTAAGTCAGTATGAGTCGCAGCATTTCCTCAACTGAGTTGATTTTCGTTTTGGATTGTTGTTTCCTCTCAATTAGCGTTTGGGCCCTAGTTCTTTCTCTGGCCTTTTCCTCACCTCGCTGAATGTAAGAATGTTTATACCCTCGCTTCAAGAAACGTTGCATGGTTTCAGCAAATTTCTTCTCCATTTCATTCTCCTCAGAGCAGTTTCGCTTCATCCTTATGAACTCTCCATAAGGTATGCTTTTCTTGAGCGACTGAGGGTGGAAGCTTGAGTCATGAAGTACTGCATTAGTAGCAGTGCTTTTCCTGAAGACTGTCATTTGTATCTTCTTGTTCTTAATGTAGATCCGTGTGTACAAAAAGTCAATCTGCTTATGATTGATGTTATGAGTGAATTTAAGACCAACTTCTTTGTCATTCATGATCGCTAGATATTCCAGAAATTCTGTTTCAGTGCCTCTCCAAAGTAGTCACTTTGAAGCCAAGAAACAAGAAACATGGCTACAGACCCGTCAAAAGGGGTTTGCAAGGCCTGCAAAATTGGAAAAAACCTAAAGTCCATTCAAGATCCAAGAGGTGGCACATTTAACATCAATGAGGCAATCACATGCGACTCCACATATGTGGTATACCTGATCGAGTGCTTCTGCGGGAAGAGGTACATACGAAGCACAATATGCCCACTCAAGAAACGGATCCTAGAGCATATTAGGGCAACACAAAATCAAGATCTGACATATGCTGTCGCAAAACATATGAAAACACATGAAAGTAAAACATGGATGGACCTGAGATACTCTGGATTGATGACTGTACCACCGCATGAAAGAGGAGGAAACAGGACTTTAAAACTCAGACGCCTTGAATCGAGACTAATTATAAGATTTAAAACTAAGATCCCGCTGGGCCTTAATGGGGACGAGGAAATGTACATTCACTTGTGAGAGAAGGAATGAATCATTACCATTTAACAGAATAGAAGTCCCGGAAGAATCTAGCAATGACTGAACGTGCCACATTGTCGTGAATATGTTTTAATCTGATTATATGAAGTAACAGTAGTATTTTTGTTTGGTGGTGGGTGTGGAATGGAGCCTTTTGTCCTATGATTTAAATGTGTACGTTGTGATTGTCGGAAATTGGGGCACTCAGCCCGAAACAGACAAAACAGGACACTCAGTCCATGATGAATGCATAGCAAAAACGTGATGTGAATTCTAAAGAGTAGGTGACTTTGTGGATTACAAATTCCACAAACGGAGGGAGGATGGGTAATGGTTACATCGCATTACCCGACAAATCTTACATACTCAATGTAAAAATTATTTAATGGCCACTGTACCAAAAATGATTTTTGTTTATTGGTAAGCATCACGTATATGACAATAACATCACACGTACAATGAAGAATGAATGGGGCATCGTGAAACACCGCATTTATCCATCAAAAATGTTCATTCAATGAAATATCATTGAATTTGTGATTTCGAAACTACTGATCCCACAATGCCTCATTATGGGTGGAGTAGTGATTCAGTATAAAAATAGGAAACTAAGAAAGGACTGTGTTTACCACCGTGATCAAGACCTATTGTGGGGTCGAAACGCTTAGGAGGAGAAGAGTGGTGGTGTGAATAAAACCAGTTAACCATCCATGGAGAGTGCCACGTTTATTTTCTTGGTGAATAATATATATATATATATATATATATATATATATATATATATATATATATATATATATATATATATTCACTGAAAAAACCATAGGTTTTACAGATGTTATAGTTAGAAATTAGCATTTAAAAAACCTTTGAAATTCACTGAAAAGCCATAGGTTTCAGGGGCGTTATAGTTAGCTGGACATTTCACCCGTACAAAACCATAGAAATTCCACTGTTATAGTTAGTTCAGCTAACTATAACTTGCGCCCCCGCAATGCACTGCTCATGACGTCACATATTACATCATTCATGGCATGGTCAGTGACATCACTGATGACATCACTGATGACATCTGAAATGACATCACTGATGACATCATCCAGTGACTGTGTGTTTCTGTAATTTTTAAATATATTTTACATATATTCTTAGGTGTATTGAAGAATGAGTGGGTGTATAAGTGTCTGGATGGGGGATTTTACAGGTGTGTGACTGATTGTATAAGTGAGTGATTAAACATGTCTTACTGAATGCATGGGTTAGTGACTAAACTGTGTGAATGTGTGTATCAGTCTGTCTGTTGTTGTGTAAGCTGCTACATGGGTTGGTCAGTAGCTACATGAGTGTTTATATGGTTTATTGATTGTTTGCCTGAGTATTTGTATGGGAGACTGAGTGTGTGTGTGGGTGGGTTGGAGGTGTGTGACTCTGTGCATTGATGTGTGAGTGGTTGATTCACTGGGTGTATGGGTTCAAGAGTGCATGTGGAAACAGCTGTATGGGTGGGTGAGTGTGTGTATGGGTGTGTTGGTGAGTGAATGGATGTCTCAGTGGTACATGTGTGAGTAACTACATATGTAAAAGGCAGTATATGTGAGTGATGCTGTATATAAATGAGTATATGTAAGAGTGAGTGATTGTGAGAGTGGCTGCATGGATGAGTGTGTACTTGTATCAGTGATTATAGCGGTTTTGTCTGGCTCCCGGTACTGGTACACGTGTGGCTGGAGGGTTGCCGCTGGTGGCGCCTGTGCCTCCTACGTCAGCTGCATGCTTGAACCCCCTGGAGAGCAGTCCGGACAGTAGCTACCCATCTGATAGGTGCGCGGGCGGAGCTGGCCAGTCTTGCTGGACACACTAGTACTGGTGGCTGGCCCGGTGAGCGACAGGAGGGACACCAGGGAGCTGCCCTTGTATTCTGAAGGCGGAGGCACCTTCCAGGAGCGGGCCAAGAAGGAGTGCCTGGTCAGTCATCACTGCTAAGACAGGATGGGTCATTTGGCCAGAAGAGGTCAAAATCTAGCGAGGCTTCGCGCGACGGTGCGACTGGAGAACAGGACCACCCGGCTGAGGATCCAGGGCAAGATATCAGAGGCCTGCTGCGGTCTATGGAAAAGAATTTGCAAGGGGGCATAGCGGTGCTCGGCACCAAGATGGACGCACTGTCCTACCGGATGGATCGTATGGCCGAAAGACTGGACAAGCACGCCGAGCGCCTTGAGATGTCGGAGCGCAGGCTCACGGAAGCTGAGGAGGCCCAGACGGTCCTAGACACGGAGCATAAACAACTGGGCGGGATCCTGAAGGTTCTCCAGGACAAGACGGAGGACTTGGAAGCGCGCTCCCGGCGCTGTAACCTCCGCATCACGGGACTCCCTGAGACCACCCAGACGGGGAATATGGAACAGTTCACGGAACGACTCCTGAAGACCCTGCTCGGCGAGGACACGTTCTCCACTATGTTCGTGGTGGAGAGGGCGCATCGATCACTGGGCCCACGACCGCCACCGGGTGCTGCCCCTAGACCGATCATAGCGAAGCTGCTGAACTACCGCGATCGGGATGTAGCACTGAGGAAAGCTAGAGAGAAGCAACAGTTGCAATTTGAAGGGTCCACTATCTCTCTTTTTCCGGACTTTACGGTTCGGGTTCAGGAGGCACAGCGCCAGTTTGCCCCCATGAAGAAACAACTCCGTGACCTGGGGGTGGACTACACCATGCTATACCCGGCAAAGCTCCGGGTCAACCGTCAGGGCCGCTCCCACATTTTCACCGACCCAAAGGCGCTCCAGAAGGCAATGAAAGACTGGGCGAAGGAGCAGCGACATAGCCCGGAGAAGCAACTCCTTGATGAGGCGGTGGGTGGCTTGCTGGCCGACCGGGATTAGATATTCGCTGGTGACAATGTGTGAAACGTTTAAGAAGCGTGGGGGGCTTACTAAAGTTGCTCTCGCAGACAAGTGGGAACAGGTTATGTCTGAATGAGAGGAGGGGGTCTGTTATGAGGAGCTGCACCGGGGGATGGTAATACTTCAGTTGATATTTGGGCTCACCGTTCTCCTCCCCTGCTGTTTAGGATGTGGTGCGGTTTTAGTTGGGGGCCGTGACAACCTGAGGGATCTGAGGTGTTTAGTTCACAGGCGTAAATTAGATACCATCCTCGTCTACGGCTTGAGAGCATGGGGTTCATACACCATGCCTTAGCTCGCCCTTTAGTTACTTCACCTTCTTGATTTTGATAAACCTCCCGGAGGGGCATTTGGGATTACAGTTGGGTTTCAGTACTACAAGATGTACGTAGTTGCATATACTAGTCTTGACGGTTTTCGGAGCGCGGCCTTATGAACGCCGAACGCTTTTTCCAACCGTTTCTTTGAGGGGAGAGCAACATCCGCCCTCTCGTGAATCACACTGGGGAGTGCAATTTCCGTTGGGGGGGTGGGAATGTATTATGCGGGGAGGGTATAATCCGCAGCCAAGTTGGGGTGGGGCAGGCGTGGGTGGAGGGTGGGGGGTTTTGGGGATTTGTCTTGATTCTTTTTGGGATTGTTGAGAGTGACCTACTTTGGCTAACTGCAGGGTTGCGGGGTGGGGGGTTGTATTGTGCGGGTCCTGTTGGGGTGGGCCTGACGTGGGTGGGGGGGTGGGGGGCGGAGAGACTGTATTTAGACTGACCTCTGACGTACTTTTTGCTGTGACAACTCGGGTAGTGCGACATCATGGCTGTGTAGACCTGATGAGACTGACGCTATGGAACCTAGGCTGGATACTTCATCATGACGGATAGGGCTAAGACGCGTTCTGACAATGCCCCGGACTCAGTGGCGGTGCTCACGTGGAACGTACATGGCCTTAATGACTATAGGAAAGTCCGGAAAATTTTGAGTTACTTATATAGGCATAATATAGATATCGCCCTCCTACAGGAGACACACCTCCCTCTAGATAGTCCCATCTTACGCACTAAAGGGCTCCTAGGCAATGTGCATGCGGCTGGTTTCACCACGCATGCTAGGGGGGTCCTGACGTGGGTCAATCTGAAGACGGCGTTCCGTCTGTCGCCTTTGGAAACGGATAGGGAGGGTCGGTTTGTTCTCACCAAATGCTGCGGTAGGGGAATGGAGTTGCTTTTCCTAAACGTTTATGGACCTAATTATGATTACCCAGACTTTTACAATAAGTTGGCTGACCTGTCTCACCTCCCGGCTCATGGACAGATCCTATGGGGAGGGGATTTCAATTTTGTTAGGGACCCTGCTTTGGATAGGTCGGACGGCCCGGACAGACGTGTCTCCGCTTCGGCTAGAGCCGTGGAGACATCATTGATCAGGTTGGATATGTGCGATGTTTGGCGCCACAGGCACACGGGCCAGGGTGGGTACACACATTACTCTGCGTATTATAATGTCCATACCCGAATTGACTACTGGTTTGCCTCCAGACATCTATTGCCTCACATCCAGTCTTGTACGATTCTACCGTGCACATATTCTGATCATTCACCCCTGCTCTTGGTTTTCGCTTCTCCCAAGAAGCGCACTCCCCCCTTTATGTGGCGCTTCCCACCCTACTCTCTCCTGGATGCCGTTTTTAAGGAAGACATTGCTATGGCAATCGAGACATTTTTTGAAAACAATGTGGGGTCAGTTGATTCCTTTCAAACAATATGGGAGGCTTTTAAGGTATATATTAGGGGGGGTGGCAATATCTAAACACGCAGTGGTTCTTAAATCGATTCGTAATAGGCTGACGGATCTGGAACGTAAGATAAAGGTGCTTGAGGTTTCCCTGATCGATGGTCCGAATGCAGCGCTTAACCTAGAATTGACGCAGACCCTACAGGAATATCATGCAGAGGCTGACGGGGAAATAAAGCATTTTGGGAAGTATGCCACTGCTCGCACTTATGGCGAGGGTGAACGGCCGGGAGCGGTCCTTGCGCAGCTCCTCAGGCAGCGTAGGGACGCCACGGCGATCCCAGACATTAGACCACAACCTGGAGACCCTCAGTTGATGGAGGCCCAAGTGGCAGACCAATTTCGTCAATATTATGCGGACCTCTACGCTTCGCGAGGCTGCAGCCCGGACGTGCAAATATTAGACTACCTGACACATATAAAGCTGCCGTGGCTGTCCGACGTACATCGAGAGTTTCTGATGCGACCGATCGAAAGGGATGAAATAATCCTAGCTCTCTCTGGTATGAGGGCGGGGAGCGCGCCAGGAGGGGATGACCTCACTGTCGCCTTTTACAGGGCGTTCATTGATCTTCTGCTGCCACACCTGCTCACGCTGTTTGAGGACATGTGTGCCACAGGCGGGATGCCCCCAACTATGCGGGAGGCGATCCTGGTGGCTATACTTAAACCGGGTAAGTCTCCAGACGAGTGTGCCTCGTATCGACCTCTGTCCTTGATGAATGTGGACACCAAAATTTTTGCGAAACTGCTTGCCAATCGTCTGGCCCCGCTCGTCACGACCTTGGTGGCCCCGGAACAGGCTGGATTCGTGCCAAGCAGAAATCTGACAGTCAACCTGCGCACTGTCTTTGCTGCTCTTCAGCATACAAGACCGTAGGTGCCGGCTATTGCGGTATTTTTAGACATGGAAAAGGCATTCAACTCGGTCGAATGGCCCTTCATGAGGCAGGTCCTCTGCCGCATGGGGGTGGGGGAGGTGTTTATACAACTTCTTGCCGTACTGTATTCCTCTCCCACAGCGTGTATAAAAATAGGCTCCCTGGTCACCAATCCTATACAAATATACAGAGGTACGAGAGAGGGCTGCCCCTTATCTCCAATTCTCTACGCCCTGATCGCTGAGCCCTTGGCATGCACCCTACGGGAGTATCATAGCCATAGAGGCATTCGCTTTCCGAATTACCGCCTAATTGTCGCCACCTATGCAGACGACACACTGCTTTATGTCAGAGACCCTGAGGCTAATCTCTCCCCGGTTTTATGAGAGGTGGTGCGCTTTGGCTCTCTGTCTGGCCTAAGGGTTGTTGTAGGGATTCTGCACATACACAGAGCTATGCACAGGATAATAGGACCTCGGAATATAGTGGTGAGCCAACCATAAACCTTAGCACCTAAAACCCCAACCCGACTAGATTTAGCGTCTCATTAGCGACAATGTTACCAATGATTAGACAACCCAGAACACGGTATCTCTCTCTCTCAGGACTCGCAGGAGCAAGAACACCCTTTCATAACTCACTCATACCTGTCCACAACGTGTGTAAAAAGAGACACTGTATAGTTTAAAATGTTTATTTCAACTACCGTGCTCTAAGATACAGTACACGTGCCAGTACTATCAGCATAATGCATAAGGATAATATAATCAGCATAGTTACAATTCCATAGAATACAAACGGGGAAAGTATTTCATAAAGCAGTGGATATAGGCCTAAATGACCATACCACCCTCCCCGTGCTAGTAGCTAGTTTATTATAAAAACAGAAGACCTCTGGGCATTGTCAAGCGAACCCCCATACCTCAATATTTAGATACAAGGTTTACATCATCAGACAAGCACAGCTCTTCTCTCTGGAAAGGTTTTTCTCCAAGTCCCTCCAACAGTGAAATCACAATATTAAAAGCACACAAATTTCTCCAGGGCAGCTGTACTTAGTGTTATGTCTAAGTGCGAGGGACTGGCCAGATCAGCAAGAACAAGGGACGTTGTTTTTCGACCTTGTACATGTTGTGCAGACGTAGCCCAAAGGGAACAGGAGAAAAGGTGAAAGCCAGAAATGCAGACAGTTCTAAAATAGCCGGGCAGAAGCAGAGGCTGGAAAAACAACGGCACAAAGTAACATGCGCAAAAAAGCATCATGGCAGCCAGGCCTAAGCCAACGTAGCAAAGCAGACCAGGAGGCCACAAACCACACAACACCCTCCCCTGGGCAGTCCATCGGCAAAGACATAGGACGAAAACAGAGTTCAAATAGACTGAGCAGAACAGAAACGTCTGTTTTGGAGAAGTCCCCATGAAGGACAATGAATGGGAGAGGAAAAAAAAATTGTAGAGGAGAAAAAAAAAAATCCAGCGAGGCAGGTCGCAGAAAGCGAAGGCCCTGTCAATCCAACAGAGTGTAAGTGCAGAAAAACGCCACACCTTCCAAGAGGACATCATTTTAATCGTTGGAAAAAAGCGACGCCATCCAGTCCAATAAATCAAAACTGCAGTCATGTTCCTCGCAAGAGGGAGCAGCGAACAGCATTGCGGGACAACTTGCGTGGTACTCAATATAACTTTGTTGTAGGAGATTCTGAGCAGCCGCCCAGATATCCCATTGTGCCAAAATCCCCAGTGCAGCCGCACGCGCCATGTAGCCTGCACCAGAACAGTCCCGTTCATGGGCCTCTAAGGGACCCACCAGCAGGACAAAATCCGGTCGAGACAGAGACGCATTGGAGAGGCAATAATCCAAGGACCACGAGAAAGGACATCTGATGCAAGACATCACAGGTTGCACGCAAGTGAAATAGCAAAGCGAAAAGAAAGTCTATAGGATATACTGAGCGTTGCCAATGGCAGGATGCCGAAGCCAGCGAGGATGCGCTCACAGAGCATCTGGAGTCGACCTGGGTCGAGAAGGGCCCAAGGAGGTGCAGCCAATGCGTAGTAAACAGACCAAAAGCAGTATACCAGCCGCTAAGGCGAGGATCAACGGAAAGCCGCCAAAGACGCTGGAAAAAATGGAATGAATAAAAGCTGGTATTACACCAAAGATAGTCTGAAAGGAGGTTACAAGGCCAGAGCCCACAACTTTAAAAAAGTGCACCAGACCCTCGGTGCGTGATGCATTAAAAACACGGTGAATCAGTTCACCGAAATGTTGTGGGAGGTTAGTGTTCAAAAGGGCCTGTATTTCACTATGGGTACTCGCCACCTGGAGAATGAATGTCTCCCGGGCAGATGTGAGCATAACCTCCTGGTTCAATAATAGCGCCTTTATTCTGCTCAATTTGTTGAAATCCGCCTTCAGAGTAGGAATGGAAGGCCAAACGGAACTATCTATGATGTCGTGCGGGGGAGGAAAAAGCACATTTTTGCAGCAGACAACCCTGTGTGAAACGGTAACAATATAGGGTATGCCGGCCAGCATGCCACAGCAGTCTTGATTATTCAAAAGCAGATGGCTACCATTTGCAAGCACAGTGAAAGTAGGAGAAATAGCAGGAGCAGGAATGCCCTTTAAAACACAAGCAAGATTCGGAGCCGAAACGTTACAAGCTCCGTGCAATTTAATGTTCTTGCAAATAAGGGAATGACCCACAGTAGAATCGCACGACTCCCCTGTGAGAAAAACCTCCTTCCCGTCCCTCAGGCATTTATACATGAAAGGCAGGGACCAAAGTTCATGCAGGAAGGCACTACCCAAGGGCTGGAAACGGCCCACATAATAATGTTTCATGCACGAACTAAATTCAAACAAAGAAAAAGGCAAGGCGATAACCCCATGAACTAGCCACCCTGCAGAATCCAATTCCGCCACAGAGAATGGTAAGGGCTCTATTTTCTCGATATGTAACAGAGTGTATGCTGCATCTTTCATGGACATGAACTGCTGTTTGTCAGTTAAATTAGAAGGGAGGAATAAGGCAGAGGTGTTCAAAAAGTGCCAAGGAACTTTACCCATCTTAAGTGTTTGCAAAGTCCATGCAAACTGCATAACTGAACGCAATTGATTCTGACCATGATATAACACAGAAACATCATCTTGTACAATATCAACAACAGAGGACACAATATTCTCCAACGTGTAAATGCGGGAAGAAAGGGTATTAATACAATTGTCAACAACAGCAAGCACCTTTTCCAAATTAGCCTGATCTATTTCCCTTAGACGGGAAGCAGCTTCAATTTGCGAAAGCTTCCAGAGTTCATTATAGGTCTCATAAATGAATCTCTTAGGTCGAGGGCCACGAGGCCCCAGAACAAAATCGGACAGATCAATGTTGCCTGATAGCAGGGACAAATGCTGTTTCACAGAATCTAAAGAAGAGTGCTGCAACCACTGTTTACATAATTTAACAACAGAATATGTTGTAACGGTACGAGAGTCAGAAAACCTCGGGTCTGGCCTATCCTGTTTGTACCCAGGAGCTGAGTCATGAAAACGCAGCTGGCAGGCGTCTGCTGCCGGCGGCCAAGCCAACCAGGGTGACTGAACAAACGTGGAGACATTAAACGAATTGTTCTGAAACAAAGCTTGCACCGATGCAAGGGACATATTGAAATGCATGCTTGAGTTGGGAGCGGATGACAATACAGGAATGGAAGGTGCATTCAATTGTTTGGAAGTAGCCAAACCCCAACACGTAGTTTGATAGATGGTATTATTCAAAAATAAGATTTGGGCCGGAATAAGGCAAGCACGTTGCAAGGCTTCTGTGCCTTGCACCTGCCATGGTTTGGAGCCCCAAATTGATTTCAAGTCAACAGTGTCCTTCCAGTACTCATAACCACCCACAGTAAAGGCGCTAAAAAAGGAACCCGAATATAGCAATTTGGTGTGGGTCAACATGATTTTCTGAGTGGAGGAAGTGTTTAATTTAAAATAATAGGACCCAGGGTTCGATCTATCAAAGTCTGTAAAGTAAGTAAACTTATTTCTAAGAGTCTGGGAGCTACCTGGCAAAGGGGTTGGAGAATGCTCCCATTGGGTGTAGTTAAAAGGAACACGCAGTGCACTTGGTTTATGGACAAAGTGGTTGCCCCAATGCTGGTAACAATACAAATCGGCATAACTTGCAGAATTCATGTACAAATCCTCAGCATTAAAAGCAGCATAATATTTCAAATCGGTAAATAATGATTCAACTGCATGCACATCCCAATCGTCAGAATGAATATTACTTTTAACGACATCACCCATTGAAACACGGAGGACATTTGGTACATTAATAATCTCGGTTGGTCCATGAATTTGGAAATTTACAGCATCCCATACGATACCATCAGCGACTGGAAAAGCTGAAATGTTCACAAATGTGTGGTCACGCTTCATGATGTGAGATGAAGAATGTGGAGCCAAAGTTCCAGCGACACAGTTCACTGCAGAGCGTTCTGGTAAATAGTGACCATTGATGAGTAGAAAAAACACTGACAAAGCCAATGGACATGAACAGAAAAATCAGGAATAGTACCAACCAGATGTATGTCCAAGGGGGAATCAAAAAAGTGTCTCTGAAACAGGATACAAAAATACTGAATTTGGACGGGACAAGTGATGAGGTGGAATCCAAGTCAAAGGAATAACGTGTTGGGCTCAGTGGCGTTGTTGGTAGGTGAGCCACTGACTCGTTGGCGGGGTAGGTATACTCAGTCTCCTCGTTGCAGGGGGAATCTGGGTAGTCGAGTAGGCAATCAGGCAAATCTACCATCTCAATAGCAACATCAGTGACCGTTCGGGCCACAAACATTCGTCCGGGAAATGACAGGACAAGAGACCGCTGGTGTAACACTATTCAGGATCGGCCAGATGTTGTAGCTTGACATTTTCCACTGAGATGTATCTGTTCTCTTTGCGACCAGGAAGCGGCGGTAAGATGACTGTACGAGTTCCCTTTAAGCCAAGGACTGGAACTGGTGCACGATAAGAGGGGCCGAATTCTTTTTTGTTCTCCACCTTTTCTCGAACCAGATCTCCAATCTTCGGAAGCCAGCCGGCAACCGGAATCTGCAGTGCAGCGTCTGTGGCTGAAGGTAAATGTGCGATTGCAAGTTTGTCTCGGGCTTCTTGTAAGTCCTGTAACATAGTAGAATGGTTATCTACATCAAAGATGGCGGATTGCGCCGCCATGTCTAGACCATCAAGGTCGGGCACAAACATTCGTATGCCAAAGAGCATTTCGTATGGGGTCCGCCCACCCAGAGGTCTTCTAGGGAGATTATTAAGTGCACGTTGTACGGTATACAAGTGGGCCAGCCAGTTCCTGCCAGTACCTAAGACTCTAGCTGTCAAGGATTGCTTTAAGTCACGGTTCATTCGTTCAACAATTGAGTTGCCCTCAGGCCGATATGGAGATGAAAATTTCACCCGCACCCCCAGTGAACCCATTGCATCCTTGTAAGCCTTAGAGGCGAACGCCGGACCTTGGTCAGAATGGAAGGTGCCACAGGCGGAAATTCCCACAAAGACACGCAAATCCCTTATGACATTTCGAGCGTCAGCACTCCGTTGTGGCCAAACCCAGATGAAACGTGTGCAAGAATCCACTGCAACCAAGATGTACTTATATGCAGTGTCAGAAGAAAATGGACCGCAGTGATCCAGGTAAACACACCCAAAAGGTCTGTTAGAAATGCAGAGCAGGGTTTGTGGTGGCCGGGTAACCGTGGAAGGCTTAATTTGCTGACAAACGTCACAAGAAAGCACATAAGTACGGGTCTGTTTATATAAACCACACCACCAGTAATGCTGCTGCAAGATGGAAACAGTCGCAGACACTCCAGCATGAGCCAAAGCCATGCCTTCGTGTGCAGCCGTTATCAAGGAAAGTCTGCGGTCCGTGTTGGGAATCAGCCGATCACCAACGTCTGGAATTTTTACGTAAGGAGCCTGTTCGGGACCTAACTGATAAGAGTATTTGGAAGGGAAACCCCTAGGGTAATTAGCACCTTCCTTTGTCGCAGCAATAGCTGCCAAAATATCATTATCTACTTTAGACATGGATCTTGTAACTGCTGTGACTGAGCACGTGACTACTGCTGATTTGGCAGCTTCGTCCGCCAAACCATTACCGACAGCGTGTGTGCCCACACGCTGGTGGCCAAGAGTGTGAATCACCTGTGTGAGAGGCAGACGTTGTTTCAAATCTGCCACTTGAACCCAAAGCATTTTATGCTTAATTGTGCTACCTTTGGCGTCTCTGTAGTCGTTTTGTGACCAAAAGAACAGATTGTCATTGTAAGACTGAACACAGTAGTAAGAATCGCACACAATTAAAGTGGTCACATCTGGATTAGCAAACTCAAGTGCGAGCACCAATGCGCGCAGCTCGGCCAATTGTGCAGTACTGTCTCCTAGTGCCTGAGTGTGCACTACAGTTGATTTGAACTTACCATTCACCATGGTACCTGCAACAATAGCACATGCTGCTGAGTAAGCATGCTTGGAACCCGTGGCCGGTTGTGCCGAACCAACGGCATAGATAATACATTCGTATTCCTCAAGCGGTAGCAGGGACAGAGGAGGAGGATGAACGAATTCATACTGTAAAAACTCCTGAGTCTGAAGAGAAGAATCAAAGATAAAAGTGACATCCGGAGACGTCAAAGATGTTGCCCATTGTATCCAACGGGGTGCAAAGCTTTAGAGTTCGGAACATTTGCTTTCGTCACTGCCTCTAGGGCAGGATATGGTGTTACCACCAGAATGCGTTTTCCCTGTGCCAGTGCGTGTTCCTTTAGAATCGCCATTTGCACTGCAGTCAAAACTTTCTCCCCAGATGAAATCGCATTTCTGCGGAAGTGTAAAGATGTGACTTGTATGCGATCGGTACTGTGTCACCTTCGTTAAAGAACGGGGACGTGAAACCCACTGCCCCTGGAATGATTCTAATCACCAGGTTTGTGTGGTTGTCACGAGTCAACAAGAATTTAGATTCAAGTAGGTCTGTCTGCAAAGACTGCAGAATGGAGGAATGCTCCGGAAGCCAGCATGACTTCGAAAAGTTAGGTTGTATCAAGGCATACAGTGGCTTGATACGCTGGGCATATTCGGGAATGTAAGTACGCCAGAAGTTTAGAAAACCCAGCAAAGACTGAAGTTTCTTCAGAGTGGTACGAGAGCACAAAAATGCACATTTCTCCAGGAAATGGGGGGCTAAGCCCTTACCTTCATTGTTGAGCTCCTACCCCAAAAACAAAACGGTAAATTCTGCAATGTGAGATTTGGCAAAGTTAAACTTGTAACCTAAAACCGCAAATTCTAGAATAATGCGGTCCACTCTGGAAAGATGCAGGTATAATTCATCGTCTGTCAGATAGATATCATCGACGTACGAACATGCATCTGAGTCTATGCCGTCTAACAAAGAGACAACACGGGCAGCGAATACGCCTGTACTGTTCTTGTAGCCCATAGGTAAACGCTGGAATTTGAATAATTTACCACCGGAGGTAAAAGCGCTCCATTGGCTACTCTCCGGGGCCAAGTTGTGCGTGTAGAATCCATTGGATAGGTCAAGTGTAGTTTTATATTTTTTACGTACAAGACTGTCTACAAGCGCAGAACTGTGTGTGTTTTGCACCGCAAAGGTCCGACAATGAGAGTTCAAATGTCCGTAATCCAACACTAAGCGGTACGATCCATCGGGATTAGAAACCGTGAAAAGGGGATTATTCATTGGTGACACGCAGGTTTCAATCACTCCTTGATATTCTAACTGTGTCAGAATTTCGGAAACGGGACCTTTAGCTTCCCGTTTGATGGGATATTTGGGTTGTGGCTGTGGCAGCGACCGCAAAGGAATATCATGGGGGGGAGAGTCTTCATCCCAGCCCACGTGGTTGCGGTATAACGCTGGAGCCAGGGACACAGCCCACTCAGCTGCGAGAGCCTCCGCTTTGTCCTTTGGGACATGACGAGAAAAGCTCGGAAGGATTACCTCCTCCCCTCTACGCGCAGCAAGTACGAATGGGGGCGGCCAATCCGCCTCCGCTAACAGAATGTCGTACGAAGAGGTCAGATTCTCCCCAAAAATCCCTTTAATAACATGCTGAATGTCACCTTCAATTTGAATGACAATATTATATAGTCTGTCAGGGGGTGCCACTCTGGTGTCTGCTGTCTCGACAGTAATGAATGTTTCAGTTGCTGTCGCCTCCACATGAGGACGTAGCGCCTCCCGCACTATGGTAACTTCTGCGGCGCTGTCTAGGAGCGTCACTGCCCACGTCCAATTCAGGAGTCTCGTTCTCACCGTCTGTGGCATATCTCGCTGTTACAGCGGCAACTTTCTTCTTCTGAAACTGTGGGCGAGAACGTTGAAATTCTTCTGGTTTCCCTCGGACTTGTCGAGGTTTGTCTCGTCCCTGTGGAGCCTCTCGACCCCTTCTTCTATCCTGGCGATCTCCTCCACCAGCCTGTGAAGTTGTTGGTGCCTGTGAAGAACGAGGAGAACGCGAATCAGGGACTTGAAATTTCTCTGGAGATTTAATTCTCGCCCTATCGCGCAAATCATAAGTGTGTTCAGAAGAGACGGAAACCGGGGATGCGCCTCGCGACCCCGGCTTCTTCTGTTGCTTACCCTGTTTTTTCAACCTCCAGCTCTTTTTAGTAAAGAACGGTTTCTCATCCTTCTCAGATTGAGTTTTTGGTTGTTGTTGCGATTGTGTTTGCGGTTTAGCAAAAGGCTTAACTCCCAGGCTATTGCGGCCAATTGTTTTGTAAGCATTGCAATAATTTTCGGTAATTTGCGCGGCTTGTCCGGATCTGGGATCAAAGCCAAAGCATTAGCTACTTGAAAGTTAACTGCATCGCCCTTGACATTTGCAAGGATCAAATCAGCTACTACGTCGAACACTCCCACCAGTCTCATCCCTAATTCCACAGCCGCTTTAGGGCCATGCTCATCCTGCACACGTTTAATTACAGAGGGGAGAACCGTCATGGAAGGAGTGCCGAAACACTTCGCATATACTGCTGCGAATACCTTACCCCAGTTGTTGCATTCTGCCAACTCGGGGATCAAGTCTTTTGGCAAACTAATCGTCAAAATCCTGTGTTTTTCCACGGGAGAGGTATTTGGAAAAACTGCCTCCAGCTGGTCAAATTTTTCTGCAAGCCAATAAGGAAAATCATCCTTATTTTGTGGGCGCTTGCCCATCACCGAATTAACCGTGACGGGACTTATGGTGACACCGCCTGCTCCAGCTGGATGGGCTGCAACTCCAGGCGGGGCTCCCTGGAGATTGCCTGTAACAAACTGTACTAAAGCTCTATGCACACGTATCAAAGACGAATGCAAATTACGCAGTTCTCCGACTGCAAGCGTCATGTAACGCGGATGTGGGGTGTATCCGGCCAAAACAGGCCAAGTGGCCCCTTCAATCGATAAGGGGCCTAAACGAACCGAGGTAACCGGTTGGGGGAGGGCGCCATCAAACCAAACACGGTGTTGCCAAGCCGTGAGCGGTACTTCAAGATTCCTATACGGTCTATAGTGGTTAGGAACAGCGGTGGCTGTATATTCATGGAACAAATTATCATTCCCATCCACCGCCGGTAAGTTGACCCAAGAGTAAAACACCTCAAAGTGGTAAGCAGGATCCGCTTGTACCACAAAGATCAGATCGACACCCGCGTCAGGCACTCCATACACTGTCAAGTGAGCCCGGAGCGCTGCGTGGCTATGTGCCGAAATTTGTACACCCATTTAAGGCTAAAATGTTTCGACAACCTAATATGAGGCAGCACAATATAGGGTTTTATGTAAAAATCTTTTAACAACTTCAAGCTTGAAAGAACCTATAAAAACATCAATATAGGAGGTATCACCCTCACACACGCTTCCGGAAGCGTCTGCGAAGGGTGTTGTGGACAAGCACAAGTACTACTCAAGCGTCTCGCAGATAAGCAGCCCACTCGTTGGTTGCGCCATATTGTAGGGATTCTGCACATACACAGAGCTATGCACAGGATAATAGGACCTCAGAATATAGTGGTGAGCCAACCATAAACCTTAGCACCTAAAACCCCAACCCGACTAGCTTTAGCGTCTCATTAGCGACAATGTTACCAATGATTAGACAACCCAGAACACGGTATCCCTCTCTCTCAGGACTCGCAGGAGCAAGAACACCCTTTCATAACTCACTCATACCTGTCCACAACGTGTGTAAAAATAGACACTGTATAGTTTAAAATGTTTATTTCAACTACCGTGCTCTAAGATACAGTACACGTGCCAGTACTATCAGCATAATGCATAAGGATAATATAATCAGCATAGTTACAATTCCATAGAATACAAACGGGGAAAGCATTTCATAAAGCATTGGATATAGGCCTAAATGACCATACCACCCTCCCCGTGCTAGTAGCTAGTTTATTATAAAAACAGAAGACCTCTGGGCATTGTCAAGCGAACCCCCATACCTCAATATCTAGATACAAGGTTTACATCATCAGACAAGCACAGCTCTTCTCTCTGGAAAGGTTTTTCTCCAAGTCCCTCCAACAGTGAAATCACAATATTAAAAGCACACGAATTTCTCCAGGGCAGCTGTACTTAGTGTTATGTCTAAGTGCGAGGGACTGGCCAGATCAGCAAGAACAAGGGACGTTGTTTTTCAACCTTGTACATGTTGTGCAGACGTAGCCCAAAGGGAACAGGAGAAAAGGTGAAAGCCAGAAATGCAGACAGTTCTAAAATAGCCGGGCAGAAGCAGAGGCTGGAAAAACAATGGCACAAAGTAACGTGCGCAAAAAAGCATCATGGCAGCCAGGCCTAAGCCAACGTAGCAAAGCAGACCAGGAGGCCACAAACCACACGACACCCTCCCCTGGGCAGTCCATCGGCGAAGACATAGGACGAAAACAGAGTTCAAATAGACTGAGCAGAACAGAAACGTCTCTTTTGGAGAAGTCCCCATGAAGGGCAATGAATGGGAAAGGAAAAAAAAATTGTAGAGGAGAAAAAAAAAATCCAGCGAGGCAGGTCGCAGAAAGCGAAGGCCCTGTCAATCCAACAGAGTGTAAGTGCAGAAAAACGCCACACCTTCCAAGAGGACATCATTGGAATCGTCGGAAAAAAGCGACGCCATTCAGTCCAATAAATCAAAACTGCATTCATGTTCCTCGCAAGGGGGAGCAGCGAACAGCATTGCGGGACAACTTGCGTGGTACTCAATATAACTTTGTTGTAGGAGATTCTGAGCAGCCGCCCAGATATCCCATTGTGCCAAAATCCCCAGTGCAGCCGCACGCGCTATGTAGCCTGCACCGGAACAGTCCCATTCATGGGCCTCTAAGGGACCCACCAGCAGGACAAAATCCGGTCGAGACAGAGACGCATTGGAGAGGCAATAATCCAAGGACCACGAGAAAGGACATCTGATGCAAGACATCACAGGTTGCACGCAAGTGAAATACGCAAAGTGAAAAGAAAGTCTATAGGATACACTGAGCGTTGCCAATGGCAGGATGCCGAAGCCAGCGAGGATGCGCTCATGGAGAATCTGGAGTCGACCTGGGTCGAGAAGGGCCCAAGGAGGTGCAGCCATTGCGTAGTAAGCAGACCAAAAGCAGTATACCAGCCGCTAAGGCGAGGATGAACGGAAAGCCGCCAAAGACGCTGGAAAAAATGGAATGAATAAAAGCCGGTATTACACCAAAGATAGTCTGAAAGGAGGTTACAAGGCCAGAGCCCACAACTTTAAAAAAGTGCACCAGACCCTCGGTGCGTGATGCATTAAAAACACGGTGAATCAGTTCACCGAAATGTTGTGGGAGGTTAGTGTTCAAAAGGGCCTGTATTTCACTATGGGTACTCGCCACCTGGAGAATGAATGTCTCCCGGGCGGATGTGAGCATAACCTCCTGGTTCAATAATAGCGCCTTTATTCTGCTCAATTTGTTGAAATCCGCCTCAGAGTAGGAATGGAAGGCCAAACGGAACTATCTATGATGTCGTGCGGGGGAGGAAAAAGCACATTTTTGCAGCAGACAACCCTGTGTGAAACGGTAACAATATAGGGTATGCCGGCCAGCATGCCACAGCAGTCTTGATTATTCAAAAGCAGATAGCTACCATTTGCAAGCACAGTGAAAGTAGGAGAAATAGCAGGAGCAGGATTGCCCTTTAAAACACAAGAAAGATTCGGAGCCGAAACGTTGCAAGCTCCGTGCAATTTAATGTTCTTGCAAATAAGGGAATGACCCACAGTAGAATCGCACGACTCTCCTGTGAGAAAAACCTCCTTCCCGTCCCTCAGGCATTTATACATGAAAGGCAGGGACCAAAGTTCATGCAGGAAGGCACTACCCAAGGGCTGGAAACGGCCCACAGGATAATGTTTCATGCACGAACTAAATTCAAACAAAGAAAAAGGCAAGGCGATAACCCCATGAACTAGCCACCCTGCAGAATCCAATTCCGCCACAGAGAATGGTAAGGGCTCTATTTTCTCGATATGTAACAGAGTGTATGCTGCATCTTTCATGGACATGAACTGCTGTTTGTCAGTTAAATTAAAAGGCAGGAATAAGGCAGAGGTGTTCAAAAAGTGCCAAGGAACTTTACCCATCTTAAGTGTTTGCAAAGTCCATGCAAACTGCATAACTGAACGCAATTGATTCTGACCATGATATAACACAGAAACATCATCTTGTACAATATCAACAACAGAGGACACAATATTCTCCAACGTGTAAATGCGGGAAGAAAGGGTATTAATACAATTGTCAACAACAGCAAGCACCTTTTCCAAATTAGCCTGATCTATTTCCCTTAGACGGGAAGCAGCTTCAATTTGCGAAAGCTTCCAGAGTTCATTAAAGGTCTCATAAATGAATCTCCTAGGTCGAGGGCCACGAGGCCCCAGAACAAAATCGGACAGATCAATGTTGCCTGATAGCAGGGACAAATGCTGTTTCACAGAATCTAAAGATGAGTGCTGCAACCACTGTTTACATAATTTACCAACAGAATATGTTGTAACAGTACGAGAGTCAGAAAACCTCGGGTCTGGCCTATCCTGTTTGTACCCAGGAGCTGAGTCATGAAAACGCAGCTGGCAGGCGTCTGCTGCCATCGGCCAAGCCAACCAGGGTGACTGAACAAACGTGGAGACATTAAACGAATTGTTCTGAAACAAAGCTTGCACCGATGCAAGGGACATATTGAAATGCATGCTTGAGTTGGGAGCGGATGACAATACAGGAATGGAAGGTGCATTCAATTGTTTGGAAGTAGCCAAACCCCAACACGTAGTTTGATAGGTGGTATTATTCAAAAATAAGATTTGGGCCGGAATAAGGCAAGCACGTTGCAAGGCTTCTGTGCCTTGCACCTGCCATGGTTTGGAGCCCCAAATTGATTTCAAGTCAACAGTGTCCTTCCAGTACTCATAACCACCCACAGCTAAGGCGCTCAAAAAGGAACCCGAATATAGCAATTTGGTGTGGGTCAACATGATTTTCTGAGTGGAGGAAGTGTTTAATTTAAAATAATAGGACCCAGGGTTCCATCTATCAAAGTCTGTAAAGTAAGTAAACTTATTTCTAAGAGTCTGGGAGCTACCTGGCAAAGGGGTTGTACAATGCTCCCATTGGGTGTAGTTAAAAGGAACATGCAGTGCACTTGGTTTATGGACAAAGTGGTTGCCCCAATGCTGGTAACAATACAAATCGGCATAACTTGCAGAATTCATGTACAAATCCTCAGCATTAAAAGCAGCATAATATTTCAAATCAGTAAATAATGATTCAACTGCATGCACATCCCAATCGTCAGAATGAATATTACTTTTAACGACATCTCCCATTGAAACACGGAGGACATTTGGTACATTAATAATCTCGGTTGGTCCATGAATTTGGAAATTTACCGCATCCCATACGATACCATCAGCAACTGGAAAAGCTGAAATGTTCACAAATGTGTGGTCACACTTCATGATGTGAGATGAAGAATGTGGAGCCAAGGTTCCAGCGACACAGTTCACTGCAGAGCGTTCTGGTAAATAGTGACCATTGATGAGTAGAAAAAACACTGTGACAAAGCCAATGGACATGAACAGAAAAATCAGGAATAGTACCAACCAGATGTATGTCCAGGGGGAATCAAAAATTGTCTCTGAACCAGGATACAAAAATACTGAATTTGGACGGGACAAGTGATGAGGTGGAATCCGAGTCAAAGGAATAACGTGTTGGGCTCAGAGGCGTTGTTGGTAGGTGAGCCACCGACTCGTTGGCGGGGTAGGTATACTCAGTCTCCTCGTTGCAGGGGGAATCCGAGTAGTCGAGTAGGCAATCAGGCAAATCTACCATCTCGATAGCAACATCAGTGACCGTTCGGGCCGGAGGGCCACAAACATTCGTCCGGGAAATGACAGGACAAGAGACCGCTGGTGTAACACTATTCAGGATCGGCCAGATGTTGTAGCTTGACATTTTCCACTGAGATGTATCTGTTCTCTTTGCGACCAGGAAGCGGCGGTAAGATGACTGTACGAGTTCCCTTCAAGCCAAGGACTGGAACTGGTGCACGATAAGAGGGGCCGAATTCTTTTTGTTCTCCACCTTCTCTCGAACCAGATCTCCAATCTTCGGAAGCCAGCCGGCAACCGGAATCTGCAGTGCAGCGTCTGTGGCTGAAGGTAAATGTGCGATTGCAAGTTTGTCTCGGGCTTCTTGTAAGTCCTGTAACATAGTAGAATGGTTATCTACATCAAAGATGGCGGATTGCGCCGCCATGTCTAGACCATCAAGGTCGGGCACAAACATTCGAATGCCAAAGAGCATTTCGTATGGGGTCCGCCCACCCAGAGGTCTTCTAGGGAGATTATTAAGTGCACGTTGTACGGTATACAAGTGGGCCAGCCAGTTCCTGCCAGTACCTAAGACTCTAGCTGTCAAGGATTGCTTTAAGTTACGGTTCATTCGTTCAACAATCGAGTTGCCCTCAGGCCGATATGGAGACGAAAATTTCACCCGCACCCCCAGTGAACCCATTGCGTCCTTGTAAGCCTTAGAGGCGAACGCCGGACCTTGGTCAGAATGGAAGGTGCCACAGGCGAAAATTCCCACAAAGACACGCAAATCCCTTATGACATTTCGAGCGCCAGCACTCCGTTGTGGCCAAGCCCAGATGAAATGTGTGCACGAATCCACTGCAACCAAGATGTACTTATATGCAGTGTCAGAAGAAAATGGACCGCAGTGATCCAGGTAAACACACCCAAAAGGTCTGTTAGAAATGCAGAGCAGGGTTTGTGGTGGCCGGGTAACCGTGGAAGGCTTAATTTGCTGACAAACGTCACAAGAAAGCACATAAGTACGGGTCTGTTTATATAAACCACACCACCAGTAATGCTGCTGCAAGATGGAAACAGTCGCAGACACTCCAGCATGAGCCAAAGCCATGCCTTCGTGTGCAGCCATTATCAAGGAAAGTCTGCGGTCCGTGTTGGGATTCAGCCGATCACCAACGTCTGGAATTTTTACGTAAGAAGCCTGTTCGGGACCTAACTGATAAGAGTATTTGGAAGGGAAACCCCTAGGGTAATTAGCACCTTCCTTTGTCGCAGCAATAGCTGCCAAAATATCATTATCTATTTTAGACATGGATCTTGTAACTGCTGCGACTGAGCACGTGACTACTGCTGATTTGGCAGCTTCGTCCGCCAAACCATTACCGACAGCGTGTGCGCCCACACGCTGGTGGCCAAGAGTGTGAATCACCTGTGTGAGAGGCAGACGTTGTTTCAAATCTGCCACTCGAACCCAAAGCATTTTATGCTTAATTGTGCTACCTTTGGCGTCTCTGTAGTCGTTTTGCGACCAAAAGAACAGATTGTCATTGTAAGACTGAACACAGTAGTAAGAATCGCACACAATTAGAGTGGTCACATCCGGATTAGCGAACTCAAGTGCGAGCACCAATGCGCGCAGCTCGGCCAATTGTGCAGTACTGTCTCCTAGTGCCTGAGTGTGCACTACAGTTGATTTGAACTTACCGTTCACCATGGTACCTGTAACAATAGCACATGCTGCTGAGTAAGCATGCTTGGAACCCGTGGCCGGTTGTGCCGAAGCATCGGTATAGATAATACATTCGTATTCCTCAAGCGGTAGCAGGGACAGAGGAGGAGGATGAACAAATTCATACTGTAAAAACTCCTGAGTCTGAAGAGAAGAATCAAAGATAAAAGTGACATCCGGAGATGTCAAAGATGTTGCCCATTGTATCCAACGGGGGTGCAAAGCTTTAGAGTTCGGAACACTTGCTTTCGTCACTGCCTCTAGGGCAGGATATGGTGTTACCACCAGAATGCGTTTTCCCTGTGCCAGTGCGTGTTCCTTTAGAATCGCCATTTGCACTGCAGTCAAAACTTTCTCCACAGATGAAAAGCGCATTTCTGCGGAAGTGTAAAGATGTGACTTGTATGCGATCGGTACTGTGTCACCTTCGTTAAAGGTCAAGTACGTGAAACCCACTGCCCCTGGAATGATTCTAATCACCAGGTTTGTGTGGTTGTCACGAGTCAACAAGAATTTAGATTCAAGTAGGTCTGTCTGCAAAGACTGCAGAATGGAGGAATGCTCCGGAAGCCTGCATGACTTCGAAAAGTTAGGTTGTATCAAGGCATACAGTGGCTTGATACGCTGGGCATATTCGGGAATGTAAGTATGCCCGAAGTTTAGAAAACCCAGTAAAGACTGAAGTTTCTTCAGAGTGGTAGGAGAGCACAAAAGTGCACATTTCTCCAGGAAATGGGGGGCTAAGCCCTTACCTTCATTGTTGAGCTCATAGCCCAAAAACAAAATGGTAAATTCTGCAATGTGAGATTTGGAAAAGTTAAACTTGTAACCTAAAACCGCAAATTCTAGAATAATGCGGTCTACTCGGGAAAGATGCGGGTATAATTCGTCGTCTGTCAGATAGATATCATCGACGTACGAACATGCATCTGGGTCTATGCCGTCTAACAAAGAGACAACACGGGGCAGCGAATACGCCTGTACTGTTCTTGTAGCCCATAGGTAAACGCCGGAATTTGAATAACTTACCACCGGAGGTAAAAGCGCTCCATTGGCTACTCTCCGGGGCCAAGTTGTGCGTGTAGAATCCATTGGATAGGTCAAGTGTAGTTTTATATTTTTTATGAACAAGACTGTCTACAAGCGCAGAACTGTGTGTGTTTTGCACCGCAAAGGTCCGACAATGAGAGTTCAAATGTCCGTAATCCAACACTAAGCGGTACGATCCATCGGGATTAGAAACCGTGAAAAGGGGATTATTCATTGGTGACACGCAGGTTTCAATCACTCCTTGATATTCTAACTGTGTCAGAATTTCGGAAACGGGACCTTTAGCTTCCCGTTTGATGGGATATTGGGGTTGTGGCTGTGGCAGCGACCGCAAAGGAATATCATGGGGGGGAGAGTCTTCATCCCAGCCCACGTGGTTGCGGTATAACGGTGGAGCCAGGGACACAGCCCACTCAGCTGCGAGAGCCTCCGCTTTGTCCTTTGGGACATGACGAGAAAAGCTCGGAAGGATTACCTCCTCCCCTCTACGCGCAGCAAGTATGAATGGGGGCGGTCAATCCGCCTCCGCTAACAGAATGTCGTACGAAGAGGTCAGATTCTCCCAAAAAATCCCTTTAATAACACGCTGAATGTCACCTTCAATTTGAATGACAATATTATATAGTCTGTCAGGGGGTGCCACTCTGGTGTCTGCTGTCTCGACAGTAATGAATGTTTCAGTTGCTGTCGCCTCCACATGAGGACGTAGCGCCTCCCGCACTATGGTAACTTCCGCGGCGCTGTCTAGGAGCGTCACTGCCCACGTCCAATTCAGGAGTCTCGTTCTCACCGTCTGTGGCATATCTCGCTGTTACAGCGGCAACTTTCTTCTTCTGAAACTGTGGGCGAGAACGTTGAAATTCTTCTGGTTTCCCTCGGACTTGTTGTCGAGGTTGGTCTCGTCCCTGTGGAGCCTCTCGACCCCTTCTTCTATCCTGGCGATCTCCTCCACCAGCCTGTGAAGTTGTTGGTGCCTGTGAAGAATGAGGAGAACGCGAATCAGGGACTTGAAATCTCTCTGGAGATTTTATTCTCGCCCTATCGCGCAAATCATAAGTGTGTTCAGAAAAGACGGAAACCGGGGATGCGCCTCACGACCCCGGCTTCTTCTGTTGCTTACCCTGTTTTTTCAACCACCAGCTCTTTTTAGTAAAGAACAGTTTCTCATCCTTCTCAGATTGAGTTTTTGGTTGTTGTTGCGATTGTGTTTGCGGTTTAGCAAAAGGCTTAACTCCCAGGCTATTGCGGCCAATTGTTTTGTAAGCCTGTGTAATAATTTTCGGTAATTCGCGCGGCTTGTCCGGATCTGGGATCAAAGCCAAAGCATTAGCTACTTGAAAGTTAACTGCATCGCCCTTGACATTTGCAAGGATCAAATCAGCTACTACGTCGAACACTCCCACGAGTCTCATCCCTAATTCCACAGCCGCTTCAGGGCCATGCTCATCCTGCACACGTTTAATTACAGAGGGGAGAACCGTCATGGAAGGAGTGCCGAAACACTTCGCATATACTGCTGCGAATACCTTACCCCAGTTGTTGCATTCTGCCAACTCGGGGATCAAGTCTTTTGGCAAACTAATCGTCAAAATCCTCTGTTTTTCCACGGGAGAGGTATTTGGAAAAACTGCCTCCAGCTGGTCAAATTTTTCTGCAAGCCAATAAGGAAAATCATCCTTATTTTGTGGGTGCTTGCCCATCACCGAATTAACCGTGATGGGACTTATGGTGACACCGCCTGCTCCAGCTGGATGGGCTGCAACTCCAGGCGGGGCTCCCTGGAGATTGCCTGTAACAAACTGTACTAAAGCTCTATGCACACGTATCAAAGACGAATGCAAATTACGCAGTTCTCCGACTGCAAGCGTCATGTAACGCGGATGTGGGGTGTACCCAGCCAAAACAGGCCAAGTGGCCCCTTCAATCGATAAGGGGCCTAAACGAACTGAGGTAACCGGTTGGGGGAGGGCGCCATCAAACCAAACACGGTGTTGCCAAGCCGTGAGCGGTACTTCAAGATTCCTACATGGTCTATAGTGATTAGGAACAGCGGTGGCTGTATATTCATGGAACAAATTATCATTCCCATCCACCGCCGGTAAGGTGACCCAAGAGTAAAACACCTCAAAGTGGTAAGCAGGATCCGCTTGTACCACAAAGATCAGATCGACACCCGCGTCAGGCACTCCATACACTGTCAAGTGAGCCCGGAGCTATGTGCCGCAATTTGTACAGCCATTTAAGGCTAAAATGTTTCGACAACCTAATATGAGGCAGCACAATATAGGGTTTTATGTAAAAACCTTTTAACAACTTCAAGCTTGAAAGAACCTATAAAAACGTCAATATAGGAGGTATCACCCTCACACACGCTTCCGGGAGCGTCTGCGAAGGGGGTTGTGGACAAGCACAAGTACTACTCAAGCGTCTCGCAGATAAGCAGCCCACTCGTTGGTTGCACCATGTTGTAGGGATTCTGCACATACACAGAGCTATGCACAGGATAATAGGACCTCAGAATATAGTGGTGAGCCAACCATAAACCTTAGCACGTAAAACCCCAACCCGACTAGCTTTAGCGTCTCATTAGCGACAATGTTACCAATGATTAGACAACCCAGAACACGGTATCTCTCTCTCTCAGGACTCGCAGGAGCAAGAACAACCTTTCATAACTCACTCATACCTGTCCACAACGTGCGTAAAAAGAGACACTGTATAGTTTAAAATGTTTATTTCAACTACCGTGCTCTAAGATACAGTACACGTGCCAGTACTATCAGCATAATGCATAAGGATAATATAATCAGCATAGTTACAATTCCATAGAATACAAACGGGGAAAGCATTTCATAAAACAGTGGATATAGGGCTAAATGACCATACCACCCTCCCCGTGGTAGTAGCTAGTTTATTATAAAAACAGATGACCTCTGGGCATTGTCAAGCGAACCCCCATACCTCAATATCTAGATACAAGGTTTACATCATCAGACAAGCACAGCTCTTCTCTCTGGAAAGGTTTTTCTCCAAGTCCCTCCAACAGTGAAATCACAATATTAAAAGCACACAAATTTCTCCAGGGCAGCTGTACTTAGTGTAATGTCTAAGTGCGAGGGACTGGCCAGATCAGCAAGAACAAGGGACGTTGTTTTTCGACCTTGTACATGTTGTGCAGACGTAGCCCAAAGAGAACAGGAGAAAAGGTGAAAGCCAGAAATGCAGACAGTTCTAAAATATCCGGGCAGAAGCAGAGGCTGGAAAAACAACGGCACAAAGTAACGTGCGCAAAAAAGCATCATGGCAGCCAGGCCTAAGCCAACGTAGCAAGGCAGACCAGGAGGCCACAAACCACACGACAGGGTCAACTGGAGCAAATCCATCATGTTCCCCCTGACCCCAGCCACGGCGGCCTTTGGGCCTGAATACCCTCTGCAGTGGTCTACGGAGGCGGTGCGGTACTTGGGGATCTAACTGCACACTGACCCCGAAGTGGTCCTCAGGGAGAACTATGGGGTCGCTATTTCCAGGTTGGAAGAGGATATTAACCGATGGGGGCACCTCCCCTTATCGTTGATGGGCAGAGTGTCCCTTATGAAAATGATTGTGCTGCCGCGCTTTCTCTTCCTCTTTACGAATATTCCCATGGTACTTCCCCGTGTATTCTTCCAGCACCTCCAGTCCTTAATGGTACACCGGGCCTGGGCGGGCAAGCAGGGATCTGTTTGTAGCATCTTCGAGTTTGTGTTGATGACTTTCTGGAAAGCATTTGATAGCATATTATAGGTCAACACACTGATTAATTGGTCACTATCCTGTCTCCAAAATGTCTTGAGAAGCAGGTCCCTGTTATTATTGAGTGCTCTTTTGTCTGCCTCCTTAACCACTGTTTTGGGGTAGTTCTTTTCTAAGAGTTTGGTGGTTTGCAATTGTTTGCCATATTTTCTGTACTCCTCCTTTTCAGTTCAATTGCGTTGTAGCTGGAGAAATTGATCTACAGGTAGGCACATTGGAACCCCCTCAGTGTTAAGTACGGTCCCATCCAAGGACAAGGATGCGTACTGGAACAGGCTGCTTCACCTAAAAAATATCATACTAGTTCCTCTCTACAACTGGTAGATATTACACTCTCATATAGCCTATGTGCCTGAAATGGCTGATCCTTTTTCAGATGCTAATGCTGCTCCTGCTTTCAAGAGGAACTCCTATAGAAGCAATATCAATTATATTCTGCTTGATCCTTTGGCTGTGGGGTGAAATGGTCAATATGTTTGTGATCCCAAGGAACGACAGTGACCAAGATCTTTTGGCTCTGATTTATCCAAAAGGAAAGATGACAATATATTTATCACAAATAATAAAAGAAATGTAAAGTGGGGAGACGAAATGCAACGTCCACTGTCATGTATTTAATTTATGGAGCAGTGATTCTTGTATTGCTATGCTTTTAGAGATAGCCTAGATAGTGTTTCAGCCTTACTTGAAATCCATACCAAGTTTATCTTCAAGTAAAATAATAATTTTCAAAAAAGTGAATAAAAAAACACAGGGTACAGGAGTTTTATAATGCTTACTGTTGAGTAGACAAGAAACAGCTATTACTACTATTAAACAGGGGAAACTGCAGAATATAGGAAACCAGAACAGTTTAATAACACAAGGTACATGAAGCAAAATCAGCCTAGGAATCAGGCATATGGGAAGCATTCAAATACAAAGATGTAAACACCTTTTGCCACATAGCGATCATACTAAGCTCTTGAGACCAGAGATACACATCCAGGATAGTGATTGGATTACGCATTTCGAGGCCCTTTATAGAGCACCCCCGAAGATGTTAATGCAGATGCTTTTCTAAAAACGTCCATTACCGATTCCACGTGTACCAAAGCATGCCCTCCCTTATCTTCCATGGCCAATACTTTCTCTGCTGTTTGTGCCCAGAGATCAGGACATTATATAAACCACAGGGGTCACCCATAAGTCTAAGGGGACGACAGTGTTAATATTGATGTCCCATAACAATGCGAAAAAATTGCGATTGAATCATAAGACACTTTGAATGAATTGGGAAAGTGTTATTATTTTATATGGATTCGCTAGAATGTTATATGATAAACTTCAAATTTTGGAAAATGGTTTAAGGAGAAATGCTCCATTAACAGTATTGAAATGGTACACATCAAAATGGCCAACACAGAAATAGGCTAAAACCACCCTGACACAAGTCCTTTCTTTGTTTTTGTAATTTATTTGCATCCAATGATTTGTTGTTTTGTTAAAAGGCGAAAATATCTATTTGATAACTAACATTGACGAAGGCCAGGTGGCTGAAACGCGTTTGTTAGTTCTATTTTACTGAAGGAGCTGGAATAAATGTATTTAATTCTAGGAGCCGGAGTGTGCAGTTTCTTGTCTCACGACAACCTCTGCAGAAGATTTTTCACGGAGCCGCCTCTGTGCACTGCGGCACCCGTTGTGCTGAGAGCGGCAAACTACAGGCGGCTTGCGTAATTGGATATATATATATATATATTCACTGAAAAAACCACAGGTTTCAGGGACGTTATAGTTAGTTGGACATTTCACTCGTACAAAACCAGAGAAATTCGGCCGTTATAGTTAGTAGAGGTAGCTATAACTCGCGCCCCCGCAATGCACTGCTGATGACGTCACATATTACATCACTCATGACATGGTCAGTGACATCACTGATGACATCACTGATGACATCTCAAATTACATCACTGATGACTTCACGGATGACATCATCCATATGATAATCTGATGCACCTCCTCACACCCTATTAAAACCTTTTATAAACCCACTCTAAAATACAGACTACCAATATCGAAACCATAGACAGACCAATAGCAGTTAGTACATACCCGCTCAGTGATTCCTAGGTCTACACACACACATCCACTCATTCACCCATACAGTAACTCATACATGCAGTCACTCATCAATACAGCACTATCATATGCACTCATACACCTATACATACACTCACACACCGCCACTCATCCATAGACTTACTCACACACCTACTCAGTCATGCAAAGAATCAATCACACCCATTTACTCACCTATACAGTTATACACAGACCACCTCACTTATTTATACAAATACTAACACATACTTACTCTCTTATACAATCACTGATACAAGCACACACTCATCCATACAGCCACTCTCACAATCACTCACTCTCACGTATAGTCATTTATATACTCCAACACTCACATATACTGCCTTTCACATATGTAGTTACTCACACATATACCACTGAGACATCCATTCACTCACCAACACACCCATACACACACTCACCCACCCGTACAGCCCTTCACAGATGCACTCTTGAACCCATACACCCAGTGAATCACCCACTCACACATCTATGCACAGTCACCCACCCCCCACCCACTCACACAGACACTCAGGCACCCATACAGATACTCAGACAACCAATCAATAACCCATATAGACAGTCATGTAGCTACTCACCAACCCATGCAGCCGCTTATGCACCAACTGACAGACTGATATAGACATTTACACAGTTTACTCACTAACCCATGCATTCCGTAAGATGCGCTTAATCAGTCACTTATACAATCAGTCACGCACCTACTAAATCATCCATTCAGACACTTATACACCCACACATTCTTCAATACACCTTGGCATATATATATATAAAACAAATTTAAACTTTACAGAAACACACATTCACTGGATGATGTCATCAGTGATGTCATCAGTGATGTCGTTTGAGATGTCATCAGTGATGTCACTGACCATGTCATGAGTGATGTAATATGTGACGTCATCAGCAGTGCATTGCGGGGGCACGAGTTATAGTTATCTCTACTAACTATAACGGCCGAATTTCTCTGGTTTTGTACGAGTGAAATGTCCAACTAATTATAACGTCCCTGAAACCTGTGGTTTTTTCAGTGAATTTCTAAGGTTTTTTAAATGCTAATTTCTAACTATAACGTCCCTGAAACCTATGGTTTTTTCAGTGAATTTTTAAGGTTTTTTTAAATGCTAATTTCTCACTATAACGTCCCTAAAACCTATGGTTTTTTCAGTGAATTTCTAAGGTTTTTTAAATGCTCATTTCTAACTATAACGTCCCTATTAAGTCCCCTTGAATCCTGAGGGTCCCTGGGGGCCAACTAGCCCACCAGGTACCTTCAGTAAGCGACACAGAGCTGCGTTGCAGAGAGGTGTTCCGAGGCCACGCCCCTTTTTACACCACGCTGCAAATGCGGCTTCTGGCGCACTGCTGCTTGGAGGATGAAGTCCACTTGTGTCCTGAGGTCCTCAGGACACAAGAGGACCTCATCGCCCCACCAGCAAAGCACCAGAAGCCGCGTTTGCAGAGTGGTGTAAAAAGGGGCGTGGCCTCGGACCACCTCTCTGCAACACAGCTCTGTGGCGCTTAGTGGAGATACTTGGTGGGCTAGTTGGCCCCCAGGAACCCTCAGGAATGAAGGGGACTTAATTCCCCAATTTACAACGCGCCAGGGGGTGCATTTGCACACTTGTTATATCAGGCCCCACCCCCTCCCTGGACCACTGTGCAAACATGCCCCCTGGTGCATTCTAAATTGGGGATTAAGGCCCCTTGAATCCTGAGGGTCCCTGGGGGCCAACTAGCCCACCAGGTACCTCCAGTAAGCGCCACAGAGCTGCCTTGCAGAGAGGTGTTCCGACGTCACGCCCCTTTTTACACCACACTGCAAACGTGGCTTCTGATACACTGCTGCTCGGAGGACGAAGTCCATTTGTGTCCTGAGTGCCCCCCGCATACAATTAAATAAGCCCCGGGAAGGTGGCGGTCCCCGGGGCTGCTGGGGCCCCTGTGGGCCCCCGCAAATTAATTGGTGAGTGCCCCCGGGACCTGGCCCACCCGGGGGCTTTCAAAAACGAAGCGCGGAAGCCCGAGCTTTGTTTTTTTTAATTTTCTCGGCCGGATTCACGACCCCAGCACGAATTTTTTTTATTGCTTTTTTGGGCCCTGGGGGTCCTTGTGGGACCATAAAGGGTAAAGATGTAGCTAGAATCAAGCTAAACATTTATACTTGGTGTTTCATACAGGCTAAAGATTCAGACAACACAATTGTCAATGAAAGTACAGAATAAAACATACATATATACAACCAGGTATTCTGTTTTTTGTTTCAAAAGATCTTTTTTATTATTTTTATTATTTATTCATTATTTGTTCATGCTTTCTTATTTTTATTTTTCTTCTTCTCAATGATTTAATACAAAATTACATGTACAATACAATGATATACACTCATGAAACATATATAGACAAACCTACATATAAATTACAAACAAATACGAAAAAATAGTTAAAAATACATCATCCATAAAACACAATGATACAAAAGATGGAGAAGGTGGATTATTAAAAAGAATTATTTCCAAGCAGGCGGTAGAAAACCACATTAAAAAGAATTATTTCCAAGCAGGCGGTAGAAAACCACTACGCGCGTTTCGGCAATGTTGCCTTCATCAGGAATGACCGTCTTAACTTTCTCTGTTGTAAATAAGGTCAAGGGCTCTCTTTTTGTTAAAAAGGAGGAGAAGAATCCTATATGAGCAAGATGTTGTCTGTAGCAGGATAAACAAATTGCCAATTAGCAGATGCTCATGGCTAGTATTTATTGATGATAATATATTAAAAGCACTGTGAGTCACTGTTTATAGTATATCAGGGTCAATGTCAAATGCGCAGGCGGTTCGGCCGCTCCAGCCTGTGTGATGTAAGTAGTGAAACGAGGACTCGATCGTCCCGTCGGGTCAGGTTACAATCTTTTAAAAGATACAAGAGATAAGGATCTGTGACGCGTGCCTTAGCTACGCGAAGAAGGTAGAACTGCACAGTCCGTCTACCTGGCCTCAATGACCTTGTGGGACCCCCTGAGCAGGCCTAGGGGGTCAGGGTGTTTGTACCCTGCCCCTTTTTCTTGTTTTTCACCTTTTTATTTACTTTTTTCTTGTGACTCGGTTACCGAGTCACAAGATGGCTGCCAACACATTCTGGTTTGGAGTGTTGGCAGCCATTCAGAATTGAGCTCGTGCTCGGGAGGGATCGCGAACCCTCCTCGGTGCTCAGATATCGAAACTTTTATTTTTAAAATTTCTCAGCAACTACTGGACAGATTTACACCATTTAAAAAAAAGGTCGCTTTCTGAACCAAGAGCTACCTTTTTTCCAAATTTGGTGTAATTCCGTTCAGCAGTTCGGGCTGTAGCCTGTAATAACATTTCCTATGGAAATTAACATGGTGAAAACGCGTTTTGGGACCCCCCTTTTTTCTCAGCCCCCGCTTGACGAATCATCACGAAACTTTCAAGACAGGAGCTGACCTCAATGAAACTTTTGTTTTGGAAAATTTCGCAAGGATTCGTCAAACGGCGCCAAAGATATTGGCAAAAGAAAAAACGCTTTTTGAATAGAAACGAGGTCCTAACTATAACTACCTACTGGCGACCGCCAGTAGGTAATTATATATATATATATATATATATATATATATATATATATATATATATATATATATATATATATATATATATATATATATATACTTGATTGATGGCAGCATCAAGTATTAAAGAAAGTGCTCAATGATCAAAATGAACACAGAGTACTCATGAAATATTGTGAACGGTGCACAGTGACACACAGAAAACAAAACAATGGCAAAAGCAATAATATTCAAATTTTTGTGCGAGTGTAAATAAATGAAACGTTCATATGGATATCATTGAACAATGGACATCTTTCTCAGCCAGGAATCTGTCAACAGAATAAAAATCAGAATACATTTCAACAATTTCCTGCATTTGATATTTGTAGAAGGTGAGGCGAATGGCCAATCCGTATCATTTCTGATTGATACCGTAGCTACCAGATCCACTGTTAGAACAGCGAAAGTCCCAGACCTTCCCCTCTCTGGAAAGAAGATCCAAGTTGTAGAAGTTTCAAATAAACAGATTTCAAACCCAGTTGCAGGGAATGTACATGTAAAAATAGGCTCATTTGATGGAAGTCATCAATTTGTTGCTTGTGATACAAGTCCTGTAAACTTGCTAGGGAGGGAATTGTACGTCTTGCGAATGCGAATGCACGTGCAAGACGTACAACGTAGGGGTTATTCAGTGCAAGGAGGAGGCAGGAGAGAGCAGCCATTGCGAGGAGGAGGCAGTCAAGGCAGACACAGCAGGTAAGTGTCTTTTTAATTATTTTTAATAACTTTGGGAGGGGGGAGGGCATGGAGCGGAGTGGAGCGGAGTGTAGTTCCACTGAGTTTTTTTTAAACTCTGTGGAACTACATGGAGCACCACTCTGCATACTCCGCCCAGGGCTAATTTTAAGATGGCCCGACAAGACTCATCTGTATTATTGTTCTCAGTAAGAATTGAAAAGCTGCCTCCTGATTTGAAAGAAACAGTGAACCCAGAAGTATGGTACTTCACAGGAAAATATATCAGACTAATCAAAGGTGTCGAACCAGTCTGAGTCAGACTAAAACCAAATGCAGTTTATCCAAGAACACTGCAATACAATTTGACACCAGAGACAGTTGCAGGGATGACACCTGTAATTGAGGACATGCTAAGCAAATGGATTTTGAGAGAATTGGTTCGGAGTCCATGCAACTCTTCGATCATGAGTTTACAGAAACCCAATGGTAAATATGAGATTGTGCAGGATCTCTGGAAAATTAATAGCATCGTTGTTCAAAGTTGTCCTGTGGTACCAAATGCAGCCACTATACTTTTTCAAAGTCCCTGCACCTCAGAATGGTTTACTATTATTGATCTCTGCCAAGCTTTCTTCTCAGTGCCATTACACGAGGATAGTCAGTATCTTTTTTCCTTTGTATTTCAGCAGAACGTGTTGGCATGGTGCCAAGTCCCACGAGGGTATACAGAGAGTCCTTCTATCTTTAACCAGATCTTGGAAAAGAATCTAGAGTCATTACAGATGCTTTACAAATCCGTAATTGTGCAAAATATAGATGATCTAGTTGTGGCATCAGAGAAGCGAGAAGCCTGTAAGCATGATATGATTGCACTTTTAAATCACCTTGCTGAGAATGAACAAAAGGCATCTCCAGGAAAGTTGCAAGATTGTCAAAAAGAAGTTCATTATCTGGGACACAACACTGAGAAAGGAGCAAGAAAGGTGTCACCAGAGAGAGTGGAAGCAATTCTTCAGATGAATCCACCTCGAACACAAAGAGTAGTCAGTATGTTTTTGGGAATGGCTGGCTACTGTAGACAGTGGATACCAAACTTTTTGCTAGTAGCTAACCCTTTACTGAGGCCGATACGCAAAGATGTGCTGAATCAGCTTCCTTGGGACAAAGATTCTTTGAAAGCTTTCCTAGAGCTGAGAGAAAGTCTCTGTCGTGCCCCTACACTAGGAATGCCTGATTACAGTAACATGTTTACTTTATTTTGCAGTGAGAGGGAAGGCTGCGCTCTCTCAGTGCATACTCAGAAGCATGGAGATGCTTGAAAACATGTGGCATACTTTTTGACAACTCTTGACTCTGTAGCTGCAGGACTGCATGGCTGCCTTAAAGTGGCGCTGCAGTACATGTTAGTATCAAGAGAAGTGAGGGCATAATGATGCGACATCCTGTAATAGTAATGGTCCCACACTCTGTGACTCACAAAGTATAAACAACAGATCCTAGCTGCTGACATAGGGACTGTAAAATGTTGCAAGATTTTAAATCCATCAAATGTGTTGCCTATAACTGAAGATGTTTGTAATAAAGTTGAACATGATTTCCTAGATGTCCCACATTTATGCACAAAGCCAAGACCCGACATTAAGGATGAACCCCTGAATGAGCCAGATAATATCATTTTTGTTGACGGCTCTCTTTTGAGAAACAATGAAGGTATTCTGAGATGGGCATTGTCCGTGATTTTGGGCAATGGTAGTCACAAAGAGGTTTCATTACCTCTTATGGAACCCCTATCAGGAATGGGGAGCATGTGAAAAATCTTTTTGAAGCTCTCCGATTGCCTGCTGAAATTGCTGTGGTTAAATGTGCAGCACACCAGACTGGTAATAGTTACATTGTAGTCAGAAACAGGTACGCCAACGAGATTGCACAGTATTGTGCACTAATGGCCTGCACATTTAGCAGAACTCTTGCATTTGAATCTGAGGAGGACAATGTTTTCTAGGTTGACTTCAATAGCTGACACCTCAGAAAAATTAAAAAGGGTGCAAGAAAATGTTTCAGAGGCAGAACAGCAAGGTTGGATCAGAGCAGGATGTGAGAAAAACGCACTAGACATTTGGATGTCAGGTAATAGAAGACAAGTGTTACCTGTTTGTTGATTCCAATAATGCAACATTTCCATGGATGCACATATTTAGGGAGGGATACCAAGACAAGGCTTTTTAGGCAAAATTGGTTCAATCCCAGATTTAGGGTGCTTGCGGAAGAATTGTGCCATCGTTGTGTGACATGCCAACAAATGAATGTAGGGAAAAGAACTCCTGTTACACTGAGTCACATAGGGAGATCACGTGGTCCCTTCAACACAATGCAGATGCACTTTATCGAGATGCCTGTTTCAACGTGTTAAGATATGTTCTGGTCACAGTGTGCATCTTCTTGCAATGAGTAGAAACCTACCCAACCAGATGAAATGACAGTCTCACTGTAGAAAAAGTGTCATTGCGAGATTTGATTTCACGGTATGGTATGCCGGTTTCTCTGGAATCAGATCGAGGAAAGCACTATAAAAATGAGGTCCTGAGAATGATATGTACAGCACTACAAATTGATCAGAGATTTCATTGTAGCTATTGACCTGAAGCTTCTGGAATTGTAGGTTAGCTAAATGGTACCCTTAATTCTTGATTGGCCAAGGTTTGTGCCTCACCATCACTGAAATGGTCTGATGCTTTGCTTTGGAACTGATGAGTATTTGAACTAATCTGGATAGGAGAACTGGTTTATCGCGTACGAGATTCTCATGGCACATGCCATGAGACTTCCAGTTGTACCTGCAAATGTGAGTGTGAGCATCACAGATGATATGATACTCGATTACTGCAAAGGATTAGCTGATGTGTTGCATTCTGTCTCTCACCAGGTTGCAGCTGCTGCACAAGATTTGCATCCTGAACAGTGCCACGCATAGAAACAGCAACAACAAAGAGAAATAAATGCATTTCTCCTCATTTTGCCATGTTAAGACCAGATTTTACCTGGTCTTAATTTTGGCGCTGCCTCCTACTTAGGCTACCCTTGTAAATAGGAAGTAGCGTCAAACTCAATGGGTATTGCGGCGGAACGCTCACCGCAACACTCATAGCCCACCCCTTTCACACTAAGTATACCATGAAAGGGTGCCTTATTTGCAAGGCGACTTTAAGCCAGTTTAAGTGGCTTAACGCTGCCTTGCAATTAAGGCGAAGTCTCTATAGCCACAGGAACATCATTAAAAGTGACATTCCTGTAGTGAAAGGGGCTTGTAAATATGCCCCCTAGTGTTTTAGAAAACTTTGGAAAGGGAATACACACAATTGGGAACATGGTTTGCAACTGAAAGGGGAGGAATCCTGAAACCTATTTGTATCCAAATACTAATTATAGAGCTTTGTTTACTTTTCCTTTTTGCAGTATTCAAAGGCTCATTCAAAGTAAATGCTACATTAACAAAAGAAAGAAAAGAGAAATGAGCAACAGAGTAGAAAAAGAACTAGCATTACATGATCGTCTTAATGACTAATAGAGAAAAACATAGGAATTCAAACGTTTGAAGAGAAAAAGACAAGACTCAACCGATGACTAGTGTGCCCTCTGAGTAGACGTTACATGCAAAAGTGAGATGGTGCAGAGAACCATCAGATGGGGAATTGAGAGGGTGTTTTTAAAAAAATGCTAAATCACATAGTTAAAAGAGACATTTCTAATGTTAATGTGCCATTTTTATTGAACTGACCCAACATTAAAATGTGCACAAATGCAGTATTTAACCATATCTCTTAATATTAGGCCTCAAAACATCTAAAGCAAGTTTCATTTTATGAGCAGCAAAGCTAAATGTGCTGAGACGTGCATAACATGTTTAAAAGTTGACTTTACTCTGACATGTCATTTGATGAAAGCTTCACATCGTATGACAGAATGTTCTGATTAATAATAACATTTTGAAATGTTTTGCTAGAAACCATTGATGATTGAATAGAATGACTTCATTATTTCACACAGTAAATGCAATGCATCAATAAAATTTTTTGTTCTTTTAACACAGTTTTCTCATTTTCTAATGAAGAAATGTGATGTTGCATAATATTTGTTGCAGATGATGGTTCTATTTCACATAGCCTATTGTTTGGCCTAACATGCAATTGTTTCATTAGAAGGTTAAGTATGTACTCATACCTGTGGGAAAGGAGGTCTAAGAATCAAATGGCTTCAAACATAGGCATAGTTTTAATAACTGTTCCATACTTCATGATAAGTGTTTGAAGCTGTCTGTGTAGGGGCGTTGGAAAGGATGGGAAGAATCTGTTCTCAAGAAGAACACCATAAGCTGATTGGAAGAGAAGATTAGAAGATGCTACATGAACTGCAACATTGTTTTCGACTTTTTATATTAGTGTGTGTCCCTAAAGTAGGTTAATGTTTTCCCACATGCTTCTTCCCCGACACTGCTCCATATCACTTGTCCACACTAAAGCTGAATGCTAACGGCTTTATGATGAAGGCTGAATACTGATCTGCTATCCTATACAACCTTATTGCTGATTGTTGTTGCTACTGCTACTGTATGATTATTTTTGCTTTATTGCTGAGACTCTACTGAGTTTGATTAACCTCTCTTTATGGGACGTTTTTCTGCTACTGAATGATTGAATTTTGAGCTTTATGCTCTATCTCACTCCTCCTCTCGAACTTGGACTCTTTATGGGTTCCTGCTAACACTATTTTCACCCCATTCTTTAGAATAGGGAATTCTTTCCTTTATAGAATTGCTTGATGCATTATTTCTTATAATGTGCTCTAACCGTTTTGTTTTACATCAAGTCTGTAATTTGACTGAAGCTTAAACTAACTGAATACTAAGAAAAAGAAAACCTAATAAACCTTTTTAATGAGAATAAAACCCCTGAAGCTAGTCAGAAACTGTCATTATTGTCTGAACTTATAAATAGTTGCGTTATAAATTATTTGTGTCAAAGATCTGTTGCAGAAACCATTTTATTTAAATTGATTCCCACTCCAGCATAACTTTCATGTGATACTGTTTCTGTGCCATGTGCTCAATCTGACAATCTTTTTGCCAGCTTTTTTGTAGGTTATTGTGTACGATTCATATGCACCTTCATGGGTTTTTAGTACACAGTCAAAATAAACACAGATGGTTTTCTCCTGCTCTGGCTCAAAGCAAACTACAAGTGTTTTGCGCTGAGTGGTTATGGTGACACACCTATCATCCAAGTGCTACGGCTATGTTTCAAAACTATATAAGGCTCAAATGAGGTCAGCACTACACTGATAAGATCAACTGCCCATTCCACACTGTCAAAACTCTGTTTAAAATTATTACAGGACAAATTTTGTCCAGGTCAAGCATCAGGCCTGTTTTCCATTTGAATAAATATGCAATTATCAGTTCTCTTCATATCTACAGTACCTTAAAATATGACAGGATTCTTTCTTTGAAATCTGAATTTAAACCTGAGGAACTCGACCACAGTGAAGATAGTTCTGTCCTGGATATTTCATGAGAGTATGATTTAATTTTAGAGTCAGTGCAGTCTCACCTTAGGCATGCGATCCATCCATACAGAACTCCCAGGGAGGTTTGCCTAGCTAGTGTTTTCCAACTCTTAGCTCTAGCACTGCTGGAAGACTATATGACAGCATTTATGTGTTCGGTGAAAGGGAATGAATCCCCGTGGAATAAAAGTCACAATAGTAAAACCTCTCTTAGAAAATGCACCTCTGTCTATGTCAGAGGAAAACTACTCACTGACCGGCCTACTGCTCTCTCCAGTCACACTTTTGAAAAAAGTAGTTATGGGGCAGGTCCAAAGGATCACTAAGTCTAAATAGTTTCTTTCGCATTTCTAGGCAAATTTGCACCCTCTAAATACTTATGGCCAAGCATTACTAAATAATCAATGACAATGACTGCTTGTCCTATCTGACTCATCAGCCTTTGATCCCATTGACCATGCCCTTCTGCTCAACTGGCTAGACCATACTGGATTTAGATGAATGGTATTAAAATGATATAAATTATTCCTTATGGGTCGGTCTCAGATAGTACCCTTACCACTGTGTTGCCAAACCCTTTGTGGTTAAAGTGGGATGTCCCTGCATTGATCTATGTTGTCACTATTTAAAATCTACATGCGACCTCTGGCCTCCCTCTTACAAAGGGTACAGACCATATTTTACATGTCTCCAGGTTACTTGCGTTTAAACTAACAAGCAGGCATTCTGATGCTGCCAGTGAGTTTGAGCCCACTTTCCTAACATCCAGTTTTGATTGTATTCAATGATGAATTTCAACACAATCCTTTAATAGAACTCATTGAAAACAGGGTTTTCTGATAGTTAGGGAATCGTCTTTATGGGACAGCCTTTCGAGGGGCCTTCATCTCACTTCTTCTGAGAACGTGGATAACCCGGGGCTGACTATTGACAGCAGGCTGTCTGGATAGACAGATCACTGAAGCCATCTGCATCTGTTACTATCACATTAAGACTCTGGGGCCGATTCCGATCTCGGCCGGTAGGGCTCCGAATCGGATTTGGCTTAACCGGATCCGATTCGGAGCCCTATTTCCCGACCGATTCGTACGTGCGTCCGGACGAGCGAGTACGATGCGAAATCGCCGACCGACTCGTTCGGGCATCCCAACCGCTCCGACCGACTCGTTCCCGGGTCGAACCGCACCGACCGACTCGCTCGGACACGACTCGCACCGCGCAATGGAGACGTTCCCCGGCCGGGTAAGAACGATGCGCGCCGTGAGCAGTCCGACCGACACGCGCCGTCCGGCTCGAAAGAGCAGTCGGAGCCGTACTTCGGGGGTCCGTGTCGGACCCCCCTGTACGCGTAGCCGCGCGAGTCGCACACAAGGGGGACCCCTGGGTCCCCCCTACCTGTGCATGTATGGCGCGATCCGCTTCGACGCGTACCCGCTGTAGGGGGTGCCCTTGTTTGCCTCGCACCCATTGAGTCAATGGGAGCCCGCGTACGCGTTGTACGACCGGCTCCCATTGACTTCAGTGGGAGTCCGACCGAATCGAGTCCGATAGCATACGAACGCTTCGTACTCGTTCGGTCAGACTGCTAGGGTCCGATTCGGTCGGAAATCTCTCCGGGTCCGGCTCGGTCGGAGAGATTTCCGGCCCGAATCGGAATCGGTCCCTCTGTGTAGATTTTTGACTTATTTGCAGTCCCATCTAGTTGGGACAGTGGTGAATGCACATATCAGTCTCACCTAGAATATGGAAACAACATTTCCCCGGGAGACCCAGAAAGAAAGTGGCTGCTTATAACCAGTGACAGCAAGAATTACAAGAGGGCTGCATAAATGTGATAAGACACCAACATTGCACGCAAAATTGGAAGCAAATCAATTGTCTTTCTTTCTACGTATCTACATTCAAGAGATACTTCATTCACACTGGCTACCATCCTTACATTTGAGGCCACTAGGAGCACCCCTCCAGGTATATAGGAATCGAGGGTAAAACTTCGCCTAGGGCTGCAGACACAATATGGAGCACCTAGCACCTCAAACTGCACACAGAGGAATGTTGTTTACTTTTCACAGTGCTGATCATCATCGCTATCACTTGCATCTCTTACTCCCCGCCCCCAATCCTCTACAATGTATATGCGTCGGTCACCTAGCCCTTCACAACCCATCCGCACACCATCTATTTCATTGGATTCTCCGTGTGATGGTTGGGAAACCTCCCTTTCACACACCCAGAATTTAAATAACTAAGGTATCCATGCTCACACCAAATTTTATATAAATTCAAACTACCAACCGATTATTGAAGCAAGGAGTATTTTACTCATCTTTTTTTGCTAAATATTTCAACAGTCCCATTGTAAACAACTCACTGATTGATACCTAAAAATAAACAAAGTTGTTGGCCATTTTCTAACCCTGTTTCTGCTTTGGAAGTGATATCACATGTAGATGACTTCAGTAAGTATAATGTTATTTTATGTTGCGTTATGTTATGTTACGTTGTGGTTCGATATAAAAGAGTATTTGAAAGTATAAATGTGCAAAAGGGTAATTTACGTTGTAGCATTTTCCATTTTGGAGCACTATTCCCAATGAGTTACAGGTACATCAATGAATTAGTAAAGATTTAACAGTGCTTGATTTGAGCCCGTTGTTGCTGCTTGGAAGCACAGGCACTTATTTGTTTTACCGCATCAGATACTGCCCAAGAGCGAGAGAAAAACTCCCATATCTGAAAGACGGAGGAAAAAGACGGGGAAACTGTCACAAAGGGAGAATATAAGAACCTGGAAGAGTGAGATAAGGAGTTAAGTGTCTGACAGTGGATTAAAGGGGCAGTAAATTGAATTAAGACTACCAGTTTAATTGCACCGACCGCGGGGATTCTGACAGAACTTCGACACCGGCACTCTTTCATTTACAAATTAAGCACTGGTAAAGATAGATCTGAGGGGCATATTTACAACAACTTGCGATAAATATCGCAAAGCGCGCTTAGCGCTATTTTTTTTATCGCCGGCTATCGCTGGATTTCAACGCCGAGATAGCGCATTATTATCAATGCTTATCTCTGAGGCGATATGAAATCCAGCAATAGCGGCGAAAAGCGCCAATATCGCTTGAAAACCAGAGATAAATTGTGGGAGATAATGAAATCCTTGCTGATACGCCCCTGTGACCTTAACCCTGCAATCCACCTCCCATTATGTAGATGGCTTAGTCAACTTTTAAGCAGGTGTTAAAATCCTGCGATAAGGGGGCTTAGCGCGATTATTCTTGTCGCTAAGCGGGTCTGCTGCAGGCTGGTAAATACCGCGAAGCCTTTTTAACGACTATTTCCATGTAGTTTTGCTCCGGAACGCCTACTTTGCATGTCATTAGCGATGGCATGCAGGGCGATAAAAAACGGGAGCAAACTCACGGAAGCTAGCGCTAACGAGGCTTAGCGCGAGCTTGTTAATAGTGAGATGTGAATATCGCCGCTTTTCTGGCTTTTAAAGCCAGAAAAGCGGCGATATGGCCCTTGATAATATGCCCCTGAGTTTTAAACAACCTGCAAATGTAAGTACACACCTGCATATGTGCGCATTCTGTTAAGCTGGCTTTGAAACTGTGGGCAGCACGCTTGCCTTTGCACCAGTAAACTGACAGCAGATAAATTGCACCTTCTGCTACATGCTGGTCCTGAGGGTGTGCAGTTATTAGAGAACAGACACGCTGTCATCCCCTGCGAAGAGGCCGCTGTTGATGGCCCTGGTTCATCATAAAGATCTCACGTGTGTTTTGTTTAGACATTCAGAGCCCAGAGCGAAGGGAATCATGCTCTGTGTCAAAAGACAAGACTTTCACACATCAATCACTCATATCCCCTGGAGGGTCTGTCCAAAGTGACTTCACTAATCACAATAGCCCTCAGCAAAGCAATCCATTGTATTAAAAAACAGTTTCAGATATTGTGGCGTGGGGGAGCCTTCAATTTGCCCCTCTAAGTTTGATGTCACATTGTGACAGGGACAGCCACATCGCACATAGCAAGCACAGGACGCATAATGCCCGGATAATGGCCTTCAGAGTACCCGGTGAGGCTGGGAAAAGCTGTGACGGGAAGCAGACATATTCATCTGCCAATCATGGGGTCCTCAGGAGATGCGCTACCACATGATCATGACACAAAATCTGTTTATCGAGAGGGAACACATTTGTGAACCAGCACACAATCAAGGGAAGCTTGTCACTCACTCCTGCTGCCCCTCATTTTCTCTTTGAACTCGGCAGGGTTTTCAGGAAAACTCCCCGAATCACAAAGCACTCGTCATTTTTTTTGTGTGAAGCTGCAATCCCACTTTTGGCTTTCAACAGACATTTACAGTGCACTATCACCATCCATAGATGCGTGTTTTTTTTTTTTTAAATAGATGTTATCGTCAAAACGCCAGAAAATAGCAGGTGAGAGACTATACGACACTTATAGTAAGAAGGCTGCGACAATCCCAAAATGATCGACTTTTAAAAACATCTGTATACTAATATATGTTAAATATAATACACAAAAGAAAATATATTTTCAATTTTTCAAGTTTCAAATAAGGAAAGCAGAAATATTTAAGGTGGCGAAATTGCATTCTAACTTCCGGGAAGAATTACATTTTAACTTCCTGCAAATCTTTTCACGTAAGATGACACAAGAGGAAAGTCATACTAACTTGAATTAGAGTACGTTTACATATCACGTACATGGGGAGATAATACGTTTTGTTTTTTTAACTATTTTGGCCAGGAATATATATTTAAGACATATCCAATTTTTAAAACTGTTTAAATCTTGCTTGCTATCTTTTTCATCTTACAATCAAAGTACCGGGTACCAAATTTGGCACTTACCCTGTTACCACTTTCAGCATTACATACAGCACAGTCATAATTAATTTGCATTGCCACATTTTGTAGCTCATCTCTGACATGGTGAATTGAAAGATAGTTTACAGCTGTTCGTAAGTTACATTTTCAGCTTCTTTCCTCCCTATTAAGCAAACCAGTGATCTAGAAGAAATAAAAGAAGCATTAGCACTGCCAATAGGTCTGGCTTCAAAGAAATATTGTATGGTAATGAGATGCATTGCAAGTAAACAGCATGTATTTGTGTGGCAGCAAAGAACTGTATTATAATATTGCTGTGTTAAAAGGCCAGGGGACAGTTGCACTGTCAAGCCAGACCTAAAAATCCATATAGTTTAATGACTGCCCTCCTCCCATCTGTGCTGGTGCCAGAGAAAAACAACATAAATTATCTAGTTATCTAAGACACTTTAATAGCATTCCAATGTCATGTGTGTGCCCCTGAAAGTTCAAGCTTAGGCAGCTGGATAAATATACAAAATGATCACAGCTGCATGGAGGGCAAGAATTTATGTTGTGGAAGCACACAACTTCTGTTCAATCAAAACATGTACTCCTGGCTCCCAGCATTTGGGTGGAGCCAAAGTACCTCTCTACAGGGCCGGACTGGCCGTAGCGGGCACCGCGCGTTTCCCCGGTGGGCCGCTAGGGTGGGGGCCGGTTTTGGGTCCCTGAGGGGGCCGTTTTTGTTACCGGGGGTCGGCAATATCGGCCCCATGTAACAAAATCGGCCGAAACCGGCGCTCGCAAACTGTTCGGCTGCACCACCCCTCACCCCAGGGGGGGCCGGCCGAGCAGTTTGCCAGGGCCGGTTTCGGTTGCCAGTCCGGCCATGCCTCTCTAGTTATGCTCACATAATTGTCTGGCAACAGCTGCATTGTCAAGCCAGCCCATAAAAAGACTTATCTACTTTTCAAGACCAAACATTATTTTCAGACATTAGGGGCTTGATTACGAGTCTGGTGGTCCACGGAATGCCAGACTCCCAGGGGCGCGTCGGTGGTGGTCTACCGACTGCCCTATTACAATTAGAGTGGTCGGACTGCCATTGCCCCACTGCAGCTGCCAGGGAACCGCTGTTCCCTCGTGGTGGTGCGGCAGTGTAGAGGCAGGCAGTGTAGAGGCAGTAATGTGCTTGGCGGAATCACCACGGCGGGACCACCACGGTTCCGCCAAGCATATTACAAGTTTCCTCTCCGCCACAGTTTTCATGGAGGTTCCTCCTCCATGAAAACCTTGGCAGAGAGGAAATAAAGGGGGCCCTACAGGGCCCTCTGGTGCCCCCCGTGTGCATGCACACCAGTTCCTGCACGGCATGGACCTAACAGTCCATGCCGTGCAAGAACTGTTTTTGGCGTTTCCATTGCAGTGCCCATTTTTACAGGCACCGCTTTGGGAACACCCAAAAAAAGCACGCCAGACAGGAGGCAACTCCGAATCTGGTGGCCGACCTGACCACGGTTTTCGCAGTGTGGTGGCGGGGTGGACCCGGTGCCGCACCGCCAAACTCGTAATCAGGCCCTACGTGTATTTCCCCTCTATCTTGCTAATTGAGTGCAGATGACAAACATAATTATTTTTCATTAGTGGACCAGCAATAGGCACAATGGCCTAGACCATCATTTCAGTATCAATTCATTTTCTTCAGATTATAATACAATGTATGTAAATTTAAAAAACATGATTTTTCATGTAACTAATTGGCTGAATGATCTCAAAAAGAAAACATTTGTGAATATTCTACACTACACACTTGGAAACAAATCCAGTTGGTAATCGAAATGGCACTTTGTCTGTGGCCAAATGTTATTGCTTAATGAATGCTCCTGGTAACTATGCACAATTTGGCATTTTTGTGTGGCTAAATCTTACTCTAGTCTCATAGTGATTTTTAGTACCTCTTTGTAAGGCCTTGGGAGCGCAAACAAGAGATACTCATAGAACCCCCTCTGAAGGTCAAGAGCCCTAATGGGCTTGGCAGTCTCAGTTCCATAGTACTGGTGTACGAGTGACAGATGGCATCTACAGGAAACCTTTGAAGAGAGGAACCTTAATGCATTCAATTTGTAGGCCAGTGTGCCTCCCCTGTCATTGTTTGTGGATCTGAAATATCAACTGTGCAAAAAGGCCCCTTTTTGCACGGTCATCCCCATTTTTGGTTGAATTTTATTGCTGGTTTTTAGACTCAACACACTGGGACACTGCTGCCCAGTGCTCTGGCCCCTAAAACATGCTGAAGTTCGCTAATCCCTGATTGGCATATTTAACTTTCCTATAAGGCCATAGTATAAGGTGTAGAAACTACACCCATAGCATGTCACCTGTGCACTGCAGCACTTATTGTGCCATCCACTAGTGTGCCAAGGTAAACATGGCTTCGGGCCCATTAGTGTAGCCTGACTGCTGCAGTTAAAACCTGCAGCCCGACCTGGCAAAATAACCCTTTAAATATTAATACGTACCCGCTTGGTAGGCCTTGTAGCACACAAGGCAGACTACATGGTATTTAAATGTGGGGCACATAGAAATTTAATGTTACCATGTCTTCACTGTTGAAGGCCCTGGCTATCCTATGAGAAAATAAGAGTACAGATTACAATATTAACTCTGTATCTCAGATTTGGCACTAGGTAGAAAAATTATTAAACCACTCTTTTTAATATTTCTTAAAAGCGCAATTCAAAGGTACAGTTGGATGTTAATAAGTATTCAGGAAAGCAACTTTTAGAGAGTTATCTTTTCCCTGCAGGAAGCACCCCAGGGCTGCTTTACATTGGCTCTTCATCAGCTACCAATCAAGTGATTGATCTTAATGAAGGGGGGAATTCCTCCCAGGACCTACAAAATAGACCACTTTGACTGACTAGTTGACCTAAATGGTAATATAGCCTGATTAATCTGTTGGAAATGTTATTTGAAAAATCTGTTATTACCTAACTTGAGGCTAGAAAGTAGTCCTCTTCATACACAGTAAATGAGAGAGTATTCACCATTTTTAAATCCACATAGCAAAGTCTATTTCTTCAATCAAAATATAATACATGTCATAACGGTGTTCCAACAAGTGAGTAATATTGGCGCAGTGGACATGGGTGTGAAGTGGTACAATAAAAAAACATGTATATGTGGAGAGATGTTGGGGCACACAGTTCAAATCATATTTAAGTAACACTTAGAACACAATAGTCTATAACAGTGTATTTCTTTCTATGAGCCTTTTTATTCTGTGCCACCATCAGGTTCCAAGTTAATTCTTTGAGGCTGGTACAGCCAACGTGTTTTGTCCTATTTAGCTTTTACAAGGCTGGCGATATAATACAGGTTCCAGGACCGTTTTGACCAACATGTGAACCATTTCACATTTTTGTTTAACAATATATTTAGTTCCCACAGCATAATAACCAGTGCCCCATAGTAAAGTTTAGAGAAACCAACACAATTTTTCCTATTAGGTGAGATCATTTGAATCATGCAAATTTCGTAGTGACATTGTGGGAAAGGCAAGTTGCAAGTCGCACTGTGATAGCATTTGTTACTCATGCTTGACAAAAAACACATCAGTTTCTGACTAATCCTGAGATTGGTGCATATAAAAGTGGCAAAGGATCTAAAGAGAGGCATTATTTTGGAAACAAACATATTGTAAAGTGTATAAATACCTTGGTAAGGTGTAGAAATCATATTTTATCAAATTATTGAATTCTGTAAATACAGTAAAATATACAGAGAAAGAAATATATTGAGTTTACCACCAAGCACTATGATGGCTAATAATTATATTGTGTTGAGAAGGCTCAAATCTGATTACTTACTTGAAGAAAGTAGTATGTTTGTTTGTTGGTTCTTAAGTAAATATCCAAGGTATGTGGAGACATTGATGGAGTCCCCCCGTTTTATAATCAGTATTAAGCCAATAGCAGGGAGTGCTAGAAAATATATTTGGATATGTGTTGCCTGAGAGCTCAAATTGTAGAATTTTACACCCAAAGGAATAGGGTAAGTAGATTAATATTTCTTGTAAAACTAACCAATGGCACCTTAGGACAAGGATCATTATTTCCGGTCCAGAAAAAGCTATAGTAGGCCATTGGTAAAGTACCAAGGGAACTTTGTCCAATTGACCATAAAACCAAATAAAAAGAATTAAATACTTCATTACTTGGGATCGTTACATCCACATACATACAATGACAATTAATCAGTATTAAAAGTTACCAAGAGTAGGGATTGCCGGTGCAGCCCTGCATGTCTTTCTAGTCTGAGTTTTCCTCTCTTACTGATAAAAGGCCAATAAAGCTTGGTGTCTTAAAATAAAAATAGGACTACAGAGAAAAGAGCTACTCAGAAGGCCGAATATTTGGGTGCCATATTGGAAAAGTTACAGAAGAAATCATCCACACTAACATGGTATTATTTAGCCAAGGTGTTTGTACAGCCCGATTTATGTGCGTGAGGTTAGATAAAACAAATGATTCTATCCTGCTTGGGTGCCATAACAAATGAGTTTTGATGGATAATGTAGAGTTTACATTGACTATATGACAAGGTGGAAATGTCCAATTGTCAGAGTAATCTTGTAAAATCTAATGATATGGAGAGGGTTCTTGTATCCAAAATAGCACCAATGTGATTCCTAGTTTAAACTCAGAAGAGTATATTAATGCAACTTTAAAGTATGATGGTTTACTTAATCATGCATCAGATCTTGTGAAATTGCAAGGTAGAAAAAGGATGTGTTACACCCCTGATAGGACAAGAGCATAATTAGTAAAAGTCAGACATTCCAGGTTAGAAGTTAAAAACTGAGAGAAGGAGCAGCCGTGGCACGTGCAGGTAAGAGCGGTGGGGCCGGGTGGGGGGGATTTCAACAGACGATGATGAGGGAAAATGAATTATTTATTTAATTTTCCCTCATCATCGTCCGTCAAAATCCCCCCACCTGGCCCCACCGCCCCACCGCTCTTACCTGCACGGGCCGCGGCTAGAAGGAGACAAGAGTAACAAGAAGATCATGATATCCAAAGTGTACAATATTCAACACTTACTGTCATCCTCATTTATTTTAACATGTCTTTATATGTATGTTTTTGTGGACATACAGTGAAGCATCCTTTCTTCAATAAAGATCGGTAATACAAATAATATACAAAAAGAAATGAAGAATAAAAAGCTTGTTTTGGGTGATCCAAACAAAATGCACACTTGGCAACTCAAAGTTTTGCCACTCGTGAGTGACACAAATTAAGCATTTGGTTATGGATGGTGTTGACGTGTCGGCCCGTTTGACGTGGATTCACTCATGATGGATCATTACTTAATACATTCTTGACCATTGTCTGTACAACCTCACAGGACATTGTGTATAGGAATATTGACTAGAGCTGGGACCTTTTGGACCCAGTATCAGCTGTCCTCTGACCAGCTGCGGCCTGTGCAGATAAGAGCGGTGGGGGGGATTTCGACGGACGATGACGAGTGAAAATTAATTATTTATTTAATTTTCACTCGTCATCATTCGTTGAAATCCCCCACCCCACCAGGCCCCATCGCCCCACTGCTCTTACCTGCATGGGCCGCGGCTGCCCCTGACATATGCATTAACAGTTGTGACATGACTTTATTATGCATCAATGCGGTAAGAGGTACCCATAACTGGCATGTATCACTTATGTATCAACATACACACCACTTATTTGTAATGTTTCTATTACATCGCGTGTACCCTGCATCAGCATCTCTGCTGATGAAGACCTGGTGCTAAATTCAACTTCAAAAGGGTTGAAACATTGACACCATCATAGCCAAGTGCTTGATTTTTGTCACTTACATATGGCAATACTTAGAGTTAACTGTTTGCAAAATGTGCATTTAGTTTGGATCACTCAAAGCAAGCATTTGGTTGCACCTGAAGTTTGAAATAGACTTTGCTATATAGATAAAAATTTGGTGTGTACTCACTCTCTCATTTACTGTTTACAAAGAACACTACTTTATAGACCCTCAATGAGTAATAACCTGCCTTTCAAATAATTTTTCCAACAGAATCAAGAGGATATGTATTAACCTAAAGCCCAGATTCCGAGGATTAGCGTGTGTACCCCGTGTTATAATAATAGATTAACATGAATGGGCAGGGACACCTCTTCTGAGCTCAGCTGCACCTTCAGGGTGGGGGCTACTGCCCTTCCTGTTGGCGCAGCAGTGTCAAATTATGCTTGACAGGCCTATCTGAAGAACATTTCAAACAGTAGCGCCCTTGAAAGGGATCAAACAGGATCACAACAAAATTCTTGTATATCCCCTGTCTGGTTGTTGATGGACCTTGCTTCTTTCCTACCAAACTTCTGTCTTGTGGTTTGTTTGGGTCCAGGTCCTGTTTCAAACAGGATTTTAGTCTAAAATATCCTCCCATACACCCCCCAGCTCACAGGCCCCATGATTAGGGTATCTGAATACTTCAGCCATCTTGGCAAAGCTCTGGGACATGGCATTTTGGGCCTGTTTGAATTAAGGTAAACAGGAACTACTAAAAAGTGGGCAGGGCTGCCGGAACTTTTACCCCATTGGTTAAGGAGTGCCCAGGTACCACCCTCACCCACTACATGGAGCCAGGCATAAATTTGTTACCCAAGGTGCCACATCAAAACACTCCCTGGGCCTCTGGAACAACAGAAGAAGGGCTGCACCTGCAGTTTGAGACCTGTGAGGGAACCTGAAGGAATAGACCTACTCCCACTTGTACCCAGGACCAGGATAAAGAACTAGACCCAAGGTCAATTGGCTTACCACCTGTGTGGCTACAGGGACACAAATTGCAAGAGGCCTTTTTCCTAAAGCGCCCAGCTTACTAGTAACAACTGAGCCTGGACTGGACCCTTCTATTGTCCTCTGCCTGACACCCTGAGATTCTGGGGGACTTGGAACTGTGCTTCGAGGGTTCCTTCAGCACCAGAAAAAAGTTTGGAAACCTTGAATAACATTTCCTCTGGAGTTTCAGTGGGACGTGCTAGAAAAAAAAAAGTTCTAAGGCATCAGATTGAATTTCTGCTTTCTCTTGCTCAAATGTCCCTGCACTTCAGAAAAAATGACTAAGTCCTATTCTGCATTCAGACTTTAAAACTTTTTAGCAAGAAATCTCTAAAGCTCTAGCAGGGTCCAACATGCTTCACGTATCTGGCAGTGGTGGCCTGCACAGGAAAGACTTTTCTCCTCAAAATGTTAGAAAGTCCCATTCTGCATTGGTTCATAGAAGAAATTTCAATGTTTGTCCTCAAAGACGTGAAATAGAATCTTTCTGTGTTTGGGCTTAGAAACATTTTCTACTTCTTGATTTCCAGACTCTTGCTTGGACCAATCCACTTGGTGTATCGCACCTGGGCTCCATTGTGGTCGGCCTGAATTTGCACCTTGTTCCCACACTACCTCGTCCATTGACTTAAATTGGACACTTAGGGGGTCATTATGAGGGCGGGCGGATCGCCACCGCCCGGCCGGCGGTGGCGATCCACCCACCATCACAACATGATTTACCTGCTGCCATATTATCATGGCGGGGGTACCGGGGCGGACGGAAAGTCCGTCCGCCGCTTTTCCGCCGGTCGGCAATAATTACGATTGCCGGCCGGGCGGAGCTGGGGCATAACATGGTGGCGGTGCCTTCCAGGCACCGCCAACCATATTATGTTGACGGGTTGACAAGGCCTTTCCATGGCGGGAAAGGCTGGCGGGAATTGCTTTGGGGGCCCGTTGCGGGCCCCCGTGGGAGTTGGGCGGTGGCGGGCTGCACTTGGGGGTACCTATGGTACCTCCCTTCATTGGCATGCACAAGGTGGCAGGCACCGAGCGGTGTCTGTCACGTTGTGCATGGCAATGCACAGCATGCCTCCTTGGCATTGGGCCGGGTGCTGCTTACAGCAGCACCCGCCGCAATGTTGAAGATGCGGAATGCAACCGCCAGGGTGGCGGTCGCATCCTAATTGGCAGTGTGGGACCGGCGGAAAAGCGGCGGCCAGTCCCAGCACCGCTAGGGTGGCGGGCGGACTGAAGTCCGCCGGCCATCCTAATAAGCCCCTTAATTTTCTTGGTACTTTTTTCACTTAACTTTTTCAAAATTCATTTCTCCGGTTCCCCTTATTGGATTTTTGTAGTTTTGATGTCATTTGCTTATTAAATTGTCTCTCTTTTTATAAAAAGGAGCAGGATTTTTATTAATTTGTGACTTTTTACCTGTTTTGGTGCTTCGAAATGCTTCACATAGTTCCACAAGTTAAGCCTGTCTGCTCTGTACTCAGGTTTAAATTACTAAATCCTTTGACTGGACCTAACAGGTCATTGACTTTATTACTTGTGATGACTAACATGCACCCCTACTAATAATACTTTCTTAAATCGTGGATGGAATATCGTGTGGCCACAATATCATGACCAAAATATCAGGGACCAGAATATCGACAGGTTAGTATGTATAGATCTTCTATATCCATATATGTACCTTGATGATATATATATTTTCAAGGCACATAGATGATGAGTTAAGAATAGTAAATCTATACTTACCAATATGCGCATATCTCTTCAATATTATGGCCACAATATTGTGGCCATTCTATCCTATATCCTTGATATTTTGGACTACAATTCTGCTGTGCAATACGGGCCATAGTTAGAGTTGGTAACTTGATTGAATAGATGGGGTGGTATATAGGGGATATAAATGAAGTGCGATAACACAACTCATCCTTTTCAGTTCTCTAAACTAAGATATAGACAATGCAGCAAGAAGAGTGAAGTTTACATTAGGGACATGAAACTGAAAGAACAAGTATCTGCTCTTACCTTAGTTAAAAATACAGCTTCATTCAATTAAGAAATATCTATACACTCACTGAATAAGTGCCTCACATTAGTTGAACCCCTGTTACTCTCAAAGACTTGAACCGTCTAGTGTCGCATATGTTCCAAATATTCCTCATTAAACAGAAGTTTCCTATCAAAGGTCCACTTAGCTCTTGGTTTGTGAAACCCCTTCATCGGGAATTTTATGATCAAAGGGTTATGATCAAAGAGTACCCTTGGAAGTCTCTCAATTGTGGCTTGGTTAGAAAGTGCCTTAGATATGAAAAAATAATCCAGCCTAATCAATTTATTACGTGTAGAAGAAAAAAAAGAATATCCTGGATCAGGAGCCATACATTCTCCCCAGATAGCATAAAGTCCATGGTTTTTGACCATCCAGCTAAGTGCCTTAAATAACCTAGATTTCCTTCCTGTATATTGCTTAGGTAGGTCTAATCTCTTATCTACCTCTAGGTGTATATTAAAATCCCCACACATTATCAATGGGGTCAGCCATTTAGAGAGCTCAGCATTCAAGAAATCCAACATTTCATCCTCATCTGTATTGGCTCTGTAAACTGAGCACAGTGTGAAGTGCCCTCCCCAACCTTACAATCTATAATAACCCACCTACCCATTTTGTCTGATAGTTTCCTAAGCACCGTACAGCAAGATCATCTACCACATATAGCAACCCCTCTAGAGGTTAGCCCTTGCTGTGTGCATCCCAAAAGGTCCAATCCAAGGTCAGAAAATACTTTTCTCTTGCCCCAAGGGACGTGGGTTTCCTGGAGCCAGATAATATCAAACATCCAAAGCCTAAGTACTAATGCCACCCGATGTCTCTTGGTTCTGTCATTTAACCCACATATATTGAGTGTGGCTATTGATAACTTATCATCAGTCAACTTATTGATTTACTAGATTCCTACCCTGCATCATAATATGGTTTTGAATATCCCACATTGCACTTTAAGACTTCACCTTTTATATCTATCATTGCATTCTTCGACAATATTCCAAGTGGACTACCTGACTGGAAAAAAAAATCTAAATAATAATATTTCATCGAAATAGAAATTCTCCTTGCTGGCCTCTGAATTAATGCTCTCTTTCCCTCCCTTAGCCCTACCCTCCCATTCTCCGTCTAGCCCACCCCCCTCATATCACCCTCAACCCCACCACCAAAAAAAGGCAATTGGACCAACCTGGTTCGTAGATGGATGGCGTGATCCCCACCACCCCGCCCGTCACCCTGCTGAAAAAAGCAAGCCACATCTTTCCTATAAAGACTAAAGAAACAGTGAGACCCGAACTCCCAAGCCTGAGTACTTTCTACACAGTAAGAGATTACGAACCTTAAACCCCTAATTTAAATTATTAATACCAAGAAATTTGCTGAATCTCACTCTAATCATTTCAGAGTCTCAAGAAATTCTCTCGCCTTAATTTCTGAGATAAAATAATATGTTCTATCTTGCATCAAGACCTTCAATTTAGCTGGATTTAATGAAAAAGCCTGCCCTCCCTTGTTTTGAAACAATTGAATCACATGTCTTATCCGCCATCTATGCTCTACCTTGATGTGGCAGAAAGCAGGCCTCACAAAAAAAGAACAACTATTAAATGTACGTTTTTTTATCCGGACAAGCAGCCTCGGACATCACTTCACGCAGAAGGAAATTCCTGAGAAATACCAATATAGCTTGTGGCTTACCCCTTTCTTGCGTATGATGAGGTTGTTGCTTGAAGGGGAGCCTATGGGCTCTTTGGATTTCATTCTCCCAGTTCCAAACCTGTAATTCTGGGAAGGCCCCCTTAAAAAGCTCAATAATGTACTTTCATGAGTTATCCCCTCAGCTCCTTCGGGTACACCCAGTACTCTTAAATTATTCCTTTTTAGCCTGTTCTCTTGATTTTCCAATGTCCACTGAGTGTTCGTTATCTGGCCTTGCAGGGAGTTTGTAACTTTTTTACTATTATCCACTTCCTTCTTGAGGGTCATAATCCTAGTCTCCATTTCCGCCATACGTTCTTTAAATTCGGAACAGGTCTGTGCCAACTTTCTTATAGCTACCTGTATCTTCCTGTTCGCTGTCTGGGTTTTCCGGCTCTCTGAGCGGGTCTCCTCGTGATGCACCATAATACTCTGATAAATTACGTCCAGTGTTTGACTATCTGAGTATCCTAATCCCCTTGGATCCTTCCCAGGCGGGTTACCTCCTCCTAAGCCTGGAGTATCTGTATAGTCCCACTGAAGCTTGCGAGGTCTTTCTCACCGTAGGCAAGTCCCCCTGTTGTGCACCTTTGTCTGGTGATGAACTCTCATTACAGATCATACTCTCCTGAGATTCTTGGGAGTACCTTCTGCCGAATCCCTCACCAAGTGATTCCAAATCCTCCTCATTCCCATCAGAATGGTCAGAAAAGGAAAAAAAAAGTTCCCCTATGTCAACATCAGACTGAGCCTCATAGTTGTTCCCATGAGTTGACATAAGCTAGCTCACCTCATTACTTGTTTTCAGGACAGCCCCTCCCCTAGGGGGTCTAAGTTGTTAACAATTAAGGCTGCCCCCCAGATATGGCATTATCCAATTTCTCACCTAACATTAGACCCCCCCATTCGCTCATACATTTCTCACCATTATGAGAAGTACCCTCTGTACTCACAGTTCTCCCAGTGCTGATTAAGGTAGTTTCATCTCTCTGGTCCCCCACCTCAGTCTGTCCACACTGGGATAGATCTGAAGTCTGAGTTTTCTCAGCAACTGAGTCTTGTGTCTCTAGTGATTGTTGTTGCAGATTGCTCTCAGGGGGGGTCTCCTTCCTGATACCTTTGGGGTCAGCCAACGTAGTTATTGTTTTTTTTTTTAAACTCTAAAACTGTCGTTGTATCTTTTTTCTTTGAACTGTCCGAGTCCAATTCCACTGCACATGAGGCACCATTCCCATCTGATACCTTGTTTAGAACCTCACTCTGTCTAGCTGTTAGTTTAGCATTGGAGGCAGGTTCTCCTACACAGGCTTTGGCGCCCTGCATCGTCTTGGGAGCCTTGAGCTTTGGTCAATTCACAATGATCCAGAGATTGTTCCGTCTCTGCCCAGCTGACTGGAGCACACTGCGTGCACCTTGAACCACTCGCAACCAGAAACCTTGTACCTTGCGGGTAGCGTCAATCCCGCTTTCCTGTTTGCAGTCTCCACTGACGGGCTCCCAGATCTTAACACAGAAGCACACTTGCTGGAGAGGCATTGGAAACCCAGAGAAGCTCTACGCCATTGGAGCACCAGAGTCCAGCTGATCCACACTTCGGCGTCAGGCTAGGTAGGGGAAAACAGCTGCTTCGGCCGCTCACGCAGCCGCCATCTTGCCTCTAAACAGTGGTTTGGGATACATTAAAAGCAGGGATCTATGGGGAAACCTTGAGCTACACATTATATCAGGAAAGGAGGAGGTGTAAAGAGATCCAAGATCTCCTAAAAGAGTTATCTTTCCTCGAAGAGCGTCAGATGCGTGCAATATCGCAGAATATTAGCAACAGTAAAATCCAGCAGAAAATTGTAGTTGTTAGAACTAAGATAATGCAGTTTTTTAATCAACAAGTGGCTGCTAAATTTTACTCACCAAAAAATGAAGTGCTATAAATATGGGGAAAATGTGGGCCACTTTCTGGCCCTTCGAACTAGGCAAAGGGCGGTAGCCACAGGGATTGAGGCAATCGAGGACAAGGAAGGTGGAAAATGTGAAATACCTTCGGAAATCGTGAAAGTCTGCAAAAATGTTTATTAGAACGTATACACAGAGAGTGGGCAGCCTACGGTTGGGGACTATGCTGAGATACTATCTTCAATTGATGGGGTTAGACTTAGTTTGGAAGATCAGTCCATTTTAGAGCAACCAATTTTGTCAGAGGATGTGGCCATAGCTATAGGTTTATTAGCCACTGGGAAAGCTATGGGCCCGATAATATCCCTCTGGAGTTATATAAGGCTTTGTTAAAAGAACTCATTGAGGATAGGTTGGTGGTGTTCCGCAAAGCACAATTTGGGGAAATACCAGCAACATGGGGGGAAATGCACTTAGTGGTTTTAAAAAAATAAATAAACTCCCCTTAAGTCCAGGATCTTACAGGCTGATAACTTTAATTAACTGTGATGCCAAGCTGTACTCTAAAATTTTGGCAATTCGTTTGAGCACGGAAATTGCTAAATTAGTATCTATCAGACAGCATGGGTTCATACCCAGCCGTGAGACAGTAGACCACATCAAAAAAGTGATTACGCTTTTCGACATCACAGGAACTACCCGGGGGAAAATGGGCCTGATCTTACGAGATGCCAAAAAGGCATTTGATCGGGTATCGTGGTCTTTTTTCTGGGCAGTGTTGGAAAAGTATGGCTTTAGCCCATGGTATATCAGGGCAATTAAATCATTGTATCTAGATCCTGGGGCCAAATTGTGGATTCTGGGGCTAGAATCTGAAGAGATTTCTGTCTCTAGGGGAACAAGGCAAGGCTGCCCATGGTCACGATTACTATTTTCCTTGTACATTAACCCCCTGATAGCTTAATTGGAAAGTAATAGCCAGATTAAACCGGTGGTAGCAAGACAAGTAGAATATAAAGTATTAGCTTACGCGGACAACATAGCAATAGTGACAACAAACCCACAACAAGCCTTGGTTGAGATTGAGTCAACAGCAATCACATTTGGGCGCTCCTTGGGATATTACTTAAATCAGGGGAAAACACAAAAAGTCTGTACTAGCAATATTGGGAACTTTGACCCCCGGGTGGCGAGAGAGGCAATCTACTTGGAGATACACATCTCCTCAGTAGTGGAAGAAATAGTAGATATAAACTTGAACCCTTTGCTGCAGTCATTAGACTTAACCATCTCTTTTTGTCATTGGTGGGAAGGGGGACTGTAATAAAATGACGGTTTTGCTGAAATTGCTATATTTATTCAGAGCCATCCCGCTAGAAATCAACTGTAGATGGCTAACAAATATAGAAAGTTTGTGTTATGATTACCTTTGGGGATTTAAAAAACGAGAAGAGCTTCGAAATTTATGACATTGCCTAAGGATTGGGTGGGTTGGGGGGTACCAAATATAACGCTGTATTATTGGGTATGTCTTCTACAAAATATGGAATCCTGATTACTGGAGATACACATCTGCTTACCACAGCAGAATCCCCATCGATCTATGAACTTATAATGGGTGAGGGCACTAGAGGCTTATTGCTGAAAATTCTGGAACCCAGCTACTACAAAAAAACAAAGTTCAAGGCTCTAGTCAGGAGCATCTAGAGTATGGCAACAGTGTATAAAGAAAATAATACTACCTAAATATAATTACTATACACCAATATAGGGTACACCCAGTTTACCAGTAATATTTCATGACCAATTAGTAAGAAAATGGTTGCAAAAAGGAATCTCGCGGCAGGGAGATTTCTGTTCAGGGGAGAATACAGGCTCATTTGGTGATCTTCAGGAGAAATTTGGGATTACCACTCAACAATTTTTTAAATATCTCCAGATTCTGGATTTTTAAAAAAGGTTGGGGAAGACTGCCGGCCAATGACTCAGATGCCTATTATCGAGACAATTGGCAAGAGAGTCAAGATTGGTGTCATTTATAATTTATTGACGCAAAATCTATCTGACGATCTAGAACCTCAGAATGCTGAATGGGAAGGTAGACTGGGGATAGGTGGCCCAGTCCTGCAAGAATCCTTAGACATTGGGGATATGGCTTTATTAACAGCAGGTTTGAAGAGTCAACATTTTAAAACTTTGTTTGATTTGTATTTTACACCAGAAAAATTGTATAAATGGGGTAAGAGAATTGGTAACCGATGTCCTCGATGTGGAGATCCGGGCGTTGAAATAGTCCACATGTTTGTTCAAAATTAAGTCCTCTTATTATGACATGGGTACATTTGTAGAACATATTATTGGAGGCCAACTAATAATCAATTCTACACTGGCGGTTCTAGGAGTTGTAGAGGACTTAGTGGGGAACGAGGTGGCAAAAAAAGTGGGCTTTATGCTATTTATTGCTATGGCGGTTGCACGGATGTGCATCGCTACTGGTTGGCTCAATCCAGAAACCCCCACTTTTCATCAGTGGAGATCTAGATTCCTGGCTAGTTATAGCATGGAAACAAAGCTGTATGAGTGTAGGGGTCGGAAGGCTCAGAAATAGGGGAGCCGGATATGGCAGTCGTTATTGCATTGGCTGAATCATGACGAATCATACTCTTAGGTAACGCAGCCCTTAAAGCAAAGTATCCAATTTTGTCTTATATCATGTCAATGTCAGTTATATTATAAGACTGAAGCTTTTAATCTGTATTCCCCTGGTAAAGAAAAAATCTGAGCCTTCTCTTTTTCTTTAAACCCCCCTGTACTATTGCCCTGAATTATCAGGCACTGCACAATCACTTTATTGGTACTGTATTTGCACTAATGTTGATTTGTATAATTGTCTAGGCACTGGGCGTGTCTGGTTTCACATGACTTAATGATGAATTTTGTTAAGCTGCTGGACCTCTGATGTATGCTCCTTTTATGGTTTTTTAAATGAAAAATTAATAGAAAAAGAAAGAATAAGTGCCTCACATGAAATTAGGGCCATACCCCATACGGTTTTCAGTCTGTAGTCAGCATTTGTTGTAACCAGATAAGCAATGTAATTAATGTGCTATCAATGCACTGTTGTAGTTGCTGCTAATGTACTTTACATTTTTTATTCAATGCTCAATGATCCTTTTAGTCAAGCATGAAATTAAATATGATGTGGTTACATACCCTGAAATATTTAGCAAACAACATAAAATGTTACACAAAACACCACATAGGTATCAAACAGAGCACAGAACTTCAATGTAGCTGGACATCCCTGTGCTCACCAAAGAGCCAAACACAAACAAAACACACATAACATTGAACAGAACAACTTACACAGCCCAGAACCCATAGTTCAATAAGAGTACAGATATGTCATACATTTGTTTATTCTTGTCCCATCCGGCAATTCCTATATTGATCAGTACATAGGTATCATGGTTCCCAATTGCTAGCGCTACCTCCTATTACGTCAGTCACATTCTACCTGTGAGCAAAATGCATGCTATAGAACAAAGAATGCCCTGAATCAACTTAAAAGTTCCCCTACACAGATCAGTCGCTGTAACTCTCCAAAATATCAATGAATGAGACTTATCTGTTAAAGAATCACACATACACCTATTAATGACACAGTGTCACAGACTAGATCAGTTTCTAGTTGACAATAGATTCTTAGATCTAAAGCTTGAAAGTACCAAGTCTATGTTAGTGCTGTGGCCTATCAGAATAGTTGAAATCACAAAACAAAATGTGCATAAAAAACATAGTAGTAGAAATTGCAATAAACAAACAACTCTAGGTTGATATGACATCAGATAACAGCCAACCCACAAATGATGAATACATAGGTTATCAAAAAATATTCATCACTCAATCCTTGAAGTGCCAGCCACATATGATGAAGAGTGTCACTTGTAGAATAAGACTTCCTAATTCTTAATAACAGGATTCTTCTAGAACTGAGAAACGTATTTGCACATGAGTATTTGCACATGAGGACATAATTTGACATTCAAAGAAATATATGTCTTGCCCTCTTATTAAAATATTTCTTTTAAATTTTGCAAATTCAGCAGTTCTACAAACATAGCCATTTTTGGAACACGTGGCATGCACAAGCAGTTTTCTTTATCATGCAAACTCTCAGGAAGAAAAGTCTTGTTTCTTTAGGGCACGTATCCCCTACTTGTCACCAGTTTTAGCATCCTCCCCAGCCCGAGAGCATGCAAATGAGCACGCCACATATGGAGCTCTGTAGTAGACGTCTTTATTCCTCAGCATATGATCACACACTGCATACTCATTCCTTCATAACCAATAATAACCTCATCTAAACACCTCCCAGCAAGTAAAACACAAAAGGGAGTGCCACAATAGTGCAACGATTTTACTGTAGAGCTTGTTCTCTTTCTTTTCTTCAGAAAAAACACAATGTTCAATGGTGTCAGTATCAAGCATACTCTTCTCCAAGATCAAAATAACATAGGAGCAGTAGTGTGAAGTCTCAAAACGATTCTCTTTATTATTCTATAAAACATCAATGATTCAGCACAGCCAACACGTTTCATTCTCAAAGAGGACTTCATCAGGCTGTATAAAATATACATTTACATACATGTATAAAAAAGTATAATATAGACATGCCACCATTACACCACAATGTGTGGACAGTTACATAAACTACAAAAACTGGCTCCCACCCAAGCAACTGTACATCCAAAACATATTTAAAAACAGTACTGTACATCACTTTATACATGTGCATTAAAAAACAATACACCCACCAATCCCAAACAGTGAAAAATTGATTTTCTACATCTTCCCTACAGAATCCTGGTACTAAATTCAATCCCTTAGTCGAGATTAGTAACTAATGAATTTCCTCGTCATCACCCAGGATATCTAATATTATACACTCATTTAATGTATTTCTTTGCAGCAATATCCCATCGATATCTAAGTACATGGGAATCAGCCCTTTAAAAAATTCCTAAAGTAAAGAGACACATGAAGTGATAAGAGACTCCTATTGACTGCATTAAAAATGTTATTAAGAAATGTATGCATCTAATCTTTCCTATAGGTACCTAACCACAATAGCTAGAAATCCTATTGTTATTAACTTCACATATGGTATCTTTCTAGTTTTCAAAAAACATAATAAGTTCTCTTGCTCACTTGGAACACTCGTATTGCTCCTTTGATATCGTAGGAGAATAACGGAAGGCCATATGGAAAAAGCGCTTAATATCCACACCCCATTGGGTTCTGAAATATATAAAAAAGAATGGATTTCCCTTAAACCAAAATACTTACTTTGAGTCTCAAAAATAAATAATACTGCCCCTTAAAACATCCATTGAAAAACATCTAAATAAAAAGCAAATTCTAATATCTTTCAACATGGACACATAGTCATGGAGAATAAAAATAACGAATTCTACCAGCCAATATTATCAATTACAACTTGAGCAATGGGCCGCTACTCTTGAAAATTCATCATCTCTAAAAACACTCATCATTGACTTGTAAGTACTTTTAGGGGGCAACACATACTATCATCCTCCTACATTAAGAGGTCAAGGTAATGACCAGAATATTAGCAAAAAGCACCCAAGCCAAAAGCAAGAGAATTATTTTTCCCACACTTTCAGCTGCTAACCTGCAAACTCAGACTGGATAACATGACACGCCACCACCGTCAAGTACCTTCCTCTGTTTCGTCGAGGAAGGCAATGAGTCTATATAGGAATATTCCACCAATCAGAATCCAGTTCAGTTAATAAAAACAATCACACCACACAAGCCACTGTCTGACCAGAGAGGAAAAACTATTAACTATATGTTGCATTAGTTCTAAAGTTCTCAACCACTATCCAATCGAAAAAAGCGAAATGGCACTCCCTACTAAAGTCACCATATTGATCCAAATACGAAGTCAGATCCAAAGAGGAACATCTATTTCCTGTACACCCATTGGTTCATCACACTGTCCAATAATAGGAGGCAAATGCCTCTTCCTATTCTAACTACCGTTATGGACTAAGGAAGAACATATCTTCCCGGGAAGCCCATTGATTTGTCACACTATCCAATCATAGGAGCGAAATGTCTCTTCCTATTCAAAACACTGTTGTGGTCTGTACACACTGTCAGACCAGAGAGAAAACACTATTTGCTTCAAGTCTGATTGGTTAAATCCATTTATAATGCTTATCCACTTCTATCCAATAATGGGAGGTAAATACCTGACCCTACGAAAACCACTCTGCCAGTCTTTGAACACGGCCGATATCAAAAAGGAAAAAAATGTTATCAGTGATGCCAATTAGTCTGTCACATTAACCAATTATAGGAGGGAAATGCCTCAATGGCTACAATATTCTACCACCAACCCAATAAAGGGAGGGCAATCGCTATCCCTGCAAAAACCATGATGCCATTTTTTCAATGCACCCAGTATCACACTGATGGACCAGAGAGAGACCACTATTATCTGGAAGACCGCCCCGACGCCGCACCACCGAACCTGCCTGAGAACCACCCACTGTATTACAACATTTTTAGTCACTGGCGGACAGTTCTTTTGGCATTTCCACGGCGGTGCCTATAAAATAGGCACCGCAATGGGAACGTCAAAGGAAGTTCCAGCATGACATGGACTGTGAAGTCCATGCCGTGCTGGAACTAGGGGTGCATGCACACATGTTCTGCCCCCTGTGTGCATCCACATAGAGTGAGGCACTTTTCTTTCCTCACCGCCACTGTTTTCATGGAGGAAAGACCTCCATAAAATCAGTGGCTGTGAGGAAAGTCGTAATATGCTTGGTCCTGCCAAGCATATTACTGCCTTAAGACCGCCGCGCCACTGCAAGGCAACAGCGGTTCCTTGGCAGTGGCAGCGGTCCCAGGGCAGCATGACCACCAAGGTTGTAATGTGGCGGTCGGGAGACCGCCGTCATCACCCCACCACGAGTCTGGTGGTCCGAGGATCGCCAGTCTCGTAATTAGGCCCTAAGGGTTTCAGAAAAATGCCCACATACTCAGACAAATGTTCTGTGATGCTTCTATTGCCTGAGATAATAGGTGTCCCAGGGAAGTTTCTAGATTTGTGAATCTTCAAGAAAGTATAGATAAAGGAACTGAGGATTCACAGCTTTTAAATATCTATATTCTGCCTCATCCGACAATCCAATCTCTTTCCATTCATATAGTTTGTCAGAGATGTAACTTTGGCACCAATACATGGATTAGTAGACATTTTAAAATATCATGCTGTATCACTTAACTGTCTTCTAATCTCATTGTCATAATCCTCTCATTATAGAATGATGAATTTGCCTCCTTTGTGTGCCTCCCTTATAACTATTGAGGCATCATTCGCCAGGCTAGTCGAAGCATTACGTTCGTCAGGATTTAAACTGTCAGTGTGATCATAACAAGTATCAACATGGCTCTATTTCAATAAGTTATCCTCCATCTTGTGAAATTCGCTAATAGTTATTTACACAAACAAATCAATGCCAGCAAATTGATTTGCCTGTGGTACGAAATTAGAAACTGGAGCAAGACCACTCTCACATCCATTCGTCTTTTTCCACATCCATCAGATTGTAAACATCATCAATAACAAAATCATGACTAAGAGATTGCATTTAGTACCAGGATTCTGTAGGGAAGATGATGAAAATCCATTTTTACAGTTCAGGATTGGTGGGTGTATTGGTTTTTAATGTTGAATTGTGTGTCACTATGTGACAGGAGAACAATGCAAATGTATAGGATGTACAGTACTGTTTTGTTTTTAAATATGTTTTGTATGTGCAGTTGCTTGGGTGGGAGCCAGTGTTTGTAGTCTGTGTAACTGTCCACACACTGTGATGTAATGATGACATGCATTATACTTTTTAGACATGTATGTAAATGTATGTTTGTATATTTTTTTCAGCCCTGGTGAACTCCTCTTTGAGGACGAAACGCGTTGGCTGGGCTGAATCATTGATGTTTCGAAGAATAACAAAGAGAATTGTTTTGAGACTTTACACTATGGCTCCCATGTTATTTTGATCTTGGAGAAGAGTATATTGATACTGAACAATGCGTTTTTTCTGAAGAAAAGAAAGAGAACAAGCTCTACAGTAAAATTGTTGGACTATTGTTGCACTAGCATTTGTGTTTTTCTACTGTTCATTTGTATCTATGGTTGTTAGAGTAGTTTGACCATTAAAGGGTGAGTGCCTATTATTATCATTTAACAAGATTAGCATCAGTGCGGCTGCTTGTAGCCAGAACTACTCTTGCTTTGGGATTACCTCCCAGCAAGTTACATAATTCCTTGTTGAGTCCACCCAGAACCGCAGAGATCCTAGCGCACAGAGTCTCACAACACTACAACTTTCCTTAATGAAACCTCCATAGCAGTAGCTATATTTAAAATAGTTCAACTTGCTTCTGACCAACTTAATTTTATGTTAAATCTCTAGTTCAAATATTCTTTTGATTACAACCAAAGACAAATGAAAGGGATTAAGGAAGGGAAAACGTGATAGAACTAACCATTCTCACAAGTCTTCACCTGTTAAAATGATTAACTGCATGAGGCCCAAATTACTGATCCTCTTTTCATTGATCACATGTGGAAGAAAAGCTACTGAACTTGTTAAATTTAAAGCAGATGTGCTACTAATGAGTCAAGAGCAAAATACTAAAACTATATCCATTGAAAAAGAACTGTCAACTAGCAACAAAAGACGTTCACTAGGGCGTCACTTCATGACTTACTTTAATCAAGAGGTGATTGATTTGGATGGCAAATCATAAACCCAACACCACCCTGTCGAAGCAGGAAGTTTGGACTCTCAAAGTGAATGATGTCCATGATGGACAGCTTCAACTTGGAAAATGGAATGACTGCTGTGGACATCGAGCAGAGCAATGAGTGATCTGGGCAACCACTGCCTGCTTACCCTGATATCTCCTCGCAGCACATCTGTCCTTACTTTTTTCTGAATGCACCTCTGTCCCTTCAAGGTATAGGTCTGTGCTAAAAAAAAATTAACTTCTTGATTGTAAAGGCAGTAATGGAGGTCTGCTGTGTCTCATATGCCTCCACCCTGCATTCAGAAGAATTTTGTAGGATTCGCAAAGCGTAATCCTGCCTCTTTAAATTGAAGAGTCAGGATTCTGTGAATCCTACCAACTAACCATTTTGCACAGTGATGGTGCTGTCCATCTGTTGGAAAATGGCCCTTTCTAAAGGGCCACCCCAAACCTTTTGTCTTCCCTCTTCTCTTGTTCTGACCTCGTTTTTGTTGGCTTTAGAACTCTGAGCAGTTTACCACTGCTAACCAATGCTAAAGTGCATGTGCTCTCTCCTCTCACATGGTAACATTGGCTTATACACAATTTACATATTTATTTTGCTAATGAGTCTTTAGTAAAGTGCAATATATGTGCTCAGCGCCTGTAAATTAAATGCTACTAGTGGGCCTGCAGCACCGATTGTACCACCCAATTAAGAAACCCTTTCAACAGGTCTCAGACCTGTCATTGTAGAGCCTGTGTGTGCAGGTTTAAACAGCCATGTTGACATGGCAGGTTAACCCTCTTGCCAGGCCCAAACCTTCCTTTTGTATGCATATAAGTCAACCCTAACAGCCCAAGGGCAGGGTGCAGTGTAAAAAGTAGGACATGTACTTTTAAGTTTTACATGCCTTAGTAGTGAACAACTCTTAAATTCATTTGTCATTACTGCAAGGCCTATTTCTCCCATAGAATAACATTGGGATTATCTTATTACATTTTATCAGTGTAACTTCCAATTGGGAAGAGGCTGGATCCCAAGTTTGGGGTCTCTGGAATCACATTTTAAAAATTAAAACTTATAGTGATGTTGCAATTTAAATTGTAATTCTGAAAATGCCACTTTTAGAAAGTTGGCATTTTCTTACTTTATCTATTTGGTGCCTGAATACATGTCTGGGGTGGGTGACAGTTGGACTTCGTGCATTCACTCTAGACAGCCACACACAAAGGAAGGTTAGATGCAACTGAGTGGCCATCTGCATCCTGATGGGTCATCCTGGGCAGGATGGCAGGGAGGAGCTGCCCCTTACACCTTAATTCGCAGTGTCCTGTCCCCACACAAAGGGTTGCATACCCCCCTTTATTGAGTCTGGAGCCAGGGCTTGTAAGGGAGGGCATTTTTGCACTTTTTAGCCCCCCTTTGAAGTGAGATCCACTTCAAAGGCACAAATGGATATAAGTACTGGGTCTTTCACACCACCAAGTCAGACACTACTGGACCTGTGAAGAACTCTGCCAGGAGGAAGGACTGCTGTGCTGCTACAAAGACTGCCACTCTGCTGGACTGCTGCTCTGGGAGAACTGCTTTTATGCTCTGCTGCCCTGCTGCCTGCTACCCTCTGCCCTGCTGAGGAAGGACTGGACCCATCTCATTTGAACCTAGAATGACTCCAAGGGCATGATGGCGTTTCTTCTGTTCTAAAGTCTAAGGGATATCATAGACTTCTTAATTTCACCAGCAACATCACCTGAACTTTGCTTGTTGCAAGTCTTGCCCTGCCAAGAAGTGCCAATCCAGTCCTGGGCCCTTGGGAGTGGGTATATAGTGCTGCAACTACCATAATCCACACATCGCCATTGTTGCTCCGCTCACAACCGGCGTACCTCCCTCGATGACGATGCATCTCAGTCACTGCGAGAACCAAGGATATTGCTTCCCTGTTGTTGCGACTCATCATTTGCTTTTCAGATGCATCCCTAACTGTGCACAGCTCAGAACCGACGCATCACCTTCAGCTGGAAACTCGATGACGATGCATCACCCCTTTTGCTGCTCCCATCTCACATCCGTCGATGACACAGCAAGGTGCTTTTCGATGGGCCAAGGCTTGTTCCTGTAGCTGACCCGTGCTCCATCATAGTTGGACTAAACCTTTGGCTTTACCCTGGTCAAGGGCGACCAGGTATCCCGGGTTGGCATTTTAAGCTTTTAAGCATTATATTTACATTTATTCTTTAAAAATGTTTAGCTCCGATTATACTTATTGGATTTTTATCATTTAGGTTTTTTTTTTTTTTTTTAAATATAAGCTAATGTGGAGTCTTTCTGAGGTGTTTTCTCTGTGATACTGTTTGAAGTGTTGTACAAATACTTTACACATTGCCTCTTAAGTTAAGCCTGCCTGCTCTGTGCCAAGCTCTCAGATGGTGAGCACAGGTTAATTTATGGTGTGTATCTGACCTACCCTGACTAGGATTGTGGTTCCTGCTTGGACAGGGTGGGTACCTTTGCCAACCCGAAACCCAATTTCTAACATTAGTGATCAGCAGTGAATATAGGACTTGTGTTTGAGCAGTGCCATACAGTGATTGGTGTACACTACTATTCCACACCTAAAACCATTACCAGTTTAAAACTCATATTTTTTTTTGTCAATTGGTAATTTTTCCCAATTTGACTCCTGCTTCACCTTCTTCAACTTGGGACTCTTTTTGTTGTTGCACCAGTAATACCTTTTCAGAAGGTCCATGGTTCTCAACTGCCTGGTGTACTACACTGTGGGTGAGCTGAAGGAGTTCTACAAGGAGAGGGGGCAGAATATTGGTAGGAAAGCTTCCATGGTGGACCTACAGATAGCCCTCCAAGCCTATTAGGAAGTTGAGAGGTTGTAGGCAAACACAGAGAAGAGAACCCTGAGCTGCAGGAAGGACACCCTGCCTCGAGAAGGGGAATTGGGATGCCCAGGATGGGGCAGGAAGCAGTGTATCGACCAGGGGCCTGTCACAGATGGAGTTGGACATCAACGCCATTGAGAGCTACACTATGGCTGAGCTGAGGAAGTTGTGCCGGGAGAAAGCTCTGCATATCCCTATGTGGTTATCCAAAGTTGGAGTATCAGATAGAGCCCAAAAGCCTGTGAGGAGGACTGCAGAATGCAATTTGCACCACAGGAAGAGTCGGAAGAGGACTACTTCACCACTCTAGAGAAAGCAGAACCCTGGTTATACCTGACCTCAGAATCAGGGCCCCAAGAGGGTGATGGCCCAGAGAAGGAAGAGGAGAAAGATGACTTGGTAAAAGCTCAATAGGAGAGAGGGGATCCCACCGAGAGGGAGCCCCCTGCTGGATCCTATGCAGGAAGGAGTGTTTCCTCCCAAACCCTGTCTCCTGATTGAAGAGCTAAAGGACAGACAGACTGAGAGGGAGCGAAGGCTATAGCTGGCCCAGCTAGCTGCAAAGGAGAGAAAAGCTGAGGCTGAGAGAGTCTTGGAAGAGAAAAAGATCTTGCTGGCACATGAACTAAGTCTCAATGAGCTCGACTTGAAGGCCAAACAGCTGGCAGAGTCTAACAGAAATGGTGGCAGCAACGCTACAGAGAAAAAGGATCCACATACCATGGTCTTGGTGCCTGATTTCAAGGAGGGCGATGACATATACAGGTGCTTTGAGGCATATGAGGATGCTCTAAAAGTGAAAAGGATGCCTGAGGAGGATTGGGAAACTGGCATATAGAGACACATACTTAGAGCTTGTAGAGAAGCCTTACTGACCCTAGAGAAGGGGACAGACTGAGGTATACCACCATGAAGGAGACCCTTGTCAAGAAGTATGGATTCACTCAAGAAGAATGCAAGTTGAGATTCAGGGGCAGTCAGAAACTGTCTCACCAGTCCAGGGAGGATTTTGTAGGTTGCGTTTGCAAGGGTAGTGAGGTAAATACTTATGAGGGGCTGTACAATTTGATGGCTAGCGAGCTCATGTTCAGTCACTGTTTTCCAGAGCTATGCCAACACCTGGTTGATTGCAAGTTCACTGATCCTAGGGAGCTTGCAAAGGAGGTAGACCTCTGGGTGAGTACCAGAGTGTCTGAGAAGGCATTGGAGAGTGACCCTAAGGAGGGTGGCTCAGGTTCTTCTCAACAGAGTGAAAAGGATGTACGCAGTGACCCAGACATGTCCCAGTATGGTGATGGGGGAAAAGGGTTCATTACCCTTCTAAGATTAGGAGGCGAGGTGGAGATGGGCAGAGGCCCGGGGTGCCTTATTTACAGCTCCAGAACTTTGATTGTTCCCAAAGGGGGTACAAGCAGGGTAACCTGGTCTGTACTGAGATATCATCCATTGATGGGAGCTCCACAGTGTCAGGAGAGCTGGGGGGTGGCTGTCACAGGTGCCCTACCAGTTCTGTTTACTGGGGATACCACTTTACAGCTGAGGGTACCAACGCCCAGATGGAGGGGCAGGAGGTGGAAATAGTCCACAGTGGGAGGACCAGTAGGTCAGGAGTTGTCATCTCTGATAACAGAGCACCCCAAGACTGACCCTAGTGAGCCCACTTCATGCCAAGGGGGGTTCCATGCAGTGTCACAGGGAAAGTTGGCTGGGACCTGCACCAGGCAGACTCTTGCATGACACATATACAATGTGTCTCCTTTGAGGGGGTAGTGGTACGCCCCTGGAAGTTCTGGCTTGTCAGGCACATGTTCAGCCTAAGAGTACAGACCCTCGGTTGAATGACCAGTTTCAGTATACCACTCCTGAGCTGGTGGGAGGTGGAGTGGAAAAAGGGCACAAGGAAATTTGGGCTTCTGCTCTCCACTCTGAGAAACCACAGAAGACAGAGGCCCTGGATGGCATGTGGCCTGGTTCTTGACACTGACAACTGTCAGTCGCCTCTGTTGGTTGTTGTCCTTGTGGATAGAGTTTTCCCTGGTTTGGGGACAGAAGTCAGACCCACAGAGTGGAATGGGTCACATCACATCACTGGCCATGCTGGTACTATCTGCCTACTGGGATACATCTGTGAGCACATTAAGGTTTGGTGCTAAACAGATGGGGTCCAGACGTGAGGAGAAGGGTTCTCCATGGGTCAGCTCAGTGGCCCCAGAGAGTTTAGACAGAGGGATCCAACTGGGTTCAGAGAGGCATAGAACTGGCTAGTACCCCTACAGTAGTGGGCCATTTTCCACATACTATCACACTAAGCAGGGAAGTCCATCAAGCTATTGATTAGTCTACCCTGATGTTAGGCTGGAGGGGGGTCATGTTGGAAAGTGGACTTCTCTGAGAGGTCATCCCAATTTTTTTTCGTTCCTTCTCCTCTTTTTCTGACCTTGTTTTTGCTGACTTTAGGACTCTGAGCACTTTACCACTGTTAACCAGTGCTAAAGTGCACGTGCTCTCTCCTCTAAACATGGTAACATTGGCTAATCCACAATTGACATATTTAATTTAGTTATAAGTCCCTAATAAAGTGCACTACATGTGTGCAGGGCCTGTTAATAAAATGCAACTAGTGGGCCTGCAGCACTGGTTGTGCATCCCACTTAATTAGCTCTTTTAACATATCTCAGGTCTGCCATTGCAGAGCCTGTGTGTGCAGTTTTAAACTGCCATGTTGACCTGGCAAGTTAACCCTCTTGCCAGGCCCAAACCTTCCTTTTTAATACATATAAGCCATGCCTAAGGTAGGCCCTGGACAGCCTAATGACAGGGTTCAGTGTATGTAAAAAGTAGGGCATGTACTTTTAAATTTGACATGTCTTAGTAGAGAAAACCCCTTAAATTCATTTTTCACTATTGCAAGGCCTATCTCTCTCACAGGATAACATTGGGATTACTTTATTATACTTTATCCGCGTAAATTCCAATTGGGAAGAGATTGGACCCCACGTTTGGTGTCTCTATAATCACAATTTAAAATCACAACTTATGGTGAAGTCAGATTTTAAGTTATAATTCTGAAAATGCCATATTTAGAAAGTTTGCATTTTCTTACTTTATCCATTTGATGCCTGCAGGCTGTCTCTAAATACACATCTGGGATGGGTGACAGCAGGACTTTGTGCATTCCCTCTAGACAGCCACACACAAAGGAAGGTTAGGTGTGACTGAGTGATCCTCTGCATCCTGATGGGTCATCCTGGGCAGGATGGGAGAGAGGAGCTGACACACCTGAAAGGGCAGTATCCTGTCCCCACACAAAGGGTCGCAAACCCCCCCTGTGGTGAGTTTAGAGCCAGGCCTGGAAAAGGAGTACCTCTGTGCACATCAAAGCCCCTCTTTAAAGTGACCTCCACTTCAAAGGCACCCCACCAAATGAGACACTACTGGACCTGTGAAGAACTCTACCAGGAGGAAGGACTGCTGTGCTGCTACAAGGACTGCCACCCTGCTGGACTGCTGCTCTGGAAAAACAGTTTTTTCTGCTCTGCTGTGCTACCCTCTGCCCTGCTGAGGAAGGACTGGACCCATCTCACTTGAGCGCAGAGTGACTCCAAGGGCATGCTGGCTTGCCTCCTGTTTTAAAGTTTCAGGGACGTTAAAGGTTTCTTCTTTTCACCTGCAGCAGCACCTGAACTTTGCTTGCTGCAAGTCTTTCCCTGATAAGTGGTGCCAATCCAGTCCTGGGCCCTTGGGAGTGGGTATAAATTGCTGTAACTGCCAGAATCCATGCATTGCCGTTGTTGCGCCCCTTGGAACCAGTGCATCTCCCTCGACAACGACGCATCGCAGCCGCTGCAAAAACTGAGGACATCGTTTCGCCATCGGCGTGCCACATCATCTGCTTTTCTGATGCATCCCTGACTTTGTGCAGCTCGGAACTGATGCATCGCCTTTAGCTGGAAGCTTGACAATGATGCATGGCCCCTTTTGCTGCTCGCATCTCACCTTTGTCGATGACAAAACAAAGTACTTTTCAGTAGGCCAAGGCTAGTCCCTGTATCCGACTCATGCTCCATCACGGTTGGCCTGAACGCTTGGATTTACCACTGTCAGGCGTGACCAAATATCCCTGGTTGGCAATTTAAGATTTTAAGCAATATATTTTCATTTATGCTTTTAAAATTCATAACTCCAGTTATACTTATTGGATTTATGCCATTTTGGTCTTAACAACATAAGATAGTTTTATAAACAGGTGTGGAGTCTTTCTGTGGTGTTTTTATTGTGTTACTGTTTGAAGTGTTGCACAAATACTTTACACATTGCCTCTTACGTTAAGCCTGCCTGCTCCTTGCAAAGCTACCAGAGGATGAGCACAGGTTAATTTATGGTGTGTATCTGACTTACCCTGACTAGGATTGTGGTTCCTGCTTGAATAACGTTAAATACCTCTGCCAACCAGAAACCTAATTTCTAACAACATCGGTCACAGCACAGTATGAAGATGGGGTTGCAAATTAGTCAGTGTACAAAAAAGCACCAACTGTTATGTTCCTTAGTACAAGGGCCCTATGTTCCATAAATTTAGAGCCAATGTTACTACAAAGTAGATGACCAGGCTGTAATAAAAAATTCAACACACTCTTCACTGCTGATGTGCCTGGTAAGTGGAGGATGGAGCTTTCTCATGTCTTACGGAGGCAGTGGCAGAGCCTGGAAGTCATTAGAACACTAACACAAATGAGAATAGAACAGGAAGTCAGTGTAGGTGAACCAGACCCAGAGTAATATGGTGAAATGCTTTCAAGCACAGGCCATACACCCATCAGTAATTTACAAAATCTGCATTTTGAGACCAAAGCAAGCTCATTTGGGTTCGGAGATGGCTTTTCACAAGTCCAGCCTATCAAATACAGAGTTTGACATAGAAATGATGATTGCAATGAAAAACAATTGGCTTCGTTTGCATTAAGGATCATAGCAAAAACAACAGAAAGCAAAATCTTAGATCTGAAAGGCAGCAGGCTTTCTCTATTAATGTCCTGATTCCAAGGTGTGCAGAGGAGTGTGAGCTATTTATCTCACCGAGTGAAAGACACTGACCTGGGGTGTGGCATTTCCTGGTTGTGGTAATGCCACCTATTCCAATAATTCATTTGGAAATGAGAAATCATTCAAAATCTTATTTAACACCTCAAATCTCAGATGATTTGCCTTTTTTGCCCTGACAAACCTGATGTCAGGTCAAGACTCAGTTCAATTGATGCAAAGATCAGATTGACAAGGCCATTATTTTGTATTTTGCAAGCTTCTGCATCTCAAGGATCACAAACTACCCAGCAGGCACTTCTAGGATTGAACTGCAGTGTCTCAAATAGAAAACTATAGATGCTACAGAACACTAGAGAGTCTAATGGGCCTGTGGTTTGAACTATGAAACTGTGTTTCCTAGCCCTAGTAGTAAACAACAGAAACTTAAGCAGACATAAAAAGAAATTGTCGAGAGTTTTTCAACATCGGAAGATATTTCTTCTTTTATCCTCCTGAAGCTCATGCAAGCTGAGTGGATCCAGCAAACTACCTTAAGGGTTCAAGCAAAGATCTTACTGGAGATTCATCCTAGCTGTCCCTGATGTATCTCACATCTTGCATGGTCGATTCAACAAAAACCTACAACAGCTGTCTTCAGGTCACAAAATCTCAATAGCTAATACTAATACTCTTACTTATCTAAGAGGGTACAGGCAGGTCTTTCTCTTGACATCACTCCCAGTCATGGTCAGGTGTCTTCCTTCAGAAACATAAACCTTTACCCGGTTCATAACAATAGAAAAGAAAGCTCACAGACAGTTGTGCAATGGAGTCCAATTAAGCCTAGATGCTCAAAGAAAGGTACCACATACCACTTAATTTGTCTTTGTTATGTTCCACAAATTAAAAATGTTTATCTGCCTTTCATCATCCCAGTGCTTATAAAGCTATTTTGAGCAGGAAAACAGATGCTTTCCACAAGTATATATTTGCATTTTTACAATTATTTTCTCCTCAGATACTGTTTTGGCATTTTGATTATTACGATAGCAGCCCTAGGAAGTAAAAAACAGATTAGCTCTTAAAAGTATGTTTTGAATAGAAAAGTTTCAATTTTAATTTTAAAGCTGTGTGTTTTATTGACAACTTTACAATGCTTCCAAAAATGTTTGCCACTCCATCTGTTAAATGTTATGAATCATTGGGAATAATACCCCACACACCCCTGTGCTTGGGAACTGTGAAGTGCAGTTCAGGCCTAATTTTTCCAGACCCCAATTGTTCCAGTGTAGTTTTACTGGGTCTAATACTCTGTGTACTATAACCATTGCTAAACAGTTGCATAGCACTTGTGCCCCCCTACAATAAGCACTTTGCAAGGGATTACCTAATCTGGTTTATTCAATTTCCCTGTAAATCCCTAGTATATGGTGCAGTAAATGCGCCCATGGCATGGAACTTAAATACCATATGTGGGCTGGAGAGCACTTACTCCACCTGTATAAGTGACAAAATAAATGGTTGTCAAAAGCACCACTGTACTCCAGCTAGGCTACAATTTAAAGGCACCACAGTAGCATATGGCAGAGAAAAGCGCCTTGAAAAAAATATTTGTATGCATTAATATTTCGCCAGTAGAGTGTGCTTTTTAGGCCACGTGACAAAAAGTGGGGCACTATATATTTGAAATAGCGTGGCCTCATAGTGACTGTGTAACATCTGTTTTCCAGGTTAAGCTATATGTACCATAAGATAGACCCAGGTAGTAATAACATATTTATTTTACAGCTTTGCTTGGGAAAATGCTGGAAAAATCACTCAAAGTTATTTTTCCCATCTAATCTAACTTTATGGTGAAGTCAGATTTTTAATAACTGGAGTGGAAATGTAACTTTATAAAAATGTACATTGGCCTTCCTGAGCCAGCACTGGCTTACAACCAGTTGTGCCACTCATCACAATTCCAGAGTTTAATACACATTCCTCGCTGGAGTTAGCAACCTTGCTCTGTAGAAGGCAATGGCTTGGCCTCTGGGTATAAGAGGTCGGGTTGTCTAAAACTGGTCATTTAGAAGGAATTGACAGTTTTGTTGAGGTACATGACAGCTGGCAGAACAAAGGATACCATTAACACTTCTTGTTTTGAATTGCTGATCCCAAATGGAACTAACAAAATCTACTCTTGTTCATTCCCAAAGCCCTCCTAGACTTTTTGTCTCCATATCTAGCATGATGAAGAACCAGTTCTGACAATGCCAGAGGGCAAGACAGTCCACATCCATTGAGGCATGGCCAGAGCCGTGATAGGAGAAATGTTGTACAGTAAAGTGAAGAGGAAGTACAACAAAATTAACTGGCATAGGGCAAGAAAGTAGATAGAATTAAGTAGAGAAAACGTTCCAATCATGGCTAGATTACAATATGAGTGTGGAATCACTCTACCACCACAGAATATTACTGGACCTGGGGAGACTATACAAAAGAAGAAGGGCCTATTGGACAAAGAAGACTCCTGACCTCTGCCTGGCACCCCAGGACCAAAACTGCTTTGCAAGGGTCAGGTGACTGACTTCCTATTTTCCTGTTTGCCTACTCTAGGGATACAAAATGCAGGTGGATTCCTGACTCCAAAAGGGCCCATCTGATTACATAGGACTGGACCCTGCTGGAGCTGTGGCTGGAGCAAGACCTAGAGTTTATAAACCTTCCCAGAGGTCCACAGGGTTCCAGGTGTGACCTGAATGTACTTTCCTAGCAGCTAGAATAAAGTGTGAATTATTAATTTTTTGACCTCCGAAGGACCAGGACAAGGTTCTGGGACTTGCCCAGTGAGATTGCACACAATGCGAGCAGGAAAACCAAGCTCATCCTACTCTGAGGCTCAGCTGGACCTCCTGGACCTTCTTGTGAAGGTAGCTGGCCTTGTTAGGCCTTGCCTCGCATCAGCGTTCAAACTTGCCCTGCTGGAGGACTTTGAGATGCAAAAAATTGACTAGGCCCAAAGTAAAACCTTGGGGGCGGCAAATCCATCCGAAAAATGAACCGACATAAATGGCTTAAAAAAACAGCTTTGTCCTGCTTAGAAAGGTTGACATCAAATTAAATAGCTTCAGGGGGACCTATCTAATGATGTATCAGACATCAAGGGACCCTCTTTGGCTTCAGCATTACATCTTGCCCGGCTGAAGGATTATGACTTCCATTTCAGAAACTGACGTCCCGAATTATATTTTGGCAGTATGCATACTCCAACGTGATGGTGATATGTATGATTACCGCCAAGCTAATGATCTGCCTGCCCGATTTATATGCTGGTGGACCATAGCTTTAATCACAGTGGAGAATACTGTTTCAGGATTTTGTTTTGGAAAAGAAAAAAGAAAACTGCTTTGTGCAGGGCTCCATTATGTTCATGGAGCCCGGTACCAAACAGTGAAATGCTTTGACATGAACCGCCGTGGCGGTGGTTCCTGGCAATGCTTTATAAATGACCACGAGCTTGGCAGTCATTTATAAATCTGGTGGGTGGTCCTTTCACCAGAGCGATGGAATAATTTCCTCCGTTTCCCTGGAGGAACAATATGCCTTCTGTAGGAAATTAACTGGCCCTAAATCCTAAGGCAAATACTTTGACCATGATGACCTGCTTGCTTTATCTGTTCTTTTCTCTATTGTGGTCTGCCTTAAATTGCACGCAGGTCCCGAAAAAAGGGCAAACTGTTGTTTTTCAAATTTGCTTTATTTTTGTAGATGCTTTAGTCATATAACTTAAAATACTTATGCCTCTGATTCACCTAATCTAATCTTAATGATTTTTGTATATCATTGCTCCTTAATTTTTCTCTCTCATTTTCTAACCTGTATTTGGAATGTTAGAGTGGAGATTTCTTGACTTTGAAATTGTTAGTACAGCTTAAACTTCACATGCATTTCTCTGGTGAATTGCCTGCTGCTTGTGTTATAGAAACTAGGGGCTGACCAGAGTTTCTCTGAAATTCACCTTGAGGCCTAAGCAGGGTATGTTTGTTGATTGTATTGATTGTAAGGGTCTCCCCTTTTCAAGTTAATAACACACTTTCTGACAGCTATCCCATTGGCACAAAGGATTGAGAGTTAGGGTCCATGCCTTGCTCAATACCCACAAACTGGTTGTCACACTCACAAACTGCCATTTCATTGCATGTTGATAATGACTGTAGACACTGTCAGGAGAAATATGGATGTAAATGCTAAGCTTAGAACTCAGCTGCCAGTGCTTCAAAGTATGCAGATATATACATTTTGTACTATATCATGGTAAAAGTACATAAAATGACTACCACACTTGCATATCCACAGTTGTTTGATAACTGGTGGTTATCAATTTCATTACAGTTGCAGATAGTTGAGAAATCAGAGCCTGCATTGACTTTTTATAAATGCAGGCAGCAGGCAATCACAGCAGGTTTGCTGAGATACATATTGTAGATGTAAATGTCTCTGAATCCCACCTCAAAATAAACAAGCATTTGCAATGCAATAGGTCTCGCATTTACGCAAGTTTGAGCTATTGACATTGTAAATGACAATGCCTTTTATTTATGTTTTGGGTTTTAAAACATAAATAAAATACATTGTCATTTAGAATACTAATAGCTTAAACTCTCGCAAATGCAAGACTTATTGCATTGCAAATGCTCCCTCCAATGCGCCTAAGAGTAACATGGAATTACTCCGATAACTCCAGAGTAATTGAAATTATGTCCAGGTCTAGTCACTATGTGGGCATCGTCAAGGTCACAGGTGTTTGCGAATCTGTGCATATAGCACTATGAATAGATGAATCTAGGTGTTATCATTAGCAGAGCTCCATGGGCGTTTTGGATATTACCAGGAGTAAATTATGAGACAGTCTGTGCATTACCGTTCGGTAATAACGCAGTGGGTAAAAAATAATGAGGTCACAATAGTGTCATGTAGCCACCCCTGCTCTAAACACTGTTCCATCTCCCCTCCCCCCTCCTCACCAATAGCGCCTTAATGGCACTTTAGTGTACTTGAGTTGTATCATCAAAAGTTTTAAAGACAAACCCAGCAGTCACTGAAGGCAGCTCAGTCTCTTGAGGCCAGTGCGATAAAAAAATAAAAAAACACGGAAATTTAAGAAAGCGGATCAGTCAGCCTCGATCCCAACAGCTTCAGTCTCACTCCAGGAGAGAACTCCTATTAACTACAGGCAAAGAGCAGGGGAGCGCTGCGGCCAGAACCAACATTCACCTGAACTGTGGATTTGGGGGGGCACCTTTAGAAGGGACATGGCACACCATGCGCAGCTACAGTGGATACAAGTGAGAGGACCTGACTCCAGATACAGGCTGCACCGGCCTCGGAGTGGGTGAAAGCAGGAGTAAAGAACTTGTGACAGTTAGGAAGGATGAGGAGAAACTCCCGATGAAAGGAGGAGCCAGCCCTGCAGCGGATAAAAGCGAGAGAAAAGAACTTCCCATACAGCACAACTCCCCTGAGAGCTGCAAAGACACCTCTTGCACCCAGGGGCAAAACTGGACTGGCCTGACTCCTGGGTGCCATTAAATACCCCCACGGGTGACATGTTAAAATCGCCTCATCGCATGTGACTAGGTATTTAAGGAAGCCGGTCAGTGAGTCACAAGCACTTCACCTCCACCTGCTCCAGCAAACACAACTATTACCAACAAGCAAACAGCTACTGTTGGAATTGTGGAAAAGACCAAGATCTTAGTCCAAGCCAATCCAAGGCCTAAACCTGCACTCTGCAGAGAACTGCCACCCACCCTAGTAGTGCTTAGAGATGCGTCATGCGGTGTAATCTGTGAGGAGCTACACTTCTAACCATGGGGAAGAGACAGGGCAGGAGGGTACGCAGCCTCCCTCAGAGAGCCCCGACAGGAGGAACAAGCACCTTCCCCGCCCCTAAAGCTCGGTGTAGACAGTGGACTGCCGCCTGGAGGCAGCCGAGGAAACTCTTTAACCCCCGGTGTACTGGTGCGCTATTAGAACACACTTGGAACAAACCAAAGACGGCAACAAAACACTTTAAAGCAAGAATCGAATCTGCTGAAACAAGGCAGTGCGGTATTAAGTGCTTAAGTGTTTTTTAAAACAGCCGAGGACTGAAAAAAGTGCCTCCTGGTGATTTAGAGTCAAGAAACTATACAGGACACCAGGGGCTTGTTTAGAGCCGTTCATTGGAGAAGCACGGGAGAGGGTGTGACGTTAAGGTCAGAGTTGGATACTATGAAACTGAGGAGCCAGATCCCAGTCTCGTTGTCGGCTCAACATCCTGGCAAACCGCGTAATCTCCCCATCACTAAAAAATGAATGCGACCTGGTGTAATGTAATTAGTGCTCCGATACCCTCGGGTCCAATTCGCGCTATACAGAGCTGCAAAAAAACAAACAAGCCTTTCCCCCACTAGCACCACCCCCAATGCTCAACCCGCCCCGAAAGCCTATTTAGATGCTAACAAAAGAGGGGGGGGGGGCACTTAGAATATGGCAGGCACCTGCAGGGGGCAAAGAGGGTGTTACACCTTCTGTACTTAGATGTAGCGCAGCTTGTGAGAAGAAAGAAGGGGGCAGGGCACACACTTCACGCTGTAGAACAGAGACCACTAAATCTCTTACGGAATGGAAACCACTCGAGTATATTTCAGTATCAGATGTCAACAGCATGCTAAGGGGGAACAGTTTGCCAAAAACGTATAATGGAACATGGTGGGTAGGTGAGACATTGTTGCATACCACGTCACCGGTCCCAAGGCATAGAGACAATCCCAAGTTACCCAACTGCAGTTCAGCTCACCAGCTCAATCAATCACGGTTATGATCATTTTGGGGTGTTTTCTACAGCAAACACCGAGTGCCCATTGGTTCAGAGTTCTTTCTGCCAGCACACGCAACACAAAAGAGTAAACATTAGGCTTTACATACGGCCAGGTTATTGGGTTACTTTTATCTTGTGTAAGTTTGTCTTTCCTTTACACGGTAGAGCTGCTTTCAGCAGAAAGGTCTCCATTTGTTGACAGTTGAAACAGAAACCTACACAAAATAATTGAACCTTGCTAACAGATTGGGAAAATCGTGGCGCTCGCGATGAAAATAATTAACAAGCACAGAATCGAAACCGCCGAACGCGGGAATCGAAACCAGTGGTGCGGGCGCACCACAGAGGAGCGGGGGGGGCGAGGGAGGCTGTCGTCTGTGCCGTGCGCTGATGCGCGTCCTAGACACGGACGGGAATGGGCGGAGCAAAGGCGGGACATGCGCCCGCCTTTGCCCAATTGCGTGCCGTTTAAAAAAAAAAAACGCACGCAACAGCCGATGCCAGGCTTCAGAAAGCTAACCACACGCACAAGCGTGTGGTTAGCTTTCTAAAGCCCATACAAGAGGTCTCGCGCTGCACACTGCAACGCTAGGCGCGAGACCTAAAAAGGACTACTCTGATAATACTCTCATATGTTTGTATGCACGTATGGAGGTTTATATAGATCAAACAGATACAAAGCAACAGAGCAGGTAAAAGAAGTGGGAGATTACAAGGTATCAGTAGACGGCTAGAGGATAGGGAACTGTGGTCTTTGATGATCTTTGAGTCTACTTCAAAGATTTATTGGTATGTTGATTTCATGACTTTCTGTAGAATATACGTCAAACGTTCCTAGCTCTAGGCTCTCCACCACAGAAGTTTATACCTCTGCAAATTTCCTGATGTAACATGCACAGACGATGTGGATTTCCTCAAAAAGCAGGTATCTTCTTTGTCTTCCAAACACAACCCTACACTGACAGTTTTGTTAAGAGTAATCAAGTTGCTTTCCCAAGATTCACCCTTGATTATACTTTCCTAGCCTGGGTAGAGGTTTCAGCACCTTTAGCACCTTTGTATGATTCGTGCTCTCCACTCCATAGCAACAGCTGCCGTAGCATTCTGCTGCATTGCGTTTCAAGATGGTAGTTTCTGATGGAGGCCTGCTTGGCCTGCTGCCATTTTCTGTTGTAAGATTTCTAAAGAATCTCCACCTCACAAATCAGCAAATATAAATACAAATAATTTCACTCATATAAAGCTACCTCAACATTGAGACGATAGATCAACTTTACTTAGAGAGAGCTTTGCTTAAAATAAAAGGGAAGTTGCAACTTGACCTTGGCTTAGAGAAATTAGTTAATCTAAATTTATGTTTGACAGCTTATACATGATAACTGGCTATTTGCTTGAAATCCCTTCAAAATGAGGACCACCTAGGGGTCAGGCCTTACAAAATTAGTGTTTTTGGCAATTTATGTCACAGTTAAAGTCATAGCATAAACAAGTTCTAAAATACATCCGCTGTGCTCCATTGTATGTAGCACGTTTAATTTTATTCCGTTCTCACGTCTCAAATATGTGACTTAACCCTCTGCTCATAGCTTCAGATCTGCACATTATGTCTGAAACAGGATATTTAACAATGAATTTTTCCAGGACATGTTGAAAACCAGAGCTGGAGGTAGGGACAAAGGGAACATTTCCAGAGGACTGGAGGACAGCAGGTGTATATCAGAAATGAAGGGTTCAGCCAACCCTGCCCTAAAATCACCCCCAGAGGAACAGCCATCACCCCCAAGGGAATAGCCATCCTTTTCTTAAGGGCATCTACATGGTCTGCTGCTGCAGAGAAGTAGTACTCATGAGGATTTTTCAAAGGTTCTACAATGTTGAAATATTTCATTAGTTTTATCATTAGTGCAGCAGTTATAGTGACATCGGGGTGCAAGGCATGATGGGCCTACTGCTCTCCAAATATGATTGCCGTTTACTGTACTACTGGTTGACAAGAGAATTCAACTGTTTACTTTAGGACCAATTGAACCCTTGCTATGTGACTATTCTAGTCCCATTTGAAACAAGAATTAGCAAAGCCAATAGGTGTGGCCTTGGGAAGCTGGTGTGATGAGTATTTATTTTTTATTTTTATTGCAAACACATGACACAAAAATAAAGTGAAAAAGAAAAAAGATGCTTAGACAGGGATAGAGTTGGACGCGTAGGTTCAAGCTCTGACACCATAGGTCCACCAGTGGCATTATCCTTTTGCCCCCTGAACCCGTGGCCACATGCCGGTTGAATAGAGTGCTGGTTCTGGCTGTGGAGGGCCCGGGGCTAAAGTGCAGCACTGCAGCAGTGCCCGCTGTAGAAGAAGCATGATTCCTCCAGGGATGATGGTGGCCTTCGTACAGATTGAGCTGGGCAGTCATGGTTTCTCTGGTGGTGGGGGGTCTGGAGGGTCCTGGCTGTTGGGCCTGGGAGGCAGCTCTGAATGGTGACCCCAAAGACTGGCCAGGTCAGCGGAGAACCGCCCCTGACCAGGTTGTTGGTTAAGAAGCAAAAATAGTAGCAGACCCAGTACCACTCAGGAGCTGACAAATTGCCAGAGGAGTGGCAGCAGGCAGGGTCCTCTGGCTACGGGGCCAACTTTGCCCGTGGGAGCCATGGAAGAAGGGAGTTGTGGGGAGTGCCCTGGTCATGAGTGCCAATGTGCATTAGCCATGTGTATGTGACCTGGATCCCTGAACTGAGCATAATGGTTAGATCTAAGTACACTGCGCTGGGACACGCTAAGGGAGGTGCCCCGGTGGACGGACAGGCCAAGCCAGTGGATGCAATTGACTTGGAGGCTCACACCGTCACAATCCTTTGCCAATCTATGAAACTAAGGATGCATTGGAGCAGAAAATAGAGGCAGTGTTGCTTGACGTAAGCCTGCTCTGTACTAATCCCAAAAAGCTCACCAGCAAGACTGCAGCTACAGACTCAATGGTGGTGCAGCTGTGGGCCATGGATCATGACGCTAAACTCCAGAAATGACAAAAATAGGTAGACTTTCTAACCGTGAAACTGAAGGCTGCTGAAGGTCGGTCCTCTGGAACAACATGTGCCTAGTGGCAGTCCCAGAGAAAGCAGAAGGGTCCTGCGTTGAACTCTTTGTGGAGCTGTAGCTGTTTTCGATGGGGCTGAGAGGTAAGGTGTCAACCTTAATTATGGCAGACCATGCACAGGGTCCCAGGGAGGCCCCCAGTGCCAGGAGCAGCTCCCAGGCCCACAGTGACACGTCTGTTGAACTTTAAGGACAGGGACAATATCTTGCAGGTGGTGCAGTTCCATTGGCCCTGGCAATTGGAGGGAAATCCAGTGATCATTTGCCCAGACTATAGTAATGTAAAAAGCACTTGAGACACCTCTACCTGAAGTACGCCCTTCTTGTCCCGCCATCATCTGCATCACTGGGGGACAGAGACCCAATTCTTTGCTGCTGCCTTAGAGGTGTGGGCCTGGTTAGAGAAGCTGGAACACCAAATGCCAGCAGCATGGGACAATGAGCGTGCCTCCTGCTGGCAGGAACAAAAGACATGACAAGGCCAGCCTCAGCTCCCCTTGGCAACTCCCACAAAGGATGAAGTGCAGTTTGAGAGGGCAAAAGTTATGGAAGAGCTACAACAACATCATCAAGGGACCTCTGAAGATTGATGGTTAGCATTAGATTGAGATTTAGGGAGGTTGGGTGAGGCACCAGCCACCTCTTAGGAGGAGGCCGAGGAGCTGGACCTTCTGGTGGTCACTCCCATGATGGCAAATGATATTGTATGAACCATGTACTTTGAGTGGGAGGTTCCAAAAAAGCACCTAGTCTGGCAGGCAAGAGCACTATATGATTCGCAACTGCGGTGGACATGGGACTTCACCGGAGGGCCTGGGTCCTGGACTGACCATATTCTTGATTTTCTGTTTTCTGGACAAATTGGTAATGTATGCCATATGTTGGGGGAGCAACGGCAATCTATACCATTGGGAGTTGGGTAGTTCTACACTTGCAGTACAAGGTGATGGGGTGGGGGCTTGGGGCGGGGAGGTATGGGTATTTTCAGCTGAGAGGGTGGGCAATAATTCTCAATGGCATGGGGTCCTGTTGGGAATACCCCGGATGATTTCTGAGAATGGCACAGACTACAACATATTGAGAAGGGAAGAGCAGGTCTCTGACAATTTTGTCATGGAATGTCAACGGGCTTGGTAAGAAATTGAAGAGAGCGGTGGTGATGAAATACTTGATATGCCACTCCACAGACCTGATTTTGTTGCAAGAGACATATTTAGCCAGTAACAACTGTCGGTTCCTGGGAAGAGGCAGATATAAGACTTTTGTGCATGCAGTTTACCCTTCTGGGTCGACAGGGACTGGTATCCTGGTTCACAGGTCCCTGCCATTTCAGGTCACAAGGACATGGGTGGACCCACTGGGGTATTGGGCAGCAGTGGGATGTTCATGGACTTGGGAAAGATTGATGCTGGCCTCCCAATACTTTCCACCAGACCTGCAGGGGCTGGGCAGGGGAGGATGGCAGAATGGATTTCAGAGATCCCCGATGCACTACTGATAATAGATGGCAACCTCAACTTGACACTACAGGGAAACATGGACAGGATACTATAATTCAAGGGGACACCCAGGGAAGCCTCGCACCTTTGGTGGGCTACACATCTGGGCATCTGGCAATTCTCATATGCATCCAATGTAGCGCAGTCCCTATCATGCCTGGATTACTTCCTCATGCTGGTGACCCAACAGGCTAAACACCAGAACACGGACTATCTCCAGAGGGGTATCTCGGATCACACTTCGTAACCATGGAGCTATGGCTCCCGGGAAAGAATCCTAGTCCCGGGTGACATCGTACACTCAGGACCCCCCACTGACCCCTGCCCGCCACACATCTTCCACAGAGCCGCCGCCACCATAGCACCCGAACCACAATGCACCATCAACTCCACCTTTGAAACCGGCACGTTCCCTGATGACTGGAAAAGTGCAGAAGTCAAGCCCCTCCTCAAGAAGCCCTCCGCAGACCCGACGGACCTCAAGAACTACAGACCCATCTCTCTCATCCCCTTTGCAGCCAAAGTCACTGAGAAGATGGTCAACATCCAGCTCACAAACTTCATAGAAGCTAACTCGATCCTCGACTCCTCCCAATCCGTATTCTGCAGCAACCACAGCACCGAGATCGCCCTCCTAGCCGCCCCATATGACACCCGCACTCTCCTCAACCAGGGCCACACCGCGGCCCTCATCCTAATAGACCTCTCTGCAGCCTTCGACACCGTCTCCCACCGCACACTCACTCCCAGACTCCACGACGCCGGCATACAGGGAACTGCCCTAGACTGGATCTGCTCATTCCTCACCGGCCGAACCCAAAGGATCAGACTCCCACCCTTCCTCTCCAAACCCACAGAGACCAGCTGCGGAGTACCCCAAGGATCATCGCTCAGCCCCACGCTCTTCAACATCTACATGGCCCCCCTCGTCACCATAGTCAGAAAGCATGGACTCAGCATAGTATCCTATGTCAACGACACCCAACTCATCCTCTCCCTCACCAAGGAACCCCACACCACCAGACACAACTTCTAGGAAGGAATGAAAGACGATGCATCCTGGATGAGCAGTAGCTGACTGAAGCTCAACTCGGAGAAAACAGAAGTCCTCATCCTCGGATCTACCCCCTCTGCAAGGTGACAACACTTGGTGGCCCACCACCCTCATCAACCCCCCCATACCCACGGACCACGCGCCAACCTCAGCATCATACTCGACTCCTCCCTCACCATGACCCGACAAATCAACGCTGTCTCCTCCGTGTCCTTAAACACCCTCCACATCCTCTGCAAGAGTTTCAAATGGATCCCGCCCGAATCCAGAAAGACCGTCACCCACGCACTCATAACCAGCAGACTAGACTGTGGAAACACCCTCTACGCCGGGATCAAAAAAGCTCTACCCCGCAAACTCCAGACCATCCAGAACTCCGCTGCTACACTCGTCCTCTGCACTCCACGACAAGACCACATCACCCAGCACCTACGAGATGTCCATTGGCTCCCTGTCAAAAAGAGAGTGACCTTCAAGCTGCTCACTTATGCCTACAAATCCCTCCACAACACCGGAGCCCAATACCTCAATGAAAGAGTCTCCTTCTATGCACCCAAGAGAAGCCTCCGCTCTGCCGACTTCGCACTGGCCGAAATCCCTCACATCCACAGAGCCAGAACAGGAGGAAGAGCCTACTCCTACATCGCAGCCAAGACCTGGAACGAACTCCCCCTCAGCATCAGATGATCCCTCACTCTGCAAGCATTCATGAAAAGCCTCAAGACCTGGCTCTTTGGATGAGACAGAGCTGCACGAATACCCCTCTCCCCGAGCACCTTGAGAACCTCACAGGTGAGTAGCATGCTTCACAAATCCCTGATTGATTGATTGATTGATCGTACCCCTGAGAGTTAATGGTTTGGGCTTACCTAGAAACATATACAGGCAGTGATGATCGTCTACTTCCAGGAAAACAAGGGTGTGGTAACCTCAGGGATGGCCTATGGAGGCCTACAAGGCAGCGGTGAGCAGACACCTGATCGATCTCCCATGTGGCAGGAAAGAGAAAAGAACAAGCATAGAGGGCTGTGGAGAGGGAAAGGGAAATTCTGGAAGGGGAGGTGCAATACGTTACAACGCAGGATGAGGATCTGGCAGAGTGGTTGACTCAACTTAGAGAAGGGTACAGTCGCCTTCTACTCCTGGAGGCCAGGACGCTCTTCAGGGGGAGGCAGAGTAGAGTTTATGAAATGGGGAACAAATCAGGAAAGATGTTGGCCTGGCTAGCTAAAAAGGAAGAGGATCAGTGATGGATCCAAGTGCTCTGCAAGCACCAGGGTGAGTTGACGGACTCAGCGGAGGGGATTGCGTGAACCTTTGCATGTTTCCTGTGTAACTTATATGTTTCACACCTAGTGGGAGCAATGGCTGGGGAACTGTGCAAGTTCATAAACAAGATTCTAGTCCAGTGAGTGGGTAATGAAGCCAGGGATTCTCTGGATGTGGCAAATATGGAACTGGAAATCACAGAGGCCCTGTTCCAAATCAAGAGTGGTTAATTCCCTGACCCAATGGCCTACCTCCAGAGTTCTTTAAATGTGTCAGGTAACTATTGTACTTTTACATAAGCCAGACAAGACACCGGGGGAATATGCCACCTATAGGCTGATATCACTCTTCAATATTGAAATGAAACTACAGCTCAAGGTCCTGGTGATTCACCTGTCGTGGGTCATGGTTGACATCTTTGCCCTGGACCAGTCCGGCTTTATGCCATACAGGTCTACGAGACATAACCTGCGGAGGTTGTTTTGGGTGTTTGGGATGAGGAAACAGGATGAAGGAACCAGTGTTACTATTGGCGCTGGATGCTGACACAGCTTTTGATTTACTGGAATGGCCCTACCCATGACACTGCTTGAGAAGATGGGTGCCCATCCTATTCCATAAACCCACAGCAAGGGTACGAGTGAACGGAAAACTCTCAGAGGAGTTTGAGTTGGGCAGGGGTAGTCATCAGGGGTCCCCACTATCACCGCTCCTGTTTATGGTGGCAAAGTACCATTTGTGAACTGGATTTGAGATGACACATTGATAAGGATCGTGCAATGGAACAGTGACCAGGAGGATGCAATTTCTTTATATGCGGATAATGTCCTTCTGTACCAGGCGGATCCAGATTGCTGTCTCCTGAGGATCCTTGAGATCCTCCATGTGTTTGGAATTTATTCAGGCATTAAGATTAACTGGAGGAAGCCCGTTGTGTATTCCCTTATGTGCTGGAAACTTAAAGAGGGGTGGACAGGCCCGCTGCTGTGGGAGGAAACCAGGTTTATCTAACTGGGTATATTTGTGACCTAGGACAGGAATGTATTCTATGATAGGAATCTGGGGCAGATTCTGATGGCCTTCCGGGGAGATTTAGGCCATTGGCTGAGGCTCAGCCTCTCGCTGCAGGAGAGGGCCGTCCTTAATAAAACTATCTGTCTGCCTAAATTTCTTTATGCCCTGCAGAATTCATTGTTTGAGGTTCCTGATCACATCTTTGGTGCGGTATATGCTGAGGTCAGATCCTTTCTCTAGAATAGGGGACCGCCACAGATAGCACTTAGCACATTGACTAGAAGGCCAGTGGATGGGGGTTTCGCACCAGACCTGCACCTGTATTCATGGTGACTAAACCGCTGGTGGTCAATAATTGGTCCTTTGCAGACAAATGGGAGACATCGCTGATGGCATATCATAGAGCAATGGAGCCTCTTGGTTATGTTATTGTGGTCTGGACCTGGAGACGGACGATATGAAAATTGAGTGGGGTGATACTCTGATGTTGGAAATGCTATTGTGAGATTCAAGGGCTCTAGCGTGGCGGTAGGTGGATGAATGAGTGAAAAGATGTATAGATGAGTGGATGAAAGGATGGCAGAGTAAATGGAAACCTGAGATGATGGATGGATGGATGGATGGATGGATGGACGGATGGATGGATGGGTGGATAGGATGGCAGACTATAGGCAAATCTAGAGGAATGGATGGATGGAAAGGATGGCAGACTAAAGGGATTTCTGAGGGGATGGATGAGTAGGTAAAAGGATGGCATAGTACATGGAAATCTGAGAGGATGGGTGGATGAAAGGATGGCAGAGTAAATATAAATCTGAGAGGCTAGATGGATGGCAAAGTAAATGGAAATCTGAGAGGGTGGATGGATGATGGATGGCTGAATGTATGGACAAAAGGAACAATTGATGGCCGAAAAGGCTTTACTGATAGATGGGTAGGTCAAATGATGGATGTATAGGTGGATGGGTGGATGGATGTGTGGATTGATGCATGCATTAGATAATGGAAGCGTGAACAGATAGATGAATGGAATGGCCAATAGATGGATGGAATGATGAAAGATTAATAAAGGAATGAATGGATGACAGAATGGTGGATATCAGAAGGTAGATGAAGGGTGAAATTATGATGTATAGATGCTTGGACTGAAGTGACAAGGGAGCTTTTCTATGGAGGTTCAGGCTCCACTGCATTGCGTGCTTGGTGCCATTGGAGCTTTCATTCAATGTGGGTGGGATTTTCATTTTCTGGCTTCTCCCTTGGAGTGGCATGTAGATACCCTGGGGAACTTGCTATCTGGGCTGGATTCGGGTTGATTCAGCCGAAGCTGCTACACAGATCATTCTTCACCCGGACACGGTTTCATGCAATGGGCAAAATAGGCTCTGATCAGTGCCAGAGAGGAAGTGGCCAATAGGGTGCGCTGCTGCACACAATCTGGGAGTGTCCAAGAGTGAGGGGATACAGGTCAATTATACAACACAGGCTATCATTGATTATTCGGGGCCCTCTGACACTGACGCCCAATAGGTGGTTTCCTTGGGTATTTGTGGAGATGTGACCATAGACAAGTAATCTCTCCTCCTCTGTAACACCTCCCTGGCTGTTGCCAGAATAGGTATAGTCTGCTACTCAGGGGGCTGGAGGCCCCATCAGGAAGAAAATGGGGGGCTAATATGGAATGGTGCAGGCGGGCTGAGGAACCAATCTCCCAGTCAAGGGGATGTCCCTGGACGTTTACCAAGATTTGGGGACCATGGTGGAGTCACAAAGGGGAGTGAGATGAGGTGTCCAGGTCCTGTGCTCCAGTCCAAATGGCATGAGTTGATGACCCCTGGCCGAAAAGGGGAAGTGTGAGGCTTGCAGAAGGGAGCATCAAAGGGGCTCTAGAGGTTAAATAATCATCTGCTTCCAATTTAGTAGGACAATCCACGCTTGTGGACTTTATATGAATATCTGGAATGCTCCTAAGCCGCAAAAACCAAAGTTATGGTTGTATTCATCATGTTACTGTATTCCATGATAAAAGCCTAATAAAAAGATTTGGAAAAAAAAGATGCTACCTAAACATGGTCACCATATGCCTGCAATAAAAATTGTAGAGTTAAAAAACGATCATTGAGTTGGCCATTTTACTAGTAATACTTTTAAATAAAGAGCCTTTTAGTTGTGCCATGCATTTTATCGGTAATATTTATGAAGGAGACAAGAATAAACTAACCACCTAACCTAGCACTGAAATCACAGGCAGCTACAATTTTACAATGTAATTTTAACACTTTATAATAGCAACTTTAAAAAAAAAAGTGAAAATAAATCAGTGAGCACCCAAAATGCAGGCAAAAAAATAGCTGCATTTTAGGGCCTGATTTAGATTTTAGCACATGGGTTACTCCGTCACAACAGTGACGGATATCCCGTTCGTCGAAGTATTAGGAGTAAACATAGTAGTACATTTTTATGATTATGATACGGAACTCCAACGGAGGTTCACATAATTATACAACTGAAGATAATACATTGATCATATATACAATCATAATTAAAAGACTATAAATTCTCAATCCATTTTCTCCACTATACAACACAAAAATAACTCTCCTTTGTAAAGTGCAGCCTACTTAATACAAACTACCAAAACTATGATAACAAAAAAATACAAATAAAAATTAAAACAATCTTATAAAAGAGCAAAGAGCAAAATACAATGTGAAAAGTGCAAGGACAGTCCTGAAAATTTCACAACACCCATAAACCTGAAAACAGTAAGTAACAATAAAATTCCTAATAAATACCCCAAAAAGTTTTTAAAAATTGATAGCTCCTATTACAAATCATTTCATTTGGGGGGACAAAATAAATAAACGGGCCTCCAAAGTGGAGTGAATGTTAAATGTAATGAACATTGGTCTTGAAAATAACGTCTAGCATTTTGCAGCACCGGACACACAAACAACTGAAATCTTGGACATGTTGGTGATACAACTCACAGATTCTATCCTTTTCGGTATTTTGTCCCAAATACCAGTAATTTCTTGTAAGGGCCAAAGGTGCAGTCTCAAAAAGAGGATCAACCTTCTGATCCCATGGAGTAAATTCCAAATTAAATAAGGCTGTGGCTAGTTCCAGAAAGTGCTCCCACAAACCACCTCATTATGCAGCTTTGCTGACTTAAGACAATATCTCTGGCCAAGCTAATCGAGGACACAGAGCTCTTTCTGCACATCTTCAAAGCAAACTTTGACATAAAGGAGTTGGTATCCAAACTAAGCCCAAACACTTCATTTGCTCACTCAAAGGACCTAAAAAAAGCTGACCGTTCTTTCAACATAAAAAAGATTTCAGCTCTCAAGGCTGCCCTAAGTGTTCCCTCATCCCCTGTAAGGAGTAAGTTGCCCCGGCCTCAATACCACTGCCGAAGAGGAGATATACGAGGAACCAAACCAAATTCCAGGTGCATAATGGGGGCAGCAGCAGTGAATTTAAATTGCAAATTTTATGCAAAAATTTACCTTCAGCTCTTTCAAAGGAAAGCCAGTAACTCATATCCAGCACCTCAGTGGCATAAGACAAAGAGGGAGGGATTTTAACCCTAAATACTGACAGAATATTCCCAAAATGGGGTCTCTCACAGATTCTATAAAATCTATACAATGCGGTGGCCTGAGAGAGGGCACTGCTTACACAGAGCTTTATATGTTCTACATCCATCCCATTTTTGGAAAAAAGCTTCCCAAGGTATAGATAAGAGTCCACTGTTTCAAGTTTTTCAGTACCCAACAGCCATTGGAAACTCCTCTTTAGTCTTAAACCTTTCATGCGAAAGATCAAACTCTTGCTTTTGGCAATTTTGATTTTCAAGAAATAGGCTTTGGCATATTTAGCCCGAGCTTCTAAGCGACATTGCAGACCAATAGGCGTTAAGTCAAATATGGGCACATCATCAGCATATAATAAGGAACCAATAGACATTGCACCAATTCTAGGGGCATCCCCTCACTTGATTTAAAACATCTGGGAGATCAAAAATATATAGAGAAAACAAGAGGGGGCCAACAGGCAACCCTGATTAAGCCCATTCTGTGTTCTAACCCTGCAGGATAATCCTTGCAATCCTCCCTCCAAAACTTGCCACCAAATATCCAAATGTAGCTCTATAATGAGACCCGAAGAGGTGGCGTGGAACACCCAAGAGAAGAATCTTCCTCCACAGCATTTGAAGGTCCACCCTATCAAACACCATGGAGAAATCAATGAATGCCGTATATAGTGGCATACCCGAAGGAAGACATATTTTTCTACAATGGTCTGGTGGAGGGCAATATTGTATAATGTACTGTGATTCCTCCTAAAAACGGCTTGTTCTGGAGGTATAATATGCTGATCCTGTGCCCATTGTTGCAAGTGCCAAAGAATGCTCTTAGCAAATAGATTGCCAGAAGCATCCAACAAAGCAATCTGTCTAAAGCTTGCCAGAGAAGTTTTAGAACCCTTCTTATACAATGGAACTACTATACTCCCCTTCCAAGACTGGGTGATTTTCCCAATTTGATAACAATGTTTGAACAGCAGGGCGAGAAAAGCTCCCCTAGCAAAGGCCTCCTTTTTGATTATCGAAATGGGAATTTCGTCAGGGCCCTGGGCACCTAATGTTGTGGCATTCTTTATAAAACCCACAATCTCCTCCCCAAAAAGGGCACCGTACGCCAAAAGAGAAGCCTCATCCACGCAGAGCATCACAGACGTAACTGGTCAATTATTCGCATACAGCTGAGAGATATAATCCACCCAGTCCTTTTCAGGAATCGGGATAGCCAATGCCTTCTGCCTTGAATCACAGTACTCTGCAATCAAACGCACGTAGGTCCTAGAATCTTTGGCCCTTGCTGCCTCTCTCAAACCGATCCACTTAGAATTGTAACCCCATCTCCTTTCACAACGTTTACGGCGACTTCTTAGTTGTTTAAGAGGATTCATTTCCTGTTGGCGACCCACTGAAAAATGCAAATGCTGTTTTCGTATCAATTCATTTATTTCTTGATTTAATATTATCAGAGGAGATTTGCCCTTTTGGACAGTCGAGGGCCAGTAAAACTAGTACTTAATTTATGAAAATCTTCCATATGAGACTTGAAAAAATGAATAGGATGGACAGGAGCGTGTCCCAGCTTATCAGCACAGACTTCCTTAATTATCGAACTGACAGCTTCCACATTTTTTGTTGTCCAAAAAGAGTGACTATTTAATTTATTAAATCTCCCGGAGATTAAAGGCCACTGTCATACCCACTGTACTATCGTCGCTCATTACCGAAGGCAGAACAAAGAATTTATTGCAGGCCCCAAACATTTGGAAGGAAATGACCAAATAATCTAAAAGACTCTGGGAAGAGGCTGCATGAAAAGTTAAAAGAGCAGGTTCACCTGCAGGGACCCTCCCATTTAATATGATCAAGTCCAATCTTCTAAGAGTCTCGAGAAAAAGGAACCCTTGTTTATCCATTCTTATTTTATCAGGAGTAAAACCTTGGGTATGGACCAAATTTCTTCTTTGGTGGAGTTAGCATAAATTGCAGAAGTAGAGTTCAACACTTTAGCATTTAAATCTCCCATGATAATTACATGGGGACATTCTTCCTAGGTAGCTATATTATAAACGAAGGAAAAGAATAGGCTCACCAGGTGATCAAAATGTTTCCCAGGGGGAATATTCATATTTGCCAAAAGTAAGAAAGATGACAGCCATTTTCTCCCAGGCACGCCAACTTCAGGCATATACACAGATTTGATGGATGTCTAAAAACCACATGATTCGAATTAACAGAATTTTTTAGGAGAATTGCCAACCCCTCCCCACTAGCCTGACCCATTTCAGAACGCTTGGCATAACGTGAAAACATAAAATAACCACTGCAATCAAACGCTTTGCAGTACCAAGTTTCTTGTAAGCACATAATTGAAGGGTTCAAAAATTTCCAAAAATTTAATTTTTCCTCATTTTATCCCAAACCAGTCATATTCAATGTCAGAAGAAGCCCACCAAAGCTACCTCAAAGGTTTACTCCTTTTGGATGAAGGGCAGGCGTTATTCAGAGCTCCCGCCACCCAACTCCACTGAACCAAATCATCTTCCATGTCAGGGACCTGTGAATAAGCCACCGAACCCGCCACCATATTAATTGCTTGACCCCTTTGGCCTAATGAAACAACAATTCCTTTGGGGTTCCCAGGTAAATATTCAGAATTGGGACCCACTGAATCAGACACCACTGACTTCAAAGCCCTCGGGCCATTCAAATGCTGGGTTAAAGAATGAAGGGTGGGAGATTCCTGATGTTCTTTGACAGGTATAACTTCAATCCTTTGCTTAAGGAAGTGCTCACAATTCCGCAAGACCAAATTTGCGGCAATCACGGAACAGAAAGTGACCCTAGAGTAGGGGGAGGTGTCAGATGAGTGAATCTTCACATTGGAAATGTCTCCGCTGGATATCAACTTTAAAGCCTCAATCTCAGAGAAGGAGCTAAGGATAAAGGTTTTATTTACCTGAGAAGATTCATTGTCAAATAACCAAATAAAATCTAGAATGAAAGACGAAATATTTTGCACCTCATAGGTCTTATTTTTAGTATCCAATGGGGGTATCAAGAAAGGAACCCTTTCCCTGTGACAAAAAACCTTTGCCCCACAGTTGAGCTGTGAGAAAAAATGAGGGGCGGGAACATCAGAGCTACCAACATCAGGATTTCTCATACACAGAAAATTAGACACCATATGGCCATTATTAGGCCCACCTTGGTGGGCGCTAGCCTCCTGAGTCCCCCCCTCCAAACTACCAGCCTCCTGACCCCAGTCTCAGATTGGAGTAAGGGAACCCCACCTCTCATTCACCCTTCCACTCCCGGAGGCTCAACCAACTCACTAAGTTAGGGAATTCGTACTCCCTGAGGGTAAGGAGACAGCACAACTGGGGAAGTTGACACCACTCCAGAGCACCCCACCATCCTTGCTGAAGCCATATGCAGCGTAGTATGCACATTGGAAACAAACTTTCAGAGGGAGAGTTCGATTCTCCTTCATCTATCGCACTCTGTCTATCACACTGCATGTCAATGGCCCTCGGAAAGTGCAACCTTCTAGCTTTCCATTTGGGGAATCTTCTAGTTTTTATATGTTTCTTTTTCTTATACTTGCCCTTTTGATTTCTTGTAGGGCTGTCCTCCTACCCTACCTTCAAACCTCCGACATCCAACATGTTATGATGCTGGGTAGAAGAGTAATTATCTAACTCAGAGGAGGAACCAACCAGATGACTTGAACTACAATACAGATGGGGCATGCAGAGGTGCTGGAGAGAAGACCTTTTATTAAGGAAACTCCTTTCATTAGGTCTATTCAATGAAGGATCACACTTAGTGGTACAGTTGGGAAGGCCTTCCCAGCCCCTACCTGACATTCAATGTCAATATCTGGGAGTGTAAAGTCTTCTCCAAACCTCTTCTCTTTACATATTGCTGCCACACTAGATTCAATTCTCAAGAGTTCATCAGGAACACCACCCTCATTTAGCTCCTTGCAAGCACCTCCCTGAGAGGGTATAAAGGCGGAAGAACAAACTTTATAGGAGTTATCAGGAGGATTATAGAACAGTTCCTGGATAACAACAGGAGCATCCACATCAGAGGAGTAAAGTGCAGTGATAGATTGGAGAACCAGTCCTTCTGGGGCGCCTCCATCTGTCAGAGGACCATCCCCAACAGCAGCGTGACCTACCTGAGAACATACATGGACCAAAATATAGGGCATAACTGGTCCCCAGGTAAGAGCAGAACTGCCAGAGTTCTCAACCGCCACTTCAGGAACAATCCGGGACAGTTTTCAAAAAAATCCAGTAAGAGCTGGATAAGATTTATATCGATGTTGCTGAAGAACTTTAGCAGTACTATGTGATCTCCTTGCTTTGTGGGCTTGTCTTTGCGAATAGGAAATTGCACGCCCAGAACGTAATTTTTTCAAAGTCATCATATTCCTAAAATTCATGCACAGCCATGACCAGGGCAATTAAGGAATTAAGGAAGTCAAAATAATTTTCTTATCGGTTAGCTGAAGTGACTGATTTTAATAAGGCAATGAGACAGCACAGCAAAGGGGCACTTAGGCACTTTTTAAGGATAACAAGAAAAAGAAATAACTCCAGCGACCTCAAAGGCATACAGAGATATGCTCCTATGCAATAATGAGTGTGTCTTTCACAGTAGCCACAGTGGACAGAGGACAATGGGCATTCCAATCCTCGACAATAGTGTCCTTTTCTTTCTGCTATGTATTACATAATTACATAGCATGAGAAGGCTGCCCAAATGACCAGCTTGAGAAATGGAATAATTAAAAGGGGGGCAGGAGTCCCAAACAATGGCACCAAAAAAAAAGCACAGCGCACAGTGGTGCAATCATGCAGGCACCGAACAGCCAAAATCAGGAGAGGGGAGGGAAGCGTGGTAAGCGGGGGCCCCGTCGGGAGCAAGCCGCACCAGTCTAATGCCAGCCCCTTCCACGCTCAAATAGGGGAACCAGTGACTCTGAGCCTCACCTGTGCTCCTCACCTCCCCTTACCAGTTGCCTTGTAGTATCCAGACGAATGTACCGATCACAGATCTGTCAGACGACCGGCTAGTTGTCTGCTGAGGGGGCACTCTACTGCAGTGACCATGGCCAGCCCTGTGTCCATGTGTCCTGCGTCCTTCGACCAGCGTCCCGGGCTCGATCTCGGAACAACGGTTGACCGGCAACCAGCTCCATGGCTCCAAACGCTCCGATGGCGTGTGACATATGCGTGCCCGCTCTCCACCAATCCACGTTGAAATATAAATCCTGTAAGTTATAATGGGATTTATGTTTTGGCGGATGAGATATCCGTCATCATTGTGATGGAGTAACCCGTCCACTGAGATCTAAATCAGGCCCTAAGTTATGGAAAAAGCACACTTTGAGACAACTTTGTCAGTGAAGAAAAAGGAACTATTTTTAGGTGGATGGGATCAATGTTCACAGGCTTTGTGCAGACACTCACAGTGAAAGGAGGCAACAGGCAAAATGTGCTAACCTAATGCGCCATGCTGTATGCTGTGTTGGACAAATGGATGAAGCACACTGATCAAAAGCTCCTCAATGTATGTACATCATGTATGATTTTTAGGAAATCAATAAGAAAACAGCTAAAGTTCTCTCAAAAGCCAAACCAAATATAACACACCGTGGGGGCAGGTCACCAATCCAGCTTATGGAGAGGTTCAGTTTTGCACGCTGTACTTGCTCACTCTTTGTAATATGGGGCTGGTGTTAAACATTTAACCATAGCTGCTTTTATTTCTGCATTCAAACCTATGCACCTGACTAACCAGAGGGAAATCTGAGAGAGTTAAGCGAACAGGATCAGGAAGATCTGTGAAACATTTTAACTCACGCACTATCGTTAAGTGACTTTTAACAAATAAACAATTGACTATTACAGACACTTAAGGAAATCTGCATTTTTTAAATTGCATTTCACGAATTTAGCTCAAGGCAAAAAAATATTCACAAGCACAGTGTGAGTTGAAAATGATCGCTGATTAAATACCAGGCAGTCCCATCTGGCTGCAGCGGCTTAATAAACAATTGTTATACTACCAAGAGGTGCACCTAAGGGGGTCAAGTAAATAAATAATCATGCCTCACCAGTTCAAAATAATAAAATTCCAATGTGTGCAAGCCTGCTTGTTGAACATATGTTTGAGGCCCGGCTAAGCCATCTGGCTCAGTGTCAAGCATTTACACCAACTGCAGCCTTACAGTACCTGACAGCAGAAAAGCTTTATTCCCCTGGCAGTGGGACACAAATGGAGAAATATTATTGAAATGATTATCTGCATCAGGACTCAGATTTGGGTTGACATTTAGCCGGGCTCTCTTTAATCCAAAAGGGTTGTCTGAATGAATGAAGAGAGGGGTTCTTGCAGAAGATGTTGCAAGCAGCCAGGGAAAGCCAAATGATTAATGAGACCGAAGGCAGGATGGACCCTTCCCACCTCCACCCAGACCTCGGTGCCAAGAACTGCATATGAAATTAGTCTGCTGCTTTTCATGGCTTGTCAGGAAGATGCTCGCAATCTCGCAGAAGCTCTTTGTTTAACCTCGAAAGGAATACAAAGCGAAAGGAATGGCAACACTACTCAGCAAATGATGAAAAAAAGGAAAACAAAGTTATAAAAAATGTTTAAAAAGCGTTTCGCGTTTTAATGCGAAGTCTTAATTAGGCAGCGCCTTCAATCCGCACTTGCAGCATGCAAAAATTTAGAGACGTTTACAGAATCTGATCTTGAGACTGCAGCTCGTGCAAAGCGCTCCAAAACCTTTGTGTCGAGTTCGCGCTATATAAAACTCAAAAGAAAAAAAAAAGGTGAGATTAGCTGGAAGAGTTTAAAACTAAGCCTACGTTTAAGGATTTGGTGGAATGAACTAATGTGGCTACGAAACTCTTGGCTCCCGAACAAAAAAAGGGGTGTTAATTGGGAATTAGGGGATTGTAATCCACTGGGGAAACAAGTAAAACAGATTCTGTGAGTCAACATATTTCAGTTCTTTACAACCTCCAGCCCCCTTAGCATTCTTGAGTGTTCTAAAGTACAGCACAATATGTGCAATAGAGGGTCTTCCTGATAATAAAATTAAAATTCTTCTGAGTAAAAGAAATATAGAATTAAAAATATAGACTTACTAAGCAAGCCTTAGTATTCGAGTCACTAGAGAACAGGAGATTGACATTGTATTTTGAAGCATTAATATATGAAGGAACTTTGTTGCTTTATTGGGGAAATGAAGATGGGTCATCGGGGCCTGCATGAGACAGAAGTGGGCATATTTACAAGCCCCTAGCACCACCAGAGTGTCACTTTTTTTGACGCTCTGGTGATGCTGTGTGCTGGCCCATATTTACACGGCCACGCAAAGCCACCCTGCATTGCTTTTCAGGCTCTTGTAAATACGGCACCTTTTCACGCATCACTTTGCGTGAAAGAGGCATGCAATGGGTGTTACTGTGGGTGTCTCACTGCAACACCCATTGCTTTTTGACACTGCCCCAGATTTACAAGGATCTGTAAATCTAAGGCAGTGGCAAAAACTAAGCCCATTGAAAAGCAGGCGTTAGAGTGGCGCAACAAGGAGAAATACTTTTATTTCTCCTTGTTTTTTGCACTTTCTACGTGTGGTGCATTCTGCAGCACACATAGAAGGAGCACATCACCTTTAATGATTTAAAGTGCAGGAAGGGACACCTTCCTGCTCATAAACAATCATTCCTGCAATGCAGGCCCCTTGCACCATGGGGAAAGGTGTCGGTGTTAGCGCTGGGCAGCATTTTAGCGCTGGCACAAGGGAAAACACCGGGGTGCACCATATTCTTGTGAATACGGCACATCCCTGCATTTTTTAAGTGACGGAGAGCGGCGCTGCTAAATTGCTTGCAGTGCCGTGCTGCGCCATTTCTTGGTAAATATGCCCCTTGTTTCTTAACCAGGGCACTTAGGCCTTGGTTCAAAATTGTAAGTGGGTCAGATGTTTACAACCGCTTGGAGTTTGGCACAGGTAAGGTCAAACCAATAAAATATGGGGACATGCAGATTCTGGTGCAGTAACCACCAAATTCATGTGTTATTCTCCATTTCAGCAGGGAGATAATATTGATATTATTTATCGCATCTGATAAATAACAATCCCCAGGATATTGTTACTTATCAGATGCGATAATAACACCAAATATCAGAGTAACTCATAATCGCTGCTTAAGCAGGGATTTTATTACTGTGACAATAGGCTCTTTAAAAGGATGTAGGCACTCCTCACTGCTTTCTTTTAATTCTCAGTTTGACCCCTGAGTCCGATTATGTAGAAGACATTAACAGATCGAAAATAATCTATCTGTTGTGTCGGACAGGATTGTAGGTTTACACTCATAAACGTTTCTGTGCAATATGAACATAACTTCACATTTATAATACCTGTTGATTTTTCACTTATATATGTTTATGACACACATTTTTGTAGTTATGGCAGATGATTATGTAGTGCTAGCATAATCATCTGCCTCGGTGTCCTGAAAAAGTGATTTTCAAATAATTAATTGAGAGTATTTACAATAATTATTCTGCAAAGAAATTATTGTAACATGGCTATCAGTAATCAAGCACATGGACCTATTCACTACAGAAACTAATGGGTTTAAAGGCAGCACAGAGAGATATGATTGGTTATTGCCTTGAGGTTCGAGTGTCAAATAGAACATGTCTAATTAAACAACTCTCGGAATAAGAAGTTGCTTTTATTGAAGTGACTGAATTGGAAAGAAAGGTTCCTTTAAAAAGAGCAGGCGTGCACACAAAGAGGGGGGGTTTGACAGTTTTAAAGGACTAACATGTCTTTCATCTTAGTTCTCATAACTCTCAGCTGTTATCTGACAAATTTACACGTATGGAGGCAGGACACAATTTACAAAACCGTAAAAAGATCTACACACACTCTGTTTGTTTGTAGCCACTCTTAAATGTAGGTTTATGAGTTTGAAGAATCTCAAAGACAGACTGTTTTCCTGGTGTACTCACGTCTATAAGTAGTTGCACTTGTAATTGTACATAGTGGTCAATTACCTGGGTTGCTACATTAGCTCTTGAACAACATTTTAGTATTTTTTCTTCATAGGGTCTGTAACAGCATTAATTGTGAAGCTGTTCCCTATTTCGTTCTTATCTGGTATTGGTTTTTCTCTTGTCCTTGACAGGAGTAATGCTCAACCTTTGTTAGGATGAGAATGGGCCTAGAAAAAGTTTGTCTATAGCTACACTCTTACACGTTTGTGAGTGTGCGCAAACTTTCAAGGACATCCTCACCCTGAAAAGTGCACTCACCACCCACGAGAGCAGATTTACTCTCACGTAATACACAATACTGGTGTAATATTATACGAGAAAGCAGATTTTAAGTGTAAATGCAGAGTTTATGAATATAAAACAGGAACTTGTGCTTATCAATCAAGTCATTTGCTTATGCATATTGAACATAATTGTGCAAATTACATTGTGAAATGGACCCAGAGGTTTCGCCATATTTGCAAACATTTCTGACTTTCTTGGAATTCGCTAAGAATTTGAGGAGTACTCCTTGAAACTTTTAACTCTCTCAGATTCCGAAAACACAAAAGTCACCTCTATGAGCAGGTTTTCTTGTGTGTAAATATTTGTCATGCAGACAGACTTTGAGGTGTGAATAAATCCATTTATACAAGACCTAGCCGCTTGACTGATGCCCGGTGGAGCTACCTGATAGCTATAGAGGAGATGGGCTGTGGACTTCCCTCGGCCGTCACCTACCCAGCCGGACTTTGGGCAGACTCTCCTTCGTCTCTCCATCCATCCTATCTCCATCCTTTCTCCCTCCTACACCTTTAGCCCACCCCCTTTCCCTTCTAAGCTCCATTTATTTCATCTTCCGACGCTCTTGAAATGTTTTCTTGTAACTGATGTAACTTGTAACTGATGTAATTTTGTGGAACCTTATGTAAAGCGCTCTGATACCTCCGGGTCTAGCCAGCGCTATATAAAACTCAAAGAAAGAAAAGAAGAAATATATTTTATAATTCGTGCTTAAACTTGTTTAGCAGCCTGGGGTCTCATAGTCTGATGTTGTGCCGATTGACCGAATATCATTGTAATACAATTTCGTTATTATTAATGTTTTTAGTTAAGTATGTAAAATACTTATGTTTCTGATATCATTGACAATATGAAAGAAGCATTGGTCATTACATTTTTCCACAATTGTAAAAGTGCACCTATAACGAACATTTAATGATAATGCAACAATAATATTTTGCAAGTGTAACTATTGCTTACTCCAGTACTTCATTTTCAGGGCACCATATCCTCAGTCCTGGTCCCCAACATTCATCATGGAAATTGGTGTCTGTGTCTTCCTTCGTGAGTGAACAAACACATGCTCTCCAGACTCACTTGAAACATACATAGACCCAGGGCCGGACCGGGAACCTTAAGCAGCCCTGGTAATTTCTTGGACCAGCCCCTGGTGAAGCACTGCCTGTCCCCGGGAGGCTGGAAATGCTTGCGTGCTGCTTTTGTTACTGGGGGGCAGAATTGCAGCACTGCTACAAAACAGGCCTTCAGTCAGAATACCGTCCCCCACTGGTGCAAAACCGGCCCCACCGTTCCAGCCTCCCGGGGAAACTCCCAATGCCCGTCCAGTCCGGCCCTGCAAAGACCACATAGTGGCCAGATCCTCAGCCCTAGTCTATGCCAGATCATCTACTCTCAAATACTCATCTCCTTTCCTTTTTTAGCACACCTACAGGAACCTTCTATAATAACCCTTTGTACAATCCATCATCTCCCTGCCAGCAGTAGATTTTAAAATTTGAAATTACCTGTATCAGAATTTGCGTGTTGCCTCATTTTCTCCGGAAAACTCATAATTAGTGACATTTAACACATGTATCCGGGCTCCCAATCTGTACTACACTCCTAATATGGCGACAGCTGCATGTACTTTCAGGGTTTGGAGTGGAGTGACCAAGCTAGCAAGTTTGAGGGTTTTCTACTTACCCTCCTTATCCCTCTACCATCATCCACTGATACCTGCCGCACGCCAGCCACAGGCAATCTCCCAATTGTCCAGGAGGGGATTGGGTAAATGGGGAAATATTTACAACAACCAGCAATTTATATCCTTAGATAACTTCTCTATGACTATTCCATGCACGTCTTTAGACATATTCTTGTACTACAGATTGAGAGGAGTACTGGGGTCAGTTTCCCCTGATTTTTCCAAGGAACCTGCAGCCTCCCACACATTGGAGAAACTCCTCACAGCTACCTCCGTGAAGCAGTTCATTCCTAAACTGTTTCACACAGGAATGGAGGAGGCTCCAGAGCCTGTGCAGACTGCACAATCTTATTGGGAAGGATAAATGGGACTAGAAATAGCAGAGGCAATATGCACATTTTTCTGCACGCAAACAGGCTTATTGTCACCCACCAGCAGATTGCAAATCATTCACTATAAAAAGCTGCAGTGAGCATACTACACTCGACAATCCCTTCACAGATTTGGCCTGTGCAAAGACTCTAGGTGTGCTAGATGTAGACAGCAGGGGGTGAACATTCTGCACCTATCCTGGTCATGTCATTATGTACATTCATAGCGGGGAGAGATCCTGACTGCACTATCTACAATTATTGGTTACAACATACCCCGAGACCCGAGAATTGCGATACTTGGGTGTGTATTTGAAATCCCAGCTGCTCACAGGAGGTATGCAGCCCTGGCATTAATACAGACAAAGAGACTGGTGGCATGTTGTTGGGGCAGAGGGAGGTTGTCTAAATACAACCAATGGTTTGACTCTTTGTTATATTCCAATTAATAAAGTGCGCTTTATCCAGAACTTAAGCTACTAAAATTTAAAAAGCAGCGTTAGTCAAGTAGAGAAATGCAGGAGAGTCCAGGCGGGACTGGATACGCAATATATGCTGGGACACAAGGTTTGGAATGACATCACATTTATTGACAGCATAAATGGAGTATCATAGTATATTTTTAGTAATAGTTCTGGTGCTCACACAAAAAGTGAAAGTGCGTGAAGTGAGGGGTGCTAGTGGCATTTAAAATTTACATCGCATTGGCAACAACACTAGACAAAACTCCAAATAAATTAAATGCAGTAATGGAGTTTTGGTTGTAAAGGTCGACGGCGTTTCGATCTCATGAATGTGAGATCAACATCAGGACGAGACAAGTGTGAGCAGGTAGAATTTGCCTGAGTTGGCTAGGTAACAAGGTCACAGCTGGCCAGTTGCAGAGGTGGAATTCCTACCAACAAGGAACCTGATGCTAGTTCCAGTGTTCCAGGTGAATGCGGGACGCGGTGAATGTTAAGGAGAGGAACAGGTCCGCATAGCCACACGGGGCCGGTGAGGAAGAGGGCACGAACGGTGCAGTTAATTATAACCGCGTGCTGAAGAGGACTTTTAAGAGGCCGTGGGGGGCCACTGGAGGCAGAGGAGAAGGACCGGTGAGTAGTCGGGCGGGAGGTAGCACCCCGTCAAGCGTGGGTGTAGGAGAAATTAATTTTGTTGTGTAGCTGCAGTAGATGCGCGAGAGGAATCGTGTGGCCATGCGGACCTGTTCCTCTCCTTAACACTCGCCGCGTCCCGCATTCACCTGGAACACTGGAACTCGCATCAGGTTCCTTGTTGGTAGGAATTCCACCTCTGCAACTGGCCAGCTGTGACCTTGTTACCTAGCCAACTCGGGCAAATTCTACCTGCTCACACTTGTCTCGTCCTGATGATGATCTCACATTCATGAGATCGAAACGCCGTCGACCTTTACAACCAAAACTCCATTACTGCATTTAATTTATTTGGAGTTTTGTCTAGTGTTGTTGCCAATGCGATGTACATTTTAAATGTCACTAGCACCCCTCACTTCACGCACTTTCACTTTTTGTGTGAGCACCAGAACTATTACTAAAAATATACTATGATACTCCATTTATGCTGTCAATAAATGTGATGTCATTCCAAAACTTGTGTCCCAGCATATATTGCGTATCCAGTCCCGCCTGGACTCTCCTGCATTGCTCTACTTGACTAACGCTGCTCTTTAAACTTTAGTAGCCTAGGCTACCCGAGGACCTTAGTGGCCTCCCCCAGACCTGTGTTTTTCTCAACTACTTAACCACCCCTGGTCACAATACTGGGGTCCCCTTGTTCTTTAAACATATATTATCCAGAACTTAAACCGCCTGCTTCCCGTCCAAAGGATATCCGGAGTCCGCTTAAAACTTTCCTATGGAGTACATTCTCACAAGCTCCCTAAGTTGGATTGCTTCAATGGAGAACCCCCTAACCTGCGCTGGACACTCACGAAGGACTGGGTATATTAGGTGTTATAGCGATGTACATAATTTGAGCAGGGGGGAATAAAATGCCTTGTATACATGTTCTCGTGCATTATCGGCTAATTACATCACTTATTGACAGCCAGGGTGAGGAAGCTGACAAGTATTATAACTGAAAGCAGAAGTGGTTGTGTTGGTTAAAATTAGGCCTGGGTGGAGTTTTCAGAGTTTTACTCTGTGGAACTCCACGAAGTGCCAGGAAAACTCTGCTGCACTCCATGGAGTTCCGCCAGCAGCAGAGTCTGTTAAGTTGCGCTGCTCGCACTGATTTTTAGCACCAGGAGTTTGTTCTGTGCTGTAAAATCAGTGCGAATCGCACTACGCTTCGTGCCAGAAGGCGCTGCTGTTTTCTGCCGCTCAAGTAGACATTCTACTCAAGTGGCAGCTTCCTCAACGCGAGCAGCAGATTTCTCAACATGAGCGGTCTCGACCTGCCACGACCTCCCGTATTGAGAAATCTCACTGGGAGGAGGTCTAGTACGCAATTCTTTCTCGCGAGCGATTGCCAACTTATCATTGGCGAGCCTCTCTCGAGAAAAAACTCTGCTCTGCGTCACTTTGCGTAGTTTTTTGGAACAGCGCGGAATGGGCAAAACCCTGTGAACTCCGCCGGCGGTGCTGAAATCTTCACCCACCCTTAGTTAAAATTCATAAAGTATGTGAACTCGAACAAAATCGTAAATGCATCAAGCTATGCTCATTTGTGCGATAACATGTAGGTCTGTTATTAAGTATCTGTTTATAATCAAAATCAATTAAAAATTAACACAGCTGATAAATAAAGCTCACCGGGGCAGCAGTACCAGCTGTACCAGCAGTACCGTATGACTCATAATCAGGTCGAAAAGTATGCAGATGGTATGCAGGTAGAAAGACTTAGCAACATCCCTTTCATTTTAACAGATAACAAGTGTAATACCCATACAGTGATGATTAAAGTAATGGATACTATTATAGCACAATAAAATAATGTTTCAAGCATAATAAAAGATCAAACTACACAAGATAAATGTACGTTTTTCACCATTGCTTTTTTTGTTTGCAGATGGCCGATGTAGTCTCTGTCTATTCTTATCAATTTCATTGTACAGAGGATGTCTGTCTCATAGTGCCCAATTTTATTGCTGTATAGGTGTTGACCTTGGCTTAATGTGTGTGATACAGGGATTCCACATTTGAAATGAAGTTGGTGATAAGGTCTGTAGTGAATGATAGGTAGGCAAGGTCTTGTTTGAGCAACTTGATGGGGAAATCCCTGAAGACATGTATTGCTCGTTCATGGTGGAATTGGGCATGGTGTATGATGGCATGCCCAGAACAACATCATAGAATTACAAAACAGCAGAGAAAATGCTTCATGCTGGTGAGAATGAGGTTACATTTTGTCTTTATTGTGGACAGGTTTAAAGAGGAAATCCTTGAAGCACAGCATTTAATAGTTCCGGGAGAGGTTCTTTGATGACCTTGGTGGTGAAATCTTTTGATTGGTTGAATCTCAGAAGAAAATATTGTTATAGTAGTTAACCCTGCAGTGATGTTCATGATTTCACCTAGGAATTCTGTTCCATCTCCTTGAGGGTCTGTAGACTAGGCAAAGTGTAAACTGATAGGTGAAGAACTCAAGGGAGTTGGATGTGATGCATCTCTGATGTTTGTAGGTCCAGGGTGATTTATTAATGTCCTCTAGCATTCCAGTGGTCTTGTTTGTTGAGCCTTTGTGTTGTATGATGTGTCATTTGAGGGAAATGGTGTCAGGCATGTGTATGGATGTAGGTGTGCACCATATTTCTGTGATGAAGGTTATGAAGATAACATTGGATTGGTGTGTTTGCATAGTTCCTCGTGTGGAGTAACCTGGAGTATATGTTGAAGAGCATAAGTTGCATGCACTGTGTGTTCTGTGTATTTGCTGTGTGGGCATATAGAAGAATATGTATGAAGTTGCAGTGATTGATTTAGTAAGACTAATGTGTGCTTACCATAGGTATAAAACATAAGGATTCAGACACTACACCTCTTCAGGGTGTAACAAGACCAAACAGGAGATACTATTGTCATTGTTTGTTCTTAGGTGAGGATGTCCAAGTGAGTATGACAGAGGGGTGAAGCATTTATAGTGTCATGCTCATGGTTGGTGATTCTAGTGGTTGATGAATTCACTCAGTGCTGCTTAAGATGCTTGGGTGAGACTGGCCTTACTGGAGATGAATTGGTTACTTTAAGGGCTGCTGGAGCGAGGCAAACATCTTTTTCAATACCGGTGATAAGTCATATCACACAATATCTCTAAGGATGCCAGGGTAAAGCGTCGGCCTTGCAGTGCATCCTGGGCATCTCTTCCATATGGTGTTTCTTTGTCCACTTGCCATGTCTCTGTATCACCTGTATTGTTAACTCTCTAGAAAACAATATTTCCATTAAGCAGCTGGCAACTTATTTTCACTTCTTATTTGGTTATGAATGCATGTGCGGAGTGAGTGCTTGCTCTAGCAAGGCAGCATGTGGTGCTGTTCTGTGTTGTTGTATGAGATGAGTTGCTGTGCTCATGGTTAGCAGACGTTGTTAATGTCCTCAATCATGTCCCTCATACTAAGATGCTTGAGGGGTAGGGAACAAAGTGTTAGGACTAGGGACCGAGTTTCATAGTATGGATGACATTTTAATTATTGGACATTGATCAACCACCAGGTGGCCAAATTAGTGGTCTCCAAGGAGGATGTTGTCTCATAAATGGAAAAGCATCTGTATCATGCTGTCATGCTATTTACAGTCCAATTGGCATAAACAAGGTTAACATGGAGCAATCACAATTGTTGCCATGTATACTAAAGACAAAGCATTATTTATCTTCAGAGGGACCTGCGGACAACTGTTATAACCTAGTGATGTTGGACAATTGTATGGATGTACATCTGTTGTATCCATGCTAGAAACATACAGCATAACATCAAGGGTGGATACACTGCACGCAAATTGAATATTGGGGAGGTAAGAATTAACATATGGAAGGAAGTTTCAAACTCGAATTATCTGTAGCCTGCTAGGGGTGTCCCCAAAAACATCAATATAATTAGTAAATCAAAATTGGGAATGGAATACATCAATGACAAAATAGCTGTTGCTCTTTACTTTTGTGGGTGTGAGTTTGGTACAAACCATGTGCCGAGAAACATAAGAAGTATCATCGGCATTGACTCACTGTCTGATATATAAAAAATTATATAGTCATAAATTGTCAAGCAAATTTATACATAGCTTTACATACCTGGTTTAGCCACCAAGAAAAACTCTTAAGGGACCAAGACTTGTGCAGTTAAGACAAATAATATCTTGACATCCCAAGAAAATGAAAATCATGACTCCATAAAACTATGATGAAAATGCTTCTTACATTGAAGTTATTTCTGAAGTAATATTTAGTTATTGTCATGTTAAACAAGGTTTCAACAGTATATGCTCTTGATTAAAGATTGCAAACATTCAGTAGAAGATGGTGTGCTCCTCTTATAGTCAGGCAGCCTTATGCTGGATATTACTCTCAGCGCATAATTTAGAACCCTTGCTGCTAGATCATCCTGGCATTTCTATGCTTGTGGTCACTTAGAGGGCTGTTCCATGAGCCACTCAGTCATTCAGGTGCATAATGTGGTGGTGAGGCTGCAAAGTTCAGCTTTTTCCTAAGGATATCACATTTGGGCTTCCTCTTTGTGTGTCAAACAGATGTCACACATTTCAGCTAGGGTATGTGGACAAAACATATAAATTGCACTTTCGAAGATGGCGATACGTCAAATGAAGTCTATGATATTGTCAATCCAAGATGCAGTAGACTATTTTTCCTGTTATATCAGTTAATGTTTGCATTATATATAAGGAGGCAATTGAAAGTAATGGTTGCATCACAATGCATTTGTTCCCTTATTTGTCTCCACATTCTTTGCCACCTTGCTACTATTTTTGTCCCTGATTTTTTCTTCTTGTAGTTAGAATGTGCATTGGACTTACTTCTCAATATCCTTTATTGGCTGCTTTGTCATCCTGGATTTTTGTGAAAATTGGTGCCTTGTTAATGACTTCTGTTGTAGTTTTCAACTTCAATCATGCTGTACAATTTGCCAGGGATGTTTTCTAGCTTCTAACTGGGAACCTCACATGGAGACATTTGACTTGACTATAGCTTTCATGTGTACTGTTAAGGGCAAGGTGTCACTGTGGCTACTGGGAGGAGTCGCCCTTTCCTTGGGGAATCTAAAAAGTGATTCAACAGACCTTATTGGTGTGATGTCCTTGACACATTATCCCATTCGAGGAGCTTGGTTCTGGGATCAGTGACTATGTTTCTATGTGTGATCCATATATTTTAGGGCCACTAACGTACTTTATGTGCTTTTGCTAATTTAAAATAATGAAGACAATTTTTTGTATATTACAAAGGCATTCTAGATATGCGAATCTGTCATATTTTCTAAACAATTTTATTAAGTGTGATAAAACTTTGAAGAACAATGTTTGATCCTGGTTGCCTGCAGGGTGGAGGTTTATGCTTGTTTGATATATGGTGCATGGTATGGTAACATAAAATACTGTGTTTTTAAAGTGATTTTAATTCAAGTCCTATGTGATTTGATTTCTATTTTTATTGCTTATGATTTAGCTGGAATTTGAAATAAACACTAATTACCTATCAATAGAAAACCAACACCTTATTTGGGATTCATTATCAATGACTGAAACTTTAGTGTGTAAATGTATTTGCACTGTAGGACAACATTTCCAACTAATCCCTTAATTATTTATTTCTGGTTATCTTGTCATATTATTGACAGGGGAGGTTTGCTTTGCATATTGTGACAAAGGAATCAGATTTTATGTGTGTTCTTTCAGCTTTATTTTGTATGGGTAGCCAATTATTAGTATGCCTAAGCATCATATTTTTACTGAAATCCTCAAAAAGAACTTGTTTTCTAGTGAGGGGAAGAAAAAGGTCAATTTATTAAATCTTAGGGCCTGATTTAGAGGTAAGCGAACACTGCAGTCTACCCCCAAGCCAACAAAGTACCTGTCCACCAAACTCTGATTCCACCCGCTCATTTAGAGAGAGGCAGAGCTTAAGTTTTCCATTGACATCGCCCCATTGGATCCGTTGAAGGACAGATTCCTCCACTGGCCTTACGTAAAGGCTGTCAGAGAATGGACATTACACTGCATGCCCTATTTAGGGGGAATGTTGTAATGTCCTTTTTTCCCATCACCACCAGTAAAAACCTGACAGTGAGTATCAGGAAAAACAATAATGACCCCACACTCTGTAAGAAAATGTTAAAGGACTTAGGAAAACTAGGCTTTCAAAGACAAACTCCCAATTTGGCAGTTTGTTTTTAAAAAATGAAAAAAATGTTAAAAGTTTGATGGGCAAACATCCAAACTGACAGCAGCCATCCACCAAACCTTTTGTACCTTGAATGGAACAACCATGAAGGCAGTTGCCTTCAAGGAACACAGATGTCCACTGGGTCCTTATATCGTAATGAGCACTTTCCTTGGTAGGTGATTTAAAATTTGATTAGCTGTGTGGCTTCTTTTTTTTGTGTTGCAATTCTTTATTAGCAATTTTAAGAGATAACATCTTGAGAACATCAGCATTGGCCACACATGTACAATGGCCAGATTAAATGGTACAACAAGAAATTGCGTGACGTATGCCTCTTGGAAACTAAAGGAGATATTCAAAAAAGTAGGAGGGTGGGGGAAAGGGGGTAATGGGAGGGGGTGGGGGAAGGCTTGAAAGTATTGACGATAGCGTGAGATGCCCTGCAGGCTTCGATCTCCTGTGTCATGTTAGGGTCATGCCGGTCCTTAGACGTAGGGGGGCTGTGCGCGGAATGCACGGGCCGTTAGGGAGTGTGGCAGGTGACGTGAGGGGACGCCTCTGCTATGTGTCAGCTGAGATATGAGGTGTGAGGGAGGGCCGTCACCCTGCTTTAAAGTTGCGTTACAATACCTGGGGCGGGGTAGGGGCATGGGGGGGTGTTGTACTTCGGCTCCTTCTGGGAGTCTCGTCTCAATACCTGGGTGGGGCTTGGTTGATCTACGCCTGTTGGAGCATTGTGCCAGGGGTACTGTGTGGCTTCTTTGATCACCAATGATATATGTAAACAGTGCAGTGAATAAGTGACCCAGGAGAGCTGTAAAAGTGCTGATGACGAGTACCCATTGAACCTAGTTAAATTAGGGTTTGTCTCTAAAGCTGGGTAAATTATTACATACCATTGATTACACTTACATATTTGATTGTCATAAGCAATTCATAAAGGCATTTGAGCATCTGATTGAAATATTGTTAAAAAAAATTATGATAGTCTCCAAAGGGAGAAAGAAAAATGTTAACAAGTTCTTGTTAAAGGAGTTAGTGGTTATGAAGTTAGATCAATGCTGAAATGAAGAGCAAAGTAAGGGCACACCAAGCACACACAGATAAATGTGTCAATATAAAAAAAGTGAAAAAATTGATACATGAACTGAGGTTTAAAAAAGATTATGGCCCAGATTTCTACCAAAGTAATGCAGTAAAACAACCTGCTACGCTGCATTGTGTCAAAGGGAGAGGGCAGAAAAGATCTATATCCACTAAGATATGGTGCACTTATAGCAAATGTGCACGTCAGGCAGCCTAGCCCCAACACCGGCACCTTTGTGTCATAGTGCAAGTGTGTCTGCATTACGGGCAGGATTGTTTTGTGCAGTAAGGGACATCTTCTGACGTTAAGCTCATACGGTCTGACTCCATTTTGAGTATGCCCTGACTCCATCTTAGGTAATGGGAGTAACCATTTTTTCCAATTTAGGCAGAATCATTGTCATGTCTGTCATTGACGCAGATGTAGCCTGACCTTATTGTCCCAAGAACTGTGAAAGTGTCAAGTCATTCAGACAATGACATAGTTGATGCAACATCAGTCTGGGGCAAGTGTCTAGTTATCACAATGCCATGGTCAAATAAGAACATATATAGACATATAGCCAAAACAGTGTAGTCTGAATTGACATCGATTTACCTTATATGCTCATAAGGAGACTCTGGGATGCACACCTCGATGCACATAATCTATTTCAGACATTCCTAAACTTATGTCAGAAATTCCAATCCCTGATAAGACCTAATATATATAGACTGCCACTTGGCCAGGAGAGGTCATTCGCCTAGATTAGCACATAAGTTACTGCCGGAGACTGTCTTGACTGCTGCCAGTGCACCAAGAAAATGCTACATCGCACCTGATGCAGATAACAAGCTGAGGCCAAGAGAAAGGATGCTGCAGCGTCGTGTGTTTTCCTTTTGCAGGGCATACTCCCTTCATGCCTCTCTGGTAACCACAGATATTGCTATCAACAAGGGATGGAGTGCATTGATTCTCCATAAAAAGTTGAGATTGCAAGTTCTACTTTACATGCTCTCCTAGTGTAGCATATAGAAATAGGTTTTAGATTGGTAGGTTTACTCGTTGTTCACAACATACTTATCTGCTGCTTTTATGATATTCTGTGTGGTTATTTTAGATGTGTTGAGAAACAGGTTCACACTGTTATAATAAATGCTTTTAGTTAAAAGTGTCTATTCTAATTAGTACCATTTGTGTGTGTGTGGTATTGTGAAGAACGAAATAGCTTTGTTTCCAGTACCACAGTACCCCAGATATGCCTTTAGGGATTGTTAATAACCCAAAAGCAATGCTTCCACTGCAAAAATGTATTGAGTAGGATTCTGCAGTGCTACAATAACCTGTCCTTCACATTCAGTGCTGGTGCATTGAGCTAAGTTCCCCAGTGACACCTGTGGGTAGGAAAGCAAAACCTTGAAGAGCTACACCAGAGTCATAGTTTACACAACAGGTGGCTCCCAACTTGGGACTGATTTCTTACGGTTATACCTAGAGAAGTTTTTTTAATATTCACAAACACGTGAATCATTATGACTTCTTTACTTTAGGAAGGTGGGTTATTAGTAGGTGCAGGTAGGTACCTACAGGTAGTAATACTACCGTAATCACTAATAAGGTCCAGTAAAGTGTCAATAAATTAATCTTTGCTTGACCCATGGTAACTTGGCAGATGAGCAGTCAGGCTTAATTTAGGAGACAGGTGTGTAAAGCATTTAATACCACCAAAACAGTAAATAAGTAAAAGACACAACACAATAAAAATCCTTGACTCATAAAAGGTAATTCCCCATTCTGTGGGTACTCTAATTCTTTGATTCCATTTTCAATTGATTATGTTCTTCATGGCAACACATACTGCGATAGGGACCAATTACGAAGAAGCAGTAACTCAGCATCTCAAGTCACGAGGTGTCCGTGAGGCGGTAGGTGACAGTTACATTTGTAATAGCTGCACATGCTGTATATGCCTTTGAGAAGTTTTACTCATGGATGAAGTTTGAGACTCTTGATACTGCTTCAGGGCAATTTCAAGCTTAGAAAGCAGTGCAACCGCCTGCATACTATAGAGCTTACTAATATTTGGAAATCCCTTTGACTTACCAGGAACATTGGAACTGGATTGCTGGTCAATTGCAGCATATGTACAGAAATGTCCATTTGGGCCCCTGAACAATGAAGGGTCTACATGGCCAGTCTTGGCTGGTTACATGCCCGTTTCTCACCTTGACAGCCCATAACCCTCTAAGGGGATAGGAATTTCACATTACACAGTTGCCTTACACAGGAGACTTGTACAGTTTGTGAAAAGCATGCTGAGCTCCAGAACTGCTCTTGCGCTGGGACCAGTTGCTCCAACACTAGTACAAACTATTAGTCAACAGACTATTAATGCTATCATGGGAAAAGCGCCCATGAAGAGTGATGAAATAGCTTTCTGGGTTGCTCCTAAGACCAACCAGTTCGAAGCAGTGCATCCATAGACTGCACCGCAAGACAAACATAAAATACTGAATATATGTCTTCCTCTTGGGATGGTGCCACCCATAGAGGAGTGCAACACCTAGGGAAGCATATTTGCTTGTATTTACCCTACCATGCATAGCACGTTTCCATTGGCAGTTCACCCTGACATACTCAAACAGGTACAGAATGAGTACTGAGCTGCACTTAGGAATGAAGTTAATAGGGAACTTCTCCAAAGTTTCCTCTATCATTCCAAGCAACATTAGGAGAAAAGCTTTGGTTCTGGATATATGTCAGAGACTGGAAGCGGTTCCAGTTCAAGATCCTGAATAGGAACTACCAAAAATAATCGCATACATTTACAACTCTGTGGTTCATGATACTTTGGGTATGCAAACTGCTAAGCCACATTTAAAACCTAAAAATGATAACAAAGTTTCTGTTAAAGATAAATCTGCAATAGAAGGGAAGAAGAAACATAGGGAGAAAGAGAAATAACAGACTGGATGGCCCCCATCCCGGGAATCTAGTAGGGGTGGTTGCAATTTAAGGGACCACAATAAAATTTAAAAAAACCTGAATGGTATCAGTTTTCTTATAGTTGCTCTCTATGTTCTCTTCAGGACACTGAGGATAAACGAGCAGAGAGAGAGAGTCGATTCAGTACCAAAGAAAGGAGGAGTATAACCGAAAAAGTGAAGCAGGACACAAAATTGACATGAGCGCAAAGAGAGAGGAGAAAGGAATGGACTCTAAAACTACAATAAAAAAGAAGAAAGTAGCAGGACTTTCTAAAAAACATTGTAATACAACTACGAGTCCTCCGGGAAACAGGTCCTGGATAGGAGCAATTCCAGACAGCGCAGCACAAGTCACACTAATGCATCAGATGCGTCAAAAGTTTCTGGATTCAAATCCAACTGATGATTTTATATGAATTGAGACTCCAGTAAACATTTAAATCCTCCTGATAGGGTTTATAATTTAAACATACAAATTGAAGGGGATATACCACATACCATTAAAGCAGTTTTCTGGTCACAATTGTCTGATGATTACGATATAATCCTAGCTGAAAAGGACAGGTATCCAGTCTTTATTAGAGAAGTGCCCCAAGGGGAGCTTTTTCTTTCATAGTACCTGAAGACATCAGGGAAATATATACCAGTGAATGGGCTGTAAGACAGCCCCGGTCTTATACCAAAACCAAGTGGAGGGGGTTAAACACTCTATTCCACTTGTCATTCCCTTATGCAGTGAACCTCAAGTGTAGGCTCAATACCCTTTAAAGCCAGAAGCGAAGTGTGGTATTAATGCAATATTAGATCAGTTGTAATATCTAGGGCATAATAGCGCCTTGTCTGTCACCAATTAACACACCCCTTTTTCTCATCTGTAAATCTATAGGATAGTTTTAGATTATAGGAATCTAAATTCACATACGTGGTCCTACGCGGGGCAAAATGCTCATAGCACAGGTTTAATGACAAACCTGTATCGTAAAAAATACATAACAACCCTTGACATCTCAAATGGGTTTTTCAGTCAAAATATAACACCTGAAAGTGAGTATCTAACCACCTTCAGTTTCGACGGGGTGCAGTTCTCATTTTGACTTTTGCCTGTGCACTATAAGAACAGTCCTGGCGTATTAGCATGAATTATGGAGCTCTTACAAACAGATCCCGAGGTATTGTCCTACATTGATGATATATATCTTACAGATGAAGATTTGGATGTACACCTGATTAGAGTAGACAGAGTTTTGACCATATTAACATCACATGGTTACAGGATTAACTTAAAAAAAAATGAAGGTTGCCTACCTTGCAGGGACCTTCCTAGGATATGAGTCAACCAGCAAGGAGTGGGGTTTAGTGTCTGATTTCCTTCAGAAGTATGCTACCTTCCAGCCTCCCAATACACTGAAGAAGTTGCAATACCTCCTGGGATTTCGCAACTTTGAATGTACTTACACTGAATAAGTGAAGCCCTGGTATGACATGGTTTCTCCCCTGTTTTTATCAAAACAGTGTACTAATAAACACACTGATGTCTTGCGGGCTCTGCAAGAAGGCATGCTAGAAACTAAGGGCTACATGTACTAGCATTAGGAGATTGCTATTCCTAATGTATGAAACTCTTTTGAGTTTCATTAGCGATATCTAGTGGGTCTCAAATATACCTACCTCATGCATATTATTGAGGTAGGTTACAATTTGTGACACATTGGAATCGCAGCCTTCACAGGAATGGTGGCCTGCAGAGGTCAGCAGACCACCATGTCTGTGATTGCTTTTTGATTAACAATCTTTATTTTTTTTAAATGCAGCCTGTTTCCTTAAAGGTAAATGGGAAGCATTTAAAAAGAAAGAATGAAACTTTGCTGTTTCATTTTTAAGAGCCACTGCCTGCTCTTAAAAAATATTTTTATTTACATTGTCAAAGGGTCCCCAGGGGACCCTTCCCCTTTGTGAATGGATTACCACCAGTTTTAAACTGGTAGTAAAGTATTACTATTTTGCGACTGGAATTCGGTCGCAAAACAGTAATACATACCATACCGATTCAGTATTTGGAAGGGACGTCCTAAGCACGTCCCTTCCAAAGACTGAATCACAGATGCAAAATGCGATTCGGTAACAAGTTACTGATTCACATTTTGCATTTGTACATTTTAAAAAGCATTTTAATGGACGCAAATGGCCCAATTCTGCGGACCCAGCCATTTGTGACCGGAAAAATGCTTTGTACATCTGGCCCAAAATATTTATAAACCAGGGACAGTAAGACCAACCTGTTTATCAGTCGTACCAAGTCACTCTGTTCTAACTATGTGACCTAAAACGAGGGACAGACGGTTCCTATTGCATACACATCTCACTTGTATTCTCCAGCAGAAGCACAATTTGCTTTCATTGAGAAAATTCTTGCAGCTGTGCAGAAAGCTATCTTGAAGAAGTGCACTTTGATGCAGGGAAAACAAATGATTGTAGTTTATCCCATACGGGCACTAGAGGCAAACACCAAGCATGGAAATCCTAATGCTCGCACCCTACACCTGAGATAGGTGCAGTGGGCCTCTTTTTTCAGTGCAGTGAATGTAAAGTTTCAGAATGATCCCACTTTTTGTACACAAGCATTTCTCCAATATGAACAGCATGTCACTCCAACTCCGACTACCTTGCCTGTTGAGTCCTACTAGAGCATATACAGAAGGACTTGCGCAACCAGTGGTAGGAACAAAATATAAGTACTCTACAGTCTGCAAGGCAGTACAAGGTGTGGTGAAAGATGGTGAATTCCATCCACAGCGCACCCACACTAAAATCCTAAGTGACAGCAGTGCACAACATCAGAACATCATGCCCTGTTACTTGCGTTACAAAATGCTGGCTCATCAGTTCCTACACTCATTGTGTCTGACTCTACCTTCTGTGTGGAAGGTCACCATGTTGACCTGCAACATTGGCGTTTGAATGAATTCAAGGATTCAAAGGAAAAATCTATAAAGAATAAACAGCTTTGGGGAAGGAAGCTGTTTTAAAAGAAAAGCTTTAATTGGTCCATGTGAGGCTCACTTTCGGGCCATCAGCATGATGGCATTCACACCAAAGGGAACTGTGCGACCAAGTGAGCTGCGAAGTATGCAATTCAGACTGCTAGAGTAGCAGTCCTAACCAGATTTGAAACAAAGATTGACACAGATATCTTAACAGCCATACATACAACCAAACAAGATAAAAAGCCTCCCACAGGGTTTCCTCCCAAGTACACTTACACCTTAATTCAGATTATACTCCTGTAGTCACACTACCAGGAGTGAGATACAGAATAATACCAAATAAGCTGTCCAATCACATTTAATCAAAGAAGCTCATGAGGGATTGGCATCTGCTCACGCAGGGGTCTATGCAACCGTAGCAATGCTACAACAACACTACTGGAAGCCTGGTTTGTACAGACTAAAGATTATGTAAGACTGTGTGACATTTGTCAACAAATTAAGCCTCCCACTGTTAAGAGACCCTTGCCGAATCCTCTCACAGTCTTCAACATCCCTTTCAGGGTGATTTATTAACCTATAATAAATTCTGTTAACCGATAAGTATATATCAGTACTAGTCTTGACTGCTAGGATACTAAGTTCAGGAGTCCAAAGAGCGTTATATAAATTGCCTAGACGAGTATTGGGAGGCCGCACGCCATACAAGGTTCTCTTCGGAGTTCCTATTTATGTGCCTGGCTTAGATAATTCTGAGAAGCTGACAGATGAAGACAAATTTGACTTTTAGAAACATTTGAATGTTTTGCAGAGTATCCAAGAGGTCAGAGACAAGGTGTCAAATGTCAACCACTCTGACGCCACCACCTGTGCAGTGAAGGTTATAACTGCTGCTGACGGATGGGTTTCCAAGGTCTGGGACCAAGTGTTTGAAAAAATCTACAACAGGCAATCTTTTGTACCATCCTAGAGACTACCTGTTACAGTCCTTGGGCTAAAAGGCAAAAGAACTGTCATCTGCCTCCTTTGCCTGGTTCAAGGAGAAACAGACAGGTGCCCATCAACCAAAGTGAAAAAGCAATATGTGGTTGATCCTCTACAGTAGACCATCACAGACACCAAGAAGAATTTAGAGTAGAACCTCTCAACCTCTCTCTCCTCTGAATGAATTACCCCTTGAACAAAACAGTAACATTATTAGCTCATGATCCCAGCTGGGGATATTAGAGCACACTATGAGTCCAATTCAATGCACAGCATTAAGTTCCACAAACAAATCTGATGCTGTCATCACCACATTTGCTTCTGCAACGCCATGATTTACTATGAACTACCACCTGACTGAACATCATTCGAGATGATTCACTTTCCAGAGCCAACTAATTATGAGAACAACTCTCGATATTGTATAGAGGATTTTTCAGCATACTCTACAATCACTGCATGCGGGAGATTGCTTTGCTCCTATCATTGGTTTCGAGACAGATACTTGATTCCCCCTTGGTTCTATACCTGGATCACTTTGGGAACTTTTCTTTTCATCCTGTGACTATTAATGGTGATCCTTGTTCTACTGCTACTGAATGGACACTTTGACCTTGTAAAAACAATTGCACAAACTGTGGTTGGTGAACTAAAGCCACATTCTTCATCTCACAGAGCCTTAAGAGATCGCTACACTCACATCACAGCTTATCCTGTGCCCAAGGGCAGAGTTTGGGAAAAGGTTCCATACAAGAGAATGGGACCAACTGAAATATTGCAATTATCTTATGTGATAAAAGTTTCAATGAACAGCATTATAATTTCAGGCTCTATTTCAGATGACTGGGACATAGAGGCTGTTAAGAATATCATGTCTGATTTACAGGCATTTGCTACTTTGAATAATGAAGATCCTTACTTGAATTTAGCAAACTACAAAGAGATGTATTGTTATTATTACTATACACACTTTTACATACATAGAACCAGCTACCCAAGGAAAATATACAATTACACACAAAGGGAACATTGTGAGGCTCCATCTCCTAATAGGCAACCTTATTTCTTGAAGAAATTCCCTTTTTTTCTGAGTGATAACAGATCAAATTTTGTAGCGTTAAACTTCTCACAGAAGCCACAACTGCTTTAGAACCACCTAATCACTACCAACAAACTGATTTAGTCCTCTGAGAGTAGTCAAAGTCTGGTTATACAGGCGTACGAGTATTAGAAAGAAAATATTGATGAGAAAAGTATTTGGAGAACCAAAGTTTGCCATATTCAAGGCAAAAAGGCCTTGTCCAGAGCATTCAGAAATCCTAAAGAAATTATTTTTCTGAACAGAACTAGTCACCAGACTACCTGCCTGGGATTAGGTACCATGAAAGACCTAAAAAAAACCTTCTATATGAAAGCTCAATTTGGCCTTGTATAATAATTTGCACTTGTAAATAAACATGTCAGACTCAGATATATATGAAATCTTACAAAATGGAACCTATAACCCTACTCAGTTCCCTACTGAAGGTTTATCCTAATGAGACCATTTGATTTAGACATCTGCATGCATCGTTTTGTTTTCAAAACTCCTGGACCTAAATCTAAACCTCCAAATCCATGGTATAACATGCAAACTCCTGTAACACTCATTACATCTAGTGTAGGTAAGCTCTGCCAAGCATGGTTAAAACATCACAGTCTTTCAGCTGTGGAATAACATTTTTCCTGAATTAAAGAAAACATGGATGTTTCTGATTTTCTTCTAGGACCACATCCTACTAGAAATAAAAGATTCCTAATAACAGGAATATATGCTACCTACAATGAGCTAAAGAAATACTAGGAAAAAGAAGCTGCGGAAATAATTAGGAAAATAGATCAAGGACATTTGCCAGCAGTCTTCAACAATAGAATGCACAAGCTTTCTAAAAGGATGTACTCATTAAACAACATTCTGTCCTCAGCCTTAGAACTAATAAAAAGGGATCTAGGGTTATTACAACATAGACAAGCTCAGTTAAGAGCTATTATACAATTAAATTGGGCACTCCAAACACTCAGGTCAGGTTTGGTACTTTTAAACTAAACAGTTATTTTTGAGCCTTTTTTTTTGTTTATTCGGTTTTTCATATAAAGAATGCAAAATACAACATAGCAGCACTGTTACACATTGACGAAAACAATATTGTCTAGAGCTGGGTGGGTGTAGGTCGGTCCCACGCAGAATAGGGGGGGGGTCAAGATATATCTTCGTTGTCTGAGAAAGAGAGGCAAGACCACAAATCTCCCCCATCACTCTCACATCCTAGTACCTTCTAGAGTGGTGCATGTGCAAAACAAGGGGGCCACTATTCACACCGAATTCCAACCCTGCGATTAAGGAAGGGAGTGGGCACCAACAATCTCCACCCGACCCAAAACCTGTGTCCTATCAAGCGACATGTGTTTGTCCGTTCCACCTTCCCGCTCACTCTCACCAGTTGCATCCATGTCACCCTCTTCACCACTCCCATCTCGCTCCACCCCCTCATCTTGATGGCCCATTGTTGTCACCAAGGACATCCAGAATGCTTGACCACATCTCAATATCCCTCTCTGCATGTTATCCATACGCACTTTCCTTAATCTATATTCCTCAGCTACTGCCCACTCTCTCATGTCTGTTTTCCACCTAAGGAGCATCGGGGGACATCCAGAATGCTCGACCACATCCGTACGCACTTTCCTTAATCTACATTCCTCAGCTACCGCCCACTCTGTCATGTCTGTTTTCCACTTAAGGAGCATCATGGGTATGTGGCTAGCCCGGTGGATAGCTATGCGGCGTCACACTAATAGTAAACCAAGTTGGACAAATTTATAACACATTTTTCATCCCTTCAGGGGGGTGGGTAGCAAACCCAATAGGCGATGACAGATTGAGATCTTCACTGCCACCCTTGTCACCCTACACATGTTACCACGTACCTCACCCCAGTACGGCCAAAGCTGTGCACAATACCAAGCCACATGGCAGAAGTCTACAGGCGTTTTTCCTCACCTAATGCAACCCGGTGATCTCGCGGGATAGGCTTTATTAAGCCAGGCTGAGGTCAGACGGGCCTGCTAAAGAAAGCAAAAATGCACTAACTTAAAACAGGAATTGCTTGCTACCTCATGCACCTGTGCTCACGCCCTGCGCCATTCACCATCCATCAGTGTGATGTCCAACTCCCTGTCCCACGCTTCTCGTCTCTTGGCTACAACCGTCGTACTATCTGCCTTCAGTGCTATATTCAATTTGGAGATAATGCCTTTATAGGAGCCCAGGTCTAGAATCACCCCAAGAACATGAGATCTCCGTGGCTGTTCTGGAAAGGTGGGCCACATCCCACGCACAGTACGCAAAATGCTTGCATATTGCAGGAGCTGTCGGTCATCTACCCCGTAGTGGGTCCCCATCTCCTCCAAGTCCATGAAAGTACCGTTCATATACAGATCACCCGCCTTCCCTCTGTGATCCAGTCCTCAACATTCATGGTCTCACAGATATGCAAATAGGGGTGTAGCCACCAAGGCGGGAGAAGCAGGTTGTAAATCGGTCTCTTGATTACTTTACAAACCGCCGTGTCTCAAGTGTTTGCCACATTGTCAACGGATCACTGATACAACATCGACTCTGATAACATCGAACTACAAAATTATCGAGTCAACAATATCGTAAACAAAAATATCGACACACAATACACAAAATAGAAATGACACTAACATCGATAAAAAAATATCGTCTAAAAAAATCTCGATTACAAAAATGTCGACGACAAAAATATAGCACACAAAATTATCGATAACATTAAAATAAAATTAAATACATCAAAGATATCGATATAAACAATATCCACAACACAAACATCGATAAGATACATATAAACTATATCGAAAACAACATTTAAACATAAAACAATACTATTTACAATAATATGATAAAATAACATATAGCACATATTTTAAAGAAACAATAAAGATAATTACAAATTAATCACATAAATTTAAAAAAATGACAAATACAAAAACAAATAACTAAGCAAACAATAGAACAATATAAATATATCACAAATAACAAAAATAAACAAACATAAATATATATCATATATAAAACTTATAACACATTTATCTACGTATAAATTTAAATAACAACAATAAACAAAATAAAAACAAACAATAAATAAACATAATAAATATTAAACAAATTAAAATGTAACAGCTAAAAATTCAAAAAAGCTATCTCGACCAATAAAATTAAAACACACAAACACAAACCAATAGAAAACTTTAACTAATTAATCAAACGCTATAAAAACAATCAAATAATTAACATAAAATTTACTGTATAACGGACAACCACGGAGGAAGAGAGAACCTTTGAGAGAGAGAAAACAGAACGAGAAACAACTGCACCAAAAACTATTCCAAACATCCCGCAATAAGGGTAAGCACAAAACTTTGTAACTAAATAAATGAAATAAGCTTTTAAAAAAATTATGACATGTTTTCCTTTACATGTAACAGATTCAACTTCACTAAAATTGCACCTAGAAAACTCAACACAAAATTTTGCGTACACCACAACAATAAATTATAACACAAAGGGGCTGATTACGATGGCGGGCGGTAGCACATCCGCGGTGCTGGCGGTGGTGGAAAATGCCCTTTTCCGCACTCCATCGGCGGTCCTTGCGTCCGCCGTATTACGATGGGCAAAGATAGCCCATTTCCCATCCGCTGCGGTATTTCGAGAACCGCCAGGAATCCCCTTCCGCAGCGGTGGCGGACGGAGCCAAAAGGGTAGGACCGCCGCGCGGAATGCGGTGACGACCGCCGGTTGTATTACGATGCCACAAACAGCCCACCACACCGCTGCGGAGAATCCGGCCAATCGAGGATGGCGGTGGCAATACTGCAGATAGCTCCATGTGCTCGAGACCGCTGGGGAAACGGCGGTCTTTGGCCTTTCAGCAGCAAATCCGACCGCCGCAGACGGATTTTCAGCTTTTCCGCTGCTGAATCCTGGAATCCGACCGCCGCAGTAGGGAGTTTCTGGTGGTTCATCCTAATCTGGCCGGCGGTTTTGCCGCGGTACCTGCGGGCGGCAATTTCCCACTAGCACGGCGGTCGGAATGCTTTTCCGTCCGCCATCGTAATCAGCCCCAAAGTAAGTATATGACTTAACCAATAAATAACGTAAATTATTTAAAAGTAAGAAATTTAATAAAATAGCAAAACATAGCTAACAAATGTTTTTTTTTAACAGCTTCTACAAAAATCAACAAAACCACAACATCTACCAAGGACACTCCATCAACTAAAAAGAGTAAGTATATTTATTTATTACAAATAAATAAAAATAAACACTAAATAATATAAATAATCCAATTAACTAAAATTACAATGTTTTCTTTTATGTTTCACAGATTATACTCCACAATAACTCCACCCAAAAACCCCAAAACAAACATTACATTCGAAAACAAATACAAAATCAATATAAAAGAAAAATATAATACAAAGTAAGTATATAAATTAACCAACAAATAGACCTAACTATAAAAACAATATATTTAATAAAAAAGAATTATTACTAACAAATGCTTTTCTCTTAACAGCTTCAACAAAAACATCAACAAAAGAAACTTCACCAACTACATTTAGTAAGTATTTTTTTTCTTCAATTAAATATAGACACAAAAAAGCGAAATAAACAAATATACTAAAATTATAACCTTTTATTTAATATTTCACAGATTACACTTCAATAAAACTCCACCTAAAAAAGTCAAAGCAAGGATTAACTTCAAAAGCAACATTACAGAAAAATATAAAAATAAGTAAGTATATAAATTAACTAACAAATACAACAAACTAATTAAAAAAAATTAAATAAATTAAAAAGCAAATAGAACTAACAAATCTTTTTCTCTTGCCAGCTTCTACATACTTCAACCTACAGCAAAATCATCGAAAAAACATCATCAACGAAAAATAGTAAGTATTTTTTCTTCTCAACTAAATAAAAATAGAAACTAAGGGGTCTATTACGATGGCGGGCGGACAAAGTCCGCCCGCCACCGCAACGGCAAAAGGGACCGCCCGCCATAGATGCGGCGGTCCCGCCATTCAAATTAGGATGCGCCCACCACACTGGCGGGTGCATCCCGCATTGTTTACATTGCGGTGGGCGGTGCTGTAAGCAGCACCGGCCGCAATGTAAAAAATGGATGTTGTGCATTTGCATGCACAATGTGACAGGCACCGCGCGGTGCCTGCCACCTTGTGCATGCAAATGCAGGGGGGTACCATAGGTACCCCCCATGTGCACCCCCCACCCCCCCAACATCCTGGGGGCCCGCAACGGGCCCCCAACAGCGAAAACCGCATGCCTTTCCATGGCTGCAACGCCGCCATGGAAAGGCTGCTCTCCACCTGCATGTTAATATGGATGCGGTGTCTTGCAGATACCGCCACCATATTGAGCCCCTTTTCCGCCCGGTCGACTCGTCGACGGGCGGAAAAGCGGCGGACGGCCTTCCCGTCCGCCGCGGACCCCCCAGCCATCCTAATGTGGCGGGGGGTCATTCAGGCGTGGATGGCGGGTGGATTGCCCCCGCCGGACCGGCGGTGGCTACCGCCGGCCCGGCGGGGGTGATCCGCCCGCCATCCTAATAGGCCCCTAAATAAATAAAATAACACAATAAAATGTAACACTTTAATAAAAAATAACATTTTGCTTTTAAACCAACAGAAAAAAAAAAGTGGATAAACATCAACGATCGAACAAAAATCCATCAAGAAAATTAAATCAAAACACATGTAAGTTTATTTTCAAATATATTAATTATACAAAATGTTTACTGTTCAAAATAGTATAATTAATAAATATATATATACATATATTCACAGATAGACCAAAAAATGGCACAAGGAGCAAAATTCATAACTTCACAAAAGGAAAAATTACTTCTGTGCTACATGGGCTACACTTATACACAAGAGAAAATGACTGGAAACAAAACACATTGGAAATGCAGTAAGTATTACTCTAACTCTTGCTATGGGAGAGCCACTGCAATAGAAACCAAAGTAGTAAATGTCAAAGAACACAACCATCCCCCCAATGTAACTGAAATTGAGGTTAGAGATGCTCTCGAAACAATCAGAGAAGCAAGTACCAGCTCCCAACAGACAAGTACCCAAATACTTAAAAACATGTTAACTAGGGTACCTGAACATGTAACAGGACAGCTACCTTCTATCCCCACTCTGAAGAGATTAATTGCCCAAACTAAAAGAGCTACAGCTCAAGCACCAACCACCCCCAAACGTTTGCAGAAATACAAATATTACCAGAATACACCATCACCCACAAAGATGAAAAATTCCTTCTACATGACAACCACAGTCATGAAAAACTAATTATCATCTTTGCAACAAACAACAACTTACAAAAACTTAAAAACTGCTAAACATGGATGATGCATGGCACATTCAAAGTTTGCCTCAAGCCTTTTTATCAACTATATACTATCCACGGCGAATATGAAGATACTAACATCCCCTTCATATACGCACTACTCCCTAATAAACAAAACACCACATACATAGAGCTCCTAACAATATTAAAGCAATACACTGACAACTACTTTATGCAAAATATTTATCATTGCTTTTGAACAAGCAATGATTCAATCAATTTTAAAAATATACCCACACACTGCAATACAAGGTTGCTATTACCACTTTAACCAAAGTATCTGGAGACAACTACAAACATCTACTTTAAGTATAGATTACGCCACCAATAGTAACTTTGCTTACCAAATAAAAAAAATAATAGCCCTGGCCTATGTACCAACAACTGAAGTAGCAAACCATTATAACCTACTTCTTGAAAGCTCTTCTATCAAGCAAATGAAACTAAACTAACTCCCTTCCTAGAATACTGTGAAGACACTTGGGTTGGAATTCTACATAGGTCAGGGCACCGTAGACAACCCAAATTCCAAATACCCTAGTGGAACGTCCACGGCAGCACTCTATCTCAAAAAGCTAAAACCAACAACGCGGTGGAAGGATGGCACAATGCCTTCCAAGCCACAATAGGAAGAGGACAACCAACTCTACATAGACTTATAGAAGCTATCAAAAAAGAACAAAGCTATCAAGAGCTAAGGCTAGAGCAATGCCTAACTAAAATTGGCCCTAAACTAAGTAAGCAAACAAAAACGATGTATGAATACCTACAACATAAAACTAGACTATTTACAAACACCAAAGGTCTAGAATACCTAGACATGATAGCTAAATCTATACTGTAAAGAAAAAACAATGCTAAACACCATAAGCATTTTAAAATTTCCAAACATTTAAACAACATAATTCTACTCTTTTTAAAATTATTAATTATAACTATGAGGGTCAGTACGATGGCTTTGAAACCGCCACTGGCAGGCTGCCGGTGTCGGTTTCACCGCCATCGCCAATCACTTTTCCGTCCGCCATATAATGATGGCAGGCGGTGTGCTGATGGATGCACAGTCTGCCCGCTACGGGTCCGCCACAGGCAATCGTTCTGATTGCCTGGCGGACCCGGCCAGCATCCATAAACTGGTGGCGGTGCCGAGCAGGCACCGCCCGCCAGATTAGGATGCTGCAATCTACAAGCCTTTGCATGGCAGTTCCTCTTCCATTCAAAGGTTGGTGTAGATTGACTTTGGGGGCCCGTTACGGGCCCCTCTTGTGCAGGGGCACTTTAGTTTTGTGCTTGGGGGCACCTATGGTGCCCCCTACATTTCCCTGCACCAGGTGGCAGGCACTGCACGGTGCCTGCCACGTAGTGCAGGGAAAAATAAAATGTGCACTTTTAACATTGGGGAAGGTGCTGCAGCCAGCAGCACCCGCCGCAATGTTAAAACTGCGGTCACCATGGTGGCGGCCGCATTGTAATTAGTAGTGCGGGACCACCGCCATATAGGCGGGCAGTCCCTATCCCCGGGACGAGGGCGTCCGCCATCGTAATGACCCCCTAAGTCATGTAACATTTTTAAAATAACACAAATATATATGACATAATATAATTATTCAAATAAAAAAGAAAGAAACAAATCAATGTAACAAAAAACATTTCCCACCCATAATAATAAAACAATAACTTACAGTTATGTAGCAGTAGGCAATCCTGGAAATCCAATAAATCCATAGAAGATAAATCGAAAAACAAATCCATTCGGAAAGAGAACCCAAAAGAAAATGCAAAAATATAACTGTAGAAAAAAGGCTCCAACAACGCAATCCTTTGAAAAACGAAACCCTCAAAAACTCAAAAAATTGCTTAAAAAAAAAACGCTCCAACAAACCCAAAAAATAAAAGGAACTGTAAAATAACTTGTTTTAACTAAACAAAATACATTTTCCTTTTTTTATAAAAAAAACACGTCGACACCACCATCCGTTCACTATCCAGAAAACCTGTAAAGAAAAAAAAAGAACACCCATCCACAATAACACGTACAAACCCACAAACATTAACATTAACAATAAACACAAGATAACAGAATTAAACAACACATAACTAACACTACATAACACTCTACTCCTATACAACACTACGTCAAACACATAAACTAAAAATATATTTACTTTACTATTACATGACTATACTTAAAAAAAGTACAATTTTTCAAAAATGTTTAAAAATATATGTATGTGAAAAACATTGTTAATTTTCCAATTCTACATGAAAAATGTATGTTAAAAATATATTATAATTTATAATAAATTTTGAACAACATGAAAAACCCTAAATCATGTTTTTAATATTGTAAAAAATGTATAGGAAAACCAAATGATAACAAATAAAGTGTAAAACAAAAAAGTGTTAAATAAAAATGTTTACAATAATAACTAACATACATCTCTTTTCTTATTTAAATGTACATACAAACTATAAAAATAAAATAACTAATGAACAATAAAAATGTACTATTCCTAACTCCAAAACCTACTAAACTCATTAAATATGCTGACTAATAAACCATAATAAATTACTGTTCCAACTCCAAAACCAACAAAACTCACGGAAAGTGCTGGATAATAAACCAAATTAAATTACTGTTCCAACTCCAAAACCAACTAAACTCAGTGAAAGTGCTTGATAATAAATCATAATAAATTACTATTCCAACTCCAAAACCAAATAAACTCAGGGAAGGTGCTGGTTAATAAACCAAATTAAATTACTATTCCAACTCCAAAACCAACAAAACTCACGGAAAGTGCTGGATAATAAACCAAATTAAATTACTGTTCCAACTCCAAAACCAACAAAACTCACGGAAAGTGCTGGATAATAAACCAAATTAAATTACTGTTACAACTCCAAAGCCAGCTAAACTCAGGGAAAGTGCTGGAAAATAAACCATAATAAATTACTATTCCAACTCCAGTACCAAATAAACTCAGAGAAAGTGCTGGTTAATAAACCAAATTAAATTACTATTCCAACTCCAAAACTAACTAAACTCAGGGAAAGTGCTGGATAATAAACCAAATTAAATTATTATTCCAACTCCAAAACCAAATAAAATCAGGGAAAGTGCTGGATAATAAACCATAATAAATTACTATTCCAACTCGAAAACCAAATAAACTCAGGGACAGTGCTAGATAATAAACAAATTAAATTACTATTCCACCTCCAAAACCAATTAAACTCAGGGAAAGTGCTGGATAATAAACCAAATTAAGGAGCTCATTACGATGGCGGGCGGACATTAGTCCGCCCGCCATCGATGCGGTTCTGGGACCGCCCGCTGGTAAGGCGGCGGTCCCGCTAGGTGAATTAGGATGTGCCCGCCACTATGGCGGGGGCATCCTGGGCCTTTATCTTTGCAGGTGGTGCTGCTGGCTGCAGCACCGTCCACAATGACAAAGGTGCATGCACCGCATTTCCCTGCACCACTTGGCAGGCACCACGCGATGCCTGCCACTTGGTGCATGGAACTGCAGGGGGGTACCATGGGTACCCCCACAGTGCACCCTGCCACACAGAGGGGGCCCGCAACAGGCCCCCAAAGCCAGTCTCCACCTGTCTTTTTCCGGCGGGATATCTGCCGCAAAAAGACAGGCGGAGAGGGATACCGTAATCCCTACGGCGGTGCCTGCACGGCACTGCCGCAATGTTGCCCTGGTTCCGGGTTCCGCAAGGCAGCCGGAAGAGGACCGCCTTGCGGAACCATGGCGGACGGACTTTCCGTCCGCCGCGGAAACCATTGTGATTCCCACCGCCATCCTACTTTGGCGGTGGGAATTTTCCTCAAGATGGCGGAAGGACCGCCACCGCCGGCCCGGCGGTGGCAGTCCTTCCGCATCATAATGAGCCCCTATGTTACTATTCCAGCTCCAAAACCAACTAAACTTAGGGAAAGTGCTGCTTAATAAAACATAATAAATTACTATTCCAACTCCAAATCCAAATAAACTCAGGGAAAGTGCTGGATAACAAACTAAAATAAATTACTATTCCAACTCCAAAACAAAATAAACTCAGGGAAAGTGCTGGATAATAAACCGTAATAAATTACTATTCCCACTCCAAAACCAACAGAACTCAGGGAAAGTGCTGGATTATAAAACATAATAAATTACTAGTCCGACTCCAAAACTAACTAAACTCAGGGAAAGTGCTGGATAATAAACCAAATTAAATTACTATTCCAACTCCAAAACCAATTAAACTCAGGGAAAGTGCTGGATAATAAAACATAATAAATCACTATTCCAACTCCAAACCTAACTAAACTCAGGAAAAGTGCTGCATAATAAATCATAATAAATTACTATTCCAACTCCAAAACCAAATAAACTCAGGGAAGGTGCTGGTTAATAAACCAAATTAAATTACTATTCCAACTCCAAAACCAACAAAACTCACGGAAAGTGCTGGATAATAAACCAAAGTAAATTACTGTTCCAACTCCAAAACCAACAAAACTCATGGAAAGTGCTGGATAATAAACCAAATTAAATTACTGTTACAACTCCAAAGCCAGCTAAACTCAGGGAAAGTGCTGGATAATAAACCATAATAAATTACTATTCCAACTCCAGTACCAAATAAACTCAGAGAAAGTGCTGGTTAATAAACCAAATTAAATTACTATTCCAACTCCAAAACTAACTAAACTCAGGGAAAGTGCTGGATAATAAACCAAATTAAATTATTATTCCAACTCCAAAACCAAATAAAATCAGGGAAAGTGCTGGATAATAAACCATAATAAATTACTATTCCAACTCGAAAACCAAATAAACTCAGGGAAACTGCTCGATAATAAACCATATTAAATTACTATTCCAACTCTAAAACCAACTTAATTCAGGGACAGTGCTAGATAATAAACAAATTAAATAACTATTCCACCTCCAAAACCAATTAAACTCAGGGAAAGTGCTGGATAATAAACCAAATTAAGGAGCTCATTACGATGGCGGGCGGACATTAGTCCGCCCGCCATCGATGCGGTTCTGGGACCGCCCGCCAATATGGCGGCGGTCCCGCTGGGTGAATTAGGATGTGCCCGCCACTATGGCGGGGGCATCCTGGGCCTTTATCTTTGCAGGTGGTGCTGCTGGCTGCAGCACCGTCAACAATGACAAAGGTGCATGCACCGCATTTCCCTGCACCACTTGGCAGGCACCACGCGATGATTGCCACTTGGTGCATGGAACTGCAGGGGGGTACCATGGGTACCCCCACAGTGCACCCTGCCACACAGAGGGGGCCCGCAACAGGCCCCCAAAGCCAGTCTCCACCTGTCTTTTTCCGGCGGGATATCTGCCGCAAAAAGACAGGCGGAGAGGGATACCGTAATCCCTACGGCGGTGCCTGCACGGCACTGCCGCAATGTTGCCCTGGTTCCGGGTTCCGCAAGGCAGCCGGAAGAGGACCGCCTTGCGGAACCATGGCGGACGGACTTGTCCGTCGCGGAAACCATTGTGATTCCCACCGCCATCCTACTTTGGCGGTGGGAATTTTCCTCAAGATGGCGGAAGGACCGCCACCGCCGGCCCGGCGGTGGCAGTCCTTCCGCCATCATAATGAGCCCCTATGTTACTATTCCAACTCCAAAACCAACTAAACTTAGGGAAAGTGCTGCATAATAAAACATAATAAATTACTATTCCAACTCCAAATCCAAATAAACTCAGGGAAAGTGCTGGATAACAAACTAAAATAAATTACTATTCCAACTCCAAAACAAAATAAACTCAGGGAAAGTGCTGGATAATAAACCGTAATAAATTACTATTCCCACTCCAAAACCAACAGAACTCAGGGAAAGTGCTGGATTATAAAACATAATAAATTACTAGTCCGACTCCAAAACTAACTAAACTCAGGGAAAGTGCTGGATAATAAACCAAATTAAATTACTATTCCAACTCCAAAACCAATTAAACTCAGGGAAAGTGCTGGATAATAAAACATAATAAATCACTATTCCAACTCCAAACCTAACTAAACTCAGGAAAAGTGCTGCATAATAAATCATAATAAATTACTATTCCAACTCCAAAACCAAATAAACTCAGGGAAGGTGCTGGTTAATAAACCAAATTAAATTACTATTCCAACTCCAAAACCAACAAAACTCACGGAAAGTGCTGGATAATAAACCAAATTAAATTACTGTTCCAACTCCAAAACCAACAAAACTCATGGAAAGTGCTGGATAATAAACCAAATTAAATTACTGTTACAACTCCAAAGCCAGCTAAACTCAGGGAAAGTGCTGGAAAATAAACCATAATAAATTACTATTCCAACTCCAGTACCAAATAAACTCAGAGAAAGTGCTGGTTAATAAACCAAATTAAATTACTATTCCAACTCCAAAACTAACTAAACTCAGGGAAAGTGCTGGATAATAAACCAAATTAAATTATTATTCCAACTCGAAAACCAAATAAAATCAGGGAAAGTGCTGGATAATAAACCATAATAAATTACTATTCCAACTCGAAAACCAAATAAACTCAGGGAAACTGCTGGATAATAAACCATATTAAATTACTATTCCAACTCTAAAACCAACTAAATTCAGGGACAGTGCTAGATAATAAACAAATTAAATTACTATTCCACCTCCAAAACCAATTAAACTCAGGGAAAGTGCTGGATAATAAACCAAATGAAGGAGCTCATTACGATGGCGGGCGGACATTAGTCCACCCGCCATCGATGCGGTTCTGAGACCGCCCGCCGGTAAGGCGGCGGTCCCGCTGGGTGAATTAGGATGTGCCCGCCACTATGGCGGGGGCATCCTGGGCCTTTATCTTTGCAGGTGGTGCTGCTGGCTGCAGCACCGTCCACAATGACAAAGGTGCATGCACCGCATTTCCCTGCACCACTTGGCAGGCACCACGCGATGCCTGCCACTTGGTGCATGGAACTGCAGGGGGGTACCATGGGTACCCCCACAGTGCACCCTGCCACACAGAGGGGGCCCGCAACGGGCCCCCAAAGCCAGTCTCCACCTGTCTTTTTCCGGCGGGATATCTGCCGCAAAAAGACAGGCAGAGAGGGATACCGTAATCCCTACGGCGGTGCCTGCACGGCACTGCCGCAATGTTGCCCTGGTTCCGGGTTCTTGCGGAACCATGGCGGACGGACTTTCCGTCCGCCGCGGAAACCATTGTGGTTCCCACCGCCATCCTACTTTGGCCCGGCGGTGGCAGTCCTTCCGCCATCATAATGGGCCCCTATGTTACTATTCCAACTCCAAAACCAACTAAACTTAGGGAAAGTGCTGCATAATAAAACATAATAAATTACTATTCCAACTCCAAAATCCAAATAAACTCAGGGAAAGTGCTGGATAACAAACTAAAATAAATTACTATTCCAACTCCAAAACAAAATAAACTCAGGGAAAGTGCTGGATAATAAACCGTAATAAATTACTATTCCCACTCCAAAACCAACAGAACTCAGGGAAAGTGCTGGATTATAAAACATAATAAATTACTAGTCCGACTCCAAAACTAACTAAACTCAGGGAAAGTGCTGGATAATAAACCAAATTAAATTACTATTCCAACTCCAAAACCAATTAAACTCAGGGAAAGTGCTGGATAATAATACATAATAAATCACTATTCCAACTCCAAACCTAACTAAACTCAATAAAAGTGCTGCATAATAAAACATAATAAATTACTATTCCAACTCCAAAACCAAATATACTCAGGGAAAGTGCTGGATAACAAACTAAAATAAATTACTATTCCAACTCCAAAACCAAATAAACTCAGAGAAAGTGCTGGATTATAAAACATAATAAATTACTATTCCCACTCCAAAACCAACATAACTCAGGAAAAGTGCTGCATAATAAAACATAATAAATTACTATTCCAACTCCAAATCCAAATAAACTCAGGGAAAGTGCTGGATAACAAACTAAAATAAATTACTATTCCAACTCCAAAACAAAATAAACTCAGGGAAAGTGCTGGATAATAAACCGTAATAAATTACTATTCCCACTCCAAAACCAACAGAACTCAGGGAAAGTGCTGGATTATAAAACATAATAAATTATTATTCCAACTCCAAAACCAAATAAACTCAGGGAAAGTGCTGGATTATAAAACATAATAAATTACTAGTCCGACTCCAAAACTAACTAAACTCAGGGAAAGTGCTGGATAATAAACCAAATTAAATTATTATTCCAACTCCAAAAACCAAATAAACTCAGGGAAAGTGCTGGATAATAAACCATAATAAATTACTATTCCAACTCCAAAACCAAATAAACTCAGGGAAAGTGCTGGATAATAAACCATATTAAATTACTATTCCAACTCCAAAACCAACTAAATTCAGGGACAGTGGTAGATAATAAACCAAATTAAATTACTAATCCAACTCCAAAACCAATTAAACTCAGGGAAAGTGCTGGATAATAAAACATAATAAATCACTATTCCAACTCCAAAACTAACTAAACTCAGGAAAAGTGCTACATAATAAAACATAATAAATTACTATTCCAACTCCAAAACCAAATATACTCAGGGAAAGTGCTGGATAACAAACTAAAATAAATTACTATTCCAACTCCAAAACCAAATAAACTCAGAGAAAGTGCAGGATTATAAAACATAATAAATTACTATTCCCACTCCAAAAACCAAATAAACTCAGAAAAAGTGCTGGATAATATACCATAATAAACTACTATTCCAACTCCAAAACCAAATAAACTCAGTGAAAGTGCTGGATAATAAACCATAATAAAGTACTATTCCAACTCCAAAACCAACTAAATTCAGGGACAGTGCTTGATAATAAAACATAATAAATTACTATTCCAAAATGTGAGAAAATGCGCACCCCAGGACCAAGATTCCCACAGCGGTGATGGAGGCCCAGCAGACCACGGAGACACAGCCTCCCCCGGTGGCACAGAACTCCCTAACTCTACAAGACATCATGGCGGCAATACAAGACGGACCTGCGAAATGTAGGTGCTCGAATGAAGGGCGCAGAAGACTCCATAGCCACACTAAATACGGATACTAAGGGGTCAATCACGATGGCGGGCGGATCGGCACCGCCGTGCCAGCGGTAGCTTCCGCCGGCCTGGCGGGTGCTGTTTTGCCAACCACGGTCGCGAAACACCGCCCGCCATATTACGATGGGCAGACATAGGCCAAATGACTACAGCCGCGGTGTTTTCAGTTCCGCCAGTAGTTTGGTTCCGCGACGAGGGCGGACGTAGCCAATAGCGGGCGACCGCCGTGCGGAATGACGTGTAGACCGCCGTCCGAATCACAATGCCTCAAATAGGCAATAGGACCGCAACGGAGAAACCACCCATTGAAACACGGCGGAAGCAATACTGCGGAGGAAAAAGGCAATAACACACAACTCCACGCGTTCGCTACCGCAATGGATCCTGCACTACAAGCCCTACCGCTGCTGTTCCTGATCCACGATCAACAAAGACGCCGCCGCCATCGACAACACAGCAGGTACGTCAAGGCCACATCTCCGCATCGGGGTCATCCATCAACAACGTCATCACCGCATCCTCCCGGTCACGTCACCGCAGCGGTGAAGACGCGGGAAAAGTTCCGCACAATCCAGGAGGCAGGTCCAGCGGCATGCATGGGCAGTCCCAGGGACGTGTAAGTATTGTGTTGGCCCTGGCCCAAATGTACATTGTGTGCCTCTGTTGGTAGCAGCTGTCATTACCTGATACCATCACAGCTCCTACCATCCCACCCTGTTCAACAGCAAAATGTCTGCCCATCTGACATTCAGGGATAGTGATGTATGTAAACAAGTCCATAGGTGTATTGTGGCAAAACAACACCTGCAAGGTGATGCCAAATAGGTGCCTGTGGTGTGACACCCCCTCCCTGCCACTGCCAAGATGAGTATTATGGGGCAAACCCCACCTGCAAAGTAATGCCAAAAGGTGCATGTGGTGTGACACCCCCTCCCTGCCACTGCCAAGATGAGTATTAGGGGCCAACCCCACCTGCAAAGTAATGCCAAAAAGGTGCTTGTGGTGTGACACCCCCTGCCACTGCCAAGATGAGTATGAGGGCGCAAAACAACACCTGCAAGGTGATGCCAAAAAGGTGCTTGTGGTGTGACACCCTCCCTGCCACTGCCAAGATGAGTATGAGGGTGCAAAACAACACCTGCAAGGTGATGCCAAAAAGGTGCTTGTGGTGTGACACCCCTCCTTGCCACTGCCAAGATGAGTATGAGGGTGCAAAACAACACCTGCAAGGTGATGCCAAAAAGGTGCTTGTGGTGTGACACCCCCTCCCTGCCACTGCCAAGATGAGTATGAGGGTGCAAAACAACACCTGCAAGGTGATGCCAAAAGGTGTTTGTGGTGTGACACCCCTCCCTTCCACTGCCAAGATGAGTATGAGGGTGCAAACCCCACCTGCAAAGTAATGCCAAAAAGGTGCATGTGGTGTGACACCCCTCCCTGCCACTGCCAAGATGAGTATTATGGGGCAACCCCACCTGCAAAGTAATGCCAAAAAGGTGCTTGTGGTGTGACACCCCCTCCCTGCCACTGCCAAGATGAGTATGAGGGTGCAAAACAACACCTGCAAGGTGATGCCAAATAGGTGCTTGTGGTGTGACACCCCCTCCCTGCCACTGCCAAGATGAGTATGAGGGTGCAAAACAACACCTGCAAGGTGATGCCAAAAGGTGCTTGTGGTGTGACACCCCCTCCCTGCCACTGCCAAGATGAGTACGAGGGTGCAAAACAACACCTGCAAGGTGATGCCAAAAGGTGCTTGTGGTGTGACACCCCCTCCCTGCCACTGCCAAGATGAGTATTATGGGGCAAACCCCACCTGCAAAGTAATGCCAAAAAGGTGCATGTGGTGTGACACCCCTCCCTGCCACTGCCAAGATGAGTATTATGGGGCAAACCCCACCTGCAAAGTAATGCCAAAAAGGTGCTTGTGGTGTGACACCCCCTCCCTGCCACTGCCAAAATGAGTATGAGGGTGCAAAACAACACCTGCAAGGTGATGCCAAATAGGTGCTTGTGGTGTGACACCCCCTCCCTGCCACTGCCAAGATGAGTATGAGGGTGCAAAACAACACCTGCAAGGTGATGCCAAAAAGGTGCTTGTGGTGTGATACCCCCTCCCTGCCACTGCCAAGATGAGTATGAGGGTGCAAAACAACACCTGCAAAGTGATGCCAAAAAGGTGCTTGTGGTGTGACACCCCTCCCTGCCACTGCCAAGATGAGTATGAGGGTGCAAAACAACACCTGCAAGGTGATGCCACAAAGGTGCTTGTGGTGTGACACCCCCTCCCTGCCACTGCCAAGATGAGTATGAGGGTGCAAAACAACACCTGCAAGGTGATGCCAAAAAGGTGCTTGTGGTGTGACACCCCCTCCCTGACACTGCCAAGATGAGTATGAGGGTGCAAAACAACACCTGCAAGGTGATGCCAAAAAGGTGCTAGTGGTGTGACACCCCCTCCCTGCCACTGCCAAGATGAGTATGAGGGGGCAAACCCCACATGGAACATACACATTTGTAGTTGGCATGTACAGGGCCACATACACCTCAACACCACTGACAAGGACAGGCCAAGCACACTGTGTGACCACTCAACTGCACACATCCAAATATACCCATGTGAGAACGAAGACAGGCCTTCACAACATTACCACACACACACTGCTGTGCACACATCCAAACATATCACACAGACAACACCAACCTTGGACACCCCGCAAGTTAGACTGTGTGTAGAATTCACCTCTGTTTTGGTATAGCCCCCTAACATGACATGTGTACAATCATACTGAAATCAACAGCGAATGATGATTGCAAGAGTACATCAACACCCACAAACATCATTGCACCCCCAAACCTCAGAGTCAAGCAGACCAAAAGTGTGTGTTACGTTTGCCAAACAATGACAAAGTGAATGAAGTAAATGGCAATGTGGAACTGCCATGCAGAGCATGTGGCACATATATCCAGACCCACACATCAAAACTTTTTAATGAAGCACGGGCAGTAACAAACGATACAACAGGAGTAACAGTGTTTATTGCAAAATATTCTGATAGTCACAAAATTTATAACAAATAAAAGGCCATTGAGCAGTCCAAAGTCTAAACAATGCACATGTGTGCATGAGAATGTTTACAGTGAATGTGTAACACCGTACACTGACATGTGAATGAACAAAGCACCGGGGCTATCAAAGCTCAGTCCAGGCACCGCTGTGGGAGAGATGGTTATGGGAGGGGGTCTGTGCCTCAGACTTGCCTGGCAGTTGGAGTGGGAGGTGGCTGATTGTCGAGGCAACTGGCGGAACTGGACCTGGGAGAGAGAGGATCATCTGAGTCAGAGTCAGCAGTGGCTGTGGCAGACGTAGGGCTGCTTGGACCGGGTGGCATGGTGGCACGTGGAGGCGGAGAGATGCTGCCATGAGACATAGAGGCAGTAGTGGCTGTGGCAGGTGTAGGCCTGCTTGGACCAGGTGGCATGGTGGCACGTGGAGGTGGAGAGATGCTGCCGTGAGACACAGAGTCAGTAGTGGCTGTGGCAGGTGTAGGTCTGCTTGGACCAGGTGGCATGGTGGCACGTGGAGGTGGAGAGATGGTGCCGTGAGACACAGAGTCAGTAGTGGCTGTGGCAGGTGTAGGCCTGCTTGGACCGGGTGGCATGGTGGCACGTGGAGGTGGAGAGATGCTGCCGTGAGACACAGAGGCAGTAGTGGCTGTGGCAGGTGTAGGCCTGCTCGGACCTGGTGGCATGGTGGCACGTGGAGGCGGAGAGCTGCTGCTGTGAGACACAGAGGCAGTAGTGGCTGTGGCAGGTGTAGGGCTGCTCGGACCGGGTGGCATGGTGGCATGAGGAGGCGGAGAGACGCTGCTGTGAGACACAGTGGGTGAGGGTGAATGTTGAGGGCTGACTCTACACTTCTTGGGTATCCGATATTGCAGAAGTGTCTTGGGAGCAGTGAGAAGTGTGGCTGGCACAACAGAGTCCCTCTCCACCAAAGGTGTGACAGGTGCATGTGGCCCTCCTTGTGGGGATTTGCTGGATATGGACTTAGCCTTGCTTTTTGCTTGCCTTTTGCCCTCCAGCCCCTGTGTTCCTGGTGAACCACTCACATTGCTCTCCTGAACACGCTTCACAGGGCTGTGGGTGGGAGTAGAGGTCCTGGGTGAAGCAGTCTTAGGTTGCTTTGTGGGCTTTCCCTTCAGCGGCACCAGCACCACAGCAGGCATGCCAACTGTTTGTCTGTCACTTGGAGCAGTTGTGTGGATGGGAGTCTCTTGTGATGGGTGCAATCTTGTCGACCGTGAGCTAGAGGCCTGCTTCTTTGCCTGATGCCCCTGAGTGTCATGTGAAGGGCTTTTATCTTTGCATCCCTGTGTGCCTTTGTCACTTTTTGGGGATGGTGTCTGTGGTCTGGCACGCTTGGACCGCTGCTGTTGTGTGCTGCGTGTCGACTACTCGGGGCCTGAGGGCTCAGTTGGGTGGTCACTCTGCTCAGGGGTTGCCACTGGCAGGGTGGTTGGTGAAGGCATAGGGGCAGGACTTGGATGCTGTGATAGCTGAATGGCTGCCGTACGGTGGAGGACAAACCCTGGACAGTCCTGTGTAGCCCACCCACGTCCAAATGAATGCCCTCCATAAATGCCAGAACCTGCCCCAACTTCTTGTCCTGATCCTGGAAAGCATTTAGGAGAGCTGTCTGACCCACACACAGCTGGCGCAAGAGTTCTACCGCCTCAACACTGAGGGCACCAGGGGAGACAGGGGCAGGGGCAGCGGTGCCTGGGGTGAAGGTGACTCTACCCTTAACAGCCCTGCGGGCATGGACAGCACTAGTGGTAGTAGCCGGGATGGTGGGCACCGGCCGATGTGTGGTGGAGGAAGAGGCAGCATTGTCACTCCCTGTGACCACCATTGTCGCTGACTCCCCACTGGAGTCCGATGATGTTGAGGTAGTGCTTTCTGCGCGTGAGTCCTCAAGGACACTCCTGTCCCCCTCCGAGGCGCTGGTAAAGTAAGTAAGTCCGTTTTTATATAGCGCAGCTACTCACCCTTACGGGTCTCAAGGCACTGGGGGCAGTAGTGGAAATTAAGTGAGCTATTGCCCAGAGTCACATGGTGCTGAGCTGAGCTGCCGCCGGAGCCGGGGATCGAACCGTGAACCCTATGCTCCGAAGTCAGCTGCCCTGGCCGCTGCACCACACCTCTCCACTGGTCACCTCAGTGTCAGTGATCTCATGGCTATCATGCGTGCCACATGCTTCAGCACTGGTGTCCGTATCATGGCCTTCCGTGCACTCGGTAGATGCTGCAATGGACAGAGACATAGGTTCAGTAGAGTGCCATACACACAAACATCAAATGCAAGCACAGAACTAGACTACATAATGACAACCCAAGTTGCCCAACACCCTGTGCAGTCTGCATGTGCAACAATCATGCTGAACACAGAAGATGCAAGGAAATATGCATCGTTTACATCAATGAGCCATGTGAGGTTCACACTGGCAAATAGCAGGTCCCTGCCTCCTTGTAAACTAACATAAACATCTCTGCACGCATACCCACATGCCTGTATGTGAGAGAGGCATACATCTCAGCATGTTGCCTCTGTCACATATGGAGTCACTGTAAGGGGACAACACAGATTCTAATTTGTACGTAAGAATGTCCATAAGCTACTGATGTGTAACAAGTTGAGCAATTCATCATGCAAACTGTTGCACGTTGGTGTCAGATGTGGACTTCACACCATTTACAAGTCCTGCGCTGCACACATCGTTAAATGCACACTGACATGATGCACACTGCTGTACACTGCCTGGTGATGTCCATGACACCCAGAATGCAGAAGATGTCATAAGGCCACATCTCATCATGCAATGTCAAGGGCCATTGTATGAAACACATGATCAAGTCCAGCTATGGGAAAATACATGACACCTGCACTGAAGACATAAGCCACTGAGAAGTAGTCCCTAAAATTTACACAGCAGCAAGATCAGCAATGGCTCCCGGTCGCCATTCATGCAGTCACTCACACCCAAAGTCAGCCTACGCAGAATACTCACCACTAACTCCCTGTTGATGGTCCCTCAAACGTTCATACAGCTCTGGCTGTGTCACAGACAAGGTGCGGGACATTAGTGGAGTCATGGTTTGGCGCGCCAACCTGCCACTGCGAGGGACCAGCCCCACCGTCATCTCTGCCACGGTCCTGCTCAGACGGGAGATGTCGTCCCACCTCTTGTGGCAGTGTGTGTGCCGTCTGTTGGATACACCCAGAGTCCGCACCTTCCGTGCAATGTTCTTCCATGTGGCCTTACGCTGGTGGACCTTCAGCTGCAGGCATAGGAGACAAGAAAAGGAAGAATCAGAGACCCTGTGTCATTCACACTGTGTGTCAGCACAGGTGAACATAAATGCATGGCACACAAATCGCTACATCTCCATCAGATGCCATACAGCATGACACATAGTACATGTTCATTACAATACTACATAGAAATGAATGCATGTATGAGGCGGCACACAGTACATGGCCATCTCATACACATGCACAATGGCAGCACAGACAGCTATGTGCAGAAGGCCCTCATCTGTGATGCAGTATGTGAGTGAGCATGACATGCAATAAAGTGCTAATGAAGTGTAGTGGCAGACTCACTGTGTCCACCACTACACACCCCTCGATGCCCTTGGCCTGTGAATGGCTCAATGCATTTTTCAGGAAACATATTGGGACACAATCAGAATTTTCACGCCCTTCTCACAATGTTAAGTCCTCGATTGTGCAATTCTCAGGACTATGATGGCTGAGTGAGTAAGTAAAGGATATTCTTTATTGTATAGTTAATTAAAACCGACACAATATTCCAATATCTAAAAAGCAATATACACTTATTATTTCATTTTTATACACATTAAGGATAAAATTAATCATCAGTGTTTATATTTGGTGATTTAAATTTTTTTCGTGTTATAAGTATGATTAGCTGGAGCAAGATCAATACAGTATTTAACCAATTCACTGTGATACCAGTTTCTTGTAACAAATTAGGAAATTTATCAAATGGCATATTAATTTTGGGTCCTTTGAGTCCAGAGTTTGTAGTGTAGCTGATCTGCATGTACGGATGCCTTTCTCATTGAAGTGGCTCCTCAGGAAGTGGCGACGATGGATACCTAATACTGGGCAGATGCATATTAAATGTACGAGATCCTGTTTTGGTGACCCACATAGACTACATGCTTTCGAACCATTGAACTCCCAGCTGGGACGGTCAGCGTTGGAGGGCAGCTTTCCATGCGCAGTTGAAGAAACTGTGTTTTTATATGAGCAGGGAAGGCGAGGCCCAGATATACCGCTGGCTCTGGTTTAATGTAGGAATGTAGGACCATCCATGCATGTGCTCGTTTGCTTAATCTCAATTTATCGTCTAATTGCGAGTGCATTTTTGCTGCTCTTTTCATGGCTAGTTGAAATGAAGTCCAAGGTAGGTTTCTTTGCCAGAGCTCGGCCGTCCTTGTAATTTTTAGTGAGGCATCTAAATAATTTGCATATTCCGATTTAGGATCGTTTTGCAGGGCATCCCAGAGTGCTTTGTTGATTTCTAATCCCCGGTTCAACCAGATTTTATACCAGATTTTAATTGCCTCGTACCTTCTAAGCAATCGCTGTTTCTGCAGGCTGAGTGAGTATTAGGTGTGTGGACTAAACACATGTATGACTCAGTCCAGTTAGGCATGGATCCGAGTAACATTGGACAGTGTCTGTGCAGGCCAGAGGAACTCACAGTGCGATACAACATGGTCACTCAGATAAATCACATGGATGTATGCATGAGAGGGTGAAACACATGCGTGACTGAACACATGTTCAAATCAATGTAAGGATGACATCTACTACTTACATTGATGTGAAGTGTCATAGTTGCATTAACATCAAGTGTGTTCCACTCATGCATTGGACTATTGTGCATGATGCTCACATCAACATAGTGTACTTAAGAAACATTCAACACACATCAGTTATTGCTCCATTACAAAATACATTTCAACAGTCACATATGAGGTTGTGAGGAGTGGACAGTCACATAACATGGCACAGTACTAATCAGTCCCGACTCGTGCTGTTTCAGAACACCATCTTATCTGTGTGTCTGTTGAAACAATGCATGTCTCCCCCTACCTTCAATCAACTTATGTAGGTGTGGACATAAGCCTACAGACACCATTGACATGAAGTTAGCATGCATGGCAGTGTAACACACATTAACATCACCTAGTCTCAGACCAACATGTTCCTCAAGTTTTTGCAGGAATGGCTGTAGCAGTGTCCATTTACTACACATAATCAAATGCAATTCACACAGAACATGTATGGAGCATGCCATGTTAACTATTAGGATGCCTGTACATCGACTTGCACTCACAGGCACATACTACTGCACAGCAACATCATGGTATCATTTTGATCACTCTCACACTTGGAATCAGGAACACTGACCAGTACATCTGGCGCACCAAAAAGCCTCCCATACTGTGCAAGGACCTCGTCCACCAGAAGCTCCAGCTCCTCTGTACTGAAGGGACGGGGCCTGACATTCTCTGTTCTCGCCATCACTGTATCCAGGATACAGCTAAATATGCAGTTTTAGAGGAATGGCAGTCAGCAGTGTCTGAATGCATGTGAAATGTGTGGCTCTCCCACAGAGATTTATAGGCCCCTGGGTTGGTATCAGTGGCAGGCAGCTGCTGCAATTGGTCCTCCTGGCTGGCATCTTTCAATTGGGCCCAATGAGCGGCTCCGCGGTGGCGGTGCACGCCTACCGCGGTTTTCAAAGTAGCATTTCACTACCGTGATTGCGGTTCCCATTGGCTGCAATGGCATTGGTGGTGTCACACCGCGGAGGGCAGGCGGTCGTTACCGCTATGCTGCATCTTTAAATTGTGGCCAATGTGCAGCCCCGTGGTGGCGGTGCACGCCTACGGCGGTTTCCAATGTAGCATTTCACTACCGCGATCGCGGGTCCCATTGGCTGCAATGGCATTGGTGGTGTCACACCGCGGAGGGCAGGCGGTCGTTACCGCTATGCTGCATCTTTCAATTGTGGCCAATGTGCGGCCCCGCGGTGGCGGTGCATGCCTACCGCGGTTTCCAATGTAGCATTTCACTACCGCGATCGCGGGTCACATTGGCTGCAATGGCATTGGTGGTGTCACACCGCGGAGGGCAGGCAGTCGTTACCGCTATGCTGCATCTTTCAATTGTGGCCAATGTGCGGCCCGAGGTGGCGGTGCATGCCTACCGCGGTTTCCAATGTAGCATTTCACTACCGCGATCGCGGGTCACATTGGCTGCAATGGCATTGGTGGTGTCACACCGCGGAGGGCAGGCGGTCGTTACCGCTATGCTGCATCTTTCAATTGTGGCCAATGTGCGGCCCCGCGGTGGCGGTGCACGCCTACCGCGGTTATGGACACATTATGCACTAGCAATGGCAATGGTCCAATTTAACAATTGAACACTATGCCTACATAGTGTCTTACTGCACTTGTTGTTTTACAATGAATGCTGGTGTGACATTCAACTCACTGATGCCTACACATGCCATGTCTGTGGAATATGTGACATGCATTGACATGCACTTACTCACGTCACCTATGATATGTGTGTGGATGTACATCTATTGGTTGTATGATGTTGTCTCATCTTTCAAATCAACTTAATGTGTGGGATGGCCAATCAAACAACAGTAATGATTGCCTGAACACATAATGGTGGTATTTTACTGTGCCCATAGCTGATTTAGGTAGGATATGTGATCATCTTACACACACTCTGCACATTGTGCTGATAACTAGTGGTCTGTGCAACTTAAACAAGAATGTGTGGCAGGTAAAGCAGCTACATATGAGTCAGCAGTGTTGCTGTCTCATACATCTGCTGTGTCACCTACTCCTAGGCCTGGGGACACCAGATGTATTGGTGTACCATTCACAACCTCTGATTATGTTTTTGAGGTAGTCAGTATGTACAACATGTCCACTTGTAAAAACAGATGTGGTGAAGGTGTCTCTGCACCTCAGTTGTGGATTAAGCAATTGTTGGGGTACATTCATTGTTTCTGCTGCATAAGTCAAGATGTGAGAAGTCGGAGACATCTCATTGTGTAATGTGGATAACATTAGTCCTCTTCCATTTCATGTAGGCGACGACCAAATGTGCACCGGCCTTTCACAGTCCTGGCGGACATGGAGGATGTGGACATCATCCGGAAATTTCGTCTGGATCGCGTTACACTGCAAGAGCTGTGTGCTCAGTTGGAACCCCATCTGAGGCCTCAACGAACATATGCAACTGCCCTATCCCCAACAGTGAAGATCATGGCAGCGCTGCATTTCTTTGCTACGGGCTGTTTCCAATACACAGTGGCCAGCGCCGGTGGGATGTCGCAAGCCACATTCAGCATGGTGCTCTGGGATGTGGTGTCCGCAATGATGCTATACAAGGACCAATACATACGATTCCCAAATACTGCAGAATTGCCTGCTGTGAAGGCTGGTTTTTATGCCCTTGCCCACATTCCTCATGTAGTTGGTTCCATTGACGGCACACACATTGCCTTTGTCCCACCACAGGCATGTGAGCAGGTGTATAGGAACAGGAAGCACTACCATTCCATTAATGTGCAGGTGGTATGCCAAGCTGATATGATCATCAGCCATGTTTGTGCGCGATTTGCTGGCTCCGCCCATGACTCCTACATCCTGCGGAACAGCTTTGTACCCCGGCTGATGGAAAATCTACATCCAGAGCGTGCATGGCTTGTAGGTGAGTGCACTGAGTTAAGTAGTGTGCTGGGTGTGACATGCTGTTCTCGTCAACTGTTTGTATAGCAACATTTCTCTGTGTATGTCACACCTAGGTGACTCAGCGTATCCCAACAGGCCATGGTTGCTGAGCCCACTGCGGAATCCAAGTACCCCGGGTGAAGTCAGCTCCAACGAGGCACATGGTAGGACACGACGTGTGGTGGAGCGCACTTTTGGCCTCCCAAAGTCCCGATTCCGGTGCCTGGACAAGAGCGGAGGTGCACTGTTGTATTCCCCACAAAAGGTGTGCCGGATAGTTGTGGCATGCTGCATGCTTCACAACCTTGCCTTGCGCAAAGCCGTTCCGCTGATCCTGGATGACGATGAGCAGCAGATGCCCCCTCCTGCACACCCACACACTTCCAGTGCGGACGATAGTAGTGAAGAGGAAGGTGTTGACCTGCATCAACAGCTCATTGCCAACTACTTCCCTTGAATGTAAGTGACTTTGTAGAACAGTGACATTGTGTGTTTGCTTGGATGTTAGTATCAAGGCATAGAGGATTTTAACTGCTGGCTGTCGTGTGTGTGAAAAGGGCTGATGTGTGTGGCACAGGGTATTTGTATCCAGGTACATCATGTGTATGTTGAGGTTGTTGATCATTGCTATGTGTGCTTGTTTTTGTACCTTGATGCCTAGTGTTGTGTTTCAGCTGTGATGGCGTCACCTGTTAAGTAAATGTCATTCTATTGTGTCTTTCTAGGTTCATTCACCCTCTCAATGCCTCCTCTCCTTCAGAGCAGTTGGAACATTGAAATCTGAATTGTCATTGTACATACTGGAATAAACATGTGGCTCACACAGACGTGGGTATGTGAAGAGTGTTTATTTCAAATTAGTTTTGGTGCAAGTGAAGGGAATATGTACATAAATGTGAACAGTGAATAAATGAGTTGTCAGTCATGGTAGATGAGACAAATGGTGTAGTCACCACAAAGCTGAAGTCACATAGTCCAACAGACTCAGGCCATCAACATGGCAATGTGGCCAAGGATAGTCAACATAGTCAATGCAAAGGGGTACAACAAGATACCATCATGGCTGGCTCTGTGAGTGGCGTTGGTATGGTGGCCTGCCACCAAATCCTCCCCTGTGGATTCTCGGATGGCCCCTGGTGCGTTTGGGGGGTGGCACCTGCTGCAGGGTCAGTGGTGTCTGAGGACTCACTCTCCTCCTGCACACCCCTCTCTGTGGCTGCAGCTGGAATGGTGGGCTGCACAGTAGGCAATCCACTGGAGGGGGGTTGAGCTGCACTTGGGGCTGGGAGTCTGTCCCTCAGAACACACACCAGCTGGCCAACAAGGTCGACAAGTTGGCCCATCCGTGTGTCCATGGACTGCTGCAGCAGGCGGATCTCATGCATGTCTTCAGCAAGCTGGCCCATAACTCCATGGTTGTCTTGGTAGGCACCAAGGACTCTTTCAATGGTGGCCAGGGACTCAGGGTCATTGTCCTCCTGTGTCTCTGCCCCAGTTGTACTCCCACCTGCCCTCCTGACACGGACCTGTGGCGTAGTCCCCCGACGCACTGGCACACTCTCCCTGGCATGCTGTGATTGTGTGGTGGTGTTGGTAACCACCGTGGCAGGGCGTGTGTTGCAGGCAGCAGTGGTGGTGGTGGTGGTGGTGGTGGAGGCCACAAAGGTCGTAGTGGCAGGGGCCAGGACAGTTGTTATTGCCGTGGTGCTGGTGGTGGTGGGGACAATGAGGGCTTGAGACCTGTTAGTCCCTGCCACACCAGAGGGGCCAGCTTGAGAATCCTCGTCCGAGAATGTTGGGGCATCTGCATCCGAGAGTTCACGTTCGGGGGGGCGGAGACTGTCTCCGCATGTTGGTGTCATCCTCTGCAGTTAGTTGTTGATCTCCTGTTGAACAGAGGTCATATGGTAATTGAATTGCACGCAACAAGCTTGATGTTAGACAATTGTTTGAGACATTTGATACAACAAACACTTTACAATGCAATGACTTTGTATGCCTGCTATTTACTGTGCACCATGACATGACGTTGAGGTACATACCTTAGTGGTCCATGGTGTCCGTTGTGAATTGAAACTTGCTGCAGTGTACAGATAGTGTAACTACAAGGACATGTCCTCATCTACCTAATTGCGTGACATGAACTTTCTGTTGTGCGTCTTTTCATTTAGTGGTTCATGTAATCTATTTCAACAGAGCTACAAGGAACCATTGTCATGTTATACTTAGCTTTGGAATCACATGTACTTTTCTTTTTTGTCATGTAGACCATGCATGTTTGGTGTTGAGATGGGCCTTCATGCTCAGACACCAAGGCGCTTCCACATTGCATTCTCTGCTGTGCATGATTGTGGGATGCATTTGTTTCACTTGTGACTTGGTGAGTATGAGTTCAAAATATGTGTCAGTTACGTGCACTTAGATGTCTGCACACTGGATGTGGCATTTAAAACTATGCTAAGTTGGCTGACATGTTAGTGTTGATGTGGTTATGTGGCTACATGCATTTAGAATAGGATGGCGGTGTGCATGCAGTCACTACCTACGTGTAAGTTTTGGAAGAGCAATGCGATAGCTGCCCCATGCTTGTGGGTGTGGGGAATGCTCCATCCTGCCGAGCTGTTGGACAAGGGGGCCTGTTGGGAGTTGTAGTGCAGACTTCCCAGCCACAAAGACCCCTCCCTGTTGAGATGGCTACCTACCTGTTAGGTTACAGATTGGAGGGAAATGGCTGGCCCATGCTTGTGGGTGTGGGGAATGCTCCATCCTGCCGAGCTGTTGGACAAGGGGGCCTGTTGGGAGTTGTAGTGCAGACTTCCCAGCCACAAAGACCCCTCCCTGTTGAGATGGCTACCTACCTGTTAGGTTACAGATTGGAGGGAAATGGCTGGCCCATGCTTGTGGGTGTGGGGAATGCTCCATCCTGCTCAGCTGTGGGACAAGGGGGCCTGTTGGGAGTTGTAGTGCAGACTTCCCAGCCACAAAGACCCCTCCCTGTTGAGATGGCTACCTACCTGTTAGGTTACAGAGTGGGGGGAAATGGCTGCCCCATGCTTGTGGGTGTGGGGAATGCTCCATCCTGCTCAGCTGTGGGACAAGGGGGCCTGTTGGGAGTTGCAGTGCAGACTTCCCAGCCACAAAGACCCCTCCCTGTTGAGATGGCTACCTACCTGTTAGGTTACAGATTGGAGGGAAATGGCTTGCCCATGCTTGTGGGTGTGGGGAATGCTCCATCCTGCTCAGCTGTGGGACAAGGGGGCCTGTTGGGAGTTGTAGTGCAGACTTCCCAGCCACAAAGACGCCTCCCTGTTGAGATGGCTACCTACCTGTTGAGTTACAGATTGGAGGGAAATGGCTGGCCCATGCTTGTGGGTGTATGGAATGCTCCATCCTGCTCAGCTGTGGGACAAGGGGGCCTGTTGGGAGTTGTAGTGCAGACTTCCCAGCCACAAAGACCCCTCCCTGTTGAGATGGCTACCTACCTGTTAGGTTACAGAGTGGGGGGAAATGGCTGGCCCATGCTTGTGGGTGTGGGGAATGCTCCATCCTGCTGAGCTGTGGGACAAGGGGCCCTGTTGGGAGTTGTAGTGCAGACTTCCCAGCCACAAAGACCCCTCCCTGTTGAGATGGCTACCTACCTGTTAGATTACAGATTGGAGGGAAATGGCTGGCCCATGCTTGTGGGTTTGGGGAATGCTCCATCCTGCTCAGCTGTGGGACAAGGGGGCCTGTTGGGAGTTGTAGTGCTGGCTGCCTGTACATGTGCCCCCATGTAAATCTTGTTATGTACCTTTGTGGTGAATGAGAGGGAGTTATTGTGGGATCTGTGAGACCTGTTTGGGGGGAGTGTGGTGGACATGGGTACATTTGGGCCTAGGAGGTGTTGTTTTTAGTTGTGCAGGCTACTAAATAGCAGTGTTATGGCAGACTTTTGTTGGTACTTACCAGCCTCCATTCCCCCTCAATTCCAGTGCAACTCTCTGGGTGCAGTATGCCAAGCACCTTCTCCTCCCATGCGTTGAATGTTCTTGGTGGAATGGGAGGGCCACTGCCAGTCCGGTTTGCCAGCTCACGGTTCTTGCTGTTCTTCTCCTTGACCTTGCTCTTGAGGTCAGTCCACCTCTTCCTGATCTCCTTCCTGTTGCGTGGAACTTGCCCTACAGCATTGACTCTGTCAACTATCCTTTGCCACATTTGATTTTGCCTGGCTGCTGGGGTCTGTTGGACCCTGCTTCCTAGAATATATGGCTCAACTCTTATTATCTCATCCACCATGACTGACAACTCACCATCAGTGAATTTGGGCATCTTCTGTGCCATGGTGTGTGATGTGCTGAGTGGTTAAGAGTGCAGGTGTGCAGGTGGTGGTGGTGGTGATGTGTGTGGTGTGTGTGTGTTTGTGATGGTGTAATGTGTGCAGGGTTGCCTCTCCTTTGTGTGATATTGTTGGGCCCTTCAGTTCTGGAGTTGTGCAAAGACTTGTGGTCATGCAGGGGCTGGTTTTATGGGCTGCCTAGTGGGTGGGCCCAAACTGAGGATTCATGTCAGGTGTGTTGTCTGTGTTGAGCTGGGATTTGTAGTTCTTATATGCCAGGGGCATGTGTCAATGGGGTGTGTTGGCTGTTTTTATTGGCTGTGACAGATACACAGCCACATTTGGTGGTTTTGTGGTGTAGTTTTTTTCGACCGCCATTAATATTTCCGCGCGGTCACCACGGTCGGACTGCAATGGTCATTCCTCCAGCTCTCCCATTCATCATTGCTGTCAGACGCGGCGGTCGGAAACAAGCGGTCGTACCGCAGGCACCGCGGTGAGATCATAATTGCACTCGTGGAAATTCCGCTTGTGTATTGGCGGTTTGTGAGCTTTCCGCAGTGGATCAGACCGCCGTGGTGGGTATTTCGCATTTTCGGCACGTGCGCTGCCGGTGTTTCTTGGGTTCCGACCGCGGCGGTCGGATTTTTCCGGCCGTGCATCTTAATGTGATCGGCGGTGGTGCCGCAGGCCATGCGGGCGGTCTTTTCCCATTGCCACTGCGGGCGGAATGGTTTTCCGACCGCCATCGTAATCGACCCCTTAGATACTCAAGGCCAAAATTGGAGAGCTGAGATACACTGTCGCAACACTAGAAGCAGGGATAGAGGATCACGAGGGGCGGTCGCGCTGCAATAATATCTGCATAATTGGAGTCTCAAAACACGCAGAGGGCCCATCAGTGTATCTCTTTCTGCAGGAGCTCATACTAAAGGACCTGCAGCCCAGAGGTCTATCAAACTACTTTTCAGTGGAGCGAGCCCACTGACTTCCGGGGGCCCCGCCAAGGCCAGATGCTCCTCCGCGCCCCATTATTGCTGGCATTTTTAACTATAGGGATCGAAACGTGATCCTGCAAACAGTGCAGAGTTCACCACCACCGGTCAAATAGGAGAACAGCATCATCACCTTTTTACCGGGCTTCACCCTACAGGTTCAGCGAATGCGGCGCTCCTTTCTTGAAGTAAAAAATGTCTGAAGAGACCGAGAACTGAAATACGCAATGCTATTCCCAACCAGGCTATGGGTAGTGCCCGAAGACAATACCTGCTTCTTTGATACCCCTGAGGAGGTGTGGTGCTGGTTGAATGGCTGAAGACTGTCCCATGACAAGAACGCCCAGACAAAAAGATTTAAACGTGGACCCATTCTAAAGGTCAACGAGAAGCGAGGGGTGTTGCGTGAAAAGCTCAGAGATGAACCAGAGCAACTAGAGGGTAAACCCTAGACACCTCAAATCTGGGGGCAGTGTACTGCACACCTAGATCCAGGAGGAAAAGGGCCTTGACTCAAAGGGGGCCGGGAGGAGAAGGTCTTAATGGACTGGACATACAAGATGAACACTCCAGTAATGGTGTGATAACGCTAAGGGAACTAGATGTGCAAACACAAACATTGATGGGTGGCAACACAAGTTGAATGACTAAGGGTGGCGGCGGTGGAGTTCGGATTCAGAAACACACTTCCCACACATTAAGTTACCTGATGGAGCTCAAAGGCACTCTGCATGGTTGGGGGGAGGCAGTTTGAAGTCTGCTGTGCAGGGAGGCAGGGAGGAGGGTTGTAACAGGGGTAAGTGTGTTATATATGTGTGTGTTGATTGTGGTATTATCTCTCCCCGGCTGATAAAGGGGGTGTAGAGAGGTCCGAGGGCCTCGGGGAGTCATCTGCGTGGGTAGGGTAAAGGATTTACATGGATCCAAACAGAGTTTTAAACTTCTATCCTGGAATGTCAATGGGCCGGGACATAAAATAAAGAGGGGAGAGGTCCTGCAATATCTGAAAAGACATGCCCCAAATGTAGTCTTGCTTCAAGAGACACACCAACAGGGCAAAACTTATGGCGCAATTAATAGATGGGGGATACAAAATGGTGGCACACACGGGATACACAAGAGGCTCTAGAGGAGTGGGGATTCTTTTGCAGACCTCGTTTCGATTTATAGTTTAACAAATCACGCACAAAACTCAGGGGTGCTAGATGGCGATCATGGGTCATTGGGAGGGGCAAGTATTCAATATACTCTCACTCTACATACCCGAGGCTGCATGCCCAGGTCCTTCCTTCGCCTCCCTGAGGGTCAACTGTTACTGGGGGCAGACTGCAATGCGGCCCTCTGTCATGAAAAAGATCGTTGGCCCGCTCGATCACGGGACCCACTTGGCACAACCCTAGCAATTATTTTGTCGGCACAAGGCCTTGCAGATGCTTGGATGGCCAATAATTCAATGGCGTGCCAATACACCTTCCATAAAGGGGGAACATGGTAGCCTGTCCCAAAAGATTATATTTTTATACTGGCCCACCAGCTCACCAGTCTTTAAATACAGAAGTTAAAAAACTGGCAAAATTTTTGGCAACCCGCCTGACCCACGTCATAGGTTCACTGATCCACCCAGATCAATCTGGCTTTATGCCAGGTAGAAGCACTGCGCTTAACCTTAGATGCTTGCAGGGAGTCCTGGGCAGGGTAACTGATATACGGGAAGATGCGGCAGTGGTATCTTCAGACCCATGAATGTCCTTTGACACCGTGAAGTGGCCATTCATGTTTGCGGTTTTAGAGAGACAGGGATTTGGTCCCCGATTTCTGGCCTGGGTGAGTCTCCTATATTCCAATCCACTAGCCCAAGTGACAGTAAATGGGGCCATGTCAAAAATGTCCCACTGCATCGAAGCACGAGACAGGGGTGCCCCATTGATTTTCACACTAGTGCTTGAGCCACTCGCGGTATGGAAAAGGGGAGAGCCACTGATTAGAAGGTTGCAGTGGACTACGGAGTAGAAAGACAGGATCTCCCTCTATGCGGATGATATCCTAATGTACATAGCGAACCCGAGCGTGACACTCCATAGACTTCTTCATATATTCGCCCTGTATCATGAATATTCTGAGTATGCCCTATATTGGGAGAAATAGAAATCACTAATATATGTACTCTAGGGAGACCCCTCGCATCTCCCCAGGGACTGTGCAATGAGTGGTTTCGGAAGGTTTCTACTACCTAGGGATCTATATAACTAAAGACTCAAAAATCTTCTATAATGACAGCTTGGAACCCACACTGAAGCACCTGAGAAGCAACGCTCAAAATTGGAGAACCCTACTGCTGTCCCTATTGGGCAGGGCATCTCTTTTTAAGATGATGGCCCTTCCCCGCCTCTTGTATGTTCTTCAGAACAATCCGCATCCAGTGCTGAACACGTATTTTCAATCGGTGGACGCTGTGGTTGGCTCACTTCTCTGGGAGGGGGGTCTCCTAGGATTTCTCTCCCGAGGTTGACTAGAAACTGATATGATGGTGAGATAGCGCTTCCAGCAATCCAGAAATACTATTGAGCAGCCCAGCTCATGGTGGTTAACCACTGGGTCCACCTACCCCCTGATGAACCGGCATAAAGAATGGACTGCCGCAACATGCAGCCGGGAGGTTACCTCAGGGCGATCTATGGAGGGGGTAAGAGCAACTTGCTACCCAGCCCAACGTCAGTTACAATACAGGTCGGGCAGGAGGTGTTTGCAGCTTTAGGCTGGCGAAATGAAGTCACACTAGTGACTCCGCGGTGGGACTCTGTGAAATTGGGTCTCTTGGCAAAGCAGTGGGGATTTGATAAGTGGGACATGATTGACATCTCAAGGGTGGGAGACCTGTGGGTGAGGGGGGAGGTAATTCCCTTTGCCGACCTCCAGAGGGACTACCAACTGGCACATTCTGAGGCCTTTCATTATCTCCAAGTCAGCCACGCACTGAAGGGAGCACTGCAGAAAGGGGAGGAGCTGCCGAAATCTTCTCCCCTGGAGGACATATTGCTTGACGATTATATGGTAAAAAAAGCGATATCCCTCGCATACCGCAAAATCCTTAATAATGCCCCAGAACTCCTATCTACACTTCGAAGACATTCCGAGAACGACCTGTGAACCCTACAGGAAAAAGAATGGCAGGAGGCTATGGCCTCCCCTAGTGAGGTGGCCATTAGATCCTGCTTTAATTTACTACAGCTCAAAATTCTCCATAGAACATACTTTACCTGTACTACACTGGTCAAAATGGGGAGGCTCGAGTCGGCGTTATGCCCTAGGGGATGCGAGCAGGAGGGTACCTTTTTTCACATGTTGTGGGAATGCTTCGCACTTCAGGACTACTGGGAAAGGGTTATGTCCTGTGTCAGGTATGTTTGCAACATCATTGTTTCCAAATTGCCTAAGTGGTGTCTCCTGAACGTGTGGGATGAGATAGATCTCAACAGTAAAGAACGACTCTGGGGGACATAAGGATTTATGGTTGCCAAAATAAATATAGCCAAGCAGTGGAGAGCAGTATCACCCCCCACACTGAGTAAATGGAAAACGGATATGCATTGGTGTATGTTGGGGGAGAGGATGGTATATGAGAGTCGTGGTTTTCCTCATAAGTGAACCAAAGTTTGGGGGAAATGGTAGGCATACCGGGGAATGATCTGCATGCCAATGGGGCGCGGGGATATATGGGCCAGACCCAGGGGGCACGCCTGGAGGAAAATGACCTGTAGGTAAATTGGAGAGACTAAAATACACTGGGAATGTAGCTATTGTCTCGATTTATCCAGAAAACGGATTATGAATCCAATGTTATGTCATGAAGCAGATTGTCACTGATCTGCTATGTTTTAAATTTTGCCAATAAAAAGCTTTAAAAAAAAGCAAGGGAAGTCTCAGATACTAACCCCATCCTCCACTGGTCTGACCTGGGGGGGAAAGGCTCTAGCATAGCAGGCTGACTCCTCCACTGTGACGCCTGCAGCAGGCAGCCGCTCGTTAATCCGTGAACTCTGCCGGCCCATGACTATGCGCTGTTTTCAGCAACAGGCCGATCTCTGCCGCCCGCCATCCATTCCGCAGGCCCAGCGCCACCCCAGGCTCAACTCAGCGCCCAACGCAGGCGCTTCGCAGCAGGGCCCTCAGCGGCCAGCGTCCTCATTGGGGACCTTCACCTCTGTTGTTATGACCGGGGGGCATCCGGCCACAGATGCTCCCCAAGGGTGGACCGGAGGCACTTCAACTTCTCCCCCAGGTGGGACAGGGGGGCACAACCAGAGCCACTCTCTGGTCACCTCAGCACCTCTGCCAGTGGTCCCAGAGCTCACCTCTTGCCCGGCAAGTCTGCCACCTTGTCACAGTGGCGGCAGCAGCTTATGTTGGCGTCCTCCAGATGTGTTCACACCACTGGCATCCGAAACTCCAGCACAGCGCCGGAGGCCTATTCCATGCTCCAGCCAAAGCTCCCACGCATCCATGGTGGATAGGCATTATCTGGGGGGCACGGGCGGCAGGATGCCTGAGGATTTCATATTTGGGGCCAGAGCGAGTTATTCAGTGCTGCCCCTTGGCGAACTTGTTAGCCACACCCCATACTTTGAAATTAACGCATAAAACAATGGCAAAGAAAGAATCCATATATACACTATTGAGTGAATGGAGAAGCACCATTTTCAGTTGGTACCACACCACCAGTGACTTGGTTAATACACGGTATCATTTCTTTACTGATTACAACATTTCATTTTCACAACATCCCAAAAATATAAATCTGTATGCTGGTATGAAACCATGCACAATTCACAATTGTTCCATTCATGGAAGGTTCATTTTCCTACTGGGTTTAATTGAAAATTAAGATTACCCTGTATATATTAGTAAGTCAATTGCATAAACTCCCTGGAAAACTTCCTTTTGTGTAGTACTATATTCTTGCAATGAATGTGTAGTGCATTGATGCCAGGGTTTATTTATATTTTATGGTAACTCCCACTTCATCCATCCGCACACTCCATCAACAGTTCAATACTGGTTCTCACTTATTTTTAACAAATGTTACTTGCTGTGGGCTGAAACCCGGCCGGGAATATGTAATTACAGTTTTGAAAACAATACAGTGTTGTGGAAGGACCTTGTACTCGTCTCCTCAAAATATAATATATTATATTATAATTAGAAATTTTCCTTGGCCTAGTATTGATATTAAGGATATGCAATTGATGACTGAAACAAAAAATTGTCAGTTTTGCTTAAAAAAGAAGTCTCTTTGACTTCTGTAGCTGAACTATATGATCGGCAGACAGCCGGAACTGCTTGAGAGATTCAGAGGCTGTTCCACATGCAATATCTGACACCTTTTGCTGATATTGTGCAAATGATATTCAATTTGCCTTGGACAACTGATGTTGTCCATCTTTTTAAGAACATTAGATCTGGTCTGGTGACTGGATTCTAAGCAGTGTTTGGACTGATACCATCATTTTTTCACTCTTTTTAATCCAGCCTGTTTGGAGGTTTTCCATCCATCTTACTACTAATCATCTGTGGTATTGTCATCTTTCTCCTGTTCCAACAAGAAAATCAACAACTTGGAGTACACATATTCAGTGGAGCAAAGATGCAGAGACACTCTAGCACGTTATTTGGGACATGCTTGGCTTTCCAAACTTAGTGAAAAGTGGATGCTATTTTTTTTAAAAATGGACACTATTCAATGAATCCTGTGTTCTGGTGCATAAACTGTTCAACGGAAATCATTTTGGATCTAGATCTGGAACAGCCCCCAGTGTCTTATCTTGATATGAATGCTATGCTGCAACCACTGCAACATCACCAGAGATAAGGCCAAGCAATGCATCTGTTCCTCCTACAGGATGCTGACTATGATTGGTCAGTCTCCCCAGTGGCACTTTCGGACACAGCACTCAATGAGTGTCTTGATTCATTGAGCCTCTGAAGGAAGAACTTCCAATATTACAGAGTGCCTCAGATGAGCAACCATTTGATGGTCCATTAACTACAACAGGGCATGCATTATTTGGTTTCTTTAAGGACCATACATGTGCTATTTGTGCACCCAATGGCATCCAATGAGAATTAACAATAAAATCCGATTCACCCCAGAGACACACATCCACCTCATGTACCACAGAGACTGTCATATGAACTGGAAACTTGTTTTTAAACAGATTTTTCGAATTTTTGCTTTTCTTTTTATGCCACAATTTTTTAATTTAGCCTATTTTTATTATCACTGGTATATTTAATTGCCAACAAGAAACTCTTTTAAGGACACACTTAAGACAGACTGCTTTTTACATAATATCATGACTTGCTTAAAACAATGAGAGGCCTAAAAGTATTCATGCTTCGCTTAGCTCATTACATATGCCTTTTTTATGTACTCATATATATGATATATTAAATGCCTTTATTTTATGCCATGATGGTCATATATTATGTTTATGGTTAGATATTTATAACGTTTTAAGTGTTATAGAACTAGCAATTTGAGAGCATGGATTTCCCTTCATGTTAGCTAAATTCCTACATGTTAAATACACCCCTATGACATCACATTTGATTGTACTAGCCAAGGATGATGTGAAGCCTCTATGGACTGACTCCATTTTGAGTAGGCGCCAACTCCATCTTAGGTAATGGGAGTCACCATTTTTCCCAATTTATGCAGAATCATTGTCATGTCTACTATTGACCTAGATGTTGTCTGACATTATCGCACCAAGAACTGTGAAAGTGTAAAGTCATTCGTTCAATTACATAGATATAACATCTCATGCAACAGCAGTCTCGGGCAAGTGACTAGTTACCGCAATGTCAAGGTCAAATAAGAAGAAACATAGACATATAGCAAAAACAGTGTAGTCTGAAATGACGTCCATTTACCTATTATGTTCCTAAGGGTACTTCTACGATGCACACCTCTATGCACATAATCTATGTCAGACTTTCCTAAAGTTATGTCAGAAATTCCATTCCCCCCTAAGATTCAGGGCCAGATTTATCATAGTGTTGCATCGCCCCACGACATGCATGGGCAACACAACACTAAAGTCAGATTTATCAAGTCATGCAAGGCCACCTTGCATGGGCCTGCATGGCTAAATAAATCTAGAGTAATGCAAGGCAGTGTAAATCGCTGCCTTGCATTACTCAGCGCCAGGAAGGCGTTCCATGGGTGGAGCATGGGTGTTCTCACACATCCACCCATGTACTTTGGCACATTCCCAGATTCAAAAATTAGTGGTAGACCTGGATATGTGTCCCTTCCTCCACAACAACAGTCCTGCCTGCAACGCAGTCACCCTTGCTCCATGACACAAGGGTGCCTGCATTGGCGCTAGGCAGCCAGGAAAGGAAGGGAATGCACCGTATAATGTTAAATAAAGGCGCACTCCTGCCCTTTCACGCAGCGCAGCAAGGTGGCTTGCTGCATTGCACTGCGGGAAAGCATGATAAATCTGGACCTCAATATATAAGGGCTGCCACTTGACCACTTGTCAGGTGAGGTCCTTCGCCCAGATTATGGCACAAGATACTGCTGGAAATGGTCTTTTTAAAATGATGAATGTATGTTTTTAAATATAAATGGTTTTATTTATTTTGCATAAACATTTGATAACATAAACTATACAACTATTTGAATAAAAGATAATTGAAAATACATTCCTTCGAATATTCATTTTTATGTTTGAATTTTCATTATAGATGTTTTTTTGCACATGACTGTAATATTTAGCAACCTGGAAAAAATTGCTTTGGTTTATGTGATTTCTGTGTATGGCCTTGACTAATGAAATGAATAGGATCTAGATGTTCTTTTTTTTAGAACAAAAGGAAAAGGGAATTCTGTTTGTGTTTTTAAATTCAAATAACGCCATCTCTAAATTTCAAGAAAGCTTCAGAAAAACTTGAGCGTCAGAATTCAGACTTTTCACTACAATATAATACGTGACATTTGAAAGGAACCCATTATTGTTTCATTTGTCACCTTAAAGAGTTCTTTGGACAGACTAAAAAAAATAAATGCTGGGCAGTGTGAAGAAGTAAAGAGGCCTTATCCAGTGTATGCATAATACCTAAATAAATTATTTTTCTGAACAGAACTAACCACAAAACTACCTGTATAAGGTTAGGTACTATGGAAGACCTAAAAAAACTTGGTATAGCAAAAATCAATTTGGCCTTGTTTAATAATTTGCCCTAGTAAATAAAAATGTCAGTCTGAGATATAAATAAAATGATTGGAAATTGAACCTATAAGTCCACTCAGTTCCCAACTGACGGTTTATCCTAATGAGGCCATTTGATTCAGACACCTGCATGCGTTGTTTTCTTTTCAAAACTCTTGGATCAAAAGGTAACCCTCCCAGTCCATGTAATTACACACAAACACTTGTAATAATCCCTACATGCAGTGTAGGAAGCTTTGCTAATGATGTTTAGAACATTACAGTATTTCAGCTGTGAAAGAAAATGTTTCCTTCATTTCATAAAACACGGATGTTTCTGATTTATCTTTTAAGACTCATACAGCCATGCTGGAACTATCCTTCTCTGCAGGGTTACCTCCAAATGTTTTGCCTTCACCCCTTCTGACTTGCTGAATTCATTTTTGGTGGCTTTAGGTCTCTGAAAGTGCTGAAGTGCTTGTGCTCTTGCCTATAAACATGTGAAAATTGGCTTACACCCAAGTGGCACACTTAATTTACTTGTAAGTCCCTAATAAAGCAGTACTACATGTACCCAGGGCCTGTAAATTAAATGCTACCAGTGGGCCTGCAGCACTTATTGTGCCACTCACTTAAGAAGCCCCTTGAAACATGTCCCAGGCCTGCCATTGCAGCCTGTATGCAGTGTTAAACTGCCAGTTTGACTTGGCAAAATAAACCCCATTGCCAGGCCTATAACTCCCTTTTTCTTATGAATATTTCACCCCTAAGGTAGTTCCTAAAAAACCCATAGGGCAGGCTGCATTGTATTTAAAATGTTGGGAATGTACTTTGAAGGTGTACATGTTCTGGTAGGGGAAAACTCACAAATTCATTTTTCACTACTAATAAGTAGTAACTTATGTGTGGTAGCAGGTATAATTATCATATTCATCATCATCATAAATCTTTATTCGGCTATACAGCCATAAAAGCACATAAAAACATCATAATATATAAAATACATAAAATCAATAAGATAAAGGTATAAAATAAATGGTTATAATTAATTCAATGCAATACAATGTACAAATCCGATGCAATAATCTGTAAGAGTACATAGTACAAAGCTACATCAATAGCGACCCACAACCAATGCCTATTGTTAGTCTCGTCTAAAGATCAGTTTGGTCTTGCATATCTAGAAAGAAAAAGCAGACCGCAAGCACAACCCTTCAACAGGTGATCCTTTTTTAGGTCTCGCCTAGGCAGCGCTTGCGCTGTCTCGTTGAGACATGCAGTATATACTATAGTAGGGAAGCTTCATTTAAGCTCCGCCCATTCTCCGCCCATCTTTTGGATTGGCTTACATCCTAAATGCTGCATTCTGATTGGTTTTCAGCTTCCTAGTCCCTCCCCATGACGGCCATGTCGTCATTTGTGTCCTTCCATGGCTATCAGCCCCTTTACTGCACAGACTATTTTTCTTTGCTCCGGTTTAAATGTGCCTTTCTTTTTTTTTTTTTACTGCAAGGCAAGCTCGTTTCATTTTCGCTTTACGCGCGAGGCAATTTCTTCCCGTCTCTCCCCTACCGCAGTCTGTCTGCGTTGCGGAGGGATCATGCTCCGAGCTCTGGAGTTGCACGGCTACCAGCCACGCCTACTTCCTGGAGATAACTGCAACGAAGGCGGCCATCTTTGAAGGGCAGGGTTGGAAGTTAATGGAAAGCTAATGGCATTGTCAGGTAAAGCAAACGGAAGAAAATGAATTGTTTTTTTTATTTCAATAGGATTCTTGTAATATTTTGTTTAATTTGTTTCATAAAATGAATGTTTCAAAATATTTACAAAGATAATGCAATGGGAGCAATTACCTATTACTCAAAAAGTTTTTCGAGCGAGTCTAGAATTATTTTCAGCATTCTGTACATTAGGTACAACGGGTGTCGGATTGTTCCGATTACACTGAGATACCGGTTTAGCAAATCCAAAACGGCCGCCTGATGGCACATTCTGGGGCAGGGAGCGAGTCCTTGAGCACCTGACTCATATGCTATTGGCCAATAGGATGCCGGAAGCGGCGCAGGACCCGCCCTCGAGTCTCCCTCCTACGCTAGTTGTGGGGCAGGCATGGTTTCATTTTCGCGTTCTGCGCAAGGCAATTTCCCCCCGCAGTCCGATGCCTTCTCGCTGCTCCCATCTCAGTCCGGTGCCTTCTCGCTCCGCTCCCCCCCTGCAGTCCGGAATTGGTTAAAGCGAGCACTTGCATTGCGTCAACAATTGTGGTAAAAATGGGCGCGCTGGTGTATTGCAGGCTGGATGCTGCGTTTAGTAAGGAAGAAATATAAATCGGCGGCTCACAATGCAATTTTATTTACTCTGAAGTAATGGTTTTATTTTCATGTTGCGTGCGAGGCAATTTCTTCCCGCCCCCTCCTCCCGCTGGCCGGTGCCTTCTCGCTCCCCCCCCCTCCTCAGTCCGGTGCCTTCTCGCTCCCCCCCTCCCCTCCTCAGTCCGGTGCCTTCTCGCTCCCCCCCCCTCAGTCCGGTGCCTTCTCGCTCCCCGTCCCTTAAATGCACAAGGAATCAAACATTCACTGGAGAGGTTAAGAGAGTTTGTCTACCTTGTTTACAAATATACAGTCATACTGCAGATTGTGATCAAAGTATGGCATTTCAGACTGACAAGGTATCCGTGCTTGACACAAACGCACAACACTGCACACTAGGATCATGCCCACAAGTACCGTGTGAGATGACGAGGGCGGCGGACTGGTTCCAAAGGGCGCCGATGGCAGTGTTTGCATAAGCTCCCAAAGTAGCCAGGTTTCATATAATAATGAGTCAGTGAAGAAGACAGCTCTTTCGATCGCCTACCTTTTGTATTTATGGTTCACAAAAGACAGACATGCTGAACAAATCCCATGAAAGATTCGTGGAGATGCTTGTGCTTGCTGAACAAGAAGCTGCTGAGAAAAACGGTTTTGTCGACTGTATGTGGGGTCGGCGGCAAGGGCGGCTCATTTTTCAAGAACACCACCCTTGATGTAAAACGCTGGCTCTTGGCTATACAGCAATTTTAAAAAGAAAAGTTTTTCTTGCCAGATTAGACTGGCAGCCGTGTGACACTGACAGCCAACTAATGTACACTAATGCTCACAAGAGAAAACTCGAGCCGCGCAGTGACATGAGCGAGTGACGTTAATAAGGAAAAGTATCACTGTGCAGAAGGCCGCAAGCTATGTGTTTGTCTAGGAAACAATATTTAGATTCCCATCACCGTCCCGTGGCAGAATTTGTCATTCAAGTGTGACATGTCGGTAATTTATAATGAGTGTGAAAGAAAACATGACATCCGCGAAAAAGAGAGTGAGGCAGGCAGGAAGCGAGAGGTAGAAAGATTCCATGTTTGGGTCGAAAATAATTGATACAAGAAGGGCATTGTAGCGAGATCAACGCTGCCATAAAACAGTGACATAACTGCAGCATAATGTTCAATTGTTACACACATGAGTTCTTGCTGGATGGTGCTTTTCTCCGAATAAGCAGATAAAACCGCTTTACATTCTGAGCACTGCCAAGAGGTTATGGTACTCTGGTATGTACTTATTCAAAAGCTGATTGGCCATCTCTTTACCCTTTAAACAAAAAGGTATTGTAATGACATGCAGCGCGATGCACGGTGTGCAGACCAAAAAGCGCGCATGCTCTGCTAAACTCTTTAAGTATGGAAGAAGTGTTTAATAGCATCAGGCAGTTTACTATCTGCTAACACTCTTGACAGACTGTGGACTCGGACATTTTTGAGATGATGTTCGCATGGTCCATTTTATTTGAATATATTCTCATTTCAACCCTGACCTTGGTATGAATCTCTGAAACAGAAAAATGTCTAAAACTGGGAATAGGGTGTTCATTCGTTTTCAGGTTACAGGAGGCTGGAATGGCCCGTGGTTTCATTTACAGCACGTTTTAGGACCAGTGTCATCATCTATCAGTCTGTTCTGTTTTTTAGTCAGACTGTTGGCACTCAGCTGGCGGAAAGAAAACAATAGCGGAGAGGAGGGGAAAGTACAAAATGCTGAAATGTAACTGCAGGGAGAAAAAAGTATATCATAATAAGTATTCATATGCTGCATTGCTAAATACATATAAGGTTCCAAAGGCGAGACCGATGCATTGCAAATGCTTGTTGTCTAAGCCTCCACATATACCATAGGAAGCGTGAAACAGCAAATGCAAAAGGTTGTCTAACATAGTTTCTCAGGATCCTAATCACTGCTCTGTAGTCCCTAACTCACAGGTTACGATATAACAGAAGAATACACTTCCTTATGTACCCTTGATATGCCGGACAGAAGATTTACAACATGTTCGATGGTTCCAATCACCTGGGAACAAAAGGGACAGAACCCATCAGACTCTTTGGGATAAAAACACCTTGGGACAAAATAAACCCCATTGCCAGGTCTATAACTCCTTTTTTATTATGAATAAGTTGCCCCTAAGCAAGGTGCTAAAAAACCCAAAGGCAGGCTACAATGTATTTAAAATATTGTACATGTACTTTTAAGGTACATGTCCTGGTAGTGAAAAACTCACAAATTCATGTTTCACTACTGTTGGGGCCTACCTCTCCCAGAAGATGACAGTAGCTTTCCTCATTGCATTTTAATAAGTGGTAATGTTTGTTCAGGGGCAGGTGTAAATAGCCCGTTTGTGTCTAAGGAATTGTAATTTAAAATCCTCTTTAATAGTAAAGTCAGATTTTAAGTCACAACTCTGAAAATGACACTTTTAGAAAGGTGAAATTTTTTTGTCCTAGCCATTTGGTGTCTGCAGCCTGTTCCTAGGTTACATCACTAGGTACAGCTGGCCATTGTGTATTCCTCCCTCACAGCCAAACAATAGAGGGACTGGGTGTTAACAAGAGCTGTCACCTGTCGCACTTGCACTTCAAATCACTGCCTCAGCTCACCCACAAGGAATTTCACACTAGCCTAATTTGCCCCTAGACAGACTGAGACCAGTTCAGGGATACAGGACATTCCAGACACTTCTGTGGGGGGAAAGCTCTAGACTTTTCTTCCACTTCTAAGTTGGCACCGGATGTAAAAATAGGACCCTTAGACCAACTCTTCAGCACCCTCCTGGACCTATGGATACTACAGAAGAAGGAATGCCCAGCTGACCTGCTGCACTGGACCGGCTTAGACCTGCAACTGGACCCACTTAAGGACTACTTTGCTTTCTGAGAAGGAAGACTGAATCTGCTCCCTTCATCCCAGGCTGAAGTGGCTCCAAGGGTCAGCTGACTAATCTCTTGTTCAGAGCTACATGGACACAATAATCTCCAGAGGCCTCCCTGTTACAGCCCAGCAGACCTGCTGCACTGGATCTGGCTGGCCCTACAGCTGGACATGCATGAGCCCTGCTGGCCTCTGCTGGAGTGAGTTCTCGATCCTCAAGTGGTGCCTCCCCAGGTCCTAGGCCCATAGCTGGCATCACAGAGAACTCCTCCAGGCCTAACTGAAGATTGCAACAAATCTGGCGCAAAGTGAAGTGAAGCCCCTCAAAGCCTCACTGCACAGGTATACGCTTCATTGGAACTGATGCCGAGAGACGGGAATGGCAGCAAAACCTCGGCCAACAGCTGCCAACATCATTGGAATCAATGCTGAGCGGCACAAAGCCCTGCAAAGTCTTGCCTCACAGTTGCCAGGTTCATTGGGATCGATGCAGAGCGATGCAAAGCCTTGCAAAGCCTCACCACACATCTCATCGGAACCAACTCAGAGTGACGCAAAGCCCCACAACACTTCGATACATAGCTGCATCAGAACTGATGCTGGACTACACAAAGTCTTGCAAAGCAATGCCACCCAGACCGTGCACCAAGGACATAGGAAACAATCGACAGTGGGCCAAACTTGGTCCTGTGCCCAGCATGCCCTCTATTGCAAGCAGACTAAACTTGTGACTTTGTCCTGGTCGAACATGACCAGAGACCCACAGTTGGTGCTTTACGCCTTTCAGCACTACTTTTATCTAAATCATTCAAATTGCATATCTATAGTTCTACTGATTGGATTTTTGTCTTTTTGGTCTCAAATAATATATTAAAATGTACTCTATTTTTCTAAATTTGTGTGGGATTTTTTTGTATTGTGTTGTCATTGGTTACTTTTTAAGTATTGCATAAATACTTTACACGTTGCCTCTAAGTTAAGCCTGACTGCTGTTGTGAAAAGCAACGAGAAGGTTAAGCACAGGTTAATTTAGTGGCTTTTTGCAGCTTACCCTGTCAATGATTGTGGCTGTTGCTTCAGAAGAGCTCATACTCCCCTCACCAACAACACAATTTATAACATGCCCCTATATGCAAATATAGTTGCTAGGGTAAGGTGGGATCCCTAAAGTGAACAGACATTCCTGTTCATAGTGTATTGTGGCAGTGGTGCCTCAGATAGTGCCCTCCATGTTCTTCCTTTATAATTATAATTTGGCTGGTAGATTCCCAGTTGACTTGACACCCCGTAATGGAGAGGAGTATCGGTTGCTTACTTACTTTTTGCTGATGATGCAACACTGGATCGCTTTCACTGTATGAATAATTTTACTCATTGTTGTAAAGATAAATATTGGTTATAAATAAAGAGAAAACAAAATGCATGATTTACAAGCCACACAAATCTATCAGATCTAAGATACTCTTATAGCTTAGCACCAAATTATAAAGTCATTTGGCCAAAGGTACAACATTAATACGGCATACAAATTGGATTGTCCATTAGATATAGATTATATGAGGTCACATCCCTCTGCATCTAAATATGGAGCAGAGCTTTAGTGAAACATCAGTTCAAAAGTTATTCATAACTGAACAAACTTATGGAGGCACTGTAACCTTAATACCCTTGAAAAAGTTGAAAATGCCTTTATAAAGACCCTCTTGAGATTTCCCACCAGTGCGCAGACACTGCCAATTAGCCTCGACCTAAACCTAAGATACATTTTTGACATTACTATGTTGAGACCTATCCAATATTGGATAAGGCTCTGGACCAACAAGGATTTAAGACCCCATGGGGATTGTACTAGAGTCATATTAGAAGATCACCATGTTGGGAAGATTCAAAATTGGCTATTCAAGTTGGGTCTGAAAGGTTTTTGGTTGCAGCCTTATGCATTACCCCAAGGTGCTCGGGACAAGCTGAAAACGTCCTTTTGGAATTTTGTCCTAGGAGCCAAACTTTCTGTTTAAGTGCGTACCTAAGTATGAGCAATACTTGAATATGGTTATTAACCCTGATGCATGTGCACTTTATGTAAAATTGAGATTGGGTATTTTACCGTTGGCCACGTTTACTCATTCTTGGATGAAAAAGGGAAACTTATTGAATCTGTGCACGATGGGTTGTCAAGTACCTGAGAATATTGAACACATGTAATTTTTCTGCAAGGCTTATGCTAAACAGCGTTTAAGCTGGATTATTTCTCTTTGTAAACTCCTCGGTTTCAGGGATTGCCACACAGCTCTTAGAGTATGTAAAACCATCACCAGAGACTGTGTGGTGTATTCAATCGTGAGATATCTGTCAGCAATGCTTTTTTAAAACAGTACGATACCAAAGGGGATGATGGACAGAGCGTTAGAGCAAATCAAACACTCACCCCCAGTCAACTGATCTGGGTTTAATCCATCATCATTCTTTAGCTCATTCCACCACCCCAGTTCAGACATGGCCATATGCAAATCAGTCTGACCCTGTGCCCCTTTGGTATCGCTTTTTAAAACAGTAGGCATATCTTTTACTCAGTAAGGGCCTCATTATGATGGCAGGTGGAAACTTTCTGCCCGACACCATCTCTGATTCAGAACTGACCGACTCACGGTAGGCGTTTCCGCCTGACCGATTACGATGTGACCGAACACTGGGGGTTATTCTCAAGAACGTGCAATAATCAGCGCCAAAAAAGGCTAACGCAAGTTTTCATATCGCCGTCTATCGCGGGAAAATAACTCTGTGTCAACGTTGTATTCTCAACACGGCCGTAACATGCGATAGTCTCCCGATAACGCGTCAAATGTCTACGATACAACTACCGTGAAGGCGATATAAAAGGAAACCCGAACATGAAAAAAGTTGCGATGGGCCCAACCGCGATAGAAAAATCGGCGACAAGCAGCGCCAGGCTTGTAATTCCCACGTCAGGCGGGAAAAATCACTACAAAAGCAGAAAAAAAACGACAAACAAAAACAAAACAACTGCGAAGCACAATGGAGGTAGCCGGAGCAGGAACAGAGGACGAGCAGAACTCCACAAGCCCCCCGGAGGACCAGGCCGGGACCTCGGGGTCAGGGAAGGGCAAGGACAGGAAGAAGAGGAAGACGCGGTTCAGTCTGCAGGAAAACAGGATCCTGATAACGGAGGTGATGAAATACCATCAACAACTGTTTGTCACCTCCAATGTGTCATTGGCGACAAAAAATGGAATAAGGCAGTCCATCGTGGACAAGGTGAATGCAATCGGAGTGCTGAGGAGGACAATGGAAGAGGTCAAGAGGCGCTGGAATGATGTGAAGTGCAAAACCAAGCAGAAACTCACCAACAACCAGAAGGCAGCAATGCAGACTGGAGGTGGGAGGCCAGCGCCACAGGAGGAGCTGGACGAGATGGAGGAAATGGTCTCCACAGTTACCAGTGTGGAGACGGTGGCAGGAGTTGGGGGACCGGACACTGCTTGACAAGAGCCGACACAACAGCAAGAGGGTGAGTAACGACCAGGGACTGGGGGGACGGGGAGAGATGGGCACAATGGCACACATGCACAATTAAGCATAGCACAGTGCACACCCACAATTACTCTGGAGCATGTCCCTGATCCCCTTGGCACACTGCAGCACACCTAGAAACTGCAAGTAGGCCCCCGTTGACTATGTGCCCAGAGGGGGCCCTCCCCTCACATCACTAATCTCACAACAAACCCATGCACAAGTACAAACACACATCCGTGATGTTGTCGAAATGTCCACTGTCCCGCATCAAATAGGCAGCTCCTCCCAAACAGTCACAATGTACATTGTCATGCAGTTTGTAATTAAACCTGTACAATGCGTCAACATACATGTGAAAACAAGGTTAAACTGCATCTCCCCTTTACATTGCAGAGGGTGAATCAACACCTCCTGCAGACCAGACAGTACACCTGTCCACTGATGATGAAGAGGACCTCCCCTCCATCGACACCGACGCCCTCTAATGGCTCATGGACAGCTTCACAAAAGGGGATGATGGACGGAACGTTTGAGCCAATCAAACACTCACCCCCAGTCAACTGATCTGGGTTTAATCCATCATCATTCTTTAGCTCACTCCACCACCCCAGTTCAGACATGGCCATATGCAAATCAGTCTGACCCTGTGCCTCATGGGAACAGTCCAGCCCGAACTGCCAAGCCATGTCTTCCCTGGACCGGAAACAAGCATCCTAGGACCGGTTTCTGGCATTCCAGCCGTCATCAGCCAGGCTTGCTTGAATCCAGTGGCAAAGTGAGCAAGGGACCCACGTCTGGGCATACCCCCGCCAACTTAGGGCGAACAAAGCGATACAAAGGGGATGATGGACGGAACGTTTGAGCCAATCAAACACTCACCCCCAGTCAACTGATCTGGGTTTAATCCATCATCATTCTTTAGCTCACTCCACCACCCCAGTTCAGACATGGCCATATGCAAATCAGTCTGACCCTGTGCCTCATGGGAACAGTCCAGCCCGAACTGCCAAGCCATGTCTTCCCTGGACCGGAAACAAGCATCCTAGGACCGGTTTCTGGCATTCCAGCCGTCATCAGCCAGGCTTGCTTGAATCCAGTGGCAAAGTGAGCAAGGGACCCACGTCTGGGCATACCCCCGCCAACTTAGGGCGAACAAAGCGATACAAAAGGGGATGATGGACGGAACGTTTGAGCCAATCAAACACTCACCCCCAGTCAACTGATCTGGGTTTAATCCATCATCATTCTTTAGCTCACTCCACCACCCCAGTTCAGACATGGCCATATGCAAATCAGTCTGACCCTGTGCCTCATGGGAACAGTCCAGCCCGAACTGCCAAGCCATGTCTTCCCTGGACCGGAAACAAGCATCCTAGGACCGGTTTCTGGCATTCCAGCCGTCATCAGCCAGGCTTGCTTGAATCCAGTGGCAAAGTGAGCAAGGGACCCACGTCTGGGCATACCCCCGCCAACTTAGGGCGAACAAAGCGATACAAAAGGGGATGATGGACGGAACGTTTGAGCCAATCAAACACTCACCCCCAGTCAACTGATCTGGGTTTAATCCATCATCATTCTTTAGCTCACTCCACCACCCCAGTTCAGACATGGCCATATGCAAATCAGTCTGACCCTGTGCCTCATGGGAACAGTCCAGCCCGAACTGCCAAGCCATGTCTTCCCTGGACCGGAAACAAGCATCCTAGGACCGGTTTCTGGCATTCCAGCCGTCATCAGCCAGGCTTGCTTGAATCCAGTGGCAAAGTGAGCAAGGGACCCACGTCTGGGCATACCCCCGCCAACTTAGGGCGAACAAAGCGATACAAAAGGGGATGATGGACGGAACGTTTGAGCCAATCAAACACTCACCCCCAGTCAACTGATCTGGGTTTAATCCATCATCATTATTTAGCTCACTTCACCACCCCAGTTCAGACATGGCCATATGCAAATCAGTCTGACCCTGTGCCTCATGGGAACAGTCCAGCCCGAACTGCCAAGCCATGTCTTCCCTGGACCGGAAACAAGCATCCTAGGACCGGTTTCTGGCATTCCAGCCGTCATCAGCCAGGCTTGCTTGAATCCAGTGGCAAAGTGAGCAAGGGACCCACGTCTGGGCATACCCCCGCCAACTTAGGGCGAACAAAGCGATACAAAAGGGGATGATGGACGGAACGTTTGAGCCAATCAAACACTCATCCCCCAGTCAACTGATCTGGGTTTAATCCATCATCATTCTTTAGCTCACTCCACCACCCCAGTTCAGACATGGCCATATGCAAATCAGTCTGACCCTGTGCCTCATGGGAACAGTCCAGCCCGAACTGCCAAGCCATGTCTTCCCTGGACCGGAAACAAGCATCCTAGGACCGGTTTCTGGCATTCCAGCCGTCATCAGCCAGGCTTGCTTGAATCCAGTGGCAAAGTGAGCAAGGGACCCACGTCTGGGCATACCCCCGCCAACTTAGGGCGAACAAAGCGATACAAAAGGGGATGATGGACGGAACGTTTGAGCCAATCAAACACTCCCATGAGGCACAGGGTCAGACTGATTTGCATATGGCCATGTCTGAACTGGGGTGGTGGAGTGAGCTAAAGAATGATGATGGATTAAACCCAGATCAGTTGACTGGGGGTGAGTGTTTGATTAGCTCAAACGTTCCGTCCATCATCCCCTTTTGTATCGCTTTGTTCACCCTAAGTTGGCGGGGTATGCCCAGACGTGGGTCCCTTGCTCACTTTGCCACTGGATTCAAGCAAGCCTGGCTGATGACGGCTGAATTGCCAGAAACCGGTCCTAGGATGCTTGTTTCCGGTCCAGGGAAGACATGGCTTGGCAGTTCGGGCTGGACTGTTCCCATGAGACACAGGGTCAGACTGATTTGCATAAGGCCATGTCTGAACTGGGGTGGTGGAGTGAGCTAAAGAATGATGATGGATTAAACCCAGATCAGTTGACTGGGGGTGAGTGTTTGATTAGCTCAAACGTTCCGTCCATCATCCCCTTTTGTATCGCCATGGACAGCTTCGGCACCCCACCTCCAGGAGCAGGGCAGCCCAGCTGCATCGAGGAAACCCCATCCCCTGCACAGACCACACAGCAGGAAGCACCCACCACCACGGCTGTCTCCCAGGACCACCACGAACAACACATGGCCTTCCAATGCCATGTGTTAGGGTGCCAGGAGAAGATGGCTGATCAGGTGCGGGTGGGGTTTGACCTCATGGCAGCCAAACTAGATGCCATACGTGGGTGTCTAAGTCCCATCAGGGACCACTTACAGTCCCTAACGGACACCCACAGTCCACTCCATGCTCCCCAACGATCCATGGCTGACATCACTGGAGTCCTGACTCTGAGACAAGGACAACTGTCCAGTCAGAGTGGCTCCAGCGATGTCAGCCAGGAGTTGGGACACTTGCGGAGGATCATGGAGAACAGGGAGCGGATGGAGGCAGAAAGAATGGCTGCCATGGCTGCACACCAGCGAGATGTAGCTGGGATCTACCATGCCCTGCAGATCCTCGTCTTGGCATTGCTGCCACAATGCCTGGCGCAGATGAATGCTGCTGCTGCTTCGACATCCACATCTCCGCCCCCTGATGTGTCAGTGCCTCACAGTGCGGCAGCCAATACACCTCTGGCCCCTGATGTGTCAGTGCCACACAGTGCGGCAGCCAATCCACCTCCGGCCCCTGATGTGTCAGTGCCACACAGTGCGGCAGCCAATCCACCTCTGGCCCCTGATGTGTCAGTGCCACACAGTGCTGCAGAGAAAACACCACCACCCACATGTGAGGCACATGAGACATCAGAGGATGAAGATGCGGATGAATCTGCCTTACTGGTAGTAAGGAAGCGGTAGCATTCTTCTCCGCCATATGGCCTGTTTCTGCTTGGTTCTGCCCTCTGCATCATCACCTTCCACTGTCCCCCAATGCACTCTGCGACACTCACCTTTGACCTCGACATGGACTGCCATATTCTGTTTGGTCACCAATGACACAGCTATCAGACTGCAGACTGAACTCTTCCTCTTCCGATGTACTTGTCATTCCCTGAAGGACTCTGGCTGGCCCTCCACGGGCCAACAATGTAAAGTGGGGTTTGCATGGCCCTGTACTGCTCCAGCTACAACACTCCACTGAATGTGCATTAAACAATCAAATTCACACATATGTGTCATGTCTATGATCATTCAAGTACGGAAGTATGGATGAATGTCGGGTCAGTGATTTCCCCTTACGTCCATGTTGCACATGTTGTGGGACTTGAGTCACAGGGTGCAACATTACCGATTGCGGACCGGGTGGCGCCGACACCACATCAGAGACACACGCATTAGTCACCTTCTTGTCCAGCCCAGAACGGAACCACGCCCAGAGCGCCGGGGTCATCGTTCACACCCCTACGCTGGACTGGCATACACCAGGCCAGCCCACTCTGCTTACGCTTACAGGGGGGGACAACAATGCTACATGTCCCAGGTCTTCCCTGTAGTGATCTGCTGATCACAGGTCTAGTTGTCAGCATGCCACAGCCACTCCCTGAGGGCTGGTTCATACCCACACCACACCCATCCAGCACATGCGTCACAGGACATGTGACCCTGCCAATAAAGGGGCCGGGCGCACGTGCCCGAGGCCATTTCCACTATCTAGCTGAGTGTGTCCGTGTGGTCATTATTTATGCATGAGGGCCTAGGGCCCTACCACATCACATTCCCCACTGCCGGAGGTGACATGATGGCGTCCGCACAACAAGACTCAATCATAAAGGGCCCATGACTTGAGGTGCACAGAGTTGGTGGCATCCGAGGCACTTAGGCCGGCACGGGCCTACCGCCACGGGACGGTGACTTGAGGTGCACAGAGTTGGTGGCATCTGAGGCACTTAGGCCGGCACGGGCCTACCGCCACAGGACGGTGACTTGAGGTGCACAGAGTTGGTGGCATCCGAGGCACTTAGGCCGGCACAAGCCTACCGCCATGGGACGGTGACTTGAGGTGCACAAAGTTGGTGGCATCTGAGGCACTTAGGCCGGCACGGGCCTACCGCCACATGGCGATGACTTGCGTTGCACTGAGTTAGTGGCACCAGAGCTGAGAGGGTGTGCAGCCTGCGACGATGCGTAGGCCTCGTAATACCGTCCTGCCAATCAAGATTCGATTTGAATTGTGATCCCAGCTGGACCGCAGTGTACGCCGAGGGCAGCAGGCTGCACAGACATGACTCCGCGGTGCGGTGCTGCAGGGTGCGCTGGGGGCCTGTGGGGCGGAATCCAGCGATCGGCTGAGGAGGTTGCACCGGCATGTGGTGGGCCCTCTTGGAGACACGCCGGTGGCGGCAGGTGAGCATTGAGGCCTGGGTGTACAGGGGCGGGCACTCATTGCTGGTTGGCGGACTGGTCTGGGGACCAGGGCTGGGGTGCAGCAGGTGCACAGGATCGCGTAGGCACCACCGGTCACGGCGGCGCCCTCGTGGCTGGGTGGGGGGAATGAAGGTGCAGGGGTATCAAGCTGATTCAAACCATGATGCTTACAGGTATGAGTAATCCTGCATCATGAGACCGTAACAGAAGTTAGTGTGACCGTAACCTTCCTTTTCTTTCCTACGAAGGTTACGACCACACGTACTTCTGTTACGGTCTTTTTGTGCAGGATTTGTCTTTCCTGTGAGCATTCCGGTTTGTCCAAGTGCTATACACTGTACCAGATTAGGTTTGTGACTATACGGACGCTTGACCATTGTCACAATTTGTCCAACAGGTTTCTGGATACTGACTTCCGGAGTATGGAATGGTATTGGGGAGTTCCTGCAGCATATGCAGTTACTTGAATCCACACGTTGCCCTGATGAAGTTCCCCGTTGGGCGTTGGCTGTGCTTTTCGCATTGTTTATTGTTGTATTTGTAATAAAGGACTGTTTTTACACTACTGTTGACTACTGGACTTCATGACCGAGCGCACCCCCATTTCAGTTGCTACAGTTTTGGATTTGGGGCACAGTGGCGTCTGGCAACGGCTGGTGTTGGGGTGGGTTGCGCAGGAACACTGCGAATTGGAACTGTCGTGTGGTGCGGTGACAGGGGCCCGCCGTTGCTATTGTGGACATGCATCCATGACATGGGTGAGGACGTATGATAGGGCTGGCCGTGAGACTCCTCCGACTCTGGCAGTTGTTGTTTGGGAGGTACCAGGGGCCAACAGGTGCAGCACAGCCAGCAGCTTCGTGTGCGGAGGGATGGTGGTTGTCCGCTGTGTTGGTACTGTCAGCCTGTGGGCAATGTGGGTCAGGATGCGGAGGATGGTTGTCCTTTTGTGCCTGTAGTGGGCAATGACTTCCTCTGGTGTTGAGTCTCTGAGGCTGGTGGGTTTTGGGAACGTCCCCTGTCCTGTTCTGCGCTGCCTGTGTGGTAGTCAGGGGGGTCAGGGAGGCCTGGGGGTGGTTGGGGTGGGTGTTGTGGCCCTCTTGGGTCTCCAGGCTGCACGATCATTGTCTCCATGACATCTGTTGCTCTTCAGATGTGGCTCTGGGCTGGGCTCCCTTTCTACTGCAGTTTGTCATCCTGCTTAACACCAGTAAAAGGCAGGTGTTAAATCCCTGCTGCTAACGGGCCTTATCGCCTGTTTTTGGATCGCATCGCAGATCTGGCTGGTCGTTGTGAATGTCGCGAAGTGGTGTTTTCGCGTGTTTTTGCACGGGAACGCCTACTCTGCATATCATTAGCGTTAGTTGTCTCTCTCATCCGTGGCGATGTTTTTTGCGGCAGCTATCACTGGAAAACTGGCGATGTGGTCAGTTTGCACCAGCCTGGGAATGGGGCGATAATTCTTTCGTCACTTTTGCTGCGCTAAAGTGCTGATAACTCGGCGATAAGTCCTTGAGAATATGCCCCTCTGTTTGGTCGGAGTCACATTGTTTCCTATAGGAGACCGTGTTCTGACCGACAACCGGCTGTAACACAGGCTCCTATGGGGAAATGGGATGTGTGCGGAAAACCCTGCACCCTGTCGCAGGCACCCCACTGTGCCTGCCACACAGTGCAGGGTTTTACAGGAGTGTCCCTTAGGTACCCCGTCCGCCCCTAACCAGAGGTCGCAGGATGAAGGGGGACCTGCTAGGGGCCCCCAAAGTCACTTTCTGACAGCCTTTTCGTGACACACAGGCCGGCTCGGAAAGTCTGTTTGAAATCGACATCGTAATCGGTCGGTCGGAATTGCTGGCCATAGAGGTGCACAATGCGGTTACGACCAACATGGATATTTCGAGAGCAAGTCGGAACCGATTCGGAATGATCGCGCAGTTTACTTTCCGACTGCGAACATTGTAATCGGTCGGGCGGATTGTAAACCGTCCAAGTCGGTCTGAAGGGTTCTGACACGGTCTAGGAATTTACGACTATTGGGCAGAGGCTTTCTGTCCGACATCGTAGTGAGGCCCTAAGTGGCCGATTAGGATGTCGGTCAGAAAGCCTCCGACCACAAGTCAGAGGCTTTCTGGCTGACATCCTTGGTTTAAACTCTGACCTCCTTATTATAAAGAAGGCGGTAGGAGTTTAAACCAGCTGGTCATTCCGGCTGGCTTCCGACAGGCTCAAAGGAGCCCGTTGACCATTCGTAGGCCGCTCATAATCCCTTTAGGATGGCATTTACGCCATCGGGATTATGATGTCAGTTTCAGACAGGCTTTCCATGTCGGGCTTTCGACATGGAAAGCCTGTCTGTAAGTGACTTACGGGGCCCCGAGCAGGACCCCCATCCCTCAGGGCCCTCTGGTTGGGGGCCTAGAGGGAACCTATGGCACCCCCCTGTAAATCCCTACACTGTGTGGAAGGCACCATGAGGTGTCTGCCACGCAGTGCAGGGATTCACAGAAACTCCCATTTCTCTATGGGAGCTTGTGCTGCAGCCGAATTCCGACCAAAGCACAAACTCCCATAGAGAAATGGCAGTTTGCGACCACACCATGTGCGGTTGCATCGTGATAGGGGGTGCGGAACTGCCGACCTATGGCCGATGTGTTCTCACACCGAGACGGTGTTGGGCGGACCAAGGCCATCCGAAATCGTAATAGGCCCCTTAATTTCCTGTCTCAAATGTATTTATGATATGCTTGGAATCCTGGTTTTTATTGATGTCTTACCTAAATTTCTTTGCAGGATTTTACTTTAACTCTTTGCAAATCTTTTTAGCTTTGGAATGCTTCTATTTAATAACTTTTTAATAATTTTTATTTTAATATTATGGATCTTAAAATATGAAGATACTTGTATTGTTGGACTGTAATTTCCTAAACATGTTTGTATTTCTTAGAAAAAGTTTTTTAAATGAATTTGTATGTTTTATTGTATCTCCGTTCTCTATGTTTTACATTGTACCTTTTATGGGTCTATTGAACCGAAATAAAGGAAATATGATGACATAGCTAATAGATAAAAATGCAGCATCAATAACACAGCCATTTCTGCACTGAAATAAAACTGTGACCGGCCCTGGCTTGTGTTTTGTAAAAGTTTACCCGTCAGATATCCCTAGTCAATTAGCAGGTGTGCATTGATCCTGTTTAAAGAGTTGGATAATAATGTAACTGCCTCATGCAGGCCTATAGCAGCTTGACTAAGCTCCGGATTTGTCTTTAATAATGTCTAAGTGGCCCAGTCAAGTATTGCAAAGAAAATTTATTTGTTACTAATAGAGTTAAAGGCAAAGCTGTTACATTTAGAGGCAAGTTGAGGGGAATTTTCTCTGAGTTTTGTTCTTCGTCATGATTACTGTGACATGTTAGAATTCCAAAATGTGCATGGTAGAAACTTGTTAAACTCATGCTTCAAAGTAATGATAGCTCTCTGTAGTTATCATAAGCGTTACAAAGGGACAGCATTTAAGCAACTGAGAAAATCATATCGATATTTGTAGTTGTAAATATTGGGATAGAGATATCTCCGAAAAAAATATTGTGATAGTTTTTCAGGTAAGTAATAACGTTGTCAATAATATCATTTTTGTTAATATTGTTTTCAATTATATAGCTGTAAAAATTATTGTTTTTTAATTATCTTAATGTGTTTTAGGTTATATAATAATTTTAAGCATTAATATTGTTTGTATAAGTGTTAATAATATTTAGAAATACAGTTTGTAATTTTAAGTGATTTTTAATTTTTACTTTAATTGCTAATAGTAATTTATAGTGTTGTAGCGAGTTGCTAGGTTTATAGGGGTATAGGGTGGGAAGTTAATTAAGTAGTAAGTAATTAACAATTAATATTAATTTATTATTAACTATTTAATTGATTATTAACGATGTAAATTGAGTAATAATTACATATATTTAGTTATACATTAGGTGCAGGTTGCTGAACTTTTAGGGATATAGGGTGGGAAGTTAATTAATTGTTAATTAATGTATTATTAATTATTTAATTGATTAATATGCAAATTGTGTAATTATTTATTTTTAGTTATATATTAGGTGCGGGCAGCTGGGTTTGTAGAGGTATAGTGTAGGAAGTTAATTAAGTAATTAATTAACAATTAAATAATAATTTGTTATTAATTATTTAATTGATTAATAATTGCTACATTGTGTAATAACTTTATATATTAGTTATAGTTTAGGTGTGGGTTGTAGGGTTTGTAGGGATATAGGATGGGAAGCTAGTTACATAATAATAAGTTATAAAATATTTATTAATTATTTAATTTATCATTAATTATGTATAGTATGTAATATTGACTTATTTTAGTTATGTTTTAGTTGTGGGTTGCTAGGTTTGTAGGGGTATTAGGCGGTATCTTCATCAAGTACTAATTTATGAACAAAAAATTATTTGTTCATTAATCAGTTAATTGATTATCAATGATGCAAATTGTGTTATACTTTGTTATATTAGTGATATTTTATGTTTGGGCTGCTAGGTTTGTGGGGGTATAGTGTGAGAAGTTAATTAAGCAAAATTAAGCATTAAATAACATTTTTTAAATTGATAATTATTAAATAGTTTAATAATCATATAAATTGTTTGATTTTTTTGTCTTTTATATATAAGTATTTGTTTGGGTTAATTAATAATGTTCATAATAAGAGTTTTATATTTGTTCTAAGTTAATAGGGTTAATCAAATATGTAATGTGTTTGAAGTGAAGTACTTTTCCTACTGCTGCACAAACTGGAGTGGGAATAGTACATGTAACCCCAACAAAGTCCAACCATTTCCCTCCTGTTGCACAGACTGGAGTGGGAATAGTGAATATTATCCATCTGAAGTCCAACGCTTTCCCTACTGTTGCACAGACTGGAGTGGGAATAGTAATTCTTACCCTTCTGAAGTCCAACGCTTTCCCTCCTGTTGCATACACTAGAGTGGAAAAAGTATATCTGTTACTCCCAAACATCAATACTTTTCTTATTATTTGTTATATATATTTTTATAATACTTTTAGTAAATGTCTTTTTTTGGATTTTGTGGTTTTTCATATTTAATTGATTTAAGTAGTTAATGTTTTGCAGTTGATTTATTAAGATTTTGTATGTTTCATTTATAGTGAATATATATATATATGTTCACTGATAAAAACACAGGTTTCATGGACTTTATAGTTAGGATTTCGCATATAAAAAACCTTAGGACATTCACTGAAAAAACCACAGGTTTCAGGGACGTTATAGTTCGTAATTAGCATTCAAAAAACCTTAGAAATTCACAGACAAAAACAAAGGTTACAGGGACATTATAGTTAGGCTGACATTTCACTCGTACAAAACCAGAGAAATTCAGCTGTTATTCATTTTAGTTAGCTGAGCTAACTATAACTCGCGCCCCTGCAATGCACTGCTGATGACATCACATATTACATAACTCATGACATGGTGAGTGACATCATTGATGACATCACTGATGACATCTCAAATGACATTACTGGTGATGACATCATCCAGTGTGTGTGAGCGTTTCTAAAAAGTTTAAGAATGTTATATATATACACCAAGGTGTATTGAAGAATGAATGGGTGTATGAGTGTCTGTATGGATTATTCAGTGGGTGCGTGACTGACTGTATAAGTGAGTGATTATACGTGTCTCAGTGAATGTATGGGTGAGTAACTAATCTGTGTGAATGTCTGTATCAGTCTGAGTATTGGAGAAAGGGGGCAGAGTAGTGTAGAAAGGGGGTGGGGCCTCAGCGAGTTCCCGGCTTCCATTTTTTTTTAATTCTAGGAAAGGGGGCTGTGTGGCCCCCTTCCCTTGATGCTTTTGGACCCCAGGGACCCCATCCCTCGGGGCCTGACCCATTTGTTTTTGTAATAAAATGGGAGGGGGGCCGTGCGCCCCCCCTCCCCATTCCGATTTTGGCCCCGAGAACCCTATCCCCTGCTGCCTGGCCATTTTTAAAATTTAAATTTTTTATTTTTTAAGCAAGGGGGCAGCGTGGCCCCCCCATCCTGAGGCCAATATTGCCCCAGGGATCCCATCCGTTGGGGCATCGCCACATCCTTTATATATTTTTTTTTTAAAAAAAATGGGTAGGAGGGCCTGCGCGACCTCCCTACCCAGTCCATTTTCGGCCCCGGGGACCCCATCCCCTAGGGCATGGCCACGTCCGAGGTTGAAGTTTTGGCAGCCAATCATATCTCAGGCACGAGATCGGTAGGATTCGTGGATCCTCCGTGGCCATATTTGTATATCTGAGAAATGTTTACATTTCTCAGTAACTACGGAACAGATTTACACCATTTAACAAAGAGAGTGCACTCTGGATCAAGAGCTACCTTTCTGCCAAATTTAGTGTAATTCCGTTCAGCAGTTCGGGCTGTAGCTGCGTCAACAGTTTCCTATGGAAATTAACATGGAGAAAAAGCGATTCGGCTCCCGCTTGGCAAATCACCCCGATTTCGCGAAGATTCGTCAAACGGCACCAAAGATATTGGCAGTAGAAAAAACGCTTTTTGAACAGAATCAAGGTCCTAACTACATATATATATATTTACATACATATATACATAAATATATATACAGCCGGCTTAGAGTGCTCCCTAAATTATACCAAAAAGAAGCAGAGAACTCTGGATAGTTCCCGAGTTTAGATGGAGAGCAGTCCCTGTATAGAGCACCCTACACCAGCGACACTCTAAATCTACTCACCTCAAATATCTGTTTTTCTAGCAAAGAATTTAAGCATAGGATTTGCACAATTCCATCCCGCAGAGCTAGAAAGGGACAAAGTATTTTGCCATTTCTACAGCAAGGTCTTTATGAATAGGATTAACACAATGCCATCCATGCCGAGCTGTAAAATAACAAAGCCTTTTACCACTCCAGGCACAGTATTACAGCTTTGGAATGGTAAAATGCCATCTAAGTCAATCTGCAATTAATAAAAGCAACTCCTGACATGTTTCGTTATCATTATAGCTCTTCAGAGAGGTTTAGCTTTGCCCAGACACAAGAGAGCACCCACTATAAGTCAAAACAATACCCTTTCAGGCTTAGAGTGCTGCATAAATGAATCCAAAAAGAAGAAGAGAGCTCTGGGTAGTTCCCAAGTTTAGGTGGAGGGCAGCTCCGGTATAGATCACCCTACAACACCAGCGACATGATATATATTTTAAAATATTTTTGTACTTACCATTATAAGTATAGGGACAGGATATTTTTTAAATCTATTTTTTTGACACAATATTTGTGTACCACATATTGTTTTTTTCGATATTGTGTCAGTGATCCGATCATATCTTCTGAATGTTGGCCCTATTGTGTTATTTCGAGACTGTATTTAGATGAGGTGCAGTTTAAATGTAAGAGTGAAATGTGTGACTGAAATATGGAAAACCATATCAAACCTTTAAATTTTTATGCTTGAACGGTGTGCAATTAGCTGGAAGCTGGAGCTTACCCTTCTGTACTTTTTTTCCCAGCATATTTTTATTGGCATTTGGTTTATGATCAAACAGGAGTAATAACACATGTTAGTACACATCATGATTCAAAAGTACAGCAAAGCAACAACACGCATATATTTGTGTGTACTACTGTTCATTTCGTAAACCCTCCCCGGTTCCGAATAAGCAAACTGTCAGGATGTATCCAAGGACTTATATATGTGGTGGGTCAAGTGGAGGTAAATCCTTCTCCTACCTTTCTCATGTTTCTGAGGAGGAGATGTCTATGGTCTGTATGTAACTATGGAAGGGGGGCCTTCAAAAAGATGCCTCCCATTTTATATAGTATAATGAAACATAAACAACTTATTAACCATTGAACTGTGCAGAGGGGTCTGGGACATGTAGTAGTGCCGTGGACACCTGTATAAAAGACTAGGGTATGCGGGATAGATGGTGGGTGGGGGTCAGCAGGGGCTCACCTGTTCCCGTGTGTAGTTGGGCCTTCAAATTACCTGTGTTGTATGTCAGAAGCACCAGGGCGGTATGGGCATTGCATTGGTTCACTTCCTACTCATTATCTACTTGTTCCATTCTACTTGTGCTTAAGGTCCAAGTTCAACTCTATTACGGGCTTCCCAATTCTACCCGCTGGAATATTCTACTGTCTAATTATGTTCATTGCCAGGATGTGTATCTTCACTGCTCCTCTCCCCTTCACTCCGTCCATGGCCCGGGTCCTCCCATACCTCGAGAATCTCTCTTCAGAGCCCTGCAATGGGGCGCTGTTTCAGCCCTCTCAGTTATTCTCTAGTCAGAACCCTACCCTCTGCCCCAGCCCAGTAGGTCACGTCTCTTCTCCAGGTGGTGATTGGGGGCACAGCCACAGATTTGCAGGCCATCGCTATGCTGCTACTAGTCAGGAACAATGCAAGGTCTAGGAATCTGTTTCCCGCCTTCCATTTAGGTGGACGGGGGAAGAGCCCCAGCAGGCACACTTCAACTGTGTGGTCTAGTATACGCCCCACCTCCGCCCCGTTAATCTCAATACTTCCTCCAAAAACCCACAAAGTGCGACACAGTCCCACGTCATGTGTACGAAATCTGCATCATTGTGTTCACATCTCTGGAAGTTACGTGTCTTGCACCCATAGGCGATCCTAAGTTTATGAGGCATCATGTAGGTCATGTGGATATAATTGAATTGTGTATAATTCAATCTAGTGTTGCGTGAGACCTTCTTTGGGTATGTAAGAATTCTGGCCCATTCTGAGTCTGAAAGGTCTCTGTTTAAAATGGACTCCAAGTGATTACGTAACTTTGCTAGATGTGCACAGACCATTACCAGCTGTGAAGCATAGAACCATTTTACCTGGTACCGTGCCATACCTAGCGTGAGGACAGAGTGTAAGACCGCGTGTGTCTTTGGCAACTCTCTGAAGGTGCGTATCACAATTTCGTAGGTCAAGAACTGTCCTGGCTGCAGGCCAAAACCTTCAAGTAATTCAAGTAAGAGGTGAGACGTGCTCTTACCTAAAAACGAGCACTGCACTTTAGCCTTCTCTTTTTAAACATACTTTTTAAACGTATTTTTTAAGCGTATTTTTAAACAACCTTTTGACTTCTTATTTCCCATTGTGAACGTGAACGTGTTTTCTATTGATCCTAACTTTATTTTTAAACTCGTATTTAAATAGCAGCTTTGCACTGTAGCATCTTTTACCTGCATTTTTCTGTCTCGGACTCTGCTGTTTCCACTTCCCGGTCCGACGCGGCACTAGCCGATTGATCGGAGGGAAGTGGACACGCCCCCGGCTCTGCCTACCTCATTTCCGGTAGGGATCTCCGACTACAGTCTTTTCCCGCGCCCGGCCAGCTATTTAATCATATGCTGGGCCGGACGCGCAGCGGGTGCGCCGCTGGCGCGCCGAAGGCGCGCCTAAGGCAAGCCCGTCTGCGCCCGTCCGCGCCAAGACCGCGACTAGTGCAGGAATTCCTGCTCAAAGTGGTCATGGACTGGTTTATACGTCTGCAGTACTAAAAACTCTCAATAAAGGGGGATCAGCCAACTGCCGGATAGCACCGGAGAAGTTGAAAGGGATTTGTTCATGCCACCACTGCAAATTAGAAATACCTATAGCAACGGACGAACACAAATCAGCCTCACCCATCAACATTGTCCAAATAAAAGGGGGATTGATAAATGCCCGCTCTATGTGCAAACACAGTCAAGACATTAGAGACTTGATAATAGAACATCAACTAGACTTCCTATTTATTACTGAGACCTGGCTGAAAGACTGGTGTAACCCAGACATCGCGATAGCCCTACCACCACTGTACTCGATCTGTAGAAATGACAGAGAAGACACCAGAGGAGGGGTTTGGCCATTATTCTCAGAGACACGTTTCACTGTACAAACTTTGAAATAGATACGCTTAAGGGAGCAGAAAGTCTTGGATTCTGCATCTCATTAAATGCCTCGGTATCCTTCTCAGGAGGCCTGATCTATCGGCCACCAGGTACTAGCACCACATTCACTGAATCGCTTAGGGGACACCTTAAGTCACCTTTTACTTCGATATGCAAATTTTACATTATTAGGTGACTTCAACCTACACCTAGAAGACAAAAAGAACCAAGCGTAGATAACTTCCTCCAAATAACAGAAATGTTAGGGCTAATCCAGATGGTAGACGCTTCTACACATCGAGCTGGCCACACACTTGATGGGATTTGCTCCAATTTTACTCTCCTCTCTACCGACCAACCCATCCCTCAAATCTGGTCAGACCACAATTTCAGGTGCCCTTCACGTTAAAGATCCCTTTGACAAATTATCGAGACAAACAACCAATTAGCATGCAGCCCAAGAGTAATTGGACACAACTAGTACACAATCCTAAGCTGGCTACTACTGCACAGGCCTTAGTGCCTACTTTGATAGGATGTACTACAGCAGACACATGCCTCTTCCATAACTGGATGACCACTGTCAGTGATGAACTTATCACACAAGTTAAAATCAGAAAAAAATGATGGAAATAAAACACCCCAGCAAACCCCTTAGTTTACACCCACTCTCAAACAAACACACCTCCATTGCAAACAACAAGAGCGGAAATGGAGAAGAAGTTATAACGTAGCAGAAAAACAAGCGTATAAAGTAAGCAGAAAACTTTACCACATGCAGATTAAATTAGCCAAAAAAGAATACTATTCAAATAAAATATTAGGAGCTAACCTAGACCAAAAATCATTTATTCAGTTGTACAGTCCTATACCAATCCTAAAGCACTGCAAAAAGAAATACCCCCATCCCAGAAATTATGTGATCAAATATCACTCTATTTTGAAGAAAAGATTATGAATATTAAAAAGGACTTCACCTTGGACTCAGACCTGACCGAATATGCCGTACCTGAGCACGAACCAGAAGCCACTAAAAACTCCATATGTTCATTTAAACCAGTGTCACTGGATCAAACTCGAGAGGCAATTCTAGCATGCAAATCAGGCTCTCCCTTAGATGCCTGTCCTCCCATAATCCTCCACCGAATCGTAGACACAATTAATCCAGTTATAAATCAAATTGTCAACTCATCTTTAAGAACAGGGACTGTACCTGAGGACTGGAAATTAGCAATAGTGAAACCCCTAAAAAAGAAACCAAATATTGATTCAGCAGTACTCTCCAATCTTCGTCCTATCTCTTTGCTTCCCGCCTTAGGCAAAATCACAGAAAAGTTTGTCCATAAAGAATTATCCAACTTTATTGAGACAGCAAACATCCTTCACCCACAACAATCCGGTTTCCGCCCCAAACACTCCACTGAGTCTGCACTTTTGGAAATTACAGAAACTTTAAAAACTATAGCAGACAGAGGAAGGAAGGCTGTGCTGATCCTACTCGACCTATCGGCCGCGTTTGGCACTGTATCACACAGCATCCTTCTATTAAGACTTAGTTCTAGCGGCATTTCAAATACTGCTTTAGAATGGATAAAATCCTTCCTCTCTAATCGCAAGCAAGTTGTGTTGCTGGGAACTTTTTTATCTGTCGAACGGACCATCACAGCGGGGGTGCCTCAGGGGTCCTCATTGAGCCCATTGTTGTTCAACGTTTACATGACTCCACTTATCTCACTGATCTCATCATACGGGATCGAAGTTACCTCCTACGCAGACGATACTCAGATGATACTATCTCTCGATCGGAACTCTAAGGACCCAGAACTTAACTTTAAAAGATGTTTGACCGAGGTCCTTCAGTGGATGAAGGACAACCACCTTAGGTGCAACACTAGCAAGACTGAGATCCTACCGATAGGGAAAGAAGTCTCATTTTTACCAAGCGATTGGTGGCCAGAGGGAACTCCACTCCCGCCTGAGACTGTGAAAGTGGCAAGAAATCTGGGAGTGCAGTTTGACTCCGCACTCACCTTCCAACCACATGCAGTGAAGGTAGCAGGGACCTGCTTCAGTATTATAAGATCCCTGAGAAAATTCTTTGACTTACTCCCTCTTGCAGCAAGGAAATCAGTAGCAGTCGCGTTAATTCTTTCGCTCTTGACTACTGCAACAGCCTCTTGGCAGGAGCCAGCAAAAAACAGTAAAAAGACTCCAGGTGGTCCAGCACGCAGCAGCACGGCTTGTCTTAAGACTTCCTCGAAGGTCTTCCGCTTCTGCAGCTCTCAGAACTCTTCACTGGCTCCCACTACATAAGAGAATTCTGTTTAAAATTCTTCTAATTACTTTTAAGGCGTCACTCAAGATAGGACCAAAATATCTTGCATCTCGTTTCACTCCTTATATTACAAACAGAACTCTCAGGTCCTCATCAGCTAACCTGCTCAGACCTCCCAATTTTCGATGCAAAACTAAAGGAGGTAAAACTATAGCAGTGTTAGGTACCAGAGCTTGGAACCTACTGCCTCTGCAACTGAGAATGCAAAAACTGAAACCCAATATAGAAAGGCTTTAAAAACATGGATCTTCGGAGCGACAGACGAACTCTGCCTCTCTCTCATTTAAGACCCTTAGAGTACTATATCACCTCAGTATCAGCGCCAGGATGCTCCCTTCGGAGTGACAGCTAGCGCTTTACAAATATCGATTTTCATTTCATTTTCATTTCATTTCATTTCATTTCAAAAGGTGCCATGGCCGATTGCTAGTAGCAGTCACCAGCATTTTCTAATCCAACTTCAGTCCAGGCTTTCATTTGTTCCGAAGTTAATGTTGTTCTTAGGTTGCCATGTGGTAAACCGACAAGGGGTAGAACCGGGGTGTACAAAGTGGTCCCACTCACTTTAAGCATACAGCATTTCCAGCAGTACAGGGCTGTGGTCTGCAACAGAGATAGATGGGGGATGGTCACTGCGGCATCAGGCATTTTTGCCAATAATAAGTCAGTATGGGTCCCCAGGTTCCTCAGACTTGTACCCTCTAGGCCTGCACCCTCTAGCCACTGCACCAACCACTGCAGTTGGGACGCCAGGAGGTAAAGCTCAAAGTTCGGTACCCCCAGGCCTCCATCTGGAAAGCGGCACTGTAAGGTTGCTAAAGACACCCGCTGTCTCCCTTTCTCCCATATTAGGTCCTGCAGTAACGTGTTCAGATGTCTAAACCATGAAGCTGGAGTTGTGGTTGGGAGATAAATAAAGAAATACAACAGGCACTGCAGCATAACCATTTGAGAGAGGGAGACCCGGGTCATGATTGGCAAGCGGAGGGAGCACCAGAAATCGATGCTTGACCTAAGAGATCTGAGGGCCATCTCGAGGTTCCCATAACGTAGATCATCTAGGGAATGGAAGACATGGATTCCCCAAGTATTTAAAAGTCAAAGGAGTCCAGTTAAGGTCCTCCATGAGGTTCGGGGGGGACAGGGCAATTCAGAAGACATAGGGAATAGGTAGGTTCTGTTCCGATTAACCTTAAGACCTGACAGCAACTCAAACTTCCCCATTAGATCTACTGTGGTCGTGGTACCCACAGCTGCGCCATTGAGATAAACCATTAGATCGTCAGCGTATAGTGAGATAATATGAGTACGTCCGCCTAGTGTCAGACCCAGCCCCTCGCCCTGCCTCTAAATAACGCTGCCAGGGGCTCCATCGCCAATGCGAACAGGAGGAGTGACAGTGGGCAACCCTGTCTCATGCCCTGGAAAATCCCATACTGTCTAGGCACTGCCTTACCCATTTTAAACCTGGCCATGGGACATTCGTAAAGCAGCTTCACCCACCTCACCCAGCCTTCACCATGGCACATGTGTTTCATGGTTGCCATTAGAAAATCCCATCTCACTGTATTAAAGGCCTTTTTAAGGTCTATCGACAGAAGAGCCGCTTTTGGTGTCTGCTGTATATAAGGGTGGTATAACACTGAATACAGTCTGCGCAGGCTGAATGAGGTATTCTGGGCCTGAATAAATCTGTTCTGATCTACGTAAACGAAGTCAGGCATATATGGAGGAGTTAGTCTAATGGCTAGGGCGGTCGACCTCGAATCTGGGGAACTGGATTCGAGTCTCGGCAATGGTGCTGAACATCCTGTGATTCTGGGCAAATCACTTAATCTCCCCGTGCCTAACAAAAATGGATGTGTCCTCATGTAATGCAACTGGTGCTATGTAAAGCACTCTGATACCCGATTCGGGTCAAGTTCGCGCTATATAAAACTCTGTAAAATAAAAATATGGCATTAAACTGAGCTCCATTATCTTGCTGAGAATTTTTAAATCCATGTTGAGCATGGAGAGCTGTTGGAAGTCTGTAACCTGTGCCCCAGGGGTGGGTTTCTTAGGGAGTGGAACCACTAATGCATCCCACGTGGTCTTAGGGAGGTGTCCCAGTCTCAAAGATTCAACATATACCATCTCTAATTGTGGCGCTAGCTTCGAGACATAGGTTGAATAAAATTCTGCCAGAAGGCCGTCTGGACCCGGGGTCTTCCCTGTGGCCATGATTTTAATTGCTGCACAGATCTTGTGGAGTGTCACCGGGCCCCCCAACTTTTCTACCGACTGTCAGGCTAGCGTCGAAGGAATTAGCACCTTCAGAAATGCACCTTGATCTTCTGTGGATGGCGGGGGTGTGCCCTATAAAGGGCTTGATAGTAATCCTGAAACAAATCATTATTAGCCTTGGGGTCATGGACTGGGTCATCCGTGCTGGATCGGACTTGCATAATCGGGGATCCACGAGTCTCTGTTCTGACCAACCATGCCAGTAGTATACCAGGTCTCCCCTCCTGTAACTTAGTAAGGTATCCCTTGTAGTTGTGGCACCTCAACCGTTCAAGGGCTTGGTGGTATAGTGAGCGTGTTTCTCTTAAGGTATCCCGTGCATCCGATCTAGTTCCCTGTGCATTATCTAATGCATGTAATTTACCCTCCAATGTCTCCAATTATTGATATAATTATTTTTGTGCCCTTATCGATTGCTCTTGGCAATGACCCCTCATCACCACCTAAAATGCTTGCCATTGTATCAGCGCTAGTAGACTCCCTTTGTGTATTGTTATCAAAGAAAGTGGGTATGGCTGCACCTGAAGTTTCCCAAAAACAATTATCTTCGAGCACCAACGGGTTCAGCCGCCATAGTGGAATCATGGGGGGTTTCCCCAGAGGGTGGAGGGTCAGCAAGAGGGGGCTATGATCAAAGAACGTATGCCCCTGGAATTCCGTATGGGTGACAGAGTAACCCAGGCCAGGAGTACACAAGAATAATCAGGTGTGCAGTTGGTGCAAGGGAGAGTAATATGAGTAGTCTCTATCATCTACATGTTGTGCTCTCCATACCTCTTCCAGCCCACAATGTTTCCTCCAGTCTCTGAATCCCGCTGCTGTGTGATGGGCTTGGGTGTCCGACAGTGGAGGACATGAGTGGTCTAGGGTGGCATCAGTAACACAATTAAAGTCACCCCCCAACAGCATATCCGACACTAATACCTTGGTCATAGGGGCCGAAAGGTCTTGAAGGAACGCCACTTGGTCCTGATTAGGGGCATATATACTAGCCAGTGTGATGTCCCATCCAAGGAGTTTACCCTTCAAAAACACATATCTACCTTTTTTGTCCACTAATGTGTGCAGGCTTTTGAAGGGCACACCTGCTCTTACCCAAATCAATACACCTCTAGCATATGCGGAGTAGGAGGTCACGAATATTTGCCCTCTCCATCGTCTGCGCAGTTTCTCCACTTTGCCATTAATGAGGTGAGTTTCCTTCAGGGGGGCGATCTGCATCCCTCTCCTGCGTAAATATCTAAGCACATTATGTCGTTTAATGGCTGAGCCCATCCTCCAGATATTCCACATCAGTATTTCCAGTGTATGTTGCCTGGGCATCATTTTCAAGGACCTCGGCATTCAGTCCTGCCATCTCCCCCCCTGCTCCTCCCACCCCGCTTGTAAAACAAAGAGCTAGGACCCCACCTGCAAAGAAAACAAAAGCATAACAGTGAAAGCCCCCACAAACTAAAACTCTGTATTCCCTGGAGCTGACTGGCAACGACCAGCCGCCCAACCTGTAAACAAACCATTGTGGTCATCGGGAGACCTCATCCAGAGCTAGGTGAAGTCTTCCAGGAGGCGGTAGGCCACATTTTGTATATATACAGCGAAACAATTGTGTTCAGTTCAGCTTGTGCCCACCCAGTCAAAAAGTGCCTCCAGCCTGCCCAGGTACGTTCATATCAGAGCTCTTTACATTGCCCCAGTGTGTGACTCCACCCAGAGGAGCCTCATTCGGCCATAGGTCATTGGCCTTTCTTGGGGTAACAATCGCTAGCGTAACGTTTTCAACTTGTGATGTATCCAAATCTGTACCTCCAGTTCCCTTAGCTACCCCAGAGCCAGTTTCAGAGACCAAGTCAACATCTTTCATAATTTCAGCCACCACCTGCAGGGCAGCAGCTCTTTTCCTCTCTGTTTGGGAGGGGCTCGGTCTTTTAGACAATTTCCATTTCGGTCTGGTCCATGTTCTCCTCCCGGGCCTTTGTTCTCTACGTGGGGTACCAATATCTGCATTCTTGGCTTTATCCCCAGATTTGTAGGATTCAAGCCATTCCCAAGCCACCTCGGTGTCTTCACAGAAGTGTGTCTGCCTGTCTAGCACTATGCGGAGCCTAGCAGGGAACATCAAAGAATACTGCAGATTCTCTTCTCGCAGAGCTCTCTTGATCTCAAGGTATGAGACTCATCTTCTCTGTACCTCAACAAAATAGTCGGGTAAAAATTGAGACCTTACTATTGGCCACCATGAATGGGCCATCAGTCCTTGCCTTCTGTAGGAGGACATCCCTATCCTAATAGTGGAGGAGCTTTGCTACCACAGGATGAGGCGGGTGGCTCGGCGCGGCCATTGAGCGGGGACCCTGTGGGCCCTCTCAAGGGTATAGAATGTCAAGAGGATCCCCAGTGCCACCACCGTGCTGAGCCAGGGTTCTAGGAAGGAGGTCATATCTTTGCTTTCCGTTCGCTCTGGTAGGCCCACTATTTGTATTTTATTCCTCCTATTTCGCCCCTCCGCATCTTCGGCCCTGTGCTCTAGCATGCAGATCCCATCGGTGAGCTCCAAAATCCGACGAGAAAATGTTTGTTGTGTGGGGTGGAGTTCTGCAATTGTAGCCTCTGCTGTCTTCACTCCTTCTGCTAGTTTGTGGTGTTAAGTCCTAAGCAGACCTAACCCCACCTACACAATGCTGATATCTTGATGTAAGGTGGCCTTGGTGTCTGCGATTGCCTCCAGGATTTTGGTCAATTGTTGCTATACAGGGTATGTCATTTCCGCTGGGTCTGGTGGGGCCTGTTGAAGGTCAGCAGTTTCCTCTCCCCGGTCTGAGCGCACACGAATGATCTTCGCTCTGGCTTTCTCCGTTCTCCGCCAAGTATGTAGTTCCAAAGACCAATGTTTTAGCACGAGCAGGGCTGTCTGGGGCACCGCAGTCCGTTAATCGGTAGGGGGCAAGGTGCAATCCATCTGAGTGCTGGATAGTCTTATTTTCCCCCAGCGCCTATCTGGGCTTATAGCGTCCTTTATGTGTCCAGGGAGTTTAGAAGTGCAGTAAACAATTGCAGGTGGATATGTAAGTAGGCAGTCCTCTAAATACTCCAGGAAACCCCAGTCTACTTTGCAAGGCTGGGCTCAGTAATGATTGCTTAGGGGGAAAAAGGGGGGCCCTGGGCTACGGCCAAGGCCCCACATGCTATTCGGCAGGCAAGAAGGCCGTCACTCCTGAGTAGAACCCACTGGGGCACTCACACCACCTCCGGCCTGTTCCTCTTCACCCACTAGGTTTGATTTGATTTGATTGGGCCCAGGGTCTCCGCCTAAGTTGTCGCCTTACAGGCCCCATGCTGGGGCTGTCTCTTTAGGGGCCCGCAATCCTTGATCGGGCGCCTGGCATGAGCACTTGGTGCCTAGTCCATTCGAGTGCCAGGGGTTCAGGGGGGTAATCCAGTAGTGCTTCCACCAGCACTCCCACAGCCCCACCGAAGGCCAGAGATTCCCCGCCGGGTTAAGGCGTAGGCTTCAGGTCTCTATAGGGACTAGGCAGAGTCCACAGGGCCGCGTGCACCTCTCACCTGAGCGGGCTAATGGCCAGGCCTGTCACTCGCCACTTCAGTCACGCAGCCGTCCTCGATGAGATCTTGCCAGGACTCCACTGCCACCGGGTCCGAGCAGGTTAGTAAGGATGACCGACTCAACTTGGCTTCCAGCCACACCTCGGGGGTCAGGTCCGGCCTACCGGCCCGCAATCTTTGCTCTTCTGGGCACCGCGGCAGACGCCGAGTCCCCTGCTCCTTATTCCGATCCGGGTCCTCAGCGGAGACGCTGATCCCAGCCGCCGCAGTCTCAGCACTCCACTCATCATTTCCCGTGGGCGCCCGAGATCCTCGCGGCCTCCCTCCTCCACGTACCTAGGGGGAGGGTTTTGGTGCACGCCCGGTCTCACCGCCCACAGACTGGAGCCGCCATCATGCGGCCTAGTTCATCGTGTTTTCCGATTCTCGCCTCTACCCCGCGATGTTTCACTGGGGGCTAGAGTCGTCACATTGGGTCCACCAAGCTGTCCCCCGGTCAGTGTCACTCTTCTGGCGGATTAGTTCAGCAGCTGGACCTTTGAAAAAGCAGGATATATAAAGAGCCAGAATGGAGCAATGACCTCATGCATCCGCCATCGTTGGCTTTCAAGCCACACCTCTACCCTTCTGTATTTAAGGGCAGAGCCTACCAGGTCAATTTTGTATTTAATTTTGATATTATCAAGACATTCATTTAAGAATATTGTAAGTACACATTTGTTCGTCACCAGGGAACTGCACATATAATTTATTTTTTAAGAGCTAAGATTGAGGTAATACACTCTTCACATTCTAAGATAGGATACTTCTAAGCACAAGCCAGAGTAAGTTTGAGAGAGTACCCCACTTCCATCCACTAACCATAAGCCTGATAAGATGAACTTAGAGTGTTAACTGAAACAAGTTATGTTAACCTTTGAAAGAAAACAGTAGAGAGATAGGAGAGACCCAAATCCTTTGACATAAACAAGCCAAATAACAGCTATAGGATAGTAGCTATATAATAATGCAAAGTCTGAAAGCTTTAATATGTGTTGGGAAGATAGTGTATCATCAAACAGCCTGTAATAACTACTTATACCATGTTCATAATTTACGATTCCATTGGCAATGAAGGTGAGGACTTCCAGTTCATGAGTATTATTATTTTTCCACTCATTAGATTTCTTGCATTTCCGCCCTTTTGAGATTTGTAGCATCTAAGCCATGTTAAATTATCATTGAATAGATTTACTGACTTAGACAAATATCAAGTTTACTTGTTAAATTAAGCCTTTGTCAGGTGTGGCACAAACCTTGTGCGCGAGATCCAATAGAAGCCGTGTTGTTTTCCATCTCTCACCATTCCCACCAGTGACCACATACACTAGAACATGAGAGCTAGTGGTAGAAGTGGGGAAATGGGAATGGAATAAGAGAGGAAACAGAGACACAGGACTCCACCTTCTGTCTCACCACTTCTGGGGTCAAGGAAGGATTCAGGTGATAGTGAATCTCTATGAGATAACAAAATGCCTTCGGTAACTTGTCAATAGAACACTGACCATAGCTGCAAGCTGAAATGATAAATCTTGGGAATATCTCTGCATAAACAACTCTCTCTGCTTTGATAGGTTATTGAGGTTTCCTGAAAGCTAACTATAAAAAAACATAATATATTCCTAAACACATACACACTTACACCTCTTCTTATGTTAAACTTCCTCAAACTGTGTCACCATAGGGTCTCTTGCAAAAGATGAATATAAGGTCTGATGTTGAGTTTGGCGGATGGGTTACTCCGTCACTAACGTGGCGATTTCCCATTCACCTTATTAAAAGTGCATTATATCCTATGGCAGAGGATGGGATATGCATCACATTAGTGATGTACTAACCTGTGCGTCAAACTCTAAACCAGTTCAATAGTATTTACTTGATTTCTGTAAACTGAAAATATAACATCAATATCATGTGATTTTTTGCAATGAGCATTATATTTGCATACTGGTATTCTGATGCCTTATACACTACATACATTAATATTTGAATACACATGAAATGTCCTTTTAGTTTTAGTCCTGTTCCATCATTAAAACTAAATTTTAACAGAAAATATAACCCCAATCTTTGTAGTTCAAACAAGTGTGGAAAATAGCTCAAAATGTGTTTTGTAATCACACAAAACTCGAGGATATGTCTTCTGAAAATCAAAATATTCCTAATCCAGTTGTTTGGTAACAAAGGATTTGACATCCAACATCAATGTTGCATGGTCTGCCTGCAGCAAGATTGTAGCACACATTTTCTTGCAGAAATACTATTAGAAATGGGGGTCTAGTTGACAGAGGTATACACCTTGGTCCAAGTAGTGACCCTGACTTCTAGTCAGGGTAAGGGGATTACACTTCTATAATATTCCCGGTTCACCCCTTTGGTAGCTTGGCATGAGTAGTCAGGCTTATCTCAGAGGCAATGTGTAAAGCATTTGCATATAACACACAGTAATACACTGAAAACACTACAAAAGGACACCACACCAGTTGCAGCAAAACAGCCAATATTTAACTGTGTAAAACAAGCCCAAAACTATAAAAAATCCAACATACAGTAATTAAAATAAGAAGTTTGCAAAAATAGACTTAAAATGCAGTTCATTGAAGTTGATAGCTCTGTCCGGGCATATCACAGTGTCATGAATAAAACCAACAGTTCAGGCCGACCACGGCGTTGCGGGCCAGCTACAGTGTCGGGAAGACCTGCAAACAGTACCTTGGAAATGCAGGGGCTCATGGACCTTGTAAGGTGAGGGTATGTCAGTCTTAGCTGTGCTCCTTGATTTACCGTGGTCATGCAGAAGGGTTTTCCACTCATTTCTCCCTCCTGTCTCTCTTTAGATTATTCGGAGGATGAATTTTGGACTTTGTGCCATTTTTAAGAAATAGAAACTTGGTTTTTGGTTCTGGATTAAGGGTGAGTTCCGAATCCCTTGTGGATCGCTCACATTTTACCTCAAGAAATGACCACTTAATCCAATGATGTTACTGCATGTCTCTCTTTAGATTTTGACTCGGAGGATGGATATTGAACTATGTGCCACTTTTAAGAAATAGAAAATAGTTTTTTCGGCTTTGGATAATGGGTGAGTCTCTGATGCCCTGTGGATCTCTCACATTTCACTCCAGGAAAGGACTGCTCAATACATTTATGTTACTGCATTTAATTTAATTTATAGATCGATTTGGTTTGCCACCATGATATACATCTGACTTTGACTAACACTTATATGGGTACTCCATCCAGGCAAGGAGGATTACCTTTCAATAACTCTTATGTTTTGGTGAGTTGCCACATGCCCCCCCCCATTTTTTGATAATATCACAGAGAGTTTTATGTACAGACACACCTTACTTATTCTAGATGTTACTTTCTTACATAAGCTGTTTACATGGTTCAGACCTGTCCTGAGGAAGACCCAATGTCATGTCCAGCCATTAACACACACACCTGAGGTCGAAACATTAACGCTTAATCAGTCCAGGCCCTGAGTCACTTCACCTTTTAATCAATGCCAATGTTTAAAAAGGGTGGTTGTTGAACTCCATATACTTAAAGAGAACGGAGTGCTGCAGTCCCACCAGTAGCATTTGATTTACAGACCCTGGGCACACAAAGTGCACTGTACTAGGGACATACTAGTAAGTCAAATATACTAATCATGGAAAGCCAATCATAACACAATTTACAGTAGGAGCACTTGCATTTTACCACTAAATAGCAGTAAAAAAGTGTGTGGAGACCCTAAACCAGAAAAACGAAGTCCAGCATGCCATCAAAAACAGGAGGTCAGAAGGCAAAAAGACAGGGGAAAACACCAAAAGATGCCACGTCTAACAAATACAAAACACAACGAGGACAGTAATACCTGAAAAACCAAGATAGTGCTGTTCTCTCTAGATCCATGAAAGTCTGTGGCCCTCTGCGAAATGTAATTCACTGCTAAAACCCTACTGTGCTGTGTAGTTCCAAAGCGCACACAGTTTGACTCCAGTAAGCAAATGCTCTGTAATGACCACAAGTCTTTCCTCTGCTGGAAGCCCCTCAGCACAGATGATTTGATGTACTGCTTCCTCACACGTGAACCTGACATTCCACACACATGATATTGACATGATGGTAAGTGGCAGTTTAAGCCCTACACACTGTCCTCCTTTAATTCCAGCAAGAAGTAAGATTTTTGCATTTCACAAACATATGTACTAGATTTGAACATGGGCATTTGCTCCGCCAGAAATCACGTTTATCTATCACACTACAGTTAGTCTTCTTTTTGCATGTTGACTAGCAAACCCCCTCCCCAAAATGCTATGTTGATAAAAACTATATAGCGTTGGTCGGTTAACTCCTGTTTTTCATATTGATATTAGGGGCTTATGACACATGGTTGGAGAAATAGCATGGTGGAGACCATTAACACCTCATTCTTGTTTTCTACAAACAAATAGAGGTTAACATTTGTTAGAATTTTCTAAATCAAGAATGCTGATTAGAAGATTTGTTGTGAGGGAGTTGGCTACTAGACAACTTCATGAAGCTAATTTGATGATATTTCTTTTTAATTAATCATAGTTGACAGAATTTTAGATGGGCATTGTTAAATAGATTATAATTTGTCTGTTCATCGAAGAGTAGATGATTATTTGTATGCAGATTCATGAAGAAGTAAAAGCCTGGTTCTCATCCATTAATTGGTTGACTGGCAGTATGCCTAGATAAATTCGTATTGACCAATAACATTTCCTCCTATCTGCATTGAAGGAATCGAACAGATAGGACTCGTAAGTATGGAACCGGCTTGCCTTCTTTAGACATTAGCTGGCCCAAAAGACTGCAAAATGACACCGGTATTAATAACAAACTACCTGAGGTTAACTTGAAGTATAGAATCCGTCGCTGCATTTTCATTTTAACAAACAAGTTAATGCTCCTTGGTTTTGGCAGGAAACGTATTCCATAGTTTAAAAGCCTTTGCATTACACTGGCTGCTTTTTTTTAGCATATTTAGTACATACTTTAAAAAGAAAAACGCTGTGTACTTCTTGATGTGCAGCACTTCCGTTTTACATTTTAAGAACCTAATTGCGTTTATGGCTATAGAATATTGTATGAGTTTGATTTCAGGTGCATAAATATGTGCGGCATGATTTCCCACCCGCTTCTTACCTTCTCTTAATTTGTATGCAGATTTAAATAAATTCTAATGAACACAATTGGCAACATAATTGATTTGTTGCAGAAGTAGAGTGAACGATCAGTATGCTGCCAGCATTTGGTTACATTATTCGGGGATGTCAAATAGTTTTCACGTTTATTTCCTGACAGAGGTTATATAAGGTGAACCACATAACAAAAGGCCTTAGGTATGAACAACAGGACAAAATTGGCCAGAGCTAATTAACATAAAACATGCTGTCCCTTCGCAGAATTTATGATATATTATCCTGTAATTCCTCATCATATTTTGACTGTTTTAATAAACAATATGATTAAGTCCAGGCTATTCTGACAGGAGGAAAACACATGCAGGCTTCAAAAGGATGAGGAACTTTAAAATAGATGGTGTGACTTCACTCATTTGATTTGGCATCTTCTTTAGTACACATTTCTTTGACATTGCTAAATTACTATATTATAGAGTAAAGAATAAAATATGCAAATAAAAGGCATCTGTGTTCTGTGGCGAAATAGTTCATTTTAAACATATCAACGTAAAAACTCATCAATTAATTCGACTGGAGTTTGACAAACCCGCAGTATCTGGAGCCATTTCATGAACCTTTGCGATTGGACAGTTGTGCACTTGTTTTTATGAAATTTCGCTATCAAATATTTAACTCTAAATTTCACTGAGTGAGTGTATGATTTGCAGACACCACATCTTGGAAGCAGTGAGCAGTGGTTGCATCTCTCTGTTTCCAGGTGAGATGTCTGCAACTCATACACTATGCGAGAGAAATTAATTTTTTTATTCATGTGCTTTAGACAGTGCAATTGCCTAAAGCCAGGTGTGCAGCTGTGCTAGTCACAAACCAGTTGCGTAGCCAAAAGGTCTGGCGCTGGCCACATGCTTTTTGACTTTGGCAATTCTTTTTTTGTTCTGTCATGATTTGTGCGAAACCTTATTGTTGGGGATACAGCTGAGCCATCATCAATCTATAAAAAATCATTGGCTGAAGCCAAAAATATTTTTTTTGTTTCAAAAAAGCACTCATCATCATAGTAGTCCCTGACACTGAAGAAAACTACTTTTAGTGTGAATGTGCTCCCTGTGAAAGAGCAGCATACTGTAACTCAAAGTGAAATCAGCCAGTGGCTGAGGTATGCTAACCCACTGCCCCATGATGCATGCTTCAGTGCAAGGCAGAAAAATGTGAGTGACAAAACAATAGACTAATAGATGAGGTCTGGCTGAAAACCTCTGTAAGTAACTATGTTACACATATCTGCTGTAAAATCAAACGGTCATGGCTAACACAGGACCAAAAAAAGCCAATGGGTCTTGTGTTGGCTGACAGACTATTGTCTTTTCTAAATCTTTTTTGTAATATGTTTGTAAAACTATCTTCCAAATGGATAGAGATTCTTGCAAAGACAGACAGAGAGGCTTATAAATACAGGTATATTTGCAAAGACAGACAGAGAGGGCTGTATAGATAGATAGTGTTGCAAAATATATAGATAGTGTTGCAAAGATAGACAGACAGACAGGCAGGCAGCCAGGCATATAGATAGATAGATAGATAGATAGATAGATAGATAGACACAGGAGTGCAGTTAAACAAAAGAAAAATCCTCGTGCGCATACTAAAAGAATTCCAACTTCATGAAGAAATTTTCAAATGGACACAGTTTGTTCTGCTGTGAAATAGCACTCAGGTAAACAAAGGCCACTCCAAAAGGAATTTACAACACCATCAGCAGAAGACAAGAGCTGATAAAACTGGGATGTGGCCTGTGCTCAACATAGAAGAGCTAGTAAAACATTTCCTGCCATCACATCAGGCTCTAAACACAAAGGCAACACTAGAGCCAAAAAGTCAAAGCAAAAACACTGGCAATGAAGAGAACTACCTTGTGTATGGATGTGCCCTTTGCAAAAGAGAAAAATGCAAACACTCAAAGTGAAGTTATCCAGTGACTGAAGTAGGCTGACCCCTTTCCCCATTCTGTATGCTGTAGTGTGCAGAAGCAAAATGCAAATGAAACACCAACAGACCAATTGATACAGACAGTGGTTGAAAGCCCCTATAATTAATTTCATTATACAAATATATATATATTTTTTTAATTAAAATCTGATATGATAGTTCAGCTGCTTACTCAACCTGCTAGAAAGGCCTGTGTGCAGTTTGAAGACAAGTTCCTACCTAATGATGTGACTCTCCTGCCTTTGAAAGGTAACCTATTAGCCCCACATAAAAAAGCTTCTCTAGCAATTCCTAAAATTTTGCGAATCACCCATTTTTGTTCTAGTTTCGATAAAAACCACCAGGGCTCACTACGCATCCAGAATACTCTCAAGTAATAGTTCCATGGGTGAGGGGCCGTTAGAATGCAGAGAGAGAAGGGGATTGAATGACTGTGAGTATGAAGCCTAGAACACGAAGAAATTAAGATTACCAGAACATAATCGACCCACTAGCACCTTGTCTGTCTTCACCATAGGGTATAAGGAGGAAGCGGCACCCTAAGCCACACTAGTTGAGCATTGTAGAGGTCTGAGTTCTCTTTGCAAAACCAAGGCCGAATTGACGAACATTGAACCCTTCACCTATGATCTAGAACCCTCAATGTGTAAATGAGGCTGAATTATGGTATCCCTAGTATTTAAAAGAACCTTCAAGGGACAGAACTGGGCTAAGAGGCTAGAGCAGCTAATGTATCATCTACCATACCACATGAAAACCATTATCATTATAGCAGAATTGAAGGACGATGCTCTATGCGGTCAATGCAATCGTGATACTGAAGTACTTGAAGAAATCACATTACAACACAGGATAGTTTTAAAGGTTTACATCAACTGTTACACAGACGAACACCATACCTGATATCCAAATAAGTCTAACATATGCTTGTTCCTAGAACTCCAGTCGCTCTTTGTGTGAGGAAACTCGGTAAAGACCTATCCAGCATGTCCAGCTCTTATTATAGACTAGCTGAATACTGAATGGTCTATTCTGTACGAACTAAAAATGTACCTGGACTGTAGTGTACAAGGCCCAACTAAATTATTATATCTTGTTACTCACTGCCAAAGCGTAAAGGAACAGCCATCAGCACCCCTAATTGTAACATTTGCACAACCTTAAAGAGATGTTGCCTAGGTCTTACTCTAGCACCAGCTTACATCCGGATAGAGAAAACAAGGAACATTGAAATGGAATGACTTTAAGTGCCCAATACAAGATTTCAGAGTCTATAGAGTAGCTGATTATACATGTTGTGGTATTAATAGTGTGTGCTGTTCATGAAAATACAGTATTATTCCATCATCAAATAACTACTCTTCCTGTGCATCGCAAATAGGTGGTGTGAATTTTTATTCTACTCTCTTGTTTACCGTATTGGAGCATTCTGAGGCAGACATTGGCGGATGTCCACTTGTTTAAAAATTATTCTTTACGGTCTGATAATGTGATGCATGCCAAATGTGGTGTAGCAGTGGAATATGACACATCTGCAGATGGCATGGTATCTGGAAAGAGTAGTGGAATTTATATAGCATAAAGATAGCTAGATAGAAATGGAGCACCATACTCTATGGATGTACAGAGATGGCACAAGATCATGTAAAACTAGTTTTCAGCATATTCACCAGAGATGAAAGTCTAGTCGCAAAATACTGGTCTCAAATTGTGATCAGTAAGGATTTTTAAAACTGACCTATGATCTTATGGGGCAGATCTCATAAATCAAAATCATAGTGGGTTGTAATCCAAACTACCTCATAAATATTAATAAGGTAGTTCACAAATTGTCCATCACAGGGATGGTAGCCTACTGGGGGCAGAAGACCACCATGTCTTTAATTGTCCTTCAATAAAGTAAGATTTTTGTTTTGCAGCTCGCTTTCCTTAAAGGAAACAGGACTACATTTAAAAAGAAAAGTTTACTTTTTTTGTTTGTTTAAGAGTTGGCAGTGGTCCCGTTATCACCCTAACTCAGGGACTGTTAACTTTTCATTGGTTTATAACCGTCATTTAGATTTTAACCCATTAATACATATGGATAGTGTGAGAAATTGGGTTGTTGGTTCAGTGGGGTGTTAACCCTGCTCAAGCAACAATCCCTGTCAGGGTGAATCGCAAAAGTCACCAAATTAACCTATGCTTAACCCTCTGGTAGCCTGGCACAAAAGCAGTCATGCTTACCTTAGAGGCAATGTGCAAAGTATTTATGCAACACACAAACAGTAATAACGTGAAAACATGCCACAAGAAAAATCGCACACCTATTTAGACAAATAGAATACATTTGAATAAATGATTTGACACCAAAACCACAAAAATCCAATTAGTCGAACAGGAGTTAAGAATTTTTAAAGTTTAAGGTATAAATTAGTGCTTAAAAGATCAAAGCGCCAACCGCGGATATTTAGACTGGGGAAAAGTAAAAAAAAATATGGCAAACCATGATGGAACGCGAGTCAGATACAAGAAGAGGATTGGGCCATGTTGGAACTTACCTTCGTATTTAGAAGAAATGTTATCAAAAATGTTCTGAGAAGGTAGAAGTTCAGCAGGGCAAGGTTGCAGGCGTTTACCTTACATTGTCGTAAGGTAAACGCTGGATGAAGTCACGGTGAAGATTTCCACTTTCGGATTTAGTCTCTTTTTTGGAAGTCAAAACTCCCCAGCAGGATGAGGCTGAAGGCCGTAGCCAATGAGGGCTCCATAAGGTTGGATACCCCTTCTGCGAAGGACCGCTGAACAGGATTTGCTATTTCAGAGAAGAAAATAGCGGGAGCCGCCACAAAGTCAGGCCGACCAGAGATGCACCTTGGGCATATAGATGAGCAGGTTGGTTCTGGTCTCCTCTTGGTTCTCAGAGCATTTTTTAGCCCAACATCTTTTAAGTCCCAAGTTTTGGATTTTGGTGATTTGGGCCTTTGAGTCACTCTGGTAATCCTAGGTTCAAGTGTTGGAACAGGACTCAAGCAGCAAGGCAGTCCTCTAAAGGTTCAGGCTCAAGCACCAAGGCAGCCTTCTAAAGGTTCAAGGCAGTCTTCAGGCAGTAGAGCAGAGCAGAGCAGTCCTACCAGGTGCAGTAAATCAGTCTTCTGAAGTACAGAGCAGGAGACAGCCGCAGGCACTTCTCTGAGGGTCCTTCCACAGGTCCAGAAAGTGAACTGAAAGGTTGGTCTGAGGGTCCTATTTTTATATCCTGTGTCTTCCTTGAAGTAGGAGAAGTTTCTAGAGAATTTCCTTTGAAGTGCTTCGAGTTTCCTTCTTTCCCTACCTAGGCTCTTGCCTTCCTGCCTAAATAGTGGGGTAGTGTGAAGTCCTTTGTGTGAAGGCAGGACATGGTCTATTGGCTTCTAAGTGGGGCTGTGCCCAGCTCCACCCCCCATCCTGCCAGTGATGGCCCATCCAGACACACCTACTCCCTCTAGTGATTGTGTGGCTACCTGGAAGGAATAAACAAAGTCCAACTCCCTACTACACCCAGTCATGTGACCCAGGAACAGGCTGCATGCACAAAATAGTTAGGGCAGGAAAATGCCAACTTTCTAAAAGTGGAATATTTTCAAAATTGTATACGACTTTACCACTAAAGAGGATATTAAATTACAATTTGTTACACAATCAAACGTTAGCACTTATTAAGGGTAATAAGACAAAACGGAGTGAGCACAAGTACTTTAGCACTGGTTAGCAGTGGTAAAGTGCACAGAGTACTAATGCCAACAAAAACAAATTCAGAAAAATAGGAGGATGAATGCAAAACGTTTGGGGGGAAGACTACTCTAAGGCTGACAGATCTAACATCTGACACCTGCTGAATGCATCCTGCGAAAGGGTTTGATACCTAGGATCACAATAAGATCCACCAAGCGTAGCTCACTCGTTGTTCAGCACAAAACACACAACAATAAAAATATAACACCGTAAAGCAACTCTTGTACCAATGATGTTGCAAATGCCACTGTATAAAAAACTGAAAGAATTTGAGGTAGTCAGAAAATGAAGACGCTGAAAATTGTGATATTTGTCGAAAATGGATTGTCACAGGTGGTAACTGCTCAAGAAATCTTGGGTCCACAAAGTATGCAATAAACAATCTGAATAAGGCATATTTACTTGGACCTTCTTTCCCAAGCTCATATTGTTCCCTCTTCTTTGCAGAGTGGATGCTTGAAGCTGACAGTGCACAGACAGCACACATCCGACACAACACCCCTATAATGGAAGCATTTTTCACCTGGAGTACAGTAAGCCAAATTATCAAGCTAAAAATGGCACACCATGTCAGTTACAACATTGAATGTCCCTTGGGACTAAATGCCTATTATGGGATGTAAATGCCACATGAGTAATATTTCATGAAAATAAGAAGCTACCTCAGGGAGAGCTCTGCCCACGCAAAACATAACCTAATTTTTGCCTAATTACCATGGTTAATAACTGAGCTGCTTCATGAAAAAACAAAACGTGTATTTATTTATAATATGACAATTTATTATGTTCAACTTCCAGCATATGTGACACCTTGAGTACCATGAATAGAAAAGTTCTTGCTGCATAGTATGACATTTGGATACACATATGTATTTACTTAAGTAATGAATGTTTGGTGATTTTAATCTCAGACATTTGTCGTTCCGTGCAAGTACACCCATTAACATTGGCCAAGATGCCCAGGAAACATGCATGTTAAACCGAAGGGGAAGGAACAACATTGAAAGGCATAAAACCTGTTACTATGCATCTGAAACATGTACACAATGAAGCAACAAGTGTGGAAGATGTAGTGCTATTGGACGTAGGTGAAGCCAGAGATGGGACCACTGTTGACGAGGACAATGGCAATGATGAAAAAATGCACTCATGGGCTTTGGAAGTCAGAGTGCAGAAGACAATACACTTTTCAAATAATACAAACAATACAACTGGTGACACACTTCCAGGTATAGCCTGCCAGAAAAGCTAGTAAGGGTTCGGTCTCCCCTCCATAATGAAACTGTTATTATGATGTTGGTCCTGAGGAGGGTGTTTTTCTAAACCATCGAAAAGAGCATCAACCAACTTTGCAAACAGACCTCCTGTGTATTAAAAGCTATATATCTGTACACTTTAGAAAATGTGTTAAAAGCAGAATGTATAGATGAGAACATATTTTAATTCTATGTTGTGTGTCTGTGTAATGGAAGTGGATAGGTCGGACTAATATGAGAGAAGAGGGTATCTAGGTTACCTTTATGAATGACATGTATTTTATGTGTCTATTTCATGAAGTTATGCACTAAAGATGAGGAGATATATTTTTGATACACAAAGGTAAGCTGTACGCTATGGTTGTTATTCACAAACTGTGAGCTAATAGTAAGTTTATGACTGTGGAGACTCCACATTCGGGGCACAAAACTCCACACATAAAAAGAAAGAAGGTGGGATAAAGTGTGGGAGATGGTGTAACTGTAAGAAAAATCCAATGATTAGAGAACACAAAGAGGAAAAGAGAACTCAGGCTCTTGAGCGAGATGTGCGTTTTGAGAAAGGGCACATGCTCGGGTAGGAGTACAAGGGCTGCATTTGCTATAAGTAGTGCTATTTATGATTGTTTTGGAATAGCTAGAGTGACAAGACTAGTATGCCATACTTTACAGCCATTGTTTACCCTTTGTATATTTCCTGTAGCAGCCAAAATAAAGGATGAAAAAGAGCTAAGGTGGTTTGAATTTTGAGGTATATGAGCATTATAATTTCATTTGGTGCTGATCACACTGTATTGTACACCCAAAATCCTGGTTAAGAGTCATTGGTCTGGCAATAACTCCTGACATCATTTGGCAAAGTAGCTGGATACAAAATAATAAGCTTAATCACTAGCATTTACATTTAGTAAGGTTGCCTTTATTAAAATCCCAAAGCATTATGATAGATGTAGTTCTTAAATCTTTTATTTGGTTTATCAGTCTTCATTTAAAATAAATTGCTGACCAATTTCAATGAGATAACTTACTTTCATTGAAGCGGTTCAATGTTTTTTAACGTACACTCTTGCCATCATAATATTTATCTTTCATTAAAGCTCCTTAACTCGACCTTGCTAGATGATGCCGGCTTTGAACCATTTAAACGGTAAAGTTCCCAGACACCTCTTTCAATAAAAGAGCCCCACACCATTGGCACAGGCCACTAATAAAGTTAACTGTCAATCTTTTTAAAAAAAGGAAATAGGGGCCTGAATAGTATCATAGAGATTTGTCTTTAATAGGAAGAATTTATCTGGTTAAATTGTGTGTTATTTTCAATGTTCTTTTTGAATTGGGCATTCCAGTTGAAATACCCATGAATTTATTGAAAGAACTGCAACTACCTATCAATATTTTTATTTGGGGTAGAATATATGCAGACCAAAGAAGCCAGAGGTGTGCATGTGCCACCCCTGCATAGAGTCCCAGACACCTGTGTAAAACTGCATTGGCACAGGTAGCACTGAGGAACAAAGACATCCTACCAGATTCAGGAGGACAGTATTAGGATGAAATTTAAATTTTGAGTAACCCAAGCTAAAAAACATATTTTTCTATCTATTCTCCCCATTCTGTCCCTGTGACTTTCTCCTTTTTCCACTTTGATCCTAGACACTGTTGAAAATTCCCATCCCCTTTCCTCCTTCTGAATAGGGGTGGGTGATACATTCCGCACCGGCGGCGGAGTTCGCGGAGTTTGGCAATCAGGACTACTTGAGAAATAAAATGTTTCGGTACAACCACTGTCAAAGCGTACTTGTTCCAAAACCTTTGGCAGCTGAAACTAATTCTGTAAGGAGGTCATTGGAAAACTTTGGTTTGGCCAGGGTTACATGCAAACATAATGCTTCATAGGCTTTTAATATCAAATCAGTGCAAACAGGAATTTAATACTTAAAGTTTTACTTGTGACACTTCAAATGATCAGCCATTGTGCACAGAGTTGTATTGAGTTTGTTCGAACCAATTGTAGTGGTACCTAGGAATGAGGTGAATGTCTTTTGATAAGTTTTTGGGGACATTTTGCATGAATGGTTTGGAGGTGTTTTGCTTTAGTTTTCGTCAACCATTGCGTAGAGATGTACTGACAGCCAAATTAAAATAAATAACTTGGTAGTCACTGTGGGCAGAAGTTATTTTTGTGAAGTTAAACCTCACATTTGTGTGTGGTGTGGTTGATTCTGTGGATCTGAGGGATTGCCTGGTTTATCTAAGTTTTGAGGAAGAAGGGTTCAACTTCTTTCAGAAGGTGTCATCAAGGAATGAAGTAAACTTTTTTTTCTTGAATTCATCTAAAAAGGGTGAAAATGAGGTAGACTGTTTTCCTCAGCTGCACGATCCTCACAAAGAGATTCACAGGAGTGCAGCGGGCAAGCAGTTGGTTTGCAAGGACTCCGAACTAAGGGCGAAGGCATCTCTCCTGCTTCTGGATTGAAGGGAATCCATTTTCTTTCCCTTTGTAAGTGCATAAAAGGTCTTACCAACCAATCTGTTTACACAGGGACCTGGGAGAAGGTTGTGAGTTCTCTTCAGTTGTAGGGGGCTGTTGAGAGTACAAACAAGGAGACAATGACTTGTGGGGACTCTGTATTTCTAGTGCCTAGAAAACTGAATAAAAATGTTTTTGGCCATGATCGCCCTTTGCTCACTGTGGAGATAACATGACTATCATCGATTGTTCTACCCTTTGTTTTAAATGCCACATTACAAACTTTTAGTCACGAAACGTTAAGACCCAGAGAACTAACACACAGATTGAGGGACTGATTTAGATCTTGGCAGACGGGTTACTCCATAACAACGGTGACGGATATCCCATCCGCCGAAATATAAATCCCATAGGATATAATGGGATTTATGTTTCAGCGGACGGGACATCTGTCACCGTTGTGATGGAGTAACCAGTCTCCGTCAAGATCTAAATCAGGCCTAGACTATCTTGCATACAGAGCACATTTAGAAAGATTGTGCTATAATAGTCAGTGTATGTACATAAGGAATATCCCTCAAAATATAAACTATTTTGGAATATAGAAAGGTGAGCAGAATGTTCTAAGACACGAGAAACACTCAGCTGAGCACAAAAATAGTCATACAAATATTCTATATTCTATCATACATTGAAGACAAAAAACGATATGCATCCTTAATAAAGATATATATTATACGAACAACTGTTAAACCAGGCGGCCTCGCTCTCTTTCTCACACGACAAGGCATTATTTATTTTACAATTGGCTGCATTTTAAAGATTTGCTTAATTAAATCCCATGCAAATTATTTTCCTCTTCAATATTAAGAACAATAAGTCGGGAATAAAACATATTATGACATACTTAAACACTGGGCTATAATTTCTAAACCGCATATATTACATGTTTCCCCCCATTATAATCCAGACAGCCAAAATGAACATTTTTGAAAGAAATGACCAAAGCATGATTAATTGCATGCTCACAGACTGCGCAGCTTCAAGAGTAAATCAACTGCTAAGAAGTGCTAACTTGCTAAAATATAAACTAATTTTAGTCTCCAGATATTAAAATATAATCCATCTTCTTCCTCCATTGGGAAAGCTAATTAGAAATTGTGACTGGCATAAGGAGAACCTAGAAAACAGTGGGATTAGGTTCACGTGCATAAAGCTCGTGCCCAGGAGAAGCTTGCTTGGTTTGTGCACACTGCATTTTTCATGGCACAGTGCTCCAGAAAACAGCATTTCCTAACGCAGTCTTCTGACTGCGCACATGACAGAAGAGAGTGTATCATGCAAGCAACCTGTGCTCACGAACCGTATATTTTTAAATGCAGTTGAGCTTGTTCTGACTTTAAAATGACAGCTTTATGCTAATTTGGTTTTACACAAAGCAGGATAATGAAACGATATCTTTGGCTTTCGCCGCCTTTCACGTTACAACAATTCAAGGGGGTGAGTCTGGCAGACAACAAGTATAATAAGAAACACCAAACCGCAGAGGAGAAACCACAAAATGCACTACTTGAAGTGTACAATACACTTCAGATGGCGCTGTGAAAAAATGACCGGATGTTTGCAAGTTCTGATATAGAAGTGATAATTATCGCTAATGCAATAATGCAGTAAACATAACACAAGTAATAAAATTGTTGTTTGTGCATTCTTAAGCGCTATACGTGAGGGAGCGCGGGTACATCCAGCACCTATCACTGATTATTAGGGGCGCCTTCCACCTGTACCATATAACAACTTAATCAATGTCCAAGTTTTTGACCCAATGTCATTCTGCATATTTCTATTTGGTGAGATTGGCTAGATGATGACGTCCGACAAAAAACTCCTAAAGTCTAAAATGTCTTCTCCTGTATAAGCCACAGCCAGACAACCATTTGCGAACACATTTACAAGTCACTTTTTTGAATGTGTGTACTGAACATTTTACACTTTCTTTTGTACTCTGTGTTGGCTTGCAGTGAATGCAAACGCCATTAAAAGCAAGCTGTATTCTGCTGCTTCCCCATTCCAGAGCACTGGTGCACGTAAAGAGTCACGTACCATCGGCCGCACGAGATGAAGGGCGGCAATGGTCCTTTTAAACTGTAAACACGAACATCTGCATTCAGCAATGCGGTTGCGCGCTCGCGTCGGAAAGAAATCTCGAAGCGTCGATGGCTAATGAGCTGGAGTAGTGTCCGAATTCCATTCTCAGTTTATATTCTCATGTGAAGACAATGGTTGGCAGTTCATAAAATGCTACAATGTTAGCCTGGCATAATACTGGTGTTTGCATTCACTGCAAGCCAACACAGAGTACAAAAGAAAGTGTAAAATGTGCAGTACACACATTAAAAAAAGTGACTTGTGAATGTGTTCGCAAATGGTTGTCTGGCTGTGGCTTACATAGGAGAAGACATTTTAGACTTTAGGATCACCGACTGCGCAAACACCATCGCCCCCCTCAAGAAGACTTCCAACACACTCACCAAGAAAGCCAGCTGGTTCTCCACCGGTCGAGATGAACCTGCAGACGCCTCAAAAGGCTATGGAGGAACTCCAAAATCCCAGCAAACTGAGGCAACTTCAAAGCAGCCACCACCACCCACCACAAACTCATCAGATTCTCAAGGAAGAAAGCACTCCAGGACAGAGTCTCCACCCACGCACACAACTGCAAGGAACTTTCCGGCATCATCAAAGAGTTCGCCCAACCCAACAGTGAGACCACCGACATCCCACCCTCCCAGAACCTCTGCGACAGACTCAGCGCCTTCTTCCATCACAAAATCAAGACCATCTATGACAACTTCGATGACAACAACCTTCACGAGGAACCCACACCCACTGCTGCCTGCCCCACGCAGCCGGCACTGGACGGCTGGACCGCCCTCAACATCGAAGACACCCTAAAGACTATGAAGACCACCCACTCCTGGGCCCCCATGGACCCCTGCCCCCACCACATCTACCACAGAGCCGCAGACATCATAGCCCCCGAATCATCAACTGCTCCTTCGAGACCGCCTCCTTCCACAATGACTGGAGACACGCCGAGATCAACCCTCTCCTGGAAAAACCCTCTGCAAACCCCACCGACCTCAAGAACTTCAGACCCATCTCCTTACTCCCGTATCCGGTGAAAGTCATGGAAAAAGCAGTCAAAAGTCAACTCGCCCCCTTCATAGAAGGAAACAACATCCTCGACTCCTCCCAATCATGCTTCAGGATGAACCACAGCACCGAAACTGCCCTTCTCGCTGCGACAGATGACATCCGCTCCCTCCTCAACAGAGGAGAGACTGTGGCCCTGATCCTTCTGTACCTCTCCGCTGCCTTCAACACAGTCTCACATCGTACCCTAGCCCGCAGACTCCGCAACGCAGGAATCCGGAACAAGGCCCTTGACTGGATCCACTCATTCCTCTCCGGCAGAACCCAGTGGGTCAGACTCCCTCCTTTCCTCTAGGAACCCACACCGACCACCTGTGGAGTCCCCCAAGGATCCTCCCTCAGCACCATCCTGTTCAACATCTACATGGCCCTGCTCACATCCATCGTTAGATCTCACGGACTCAACATTGTATCGGTCGCAGATGACACCCAACTCATCCTCTCCCTCTCCAATGAACCCAACATCTCCAATCGCAACTTTCAAGAAGGAATGGAAGCAGTCACCAGGTGGCTGAAGAACAGCTGCCTACAACTCACACAGGCAAAACCGAGGTGCTCATCATGGGCCCACACCCCGATACCTGGAATGACACCTGGTGGCCCCCCGCCCTCGGGAACCCTCCCTCCCCCAGGGACCACGCACGCAACCTCGGAATCATCCTGAACTCCGAACTCAAAATGGACCGCCAGATCAACGCTGTCACCTCTTCCTGCTACCACACCCTCCACCTACTCCAAAAGACCTTCAACTAGATTCCCCTCAAACACAGGAAAACCATCACCCATGCCCTCATCAGCAGCAGACAGGACTACGGCAACGCACTCTATGCCGGGATCAACAAGAACCACACTTGCAAAATCCAGAATGTCCAGAATGCTGCCGCCAGACTAGTCCTCAACATACTGCGCCACTGCCACATCAGCCAACACCTACGGACACTACACTGGCTCCCCATCGAGAAGAGAATCACCTTCAAGGTTCCCGCCCACGCCCACAAGGCCCTTCACAACACTGAACCTGCCTACAAGAACCACCACCTTTCGTTCCACGCACCCCAAAGATCCCTCCGCTCAGCCCAGCTTTTCCTTGCGACGGTACCATGCATCAAGAAGACCAGAACAGGGGGATGCTCCTTCTCTCTCCTCGTGACCAAGGCATGGAACTCCCTCCCTCTCCACCTCCGACAGACACCAACACTCTCCAAGTTCTTGAAGGACCTCAAGACCTGGCTCTTTGAATCACCGTGAACATCCTGAAGCTGCGCATCCCCCCCACCTCAGCGCCTAGAGACCCTTTTGGGTGAGTAGCTGCGCTTTAAAAACCCCTGATTGATTGATTGACTTTACACCCTTGCAATTGAAGCAATATACTTTATTTGGGTTGTTGGTGGAAGGGGGTGAAGCCATACTCAAGCAATGGCCTCAAGTCTTGTTAGGGTAAACTATTAAAACTCACTAAATTAACCTGTGCTTAACCCTCGGTTAGCTTGGCACAAAAGCAATCAGGCTTAACTTAGAGGCAATGTGTAAAGTATTTATGCAGCACTTAAACAGTAATAAAGTGCAAACACCAAACAAGAAAAATCCCACATCAATTTAGAAGCATAGAGTAAATTTTAATAAATTATTTGACACCGAAACAACAATATTCCAATCTGTACGACCTGAGTTCTGAGTTTAGGAAGTTTCAAGTGAACAATAGCACCTAAACAATAAAAATGCCAACAGTGGACATGTAAATGCGCGAGAATGGGGCAAAGTCGAACGTTATGACTGACCATGATGAAGCACAGCTCGCATACATGATGTGGATTGTGCCTGGTGTCTACTTACCTTCTGACTTAGAAAAAGTTTGAAAGACAAATGTCTGAGAAGATAAAGTTCAGATAAAGTTCAGTTGAGCAAGGCAGTTGGCGGTGTCTGAGGAGGAGGCGTCATCATCGGGGAGACGCTTGACGGAGTCGCAGTGAAGATTTCTATGTCCAGACTTATGCCCTTATTATGAGTTTGACGGTCCCTTGGACCGCGGTATCGGCGGTGGCTGTTCAAGAGTGGAGAGCTCGGCGGTCCGACGGCCGTATTACGAGTTGGGCGGATTGGCTTAGGGAAGACCGCCACTGGATCGCCAAGACTTTCAGCAGACCGCCGGCCTCCAGGTTCGTGGTCAGGGAAAGGCAGCCGCCAGAGGGCGGTATGGGGGAGCTGCACCGCCGTGCTTATTACAAGTTGCCTGATCCACCAGCAGACCACAGAGGTCTGACCTCCTGCTTCAAGGTGGAGGTGACAAAGGATTTGGGGTCAGTACTCACCCCTTTCTTCTTCTTCCAGACAGAGGTCAACGTGGAGCCCTTTCTCCATGTCCCCCCTACACAGCAGGATCTTCACCCCAAGGATTATGACCTGGTGTGTGGCGATATACATATACATATGTCATATACCCATTGCCAGGACTGCCCACATAAGGGCTGAACCCCAGTAATGAGTATATGATATTTTTCCACATATTCAGTCGAAATGCACACACAGGCATTGATATATTTGGAAAAAGTACTCACCACCCCTGCAAAATACCCTCCTCCACACTGCTGGCCCCGAGGACAACTTGTAATAAGGCAGTCTTTGGACCACCAGTGCCGTGGGCTGCTGGTGGGGGTGGAAGCGATTCTATGGTGGTCGGACCGCCAAACTCGTAGTAAGGCCCTTGGTCTCTTTTTTGGAAGTCAAAAATCTCCAGCGGTATGAAGCTGCTGGCTGCAGGCAATGAGGGCTCCATTAGGACAGATACCCCTTCTGCAAGGTATGGCTGAACAGGATTTGCTGCTGCGGAGAAGAGCGTAGTGGGAGCTGCTGTGAAGTCAGGCTGACCAGCAATGCGCCTTGGGTGGATGGGTGAGCAGGTAGGTCAAGGTCACCTCTCGGCACTCAGAGCACACTTTGGCAGAAAAGGTTTGAATTTGGGCTATCTGGCCGCTTTAGCACCACTTCCAAGGGTCCAGGATAGGTGAGGTACCACTTGGAGGATCAGGACTCTCTCAGGCTGGGTCTAGGTGCTGGCTCAAGATGGTTGGAGTCTTTTCTGTACATGAGGCTCTGATCAGGAGGCCAGCCGACAAGCCCTTGGAGTTACTCTGGAAGTCTTGAGTTGATGCAGGAAAGCAGGACTCAAACAGCAGAGCAATCTTCTGATGGCACAGGGAAAGCTTTAGTCAGCAGGGCTGTCCTCTTGGTGCTGTAGGGAAGTCCTCTGAAGTATATAGCAGAACGGTGCTGCCTGTTTAAAATGTTGATGGCCGCCAGTGCAGAACGCAATGGCAGCATGTTTTAGCAGATGCTTGCATATCCTTGAATTTACAGCAAATTTCACAACATGTATTTGGAGAGGAATCAGTGCTTAAGCTATAAAAAAAAATCCAAAAACTGTGTCAAGGCTCAAAATTGTTTAAAAAATAGGCTGGCAAAACCCACTGCCACCGTTAGTTCTACAGTGCAGGTCCACAGTGACCCATGTTACAACCAGCAATTGCAAACTGAAGCCCTACACTGCTCTGGCATTGTTACACTATCCTGAGCTGCAGCACCTTCAGCCTTCCCAGCATGCAGAATATACACTCCTCTATCAATGAACCACAGTTTGTACCTATAGAGGGCACTGTATCCAACAATACCATACACTGTGCTGCCTTGTGGGGAAAACCTCAGATATCATTAGGGTGTACTTTCCTCACTGCTTCATCAGACAGGTCTATTACATATGTGCAACCTGAGGAGTCCCTGGACTTGAAGTTGGACAAGCCACCTATAAATGAGAAGGAGGAACAGTAAAACATATGGTGACCGCAATCAGAGGGTTCACTAATTCAAAAAGAAAACACACAGAAAGGGAATAAATCACTCATATTGAAATCCACAGAAGACTTAACATAGGCATATGACTGAAAGCAGCCTTATAGCCTAAATATGCCCAGTGAGATGGATTTCAGTAAAAGTTGAAGGAGTGGGACACAAAACATGGAGAAGACAAGAATGAATCATTTTATAGTGCTCTAAAGACTGCAAAATCACCCATTCAAATGACTGTAAATAACAAGTTCTTATTTCTATAGCCTTAAAACAAACAATATGAACTACAGAAAACAAAACATGACGGGAGGAAGGGAGTCTCAGGTGTAAGATCAAAAATGCATACGTGTTTTCTGAAAGAGTAGTAAATCAATTAAACCTTCCTGCTAGGGGTGGAGAGGCAAGCAAGTTAATAAAGAAGTACTGGGATTAGATGTGGGAATAAAAGTACAGAATTAGTCAGGATAAAGCTGTCGACCTTATAATATCTACGAGGCAAGTGCAGGCAGGTCAAGTGAGCAGAATGGAAGAGCCTAGAAGATTCTTATGCTTCTAGTTTTAATTGTGCTATGGTTTTGATCATTCGTAGTTTACTGGTAAGAAGTCAAGAAGTTTGGATCAAGGTTGGTAGTTTTTAGAATGGGGGTGATTTGGTCAATTTTTAGTAGGTGTACAGTTGATCACTTGAGCAATAATGCGTTGATGACCCCGCACATATGTCTTCAGCCAGTTTAATTTTTTTCATTGTTTGATTCTTTTTTACGTTTCAATTACCTTTGCACTTATTGTTGACTGCACATTTTTCTATTTATTTCTATTGCCCTTGTTGTGGTTGTTTTCATTTTGATGTGTTTGACTTTTTAAAATGGAGTGACATTTGCTTGATGTGCATAAGACAAAGTGGTCAACTTCAGTAAATGTGGCAATCCATATGGAAAGGGGATTGTTCTATAGATGTCTGCTTGCTTTCTTCCTATAGTAAGAGAAAATGATGAGTTTGATGAAGGAAATTGAATTTTTTTTTCTGAATAGGAAAACTTAAAAATTAATTTGGTGAGATGGTGGTGTTGAGCATGGTGATTTTCTGAATTTGAGGAACTAGCTTTACCATGATCAGGCACAGCAATCAGAAAGAGGATAAGGAATTGTCTAGAGAAGACGAGCTGTCTAGTGTGGCTGAAGAGAAAAACAGAGATTAATTAATTTATCCACACAAAGGCATGAGTACAAACATACACCTACTTTTCTGTGCTGCACAAGCAAACTTTCAGGATTAACCACTTTGAAAGTGCCAGAGGTCTGGGAGTCGATTCAGCTCAAAAGTCTGTCAGCAGATCTAAGTTAGAAATGCTGTGCACAGTGTGCAGTATGGGTTTCTCTGATCATGTTGTGCTTGCAACTCCTGAAGTGAGGCTCAGATTGCTGTTTGCACTCCAGAGTCAGGAAAACTGCTGATTGGTTGTTCACAACATTGGGAGGTGGTCTCGCTGATTTGATGGGGCAGCTGGACGTGAGAGTGGTGAAAGTCACAATGTGTTCCAGCGGCCTCAATCCTCTAGTGTTTGAGCAGGTCTTAATTAGAATATTGCCCCAAAGTCTAACAGAAGAACCTCAAGAGAGGTAATCAGTGCAACAGTAGAGTAATCCACTTGGTCGTTACGCATATTAGTTGGCTGTCTTCATAAGCTGCTGTTTGTTGAAATACGTGGGTAGCTGGATGCTTAGGTGAGAAGGTGACTTGCTTGGCAGAAGAATGCTCAGCGCCAAAATTGCTAGTAACAATGTCCCTTTCAGAACTAGTTTGGTAGAAAAGTAATTTTATTTCTTCAGATGCAGAAAACAACTCACCATGGCACATACAACAGTAGATGATCCTCTAACTGAATAGAACCTCCAAGAGTCTCTTGAGAAAACATTCTGAGAATACCATAGCATCATGCAGGGTGTATAACTACACAGCTGTAGCATTGAAAACTTAAGTCAAATGCAATAGGATCACTTCATTATTCCAACACCAAAGAATGACATAGTTGAATTCCAAGGGTTAGCCGGGATGGGCACGTTTATCACTAGATAACACATCTGCAGAATTTTAGACTTTGATGTTAAATCACAATTGCATCATGGATGCCACCTTAAGGCTCTGTGGTTGACAGTTAAGACCGACTAGAAAGGAGTGCATGTTCCACTTTTGCTATCTGCAATTAAATTGTTTAGTAGGTGTGCTCTTCTTTTTGTGCTTGATGAATGTCTATTCATCCTTAGCTCCTGTTAGCAGTCTCTGAATCCATTAGTTGCTGCAGCACATGCGGAACGCCTGCCCTCCTGCAAGACTTAATTACATGACCATGGTGTTGCAGTGCTAATTGTTTATCCTATAGTTTATCCAGTTTCTTACCTTTGCATAGAGGAGGCAAATTGAGCTCCCTTGCACATCAAACATGATTTCAGTAATTTGTAATGCAGCAGGAGATGGGCACGACTATATTTTTTCTTGTTATTTTTTTGGTATGCGTTACCATTTACTGTTTTGTTTGCTATTCGCTTCTTTTCTAAGTTACTGATGGTGACTGATGTTAAGTGAATGTGCATCTGCATGCATATAAACAATGAATTATTCAATTTGTGATTACTTTGGCTGTTCCCTTCTAAAAATCGCGCACAAAATATTGCCTAAAAACCCAGGGGCAGATTTACAAGAAACCGACGCATCTGTAGAGATGCGTCAGTTTCCCTGCGCCAGCCTGGGATACCCTTGCGCCATCAAAGATGTGCTGTATTTACAATACAGCGCACCATGGTGCAAGGATTGACAGATGCCTCCGAAATTCTGACGCATCTGTTGGCCCAAAAGTCACGCATTGCTGGAGTCGTGTCGCAAGCACCACGCAACTCCAGCAATGCATGTTGAGGAATATTCTCACTACACTGCGTCGCTCCTTATGCCTGCTTCAAGCAGGCATAAGGTTTTGACACAGTGGCATCCTCGAAGTGGCACAGTAAAATCTTGTATATTTCACTGCGTCACTTCTACGAGGCTTTCCTGCTTGGGAACACCCACCCTGCATACATTATACCTGACGCAGGTATAATATGACACAGGGCTTTATATTTATGGGGTTTCACTGCTTCTGGAATGTGCAGAAGCAGAGACAACATCTCCTAAGACGGTGGAGAATTGTACAACTGTTTTGTCCATCAGCATTACTCCCAGAGCATGCACATTCTGAGCTGGATTAGCACTTGACGTCATTATTAGAAGTCAGTGATCATCACAGATAGATGGCATAGAACAAGTGCAGTGGCAAATGGCTTGTAACTGTGATGAGGGTTGTCTCAGTTATTCTCCCTGGTAGATAATGGCTGGATAGGAGCCAATACTAAATACAGCGTTTTGATATTGAACGGATATCTGACTTACAACGAGCACTGTATGCCCTCCATGTGAAATGTTGTTGAGGTGGATACTTGCTCTGAGTTTGCACAGCATTTTGAAGGGGATATGCTTCTACCTTGACATATCGTAGAAAAGATGTTGCTTGCAACCTGGTACAGTTCATAACCTTAGTCAGGTCAGTCTTTCATCTACCCTTTTGGCAGCTACTCAGGGCCTAATTTGTGCCACTGGTTGCCGGTGGTGGTCATCACCACTCATTTGGGGGGGCTGGGATTTATTTTTCTTTATCAGACTTTAACACAGAGCAAAAGGAAGAAAGGAATGAAATATGGAATAAAAAATAACCGGCAGGGGTGAATTAAAGAGGCAGGGAGCATTGAGTGGTGGAAGAAAAATGCATGACTCTAATCAACCAGTGGGGCCAAATTTACTAACACATGGTGAACCACAGTTCAGCAAGCAAATGTGCTGTGTTGCGTTGTGCCACCTGGAGAGAGCAGAAGTGCATCATATCTTCATAGAAATTGCACAGTTCTGCTCTCTGCATATGCTGGTGCTTTTTGTGCTGCTTAAGGTGTCTGCGAGGTGGTCAGGATAGTTTTTGTGCAGAAACCTACCTTCCAGCACAACAACTATCCTTTGAGGCTATTTCGTCGTTATATATGTGCTGCAAAATGCAGCACAGGTGGAAAGAGGGAATAACAAGGAGTAATAAAGATAATTTGACTCTGCACCCACCTCAGGGAGGTGCAGGGTGTTGGTGTAAATCCATTTCTACATGTCTTTGTAGATATAGATTTGCTTCAAAATGGAACGCCCATGCACCACACATGGAATGCCTCCCTGACTGCAACTACCAAACAGTAAATTGCCTCCGGTCTGCTTTAAAAAGTAATGCAAAACATACGCAAAACCTTTGTAAATCTGTGCCTTCGTGTATTGCAATCCTGGCGCTCAGCAACACCAGCATTGGGATCTTATGAGCAACTTTGTGCCACAACACTTACTTGTTCACCAACTAAGCACTGCAGCCACTGTTAAATATAATTTAAAGAATGATAGTGCACCATTGAATCTCCACTTACTTTTGGCCACCTGAGTATAAGCAGAACCCTGACAGTAATAGTAACTGCCTTCCCTCACTCGTTTGCTGATTTCTGGTTACTGCTCTACTTATGTTCATTTCTTGACACTCGCCTAAAGTAAATTTACTGTGAATGGAAATTGCCCTCTAACAAAATATTTTCAGTGAGAAAAGTGTGAATGTTTCACTTAATGTGCCACATCATTTTGATCTTGTGGTTATCTATTAGTTAATCTCCTTTATTCAAACCCTGCCTCATCTTTTCATAACCTACTGCTGCACTTTTACCTTGTAAAACCCTGTGCGCAAACTATCACATTGAAATATACGAGTGCTCAGCTATATATATATATATCTGTATGTATGTATGTATGTATGTATATATATATATATATATATTATTTGTGGACATGTCAAAACACAATTAGAGACAATCTATTACATGTAAACAACCACAAACTCAATAAGAGCACATTTTGACAAAGGACATATTTATGTGAAACATGATAGTAGCAAAATAAGATGTAATGGTGTGTGCTGCACACTCAGATGCTTGCCTGTTCTGCCTGGCATCACTATCCCTTGTAAAAAAAAATCCACTATAGTTTAAAATACACGTTAATACCCTGGCATATATGCAGCAGTGGGAAAGAGAAGGCTTAGCAAGGGAAATGCAAATGCAGGCCACATTCAATGGATTCAACAGCTGGCCAGACGTCCACACACACACGTAAACACGTTGAGTGGGGCAGGTGGTGCCGTCGCGAGCTTGTTGTGAAGTCACCTGACCCATGAGACACAGCGAAAGGCCTAGGAAAGGATGTACGGCCAACTGTTATTCATTATAGGAGAAGGCATCTGCTTTTCTGGCTATGGGTTCTCTAGTCACAGCTGTATTACTTTCCTAGACATAATTCCCTGACATTTTATTTCTGCTGTCTGTTCATTTGCCTAATGCCCTCTGAAACAGGAGCATCGATCTATCTGCTCAAGTGATCTGAAGTGTCCCACAACCCTGAGCAGCGACCGCGGGGTCAAGTGATCCAGATGTGTTCAAGGAGGCCCAGATGTTACCCAGCGATCCAGTAAGATTCTGAGCACTGTATCACAATATGCTTTTTCATAGGCGTGTGTGCCTATCAACGTCATTATGAAGAACGTCAATGCAGGAAAGTGTGAGCATGGGTGACCGGCTTCAAAGTGAGCAGGATCATTTTAAGACATACACTGGCTTGTTCTGCCCCAGTGATGTGACTAGGACACTCCGGTACTCGTTATGATCGGACTGCTATCTAGCTGTAGTACAGCACACAGTAAATACTGATACCTCCTGGAGCCTGATTGCAAGTGGCTCTCTGGAATCTCAGTTACAAGCTGTGTGATGTTTACTGCACCCTGTAATTACCAGGTGCAGTCAATGTTGCACGCTTCGTTACATTTTTTTCCAAGTCAAAAACGTTAAAATGTAGCAAAGGGAAAAGCCCTGGGATTTGATGGCCCATACAGAGTTAGGTGCAGTAAGCACCAGCGCAGGGATTCTGCTGGCCCAGGGAGTGAACGTATTGAATGTTAGTAAAGATGGAGATAGTACATTTTCACTATTTACTTGATTGTAAGGTCTCTCATTTCAAAGCTCAGGACTCGATTGACTTTGCCATTTGTTCATCTAAGTTCAGTGCAGGTGCCAACATGGCATGATTTACAAGTACCATTTCATTTGTGTCATTCACAACCTCTGAAATTGCATGTGTAAGTCAATTTGCTCAAATAGGGCAGTACACCAATATGGTGTAATACCACAAGAGCGTAAATAATCTTCCTAGAAACAGGGTGGCCCTTCCACAGTGGGAAACACAAAAAATACATACTTGTGTCATACATTCACAGCTTGGGTAAGGTTAGAGATTTACTTTTATAAAGCAGATGAAAACATCTGTATACTGGTTGAGGATGGGGAAGGAATTGTCGAAAAGTGGGTGAAATTCAAACTGGAGCACAAACTCTGGATAGAATTCTGCCTCCTGAAATTTCAAGCACCTTCTGTGCCCGGAGTGACATGCCCTGTCTTTGCTACAGCAGGGACAGCAGTTGTGGGCAGCAGCAAAGCAGAGCCCTAGAGCAGGCAAAACATGTCAGTAGTTTTCTTCCTGCAATGGAGAAAAATGCACATAAAAGGACCCAGTATTTCTGGGACCGGGCAGTTATTTTTTTATTCTGGGAAGAAAATTTGTGATTGCTGGATTCAGTACAGGGATACTTGCTGAAATCACAGAATACAGTGCTGACCCCGAATTCCCACACCAATTTCCAGCAATCTCACAATGAAAGATGAACTAAGGGGCATATTTACAAGCCCCTATCGCCACAAGAAGGTAACTTTTTTGATGCTGTGATGGCGATACAGGCTTTGCCATATTTACAAGGCAGTGTTAAGCCACTCTGCCTTGTAAATAAGGCACCCTTTCATGCTATACTTTGGGGCCGATTCCGATTCGGGCCGGAAATCTCTCCGACCGAGCCGGACCCGGAGAGATATCCGACCGAATCGGACCCGTGCAGCCCGACCGAACGAGTACGATGCGCACGTATGCCATCGGACTCGAGTCGGTCGGACTCCCATTGAAGTCAATGGGAGCCCGTCGTACAACGCGTACGCAGGCTCCCATTGACTCAATGGGTGCGAGGCGGACAAGGGCGCCCCCTACAGCGTGTACGCGGCGAAGCGACTCGCGCCGTACATGCACAGGTAGGGAAATGAATGAAATGAAATGAAATGAAATTTGTACTTGTAAAGCGCACCCATACCCCCAAAGGGGTGTCCAGGCGCTGTGCGCATACCGCTGTGGAACCCTTCCTGGCTTTTTTTTCCCTGTGAAATGTCCACTCCTGGGTACCCCCAGGGTGAAGCCAGGCATCCCAGCGCTGTTGGGGCCGTTGTGGAGATTAAGCAAGCTATTGCCCAGAGTTGCAGAGTGGGACCCATGATTAGAATAGGCACCGAGGCGAGAATTATCAGGTCCGAGGAAATTGAGCCCAAGACCCGCCGAGGCGGGAATTGAACCCTGGTCCCGGGCCAGATCTCTGCATCAGGGTCTGCCGCTCTAATCATTGAGCCACACTTCTCCACTGTGACCCATGGGTCCCCCCTGTGTGCGACTCGCGCGGCTACGCATACAGGAGGGTCCGACACGGACCCCCAAAGTACGGCTCCGACTGCTCTTTCGAGCCGGAGTGCGCGGCTCAGTCGAACTGCTCGTGGCGCGCATCGTACTTACCCGGCCGGGGTACGTCTCCATTGCGCGGTGCGAGTCGTGTCCGTGCGAGTCGGTCGGTGCGGTTAGACCCGGGTTCGAGTCGGTCGGAGCGGTCGGGACGCCCGGACGAGTCGGTCGGCGATTTCGCATTGTACTCGCTCGCCCGGACGCGCGTACGGATCGGTCGGTAAAAAGGCCTCCGAATCGGATCCGGTAAAGCCGAATCCGATTCGGAGTCCTACCGGCCGAGATCGGAATTGGCCCCTTAGTTTGAAAGGAGTGGGCAATGGGTGTAGCGGTGGGCGTTCCACCGCAACACCCATTGCTTTTGACGCTGCCCCATATTTAGAAGAGTGGCGTAAATATGGGGCAGCGCCAAAATTAAGACCAGGGAAAACCTGGTCTTAACAGGGCGCAACGAGGAGAAATTTTTTATTTTTCCTTGTTTTTGCTGTTTTTATCTGTGCTGCATTGTGCAGCACACATAAAAACAGCAAAACAGCAAAACACCACGCATGATTGATTATGTGCAGGAAGGTGCCCCTTCCTGAACATAAACAATCATTTTAAAAATGACGAGTTGCAACTTCTATGTGTCCTGCACAATGCAGCACGCATAGAAGTTACAAATCGCCATTTAAGATTGTTTATGTGCAGGAAGGGACACCTTCCTGCACAGAAACAATCATTCCCCACAACGCAGGCACCCTTGCACTACAGTGCAAGGGAGCCTGCGTTGCCTCCAGGCAACTGAAATTAGCGCCAGCGGAGGGGGAAACACAGGGCTGCACCGTATTGTGGTAAATACGGTGCAGCCCTGCGTTTCAGAAGTTGCAGAGCGCAGCGTTAAGCCAAGAAGACTAACTCTGCGCTCCGTCACTTCTTTGTAAATATGCCCCTTAGTTCAAGAATGGACTTTTCAAGAAATAGAGGAGGAAGCAGTGTATCAGAGAATCATATTTGAGGTAACTGAAACACTACATAAGAAAGTAAATCAAACTAAGCACATTTACTTTCAAAGCATAGTCAGTATCATGAATGCCACCCTGCTACTGAATGAAAGGACGATTCAAAAAACCACAGGGTTTGTGACTGCAGAACATCTTTTTTTCTATTTACTAAACCCAATTTGCAATTTGGATAAGTCTTTCTGACTCACAAAATGGGTCTTGCATTAGGTAGGTTGTTTTAATATCCACATTTTCACGGGGAACTCATAACTTACATTATTTATTGGATTAGATAAATAATGATTCCCAGAGTATTGTTATCTATTGAGTATGTAAATGTATGTTTGGACATGTTATTTATATAGTATGAAGCTACCCAAAAGGCATCAGAGTGCTGTACAGGGCCAAAGACAGTAAAGTCATTGAGTGGTAGGAAAGGTAGCAGGGTTATGTAAATACTTAATGCTCTTAGGTTAATCAAATATATCAGAGGGGCCTGGTAAAACTGTGGGCATGGTTAAATTCCAAGGAATCAATAATGCCAGTTCGTCCCAAACCCATGGTGAGAGCAAGAACAGTGTGTCTGGGAGTGGTGATATTTCCTGTTTCCATTGTGGACACAGAGTGCAAGTGTGCAAAGCTAACAGTGCCAATATTATCAAAATAAATGTGTCAACAAGGATGGTGGTGGATATGGTGGGTATGTGCGTATAGTATCTGATAATAGGGCTGATGTGACTGATGGAGTGGTTGAGGTTGCCATGGTGCAGTGTATTGAAAGGGTCCCACCGAATTGCAATATTGCCATACATGGAAAGCCAATCAGGGTTATGGCAGGTTCTGGTTCCACTTTCACTTTGATCAGGGACAAAGAAATGAGTGGTCTTTATTGGCTGATATTGGAGAATACCAACATCAAGATGTTTGCCTATGGAGGAAAAAGAGTGGATACATTAGGAAAGATTGAAACTGATCTGAGTTTTAAAGAAAACATGATTAAAGGGACAGGATATGTTGCAAAGAACAGAACAAATCTTCTAGGGTGAGATGAACGAGGAGATTTAAACATGGTTTTAGGTCCTAATGAACCTGAACAGGTAATTTCAATTTACTTACAGTTATGGGATGCATATATGATATGGATGAAAATTTGGACAGAATGATTTCCGTGTGTTTACCGATTGGGGGATGCTCAAGGGTTTCTAACATGAGATTGTGTTATAAAAAAATGCAGTGTCTTTGGTATAGAAACCGTGTAAAATGCCTTTGAGTTTGAGAAGTGAACTGGGGAGTAGATACAAAAGTCATGTAATTTAGGAATAATTAAGCCTTATGAGAGCTCAGAAATGTAGGCTCAGTTGGTGTTGGCTAGTAAGGATGACAAGTGATTGACGTTGTGTCGACCTAAGAGATTTAAATACCAACATTTAAGTTGACCATCAACCTCTTCCAAATGAGATTTTGTATATGTTGAATGATGCTGAGGTGTTTACCTCCCTGGACATGTCCGACACATATCTACAAGTGGAGTTGCATGAGGAATATAGACACCTCACCTTCTTTTTAACTCCAGAGGGGGACACTCTCGAGTTGGGAGCCACCAGGCACACAAATTTCTGGCCCAAGCAAGCACTGCGCCTGGAGATGCCGCCTGCAGCACCTGACACCGCACTTTTAAGCGCTGCTGCATTCCCACTGCGCACGATACTCTCGAGTTGGGGGCCATCAGGGACACGGAGTTCTGGTCCCAGCAAGCACTGCGCCTGGAGGCGCCGTCTGCAGCACCTGAAACTGCGCTCTTAAGTACTATTGCATTTCCACTGTGGGGGACGCTTTCGAGTTGGGGCCACCCGGGACACGGACTTCTGGTCCCAGCAAGCACTGAAATTGGAGGCGCCGCCTGCAGCACCTGACACTGCACTCTTAAGCGCTGCTGCATTCTCGCTCGGCGGGACGCTCTCGAGTTGGGGGCTACCAGGGACATGGACCTCTGGTCCCAGCAAGCACTGCGCCTGGAGGCGCCACCTGCAGCACCTGACACTGCGCTCTTAAGAGCTGCTGCAAAGCCCGGACAGAGGGTGGGCCCATCTGCGCCTGTCTGTTGCCGAACGAGGCTGGGCTGGGCCACCGCTTTTGCCCTTGGATCAAGGTACAGTGGAATTTATTTCTTTTCAGTTTCCAGCCCTGTCAGCATTGTGTGTGCACCCGCTAACCCGTTTAGCAGTGTGCAAGCTTGAGCCCTGAAGGAGGACTGGAAAGGTGTCCAAGCGGAAATTAGAACCCAGAATGGGGGAGGGGGTCATCAGCTAAAAGAAAGGCCAGCACTCTCGATGGTTACATAGAAAAGGTAATAGGGGTAATTAATAAATAAATCTTGGATATAGAAAGAAGGCCCTCCCTTGCCCCCACTGCCTCCATCATTGATATTGATGCCATACCCAAATCGCATTTCTCCTCCGTAAGTCAGCCAGTAGAGGCTGCGCCTGTGGCCAATAATACTCAGAGGAACAGGCCCAAACGCGTGAAGTCTTGTCCTCCCTAAGAGTACCCCAACCAACTAAGCCAGCAAACCCCCAAGCTCTAAACATAAAAGAGGCAACACCCACAAATCAAGCAATTACCGATCCCACCCTGGCTCTATAGGGAGCAAGTCTGCATTTAGTGGTGGTCCTCTCGTGGATAGAACTGAGGGCAAGTTGGACTATCTGGGTAAAATGTTTGAAGCGATTTTGGATGTCTGATTGAAAAAACTGTTTGACTGCCTGAAGTCCATTGAAGCGAAATTAACTAGCCTCACCTAAAAGAAGGACCCTGGGAACACTGGACCGGCCCATAAGAAAGTTAGTAACGCTATGCCCAGCATGCTGCAGATAGTCTCTCCCTTGAGGCTGGGAGTTCGAGCAAGACCCTAGGCCCTGCCAACGGTGTAAACGAAGGTAGCCAACTACATCTCATGTAACATCAGCCTGCCAGGTACAGGGGTGTAGAAAGGGGTCCTTTCCTGCACTCAGTAACACGCTGACAACTAGTAGTCATATGGGTCAGTATGCTGGCACTACTTTAGGTGTGACCTCCCACCTGCAGCTTGCCCCTTTGTCATTGTGCTAGTAAATGTGCCAAACCTTCAACCCAGTGTAGTCAAGTCAACTTAGGATCTAATTTATAAATCTATTCACTGGATCTATGAAAACATATAGGGGCCAATTCCGATTCGGGCCGGAAATCTCTCCGACCGAGCCGGACTCGGAGAGATTTCCGACCGAATCGGACTCTGGCAGCTCGACCGAACGAGTACGATGCACACGTATGCCATCGGACTCGAAGTCGGTCGGACTCCCATTGAAGTCAATGGGAGCCTGTCGTACAACGCGTACGCGGGCTCTCATTGACTCAATGGGTGCGAGGCGGACAAGGGCGCCCCCTACAGCGTGTACGCGGCGAAGCGATTCGCGCCGTACACGCACGTCCCCCCTGTGTGCGACTCGCGTGGGTACGCGTACATGGGGGTCCGACACGGACCCCCAAAGTACGGGTCCGACTGCTCTTTCGAGCCGGAGTGCGCGGCTCGGTCGGACTGCTCGCGGCGCGCATCGTACTTACCCGGCCGGGGAACGTCTCCATTGCGCGGTGCGAGTCGAGTCCGAGCGAGTCGGTCGGTGCGGTTCGAGCCGGAACGAGTCGGTCAGAGCGGTCGGGACGCCCGGACGAGTCGGTCGGCGAATTCGCATCGTACTCGCTCGCCCGGACGCGCGTACAAATCGGTCGGAAAATAGGGCTCCGAATCGGATCCGGTTAAGCCGAATCCAATTCGGAGCCCTACCGGCCGAGATCGGAATCGGCCCCCTAGTGCTGAGAAAAGCTATTCAATGAAGTGATCATGGCCAGAAGGGTGGGCTGGGTGGGGAAGTTGCACAAGGAATTCTCGGATGACTGTGTCATTGTTATGTTCCGAAACCCGAGAAAAACAGGGGACCTGACTGGGGCCTTTCCAAAGGTTGGCACAAGGCCAGCAAAGTCAAGATCTTACCCCGCGGCTACTTCTGCATGCCATTAGTCATTGACCCACCCAATACAGTCCACTCGGAGGGCGTACGGGGCGCTAAGCAAGCCCAGTCATATTCTTATAATATCCGGGTTCAGAATCGTTTTGCACCTCTGGGGAGTGTGACAGATGTGGATTGACTTGGGAACGGCCTGAACAAGACTGTGTATGTTCTGCAGGAGGATGACCATGGTCCGGGCCTGCACTCTCTAGGAAATGGCATGGGGGAAGGCCTTGTAAGTGTACTGCACTCCACCCCCTCCCCCTGAAAATGGCTATAATATTCTGGGTGAAGGCCCTGTAAGCCTATTCCACCTCATTTCCCCCCTTTTGAAAATGGTGGTACTATCCTGGTTAGCCCTGTTGATACTACCCACCATGTAAAAATACTTTTTTGGAATGTCACTGGGTTATCCAACAAAAAGGATGATGATAACTGGGCCGCTCTTGTCTTGAGCCACGACATGATATTCCTACAAGAGACCTGGGTTACGGAAATTGTAAGCTTGGATGGGTTTGTTACCTATATGATCCCGGCAACTCCTTCCCCTTCTGGCAGAGCCAAGGGAGGACTAATGGCCTACTTCCTAGTTTCCCTGGAATGCAAAATCTGCATGATATGCACTGGGAGTTCTGCAGTTCACGCATTCCTCTTGATTTGGCCCAACAGCATACATATTGTTTTTATAAATTTTTATAATGGGCACATTGGTATGAATGCGTGCACTAATATTACATATTGACAAATTTTATATTGGTCTTGACACTGAATTAGCCTCTTTTCACACATGGTTTCAAATTGTGGTTGGAGGCGATTTTAACATTAGAGTTGGTCATACGCCACAGATTAATGAGTTAGCCATCCTGGATGAAGTTTGCACAGGGGGTGTATTCCAGCAGAGGGACCAGACGGCCAAGGCTCTTTTAACCATGAGTAATCAATTCGATCTTATTAAGGCCTATTTTAAAGTGGAACCTGCCTAGTCTACGAATGCCACCTATGTTGGGGGATATGGGCCAATCATTGCCTATATTTTTGTGTCTAGGGCACTAATGGAGAGGGTTCCAAGGGGTGGCACCATTGAAACAGCTTTGAGAAACCATAACCCCTTGTGTTTGGCTTTAAGTATCCCCAATGGGGAATGTAGGGCCAGAGGCCTCCCCATGTCATCCCTAACTGTTAAGTCCCAGGGGCTCCGCTTGGCATGGAGGAATGCTGACCTGGGGGCCTTGATGAAAAGTTTGTGTGCCAACCCCCTTGATATGCTGTACAATTGTTTAATACCCTGGATAGCTATTTATAACCTCCTCATGAAGTCAACTAGACCTGTCACCCCAGGGGCTAAATGGTTTGATTCCTATTGCAGAAAGGAATCTGCAAACCTGCTTAGAGCTCTGAAAGGGAAACCCAGAGATAGCCTGATAATCCATGAGCTTAGAGCAGAGTATAAAGGTGCCCTGTGTAGTAGGCATAAGGAGATTAAAACAGAGTACTAGGGTGAGGTTGGTTCAGTCTTGTAGGCAGAAGGACTCCAGGACCTTCTGGAAGCTGGTTAAGGATATTGGCTCCCTGGGATCACGTGATAATTCAGTCATTACCACTATTAGTCCAGAGGCACGGGTCAGCCATTTTAGTGTTCTATACAGCTCTGGCATGTCCCAGGAAAGCTTGGAGGCAGTGGTGATCATCCCAATAACACTGAAATTTACCCTGGAAGAGATCTGGGAGGCTATCATGAAATCCCCATCTAATAAGGACCTGATGGGGTCCCTATGGACTTGTATAAATCAGTCCTTGAATTCTAAGCTCCATTATTATGCAATTATTTCATTGCACCCATTTTTAAAAAGGGTTACCTGCATTCCCTAAGTAGCTATAGTCCAATTTCCCTGCCGGACTCTGCAGTAACAATTGCAGGGAGGGCTGTGCTGGAGCGCCTGCTGACTTGGGCCAGGGAGACAAACATGCTGTCGGAGGTGCAATATGGTTTCTGAGACTGGGTGGGCAGGGTGGAGCAATGCCTAAACTTACACTTGCTCATTAGCAAGTATATCTAAGAGGCAGGGCTCCATCTGCCTAGCTTTCAAGGATCTGTCTAGTGCCTTCGACAGTGTGGTAAGATCT